>OU744301.1:4069353-4747579 GCA_916610205.1 Griposia aprilina | reverse complement strand
TAATAAGTACAAGAAATTTGGAAAATCCAAAAGTGCACGACTCATAATGCTCATTTAATTATGAAATATAAAAAAAAAAAACTTAAGTCGTTCAAAATCAATTGCCGAAGAAACAGCTGTAGTAGGAAGAAGGTACTGCACAAGCGCCCCTGGTGGAATAAATGTACATAATATCTATAGATATATCACCATCCATATGTTAATTTTCTATGGATATAAATAGATGTACAGTCTTGTAGTTTTCGTTTTTTATTAATTGTAATTAAACGACACTGAATTAATTAGCCATTTGCATTCAGTGACCTACAATTGTCGATTAGTTTTTTTTTTTTTAAATTTAACTCAAATAATGGATTTTTTCACAAGTTACAGTGTTTCCGGGTTTCACACATGACGGACAGGATTTTTTTTTGACCTATTTTGGTGTTTTTTTCCAATTCTATTGCAGTAAATCAATTTTTAAAAAGTATGAAAATAATCTCCATTAAATTATCTCGACAATAGTATGCAAAATATCTTGATTCCGTGAACTAACAAGGCTATAATAATAAAAATAGCCGCCAAAATGAGGCGAAAAAAATTTTTCGATCGTAAAGCACTCTCTGATGCTTCGCATCATGAGTCGTGCAATAATATGACCTACTATCTTTATATTACTATAATAAAAAAATACATTTGACCCCATTATTTATACATACATATTTATAAACGTTGCTTAAAGTTAAGAAACGTTTAAACGTAAAAAATGTATGGTTTAGCAACGTTTATAAATAAACACCTAACTGAAAAACGCGAATTGTATGACGAGCCTTATTTACTAGGTAGTTATTTTTTAATGTGGTCGTAAATAAATAATCCTAAATGAGCATACAAAGGGGTAGTTACAGAAATAAACTGTGTATTTTAAATCAGACATAACCTTTTTAGCGCGCAGTTGCAAAGCAAATCGTATCTATTTACAAAATGACTAATGAGTTAGATTTCCTTTGAAACTTCACACAAACACTACACCTACAAATTCACAAATAAAAACAGTTTTTCAGAGAACTGAAAAACTGTTTTTATTTGTGAAGTTGTAGATTTAGTTACACTAACAAGTCATTAACAGAAGTTGCATTTAGAATAATACAATTCTACAAAAAAAAGCCAATGGGCAGGGTCGACGTTTGAAAATGAAGCCGACTTAGGAAGCCAAAATCATCCCGATATTTCTGTATTGGAGTATTCAAATTCATAATTTAATTAATAGAAAAAGAAACTACATAATTATTATTAATGATTTCAAATAAATATAGGTAATTTCTCAATACTCTAAAAGGTTTTGGTTTGTTGTTGAAATTCCTTAAGCTTGTTACGTTGCAGATAGGTAGATTCTACCTAATACCCACCTACTTACATTTTCAGGCAAAATACAACCAGAACAAAAGTGAACATTGACGTAGATGAATTGAAATAATGTGAACTAATAATTTTATATTCCCACATCCTTGTAAAATTTATTCGGAATTAAAATTTAATGTACATAAATAACAACTCATACATAAATAATTAATAAAAATAACAATATAATATCTAAAACTATTAACACTAAAATATGGCGTCAAAAAATTCATCCGCATCGCTGTCAACTGGTAATAACATTTATATCTGTAATGTTTATGGTGTTCGTAACAAAATTTATTCTATTCTATTCGAATGTACCCAAGTGACTGGCGGCATTGCCACGTTGTATGGCAATGTCGCTTGGCCAAGGTAAAAGCTACCCATTGGGTTACAGGAAGTGTCAACCAGTCGTTTGGACATTTTTTAAAAGAGGCCATGATCACTCGGACCTCATGGTCCGAGGGTTTGAATCCTTTTTAACAAGGTATAGTAGGCAGGTACCGCCGTATTACCAGATTTTGGAAACGGTCACTATTTGCCTATTGTGACTAACACGCGAAAGCTCATAGATTTAATCCTATTAATAACAATATTTTACAACGGGAAATCAGTGACCCAGATATTCATATCAAAACTATCGATAACAATAATTGTATTAAGTATATCGATAAACATTTATATTTAAGGAAAGCAGCATGGTTACCAGCTGCATAAGTTTTCTTTCATGAGATTTTTTTTTCCGTACCGTCACGAGCATAAATATATTAGTATGGACAGCTCGGCAATAATATCTGATTTCATGATTCATCCCGTAATTATATGTCGTCAAGAAGCAGCATAAATATATGACAGTAAAACGGAACGAACCAAATTTCTAGGTATTTGGCTAGACGAAAACATGACATGGAAAACACACATAGAGATAATGATAAAGAAAATTCATCAATTTTGCTATGCTTTACACAATTTGAATAAGGTTGCAAATCGTAATACTGTCCTTACTGCATATCATGCATATGTCTCCACAACTCTTCGTTACGGCATAATATTTTGGGGCAACTCTACCGACAGAGATATGGCATTTAAAGCCCACAAACAATGTCTTCGAGCCATATGTTTGTTAAAAACCACCGAAAGTTGCAAACCATTTTTCGTTAGTTTAAAAATACTTACGCTTCCATCCCTCTATATTTATGAAATTTCTATATTTGTTAAGGAGAATCTGTCTAAATTTGATAAACTTAATACTAGACGTCACCAAAGCACACTAAAATCAAAAAAACACAATACTGCACTTTTCTCAAAGAGTTGTCTTGGCATGGGTCCAAAGATTTACAATAAACTACCAAAAACTTTAAAGAGCATGACCAACATAAACCATTTTAAATCGCAACTTAAGAAATTCTTGATTGAAAAGGCTTACTACTCTATCAATGAGTTTTTCGATGATAGAAGCATAAAATAAAAAATGTCCGATCCACATGTTATTCTATCTTGTTTACGATGTTACTTGTTTGAAACCGTTTTATTTAGTTTGTTACACCTAATTTGTACGCCTTGCAAGGCAAAACATAGTGATACAACACAAATTTTATACCATGTACCATATTACCTATGTTCGACAAATAAATTACTTTGACTTTGACTTTGACTTTAAAGTTTGAAAGTAGAAATGTCAATAGTAAGCGATTTTTTTTCTTTTTGGTAACTGATCCGATGTCGACTATTCTGCTATTATCAATTACCCATCTTAAAGTAGACTCCATCATAAAGTATCTTCTACTGCCTTTATTTTGTTTGGGGTCGCCACAGCGTGGTCTTGTTCTTCAATACCATCAAAATTTTCCGCCACAAATCTGTTTCGGTAATCACCCCCTTTCTAGACAGTTATCTTTGACACATTATTTTGCACTTAGTCTCTAATGTATATCGTAGGTACTTTTAATTAATCAGTCTCCCTTTTTTTCATTTCACTTAATAGACCTAATTATGTAGTTTTCTTCTGATTAACTGCTAAGTAATACGATTTATCTTATAAGCTCACTCTAGATCATACCAAAAGACCGATCCTACAAAATATTTTACATAGTTTTAATTACAGTAAGTGTGTGTCAGAACAAGAACAGGCTAGAAAGTTTTATTTTCAGTCAGTTTAAGCCAGTAAGCTTTCAGGCTTAAAGACTTGTTATAGGTGTAAAATTTCAGCCAATTTTTTAAGCATTATGTATGTTATTCCTCTAGTAGTCTTGTCGATGTATCGTTAATGATACCTCAAGGATTCTATTGATTTTCATGACCAATTACTTACATTAGTATGGGTAAGTAAATAATTAAATGGACCTTAAAAGTTCGTGATTTTAGTGTTCCTTAGTGGATTGCCAAATTAGTGGCACTTAAACTTAGATTACAATATAATCTTCTACTTTTATCTATTATAATTTTAACATGAATAATGTAACCAATATTTTGTAGGTAACCATATTTTGATTTAAAAGAGTCTCCGTGGAGTTTCTTGCTCGTTCTTCTCCATAGGTACCTACTACACTTTGGAATGAGCAACTAGCTTCATCTTTGTAACCGACCGACCCCTTGACAATTCAAAAATGCCTGTAATTGGTTTATTTGAAATAAATGCTTTGAATTGAGTTGAGTTGACAAGATTTCAAAAAGAAATGTAGAAAGTTTGACTTAAAACTCTACTAAATGTAGGAATCGCAAAAAGTAAATGAGACTAACCATTTATAAAAAAGCAAAGGATTAACAAAGTGTCCAAAAAAATCGTCCGTTTTTCCGGATAGCACCACGATTCTCTTTGTATGCTGAAAATTCAAATAAGGGCGTTGAATACGACTTATAAAATACGAAGTCTTTTGACGGTAGAACGAGCTTTGACTGTTATAATGACATTATGGAACTTACCGGTTTGAGCCAGATTTTAGTCGTTAAAACTTTAAAAGTTTCTTTATTCTCCTGCTATGCGGAATTAAAATGACCGGTTTAGTATTACTTATTGTCAGAGGTTAGGTGACAGTTTGTGAAAAATTGGGAAGTCAGTAAAGTTAGACGACGAAACGCGAGCCGTTTTGTTATCTTTTATCGATATCTTCCGTTTTGTAACGTTACGAAGAGTAACAATTAAAAATAAATATTTGGTATTTCATGTCAGTTTAGTCCTTAAGGAGTCTTGTAGTTAGGATTTAGTAAACGATAAGAGTACCTAATTATAAGAAAAAAAATGGGCTTATTTAATCCTCCCTCCATAAAAGCCAATTTAAAAAAAAAATACTTAGGACGTTTAAGATTACGTACCTATAAGATACGGTTTTACGTAACATTTTTCCTTTTGATCGATTAATCAATTGTTTTTTCATACACACCTTAAATAGGAATAAGTAACAATAAAGAAGTTAAGATAATAATTTATAATTTTATAATTAATTAGCTGTAACTTGGCAAAATTGTAGTTAAGCATAGGTAATTTATCAGTAGTTTTACAGCCCTAACTCATTTTAAAATCTAAAACATCAAAATATTTGCTTAAAATCCAATACCCAAAAAAACGTTTAATTTATATTCAAATATTAAAAAAAAAGAGTTCACAAACCTTTACGAGGCGACTTGATCGTTCTGACGGTCCACTGAAACACTTCCAAACTGCCACAAACAACAAAAGTTCAGTTCTCTACGTCAGATAAATTCCACAGTCTATATCTTATTCAAAACAATCTAGAAGAAAAACCAACGCAACGTCAATAAAACAAAACAAAAAGAACGCACTTTTTAAATCTGTTAAAGTTATTTGAAATTCGAACGAACAACAACAGTCTCAATATTCATGTGGAAAATAATTTTTTAAACGTTCTCTTTTTAAGTTCAATGGTTTGGCTGTAGAAAACTGCTTACAGCCAAGTTTTGCTGTTTATCGTGTCGTTAACTGCTGATACCGGTACAGAGGTTCGCATCGTACGGTGGCTGTATACAGACTGAACGTAGCGAACGCTCGCCTACGCTGTCCGTCG
This sequence comes from Griposia aprilina, assembly GCA_916610205.1. NCBI lineage: Eukaryota > Metazoa > Arthropoda > Insecta > Lepidoptera > Noctuidae > Griposia > Griposia aprilina. The sequence continues at coordinate 4,742,177 of OU744301.1, read as the reverse complement.
CAGCCTTCGTTCTATTTTGAAAATATAAGCCGTAAAGACTAGTGTACACTTCTTTATTCGTTTTTTTTTTGCTTGTGGCTTTATTAGTTGCCAGACTTTATTAATATTTAGAAGAAGAGTCTCGAATAAGGTTTTATTCTATATATCTAACTTATGGGAAAAAGTAAGATATGTATTTTTATTTAACGTTTATGTAGTCTGTGATAAAATATTATCTGCTTTACAGGCTCCGAAATGAAGGCTCCGTAATGTTATTGTCGGGAAACTTAACTCGCAAATTCTCATGCAAACATAGTAAAATCTTTAATAATGTGAGCGATATGATAATGTTATTCAAAATTTCCCTATCGCTTCAGAAATTCCAGACACAGAGTTTCCAGATTTTGGCTTCTAGCCAAACTAAACATTAACTTAGCAAAAAGAAAAAAAAAATACTCAAAACTGAGAGTTATCAAGTTAGTCAATCATCGAATGGATTCGAAGCAGCTAGCGAGGTTGATTTAATACTTTAATGGGGTTCACTAAATGGAAGCAGACTGCAGTTAAAGAGATTATTTAAATTCTATGATTATTTTTAATAGCGGTCTAAGATTGACAATATAAAAATTCCTGATAATTTGCTGGTTAAATCTAAAATTCTTGATAATTTGCTGGTAATTGACTGCTGCATTGGTCTAGTGGTCACGAACACGACTGCAAAGCTTGTGGTTCTAGGTTCGCGTCCATGGATGGGCATAGTTTTATCGGGTGTTCCTATGATTTTTGCCTTGTTAATTAAAATAAAATAACACAATAATTATTATATTATGGCAATTGAAACCTAACTTGCAAAATATGTATGTAGGTACTAAACACCCGTGACTAACCCTTTGGGGAATGGAGACTAATGGTATGTCAGGGTAATTAATTGTTTATTAGATTGATACGCCATGTGAATTTTCAATATTGTAGCTATTTTATACAACTATCAAAGAATGACATTTTTTGTGACACAAATTATGTTTGTCACCTTATAGGTAAAGTACAAATAGAGTGAATAGGGATGCAGAGGTGTATCGGGGCCCAAACTTTAAAAGGGATTTTAACATTAAAATAATAAAGTTTGTTGTCAACAAGGACACTTAATCGTTAATTATGACACAGTAAACACATTAGAGTCATTTTTGGCAACAAACTTGTTAAAACCCTTTTTAAAGTTTCATCCCGATTCGCACCTGCTAAGGATGCAGGTGCGATTCGGTATTCACTACGTTTGACGGCAACGATAGTTTTGAGCCGATGTGATCAACACCTCACGTGACCAGCGGGTTCGCTCGTTCTTTGGTCAAAGAATTAGCATTAACATTCTTCTGGGTACGTTGCCGGGAGGCAGCGATGTGGAGGAGTACTCCGACGCCTATGCGTCCTTTTGCCTTTCTATGTTTGGTTTATATAGTTCGTTTTTTACATTTATTACCTAATGTAAATAGTTAATTGGATAGTAATTTACTATCCTATCCTACTAATATTATAATAATGTGAAAGTTTGTGAGGATGGATGGATGGATGTTTGTTACTCTTTCACGTAAAAACTACTGAACGGATTTGGATGGAATTTGGAACACAGATAGTTTATAACCTGGATTAACATGTAGGATAGGTACTTTTTTATCTTTTTATTTCTTATTTTTTGTTTTTTTTTAGGTTTCGTATGCTGCATTGATTTTGACGTCATCACGTCAACGCCGGCTATCGCTGAAAACCAGCGCCGGGGCTCTGTCTCGCATAGGGTCGTAGCATTATGCTGAGCAATTGCCGTTTTGCGTGGATATGACGCATATTTTCCCCCAACTCGTTTAATTTTTTTGTATTTGTGTGTTTTTTCTTTGCGTCATGTTTACCGCAAATAAACGTATTTCCTTTCTTTCTTTTTTTTTATCCCGGTAGTACGTCCCCATGGGATAATTTCCGATATCCACGCGGGCGAAGCCGCGGGCAAAAGCTAGTTATATATATAAGCATTAGCCGTCAATAAGTTAGTAGTTAATTGGAAAAATATGTGACTTTCCTGGCTTTATTAGGTAACTGAGTATTTTCAGTAACCTAACCTACATCCCTACATACAGAAATATCTATTCATATAATTTTCAGTACCACTCCTACTTGGCTCATTACTTCGTTGACGATCTGACGTTATATCATTACAGCACAATTTTATGACCTCAAAATATTCTGTATCTCGTCACACGATGCCTTGTCGCTTGTTATCTCGAATGCTTATTTATTACCACAATACTAGGTATAATATCTCGATCGTTTAGACCTTCGACATAATAATTTTTTTTTTAAATAATAATTTATTTTATTTTATCAAATAGAAAGAAAGAATGAAAATACGTTTATTTGCGGTAAACATGACGCAGAGAAAAACACACAAATACAAATAAGAACGAGTTGGGGGAAAATATGCGTCACATCAACGCAAAACGGCAATCGCTCAGCATAATGCTACGACCACATAATAATGTTAACATTAAATAGTATCATAGTGTAATCACACTTCACTTAATGTTAATTAACAAAACAGGTAGGTGTTGCAACACCCTTACTATGTCATGAAAATAACTGGTATTAAGGGCAGTGGTACGAGCCTATCATACTTCATTTTTTTTTAAAGAATTGTAGGTAGAACAAGTGTTTTTTTTTATAATAAAGTTAACATAGAAGCATAATTGCAAAATTCAGAAATACAATTATTTAATTTGACATTTGGATTATTCGTGTGTGAAAGGGTGTGTGTGTGTGTTTCATGGTGATGGTGTGTATTGCATCGATGCAGAATGTGTGTTATGTTCTCGGTGGAAGGGTTTAGGGTAAGTTATTATTAGAAAAAAACAAAAAATATGTCACAAATTTCTTGAGAGACGAGATTGAAAGACAGTAATCTCTCAGTTTCCCACTGAGCTTATTATGTAATTGTGGCCCTTGGAAGCAAAGAAACCGTTTGGCGAATGAGTATTTACATCTGAAGTGCTGACAAACTATATCTTTACGTCTTTTAGTGATTATCATGTAGAGGGTATATTTGTGTTGCAATTAGACTGTATTAAGAACAGAGTTGTCTGACAGAAAGTCAACATCATCAGCCTATATCCGTCCACTGCTGGACGTAGGCCTCTCGAATGCCACTGAGCCCGATCTAAAACGTCCCGTCAGAAAGTATTTTGCAACATTTATATAAATCTTCTGTTGAGAAAAGCATCGGGCGAAATCTACTTACCTTTAACATGGCTCTTTGGGCCCTCTCCAATTTTAGCATAATGGTCTTTGGAGCACCACCTCAGGCAGAAACACAATATGATAGGAGTGATTGACAGATGGTAAGGTAGACCTTTTTGACAATCTGTGCTTCTGCCACATGACGAAGAGTCTTAAATACGAATATTAATTTTCTAACCCTTGCTGTCAGTAGATCTATGTGGGCTAAGCAGCTCAGATTGTCATCAAGAGAATTTGATTATGGGGGGGTACGGGCAGGTTTAGGGCAAGAACAAGCTGTAGTTCCTGGGCCGACGCTTGAGTGAGCGATTAGGGAATATGAGTTCGGCGGCTGTATAGCCTGGCGTAGGGTAAAACAGATTATTTTTGTTTTTTTTCCGTATTGAGGGTAAGTTAATTGCCATTAAGCCAATTTAAAACTTGATCTAGTCCTCTCTGCGTCGCGTCAAAAGCTTCGAGTCCGGTATCGCCAGTAAATGTGATTGCAATATAGTTTTCCATTTTGGAGAAGCAGATTACACAGCTGATTTACGTACATCAAAAAAATGTTGGACCAACCACACTTCCCTGACGAACCCCAAAAGTAACAGAAAGCACCCCACTCAGGTGATTATATTTTTTTATGTACTGAGTCCTATTGCTTAGGTAGTCGCCAAAAGTTTGGTGTGGGAAAACACCAATCAAAAAAATGCGGGGTCTTTGAGAGTGTATAAACAGCCAGTGTGAATAAAAAAATGACCTATGGGGGATGCACTAAGGTAGCTCGCGAAATTCAAATTTACTTACGTTTTTTGCAATTTGCAGTGACCAGAAAAACAACTGACACAGAGCTGTAATTTGCAAAAAACCAAAGAATATTTGAATTTGGTGGGGTACAACTGAGAATCCACCTTAAGCAGGACAGCCTGCAGCGGTGACACGCACGGTGTGTACTATATTTAAAATTTTAAAAATACTATATAATTTGGCGGGATATTAACTCTGTAAGCTTCCCTAAATTTGTTTTCTTCGTACTAAAGAAACTAAACGTGACATTGGCTGAATGCACAAACCGTGCGAAGCCACAAGAAAAAAAAACTGTAAGCTATACCTAAATTCAAAATATCAGTTATATAGTCTAATATTTGATTTAAAAATGAGTCTCATGTTATTGTTATTAATAAATATTTTAGATAAACTACTATATTTACTTTCCTTATATTCGAAATGAAAAGTAGAGTGTTTAACACGGGTGAAAGTCATCAATTCCTACTCGGACTATAGCCGCCCTCACTACGCTCGGGCGTCTAAATACCTCGAATGGGAATTGATTCGTTTCGACCCTTGTATCATTCTACTATTTTCAAGTACAAGGGAAATACAGTGTGCTGAGGCAAAGATTAAATAAATATGACAGTGTAACTAATATTTTAGAAATTTAGTAGAGATACTTTCCCATCCAATAGCAGCATCAGGTTTTAGAGACATGAGCAGCGCTTCAACCTCATTCTCATCGGTGTCGATCATCACAAACGAGTGTAGTGGCGCAGGTGTGAGAGCGTATAATATTGACAAGTATTGATAAAATTATTTGTGGCTTGATTAGCATCAGTATATTTATAGATCGGTTGGGAACCCATGCTATTCATTTCAGAGTACAAAGAGTTATAATTGACTCTTGAAATGATTTTCACACCAGTATTTAACTGTTTACTTTGTCTTAGACAAAGCAAAACTTTGGTCTGCCACACAGGAGTCAATTACTACTGTGAGCGCTAGTGAGTTCGTCTTGAGCAATGATCCAGACAAGCGGACTCGCGAGTAGGGTAAGTGTGTTCAGGAAGAAGACCATGAAAAGCTATCAAGTTGAGATAGTCGGAAATGCGATTAGGGCTCTGGGTACTGCCAATGTCAAGTTTTACATCTCCAAGAACAGCTATTTTTTTATATGATGAGAGATCAATTTAAAGAGAATTTAAATATTGTACGAAGTTACTAATGTCCAATGTAGAGGGTGACTGGTAAATACATACAAAGGTTTTTTCTACTCCGATCGTCAGTACGAGGCAACTTGCGTCCATCAAATCAGGTTCCACGACAGAGTAGCTGCCGAAATTTTTAACATACAAGACGACTGATTTTTATTATTTTTAACGACGGAACAGCACAGTTACATTTTATCCAACACTCCGATACAACAATAACATCACAGTCAAGTTTGATTCTACATAGAATTCCAGAAAATAATCAAAGTTTGCATTTACTGACCGGATATTTTGGGTTATAATCTTATACTGCTTAGCAGGGTCATTAATATAGAGAGCATACTGAAGTAGACACTGACAAATTGATCAATATGATCGTTTAAATCGCGTGTATTATCCACTTCAATGATTAAAATAATAACGGTAGGACATTAATGAGGGGTTCAGGTAGGTGCTCTTGGAGGTGTATTGTTTGCATAAAAGAGGAATCAGTAACAACTTTCAAAAAGAAACTAATTTTACTTCTATTGAATAAATGTTACTACTCTGTATCAGATTTTCTAGCTGATAAGTTCTAACTGCATCAATTTTTGCGTGCCAAAATGGTAGAATGTACAAGGGTTCTTTAATATTATTACTACCACCTTATTGTAAATACCTACATTCTGAAGCAATAAATATTCTATATGTTCTATTCTATGTTGTTGTATGCTCGTAATTCTGTCTGATTCGGTTCAATGTAGTTTTTAATATTATTTTCACTTTGGCAGGTATTAAGGTTTAGAATTTTAGATATATATTTAGGAGTTTGTTTAAATGATTTCACCGAGTGAATGTTATTTGCAGTGGTTATTAATGTTTGTGTGAAGGTTGCGGGTGTTACTATGTGATAACATCCAAGTAGGCGTTCAAGTAATGAATTACAAAAAAAATGATATAAAAATGTAAGCATGCATTAATCAAAAATAATTTCGTAGTTAAAGAATTACTATAAAATAAGATATGACTCAGAAATAGTCAGTCTTCTGTATTTATATTCTCCAAGTCCAACTCACTATTTATGGTATATGCTGAAGCGCCTTCTTTCTTGCGAATAAATATCTTTCCATGCGCAATCCAACAAAATTTGAAGTTATTAGTTTTCGAAAAATCTCGAGCGAGGTAATGTAGGCGGTATGCCTTAAAGGTTAGAGTTCCAGATAAATAAATTGGTTTCACAGGAGCTCCTACTTGTAGGTTTACGGTAGAAAATTTATTACCCTTGTTGGATCTATTGTAGGACTTCAAGGATTGAATTATCTTTTCTCTCATCATAATTGTTGTTGTGAGGTTCACTATAGGTTTATGTGATTCCGATTTTGTCTTCAAGTGATATACATCTCGAATGTCAGAAATATTTATTAGAACTTTTAAAGCTTTGCCTGTATCGATAACGATTTTTGTTAGATTTTCTTTGGTTTCGTGGGATGTAGGTGGTATGTTTACCACATAAAAATATAAAATTGTTTACGTTAAGGATTATATTGAGGACAAAAAGGCTTGGGATTGAGTTGCTCCAATTTTTGCACACTGAATGTTTTTTTTTTTATTTATTTTTGTTATATTTTTATTTTTTTATTTTACATAAATTTTGACATTTTGATAATTATTACAATGTCATGACAATTTACTTTGTGAAGTATAGTATTCTTATTTATTTATTGTGAATGTGAGGACTATGTAGGCAGTTTGAGTGCTTTATGCGGCCTACCCAAATGTCCTTTCTTTGGTATTGTTCGTCGAGTGGTTGAGCTCCTTAAGTTCTGAGTCGAGCTCCACGATAAGTGACAAATGCGTGCACTGACTGGACAGGTCCACTCATTCTGTGTGGTATTTCCTTAAAAGACCATTTCAGATATAAATCTACATGGTCTTCACATGATCTGACCAAGATTATCTCTTGACTTTAAAAGAGACTGTGACCTCTGACTTTGTTTCGGCCTTTCTTCTCAGAGTAGTCAGATAGGAAACGCCGACCTCATCTAGTTTTAAAAATACGATTGACGTGTAAAAGTTTTTGTATAAACCTACTTACAGAAATAAAATGATTTATCATTTATTTTATTTAACGGAAATATTATGAGATTAACAAATATAAAAACGTTAGATGAGGGCTACAAAATGGATACCAAATGTTGTATGATAATAAGGTCTTACAAAGATTTTAATGTCTTATAATGGCCTATAAACAAACTATTTACCAACATTTATTACATACATACTTTTGAATTAATCTATATCTGCACGTGTGACTCCCGGGAGTAACGGACAATAGATAATTATTTGTTTCGCATTAGTCGAGATTTTACAGATTAAACCGTCTTATATTCCGTGTAACCTACACCATATTTTCAGGGATATCAAATCGAAAAAGTTCGATTTGCCGTGTTAACCCGCAGTTTGCACAGACGCTTTATATGGGACGTTTTTTTAGGTTTTCAACTCTCAGCGTTGAGCCAAACGTTGTGAATCCAACAGAGTATCCCTTGCGCATTAGAAAAGCGTACTGTTGAACTTTAACTCTTCGGCGCTCAACCAAGTGTTGGCAATCCAGTTCGCAGTAAAAAAATGTCACATTATAAACCCGCCCATGCTACGTCATAAGTCATAAGTCATAAGTAATTAAGTATTAGTAGTACGTGGGCTAATTGCTATTTCATACAAATGTCAAAAATATCAAATTGTAATTTGACTATACAGACAATTTCAGTTGGCAATTAATTTGATTATCAATGATAAATAATAAATGATTTTATTCCTGTAAGTAGGTTTGTACAAATACTTTTACACATCAATCATATTTTTTAAACTAGATGAGGTCGGCGTTTCCTATCTGACTACTCTGAGAAGAAAGGCCGAAACAAACTCAGAGGTCTCTTTTAAAGTCCAGACATAATCTTGGTCAGATCATGTGAAGACCATGTAGATTGGTGTCTGAAATGGTCTTTTGAGGAAAAAACACACAGAATGAGTGGACCCGTCCAGTCAGTGCACGCATTTGTCACTAATCGTGGAGCTCAACTCAGAACTTAAGGAGCTCAACCACTCGACGAACAATACCAAAGAACGGACATTTGGGTAGGCCGCTTAAGCACTCAAACTGCCTGATTATCATTGAAACTACTTGAGAAAGTGAAAAAAGAAAAAAGAAGTGACCTACATAGTCCTCACATTCACAATAATTAAATTATAAAACTATACCAATTTCCTAATTTACCTGCTTCTACCTACCTATGATAGTAGGTAGAGCTGTGAGCTGAGGTAGAGGTGTAGCTACACTGTCCTCCCATATCTATCAGCACTGTAATTTGAAACATTGTAAAAGCGCCTTATTTTTTCTTCCCGGCTCTTCTACATAGGAAACAACCAATTGGAACCGTGCATCTAGTTTCTGACGTTTCATAAGTTCCCATGTTGGTTTATGTGAAATAAAATATTTTGATTTGATTTGATTTGAGGTAGGTATGTTCCTACTGTGGCTGTCCACTGAAATAAGGATTAAGTGCACAGCAATTTCACAAGCCAATAAGCAAAGTTATATCCCACAGTGTAGTCTCTTTGTTAGAATATTTCATTTGGGACTCGGGACAGAAGAAAACCCGTTTCACAAAGAACTTGAGCAAAATATTTATTTACCAAGTAAAAGTTTACAATAACATTCCTTTTGGCGACACAATAAAAAAGAAAGACTTAGTAGTGTTCTTAATTTATTTATTTTGGAATAAATAAAGCTTTTCTTGGTTGCTGAAATGTGTAAAGTTTTTTTGGGCTATCCATCTGTACTTATAAAGCTTTTTTGGGCAAGTTATAGGTACTTAGTTTGAAGGTTAAAGAAAAGGAAACAATATATTTTTATAATTCAGGAACACCAAGGGTGACAAAATAATTCCCTCTCACAGAGATGAGGCTTGTGTCCTACCAGTGGAAACATTATAGGCTGATTATGCTAAGCTTCTTCTTCGTCGTATCGATGATTCTAATAGACCTACTGATGGGAATCGAGCCCAATACAAAATTTTTCGCGTTCTGCACGCACAGGCGGCGTTATCAACGCGTCATAGTGCATTGGCACGCTGAGGCGCGGCACGGCGGCGACAAGGCTCGGCTCTGCCCGACGCGACGACGCCACGACAAGTTTCAACGTTCTCCACCGCGACGGACGATATCCTCTTACTCTAATTTAATTATTATTAACTTTTGTCTGAGAAAATTTATCTTTGTAAGATCAGATGGCATTAAACCATTGCCTATTTATATAGTTCACTTATTTTATTGCTCCTCGCGCTAACACATACTGAAGCGAAATAAAAAAGGAAATTCACGACTTAAACACGTATAATTTATTATTATTCAAAATCGCATCCAAAATTAAATGTTGTTCGTGACGATGTCGCCTAATAGTCTGTAGTTTATACAAATCGTGTAATAACTTACAATCTTGTAATTTGAATGTGATTAGTTTCCAAATAGCTTCTAAGTAACGTAAAATCTCAGTTGGACAGCCCTTGTAGTCAAAATCATATAGTTTTTCGGTGCGTCCAGGTAAACTAGACCTAGCCCTGGACGTAACTTTCTTAATAGTAATATCTTGAAAAGGCCTGTTCAACTGAGATAATAATAGCTTGTGTAAATAACTGTGTAAAGTTGGTCTAACCGACACTCGTTCGGAGGCGCTGCACGCCCTGAAGAGTTGAACTATGGTATTTTAAATACTAAAATTTTGTAGGTCAAAAGACCAGCCCTTAAGGCCATTAAACTAGAATATGATTGTTTTTCTATTTGGTCCGTAATATAGCTCGTAAGACAGTTTTCTTTATTTTTTTTTAGTTTTTAGGCTCTCAAGGAGTTATATCTCAGATGTTTTATGTAAATGTTATAATAATTATAGTTTCCGTATATAAGCAATAGTGTAACCTCTCTAAAAGTACTTTAAAATCGCCTAACAATTGCATATTTCTATGTATTTTAACCCAAATTGTACCGTGTACTTAGTGAAAATAAACGATGAGAAAAGTTTAAAATAAGGAAGCAAAACAGGGTCCTTGGGTACGCCACAATCGCGGCGGTAAGTCCCCTCTTTGAGGAGTGGCTTGAGAGGCGCCACGGCGTCCTCTCCTTCCGCCGGACGCAGGTCCTCACTGGACATGGCTATTTCGGAAGGTTTCTGTTTCGGATAAGGCGGGAGGAAACGCCCGGGTGTTATCATTGTGTGGATCCACCGGAGGACACGGTGGAGCATACGGTGGAGGTCTGCCCGGCTTGGGCGGCGCACCGCCGTGTCCTCGTGGCGGCGATCGGTGGCGGCAATCTCTCGCGTCCGGCCCTGGTCCAGGCCATGGTACGGAGAGAGAGGGAATGGGAAGCCGTCACCTCCTTCTGCGAAGCAGTAATGCTCGCGAAGGAGGAGGCGGAGCGCCTGAGGGTGAGGCAATCGTTGCGCCCTCACGCCCCTATTCGCCGCAGGGCGAGACACCCTGGGTGTCGGGAGTCGATTGCCGACTCCCGGCCACCGCAGGCGCTGGCTTGCGGACGGCGAGCAATGGGCAGCACGCCGTCCGGTAAGGACCAGGTCCGGGTCGACGGCGCGTCGTGTTCCACGCGCACCTCAAATATATTTCAGCATCATTGACGGGGTCCGATAGGGCCGATGCCTGCCGGGGTCACGAATTTTTCGAAAGAGTTAACGTGGCCCTGGCGCTCAGGCAACTGAAGGAACACGGGTGGGTTTTAGTCAGTAAGAGTCTGACACGCCCTTCCGCTCCGCCCAGAGCGGGAGAGGTCATTTGATGATTTCCCACCCAAAAAAAAAAAAAGTTCACGATACACTATTTGGTTCGACCAGAATTCGGCCACTTCGACAGCGTTAGCGTTAGCCTCGCAAAAGTCTAAGCTGAAAAATAAAAAACAAAATAAAACAAAATCCATTTTTTTTTTAAAATTAGGAATTTACAATAGTTCGCAAAATAAACAAATAAAAAAAGTTGCCAGTGTGCCAACCAAAATGATTTCATAATAAAACCATAACTTCTGAAAAACAAAAACTATTTTCCAACAGATGAGACGTTTAAACAAAGAACTACCTTCAAGAAACTCATGCATTTCCTTTAACAAATACCTACGAGTACTCCCATTTCAGTAATGTAACGTATTAGCATCAGAACGTGAAGTAATGGGCTGTGCAAGCAGTCTACACGGTAACTAAGTTTTATTCAAGTGGGCAAAAAATATAACGAGCTAAGGGCGAGAACACATTTTCTGTTGCACTTTTCAATGTGCTTATTTTTCTTAGAGACTAATATTTTAATGTTGGTCGTAATATGTTTACCAACCGAAGACGGACTCATGGCTAAATAATAACAGCCGCACGAGTCGATTTTAAGGTTCAGCAATACTTGCCGAGGTCGGTTCTCTGTCGATACTCAGTAACTGGTTTGTGGAGGTTAATAGGCAGCCGCTCCACGTAAAAAAAAAAAAATCTGCTGTATTTGATTAGACTGGAAAAGGCTAGGTGGATGATGATGACTTAATAAGTTTACCAGCATAACGGGGTTCATCGATATATTGCCAACACTAGAGACAAAATTGTAGGTAGAGGTTGTCCACTCTGAAATGACGCGCCCCACTACTTAACTATTTGATTTAGATAACGACACTTCATCTATGTGGGAGCGAGGCCTGTTCCGTGAACTGTGGATCTGTATGCGAACATCGCGGTCGACTAGTCGCGTGATAAATCCGACAACCCTCTCTGTATGGATAGCGCTAGCTCATTATATGGAACAAGATGGCCGCTCCCTCGTGCGTCCGAGACAATTATGACTAGTTGGACAACAAATCCTGGTCTCCAAAGTTGGAGTCTAACCGGCAACTGAATGAGCAATTATAATAGTGTTTTTATGTGTATTGCGTCCATATCTGAAATTTGCGTGTGTGCGTAAATGCGATAGTGGGGCGCGTCATTTCAGATTCGACAAGCCCTACCTACATCTCACATGCCTGTAATAATCAGACATTTAATGAAGCTTTTGGAAAGACTTAAACAACTTGGATTAGCTTCAACATGACTGGCACAAGGCGAAAACTGTTTCCCCAGAACCCTGAAAAAGAAAGTAGGTCCCTGGTGTGTGGTCGAAAAAGGGCTGTGAATATTTAAAAAAGCGGTAACGATGGCCAATGTTTTGCAATTTTTCAAGATTTTTTAACCACTATCTTGCCTAGTGCTAAGTGATTATTTAAGCTAAAATGGTGCACGCTTGCGTAGAAGCAACCTATTCACTCATGATTGGAAGATTCCCGGGAAAGACAGACTCCAGCAAGCTCCACTGCTTCTACGCACAACTAACATTATAGGATCAGATAATATTATATCATCGTCTCCAAATAGGTATTAAAGGCCAAATTACAACCACTCTAGAAAATATGACGACGTCAACTTGACATAAGATTTTGACATCACAAGTCAAGAGGGCATGTAGTTGACAGATACATTTAGCACTATACTGTCGTATACCACGATATATCTCGCTTCTCGCGACGTCTATATTCCCACAAGTGGGCGTTTTGGTAGGAAAATTGATGTCATTGTGTTCCTTCTTAGAGGCTGCGCAAACTGTGTGTCTTGACGCTGCGTCTAAACGCTGCATCTGCGTCTTGTTTATGCGACTAGACGTAGAGCTGTTGTTGCAACCGCGTCTAGTCGTTACGACAAACTTCATGCGGGAAGCGATTATTTTCTTTGAGTATTCGACGATGTTCGACGTCCCATTAGTAAACATCTACATCGAACATATCCGTGTTGAGATTCGCAATACAAACATACGTCCACCTTCCTCAGCACTCACAGCAAGACTGAAACTGATCTGATCTGTCGCATGTGACTGTCGTCGGGTGTTTGCGCGGCCACTGTGCTACTAGTCGCTGCGTTATGCAGCGAGAACGTGCGACTCCCTGTTTTTTTTTTTTTGGGTAGGAAAAGTGCGAAAGGGCGTATCAGACTCTTACTGACTAAAACCCACCCGTGTTCCTTCAGTTGCCTGTGCGCCAGGGCCACGGTAACTCTTTCGAACAATCCGCGACCTCGGCAAGCATCGGCCCTATCGGATCCCATCAATTATGCTGACATCTCTTTGAGGCGCGCGTGGAACACAACGCGCCGTCGACCCGGGCCTGGTCCTTACCGGACGGCGAGCTGCCCATTGCTCGCCGTCCGCAGGCCCGCGCCTACGGTGACCGGGAGTCAGCTATCGACTCCCGACGCCCAGGATGTCTCCTCCTACGGCGACTAGGGGCGTGAGGGCGCAATGATTGCCTCTCCCTCACGCGCTCTACCTCATCCTTCGCGAGCATTACTGCTTCGCAGAAGGAGGTGACTGCTTCCCATTCCCTCTCGCTCCGTACCATGGCCTGAACCAGGGCCCGAGAGAGATCGCCGCCGCCGATCGCCGCCACGAGGACACGGCGGTACTCTGCCCAAGCCGGGCAGACCTCCACCGTATGCTCCACCGTGTCCGCCGGTCGATCCACACAATGACAACACCCGGCCGTTTCCTCCCGCCTTATCCGAAACAGGAACCTCCCTAAACAGCCATGTCCGGTGAGTACCTGCGTCAGGCGGAAGGTGAGGACGCCGTGGCGCCTCTCAAGCCCCTCCTCAAAGAGGGGACTTACCGCCGCAATTGTGGCGTGCCCAACGTGCGACTCCCCTTGCGTTTCGTTGCGACTCAGCAACTCGTCACCAAGTGTGCTGATCTTTGAATCAAATATACGAAATTTATCGGCCACAGTCTGTCATTGCGTCTAGTCATTGAGCTGTCGCAGTCGCATGTCACATAGTGTGCGACGCAACTTAAGTTGGAAGTACCTACACACGGTGAAACAGTTGGGCGTGCAGCCATTCAACAAGCAGCTATGACATGTAGGGAAGAATAAGGCATAACTTCAGATTTAGATGTAGTCAAATTTATTGAACAGGTAGATACCTATTTACCTAGGTATTAGTTGAGAAAGCATGAAAAGCACCATTCCTACCGGCATCCTTTCGGAAGTTCGCATCAGCAACTCTACCACTATTGTAAAATGGCACAGTCAATAGTGTCTACAATTTCCAAAAAATATAGTTACATAACGGGTATTGAATTCACCATAATATTCAAACAACAAAACCGTTTATTTTTAGCTTTGAATCACAACAACAACAAACAATGATCTAAAATAACCCGGCGCCAAAACGTCATAATCGGGAACAAAAAATTCATACAATAGAATAGCGATCACGTCATGACGTCACTTTAGGTCACGTTGCTCCACGTGATATGGACGAGAGCAAGCCGATGTACAACGGGTTACGATAGAGACAGATAATGAAAAAATGCGTCAGCGAGAACGAGATGGAGGAATTAGCACATTTTATTTAGTTTTCACGTGTCAGGTTCAAGCGAATTGTATTCGATTCTTTATATATTCCTTTAATTATTTTAGAATAATAAGTAACTAATATAGTTTCGTTTACTTTTGTTAAATATCGAAAGTTTTGTTAGCGTCTTTTGGTTCTGCTACTTGACGATAGATGGTGTTAAATTCAATAAGGAAAGACTTTTATTTTTAAGTTAATAAATTAAGTTTTACTTTATTGTTATGTAAGTAAGGTAAAACCGGCTTCGCTTCAACTTCTCTTTTACAAAAAAGTACAGCTCGCCACTGCTAGGAATGATTATTTATTTTGTCTACTATAAATACATACAATCAAAAGCAATTATTTTCCATTTCATCGGCAATGGCTTACCATAGACCTAACAGTGAAAAGGGTTGCAAGTCCAAATAACAATGAACTCGGTACAATTAGGGATTATAAACATTTCTCATGGGAATTCACTGGGATTAGTATGGTAGGCCCTAGGTACCTACAGGAAAATTATGGTACCTTATTTTCTTCATATTGGCACAACAATTTAGGAAAAGCACCTAAAACGCACTCTGCTCAGACAATTAATTTCGTGCCATTTGTTCTACAGATTGTTATCGAAGCAGAAGCGAAAAATTGGATAGATTTTCATATTGAATTTCAGTGAATTGCAATCATTTAGGCGATTTTGTTTTTACTTTTACCTAACCGTTCTTTATGCATTCAGCTTCACAAAATCTGTTCAGATTTCAAGTTAATACCGTGATGGTTGTACCAAATACTCACCATATTAAAACAATCTGAAAAATGCTGCTAAAAGGAAATAAAGACGAATTTCAGCAGGTAAGTTGCCATTTTATTGAATTCTTTATCACGTATTTTTGTTGGTTCGTGATATTTTATTATTAGAATGTGAAAGTGTGTTGTATAGTTTTTATGAGTATAGCTGTATTGCACAATTATCGAATTATAGAAACAGGAGAGGTAGTTATAAATATTAATGTGTAGGTGAATGGTATGAATGGAGTTATTTTTCTCCATTATTATATTATATTATTAATATCACGCTTATTATTGCCCCTCTGCAGGGCAAAGGCATCTTCTCATACAGAGAAGGCACGAGCATTGATCACCATACTTGCTCAAGATGGTGATTGACTTATATTAACTACTAGCTGTACCCGGCCTGCCTTCGCACAAGGGGCACTAAGTGTCTAACACCTACCCACCTACCTACCCTACCTACCTACCTACCTACCCTACCCTACCCTACCTACCTACCCTACCTACCTATACCCTAACTAACTACCTACCCTACCTACCTACCTACCCTACCCTACCCTACCTACCTACCCTACCTACCTATACCCTAACTAACTACCTACTCACCTACTTACCCTACCTACTTACCCTACCTACCCTACCTACTTACCCTACCTACCCTACCTACAAACCATGTCCTAACGATAACGAACAGAAAAAAAAGAATCATCCAATTTAGTGCAGTGTTCGGAAGTTATGCGCGTACATACATTTAGGCGATTAATTTTTATATATATAGTTATGTCAATGTGTATCATAGAATTGGGCATATAATTATCTTTAGCAGACCATAACTGGAAACCTTTTGGTTACGGCGATATTTAAGGTCAAACGTCCAATATTTTTGACGTTTTTTTTACAAAAACAACTTTAAATGTCACGATTCCTGTACCGCAGGCACACATAAACACAATATTTTTTGTGCGTTATATTGCGCTCTACCGTAAACAGCGAATTTTCACACCGAAAATAAAAGTCGTTTTCCAGCTTTAATTTTTGCACTTACTTAGTTTGATGTACTTAATGCGTAGATGACGGCTTCGTGATGGGTCTTTTCATACCTTGTATAACTTCTTACAATGTACAATAGGCTTAACAAATTCTATAGCGGCCATTAAAAAAAAACAAATGAATATCGTAAGAAAAGAAAAAGAAACAAATGGTAAACACAGTCAGTAATTATTAACACTTGTTTTCTGAGAGGCCGTAATAAGATATTTGTATGCTAATGTTAGAGCCTGACGTAAATCTTTACGTGTTTCTAAGTTATATGCCTTATATGATAATGAGGGGTTCGCGACTAAATAACAACAGCCACACGGGTCGAAAGATGGTTAAGCTACGCTTGCCGCGGTTGGCTCGTGGATGGATGGTCATCCATTACCTACATATCGAGACCCCACTCAGCTTCGGAAAGAACGTTAAGCTGTTAGTCCGGGTTGTCATTCATAGATCTTTGACAGTTGTTACGGGTAGTCAGCAGCCCGAAAGTCTGGCAACCAGTCTTACCAAGGGGCTTCGTGTCACCCACCTGGGTTGTGGAGGTCAGATAGGCAGTCGCTTCATGTAAAATACTGGCATTCAATTGCATCGCATTGCATGCAAATATGAAGTATAAGTATTTAAGTAGGAACGTCCAGCACAACCTGCGGGGTAATTGCGTAACACACTAACAGCAGCAATGGCTTTCATTTTGACAGTTCAACAACATTCATTGCGTTATTTACGTTTTTGAGCAGACAAATTATTCGAACATAAAAAGCAATCAATTAGCAATATCCTATAAAATGATTCAGATTGTGTTTGATAGTGTGCTACTCCATTAGGGTGCAGGGTAGTCAGTCTCGCTACCATCCTGATTTCTGGCTAATCATAATTATAGCTTGAATTTATTTGATGTTATAAAATAGCAAAACAGGCCGTGGTATCACGACTTAAAGTACGTGCATTAAACCCACGAGAAATAAACACCAATAATAAATCGCCAGTACACTCTGACAGTTTAGCTAGCTGTGAATTATTATTTTAATACTAACATAAAATTAACTAGGCCTAAAACTGCAATATTAACACCACTATTAATATAATAATTCATAAATGGGGACCATTAACCGTGATATGGTCTAAATTAGCGGATAAACTTTATACGCAATCAAGTGGGTCATATAAGGGCCACGGGTGGGCCATACCTTAGGCATTATGCCAGTGATCCTTTGCCGTAAAGTGGGCCTTATTAAGGAGTAGCACTAAAGCCACGACACACGCGATTAAGGCGATAAAACCGTCACATTTGTGGCGGTATTTGGCACCCGTGCAGCGATGATAAGGTTTCATTTTGCACGTAATATTTTTTACCAGCCACCCAAAAAAAAAAAGGTTACTTCACTAATCTTTGGGAAGGATGTACAAACTGTTATGAAGACAAGTGGGGCCGGCGCCGGAAGGCGTCCGAAAAGATTTGACGGCAATTTTCGTGATGTACTACATTTTTTTACTTTGTGTAGGTACAAAAATGAGGATGGTTACAGGCATTCCGAAAG
The DNA here is from genome assembly GCA_916610205.1 of Griposia aprilina. Lineage (NCBI taxonomy): Eukaryota > Metazoa > Arthropoda > Insecta > Lepidoptera > Noctuidae > Griposia > Griposia aprilina. Next base: position 4,724,154 of record OU744301.1, on the reverse strand, counting down.
TTATATTGTTTACGTTAGTTATTGAAATATATACTAAGTTATAATGTCACATATTAATACGCATTCCACAGTCCCACTCCCATCAATATTGAATAACTAAAAAAAACATAATTATACTGGAAGCGAAAAAAAGTTTAATTTCTATAGTTTTTAACATTTGAATCAAAAAGTTACTTATATTTAAAAAAATGTAGGAAACGCTTGTGATGTTTTGTAAATACGAGGTCTTTCATATATTGTCTACGAATATGCAATACAGTGAAAATCGCTAAAATGTTAGTTATTATACAGGCTGACTTGTAATTTGACGTATTCCTTCCACAGCTTGAAAGTGTGACCCTTTCACAACAATTAAGCAACCTATAAAACCTAGGCGAAAACTCATGGGATTCGAGAAAATCCCATTTTTATGTTTTTTTGAAAATTTACAAGCGTCATCGCTAATCGAATGTTACTTTGTCTAGGCCCTATGTTCATCACAGATCATCAGATCACATTGCCTAACGTATGATGGATTGCTGGGAGGTAAGAAAGTAGTGGGATATAGCATAAACCAGTTAATTAATTCGATCATAACACAATTTTTTATTCTTTTTTTGTACGCCTAATGTCATAGAAAATATTTGAGATAGCTTGTGTCAAAGTTCGTGTATGTAGATGACTTTTGAAAATGGGTAATACACTTCTTCGTAGGTATAACTTTTAACTGTTAATGTTTTAGAGAATTTGGTTGCATTGAAATGTTTGTTAAAGTATTAGGTACTCAATGGAATAACAATGAACGCCATTCAATTTGTGAGTTTCGAAAAAAGTGCTATTTAGTGAAAAAATCGGTGTGAGTTGTTTTGGCACTCACGAAAATTGATGTGTAAACATGTGAGCTCGCATCAGTTTGGTTTGGGAAAATTGAGCTGTGCATAGCCCCCACCGTGCGGCGCTCTCACACACACATTCACGCGCTCACGAAGACACGGGTCTTACGCTGGCGTCATCTGACGCTCGAAGTCTTACGCTTACGCGTCTGACGCTCGAAGTCCTAGCTAACCTCTACCGTAGACCAAGCGCTAAGATGTTTACACATCAAAATTCTGGGAAATTTGCAAAAATACATATAAATTGGGTTTTCTCGGAACCCATGAATTTTCGCCTAGGCATTATGGGGTGCTTAATGGTTGTAAATGGGTCACACTTTCAGGTTCTGGAAGGAATACGTCAAATTACAAGTTATCCTGTATATTGATACTTCGCCGTCGATAAGTATTCTGCAGATTTAAAATGTAATTTCATCCCGTCAATATTTCTACAGTTGATTTTCAGTTTCCAGTGAGAATGATGTTTTATTAACGGAGAATGCCAAAAACATTAATGGATTCAAGAACATTATTTCGGCATTTAAATGGTAATCGGTCTAGTAATTTACGTATCGTGTTTAGTTCAGTTTAGTTTGTGATAATCCTAAGCGAGTCCCAATAAATACGTTTTCTTTCTTTCTTTATCGTTGTGTCCATCAGTCCTTGTGAGGGCGATTAAACTAAATTTACTTTCTACATAAATTTTAAATTATGTATTAGGTACCAAATAAATTGTTTATTCATTGATTGCCTAATAAAAAATGCATTTGGAACGTGTGGTCTATGGGTATGAGAAGCAGACTGTTTGTAAAGACGCTTAAATTTAATCTTCTTTAGTTTTTTGTTACCTACTTTGGTCAGCCATCATGACAGCTTACATGAGATTACACAGAAACAACACAACCATCTGCTCCCTTCAGAATTTAATATGGCAAATGACAGAACCATCCTTGCCGCTACATATAAAATGATAGAAATAACTTGAGTTGGTCTTTGGCACGAATAGAGCAAGAAGAAGATCAGAGTTGGGCAGAAAGCGGCAATAACCCAATAACTTAGACATCCGCCATCATTCATCATCAATAACACCAACAGACACAGACATTAGTAGACACCAACGATACACTTGTTTCTGAAATGTTTTATTTTTACTTGCAAAACTATTTTTGGGAACCGTAAATGTGTTTTTCTGATTTTTTTTATTTTATTATTAAGTATCCCACTTCTGAGTCAACCTCTTGGTTTCACCACGAAATTCAATCTTCGACAATATTCTACGAGTCAGATATAAATAACACATCATCACATGGTTAGATAACAATGCTTTAAAAGTTAATGTAGACAAAACTAAAAATGAGCGACTGACATCCACAACACAGTTCCTGGGTAATACGGTACCCCTTAGAACCTTGTTACCCCTTTATCGCACTTTTGGGGTTCTGACTACCCGTAACGACTGTCAAAGATCTACGAATTTCAGCGGGGACCAACGGCTTAACGTGTTTATCGACGCAAGGACCCCGGTCTCGATATGTAATGGATGGTTACCAATGCACGAGCCGACTTCCGCAAGCGTAGCTTACCTTCGATCGACCCGTGGGGCTGTTATCGTTAAGCCATGAGCCCCTCCGCTTATCACCACGACACGAATTTATATTAAAATGTCTAGCGTACTTTTCTATTCATTTTCATGTATGACTTTCCAATGTTATAAGTAAACTTTTTCTATTTCTTTCGAACTTTGAATGCCAAGGTCTTTGTTTGCTAGGACTTCTTTGTAGCCCTTGGCAACCGACGCATTATTTAACATACTCCACAACATTACAGTAGAACTATTTTCATAATGTCCCTCGGCAAACTTCGTGTTTCATCAATCGTAGGATTTCTACCAGTAAATTAAAAATTAAGTTAATAATAATAATTTAGTTACTTCCCCCCTCTGTAGACCTGTAATATGCGCGTATGACGTTCTCGTTCATAGACTGAGTCCATCTCATGCGCTGCACACAACCACCGGCAGCGGGGACCCGGCTCGGGGCCGGATGGCCCCTAAGTCCCAAGCTCCTCGGTGGCCGGCCTCTCCCCTGTCGACGTACAGGTGTTGGCAACGTCGGCGGGGAAAAATACTCGTCGCTCGAGCTCGACGCAACTGCCGCGGCCGGTGTAGTCACAGCGCTCACAGTGGGGCTGGATACCGGCGGCGGCGAGGCGGAGCTGAGCGAAGAGTCCGGAGGTGGTGGGCGTGCTCGTATGTGATGAGACTGTACATACCGCGGAAGTGCGGGGGTCGAGGCTTTTTAAATGCAAAGACCCTCCACAACCGCGAAGTGTGCAGTCTCAGGGAATATTTTTTAAAAGCCGAAGTGGGTATGCACCGTGATGTGGTAGCAGTGGACAAGGGCCTCACCCCGCTCTCCATGGCTAAAGAGAACTGGCGCAAACCTGTGGTACTTACTACCGATGACCGCAAGGAGGTATGGCAAAGCAAGGAGCTACACGGACGCTTTTATCGGGCTCTTCACGAGCCCGGTGTAGATTTCTTAGCGTCCGTATCCTGGCTACGTTTTGGTGACCTTTTCGGGGAAACTGAAGGTTTCGTCTGTGCTATTATGGACGAAGTTATCTTGACGAATAACTACCGGAGACATATTATGAAAGACGGGACGGTTGACGTGTGTCGGGCATGCCATCGTCCGGGTGAGTCCATCAGACATATTGTCTCTGGTTGTTCTCGTCTGGCTAACGGCGAGTACTTGCACAGGCAAAATCAAGTAGCCAGGATTATTCACCAGCAACTTGCTTTGAAATATAAACTAGTAGATTCTGAGGCACCGTATTACAAGTATGTGCCCGACCCAGTTCTCGAAAATGGCCATATTACGTTGTACTGGGATCGGTCTATCATTACTGACAGGACTATTGTCGCCAATAAGCCTGATATAGTAGTGATAGATCGATTAGCGCGCCACACAATGATTATCGATATTACCATTCCACATGACGAGAACCTCGTGAAAGCTGAGAAAGAGAAACAAATTAAATATCTCAACTTAGCTCACGAGGTTGTTGACATGTGGAATGTGAGCTCGGCTGTCATTGTACCGATTGTCGTATCGGCCAATGGCCTGATGGCCGAAAGCCTCGATCAACATCTCTCGAGGCTCTCGTTAGGCGGTTGGGTCAAGGCCTGATCCAGAAGGCAGTTCTCCTCGATACGGCTCGCATCGTGAGGAGGTTCCTGTCTCTGGAGCCCTAACCACCGGTAGCTTGGACCCTGCTCCCGATACCGGCGGACCACAATTTTTAATATTTTTAAATGTTTTTATAAAAATATTTAAAAATGTATATAAATAAATAAACGAATAATAATTTTACATTTTAACAGGCTAATTTAGGTCAGTTGAGGTGGTGTGCTCATCTGTAGCCGAACTAGGCAGAGCCTGTTTTTCGGCTATCAGTGCCAAACCCCTCGAGTATTACACATATAGCCATTAACATTTTAGTAGTTTCTTGTAATTTTAACAATTTATAATTTATACATATACTTTACTTAGGTATTAGATAATGAAAAAAGAGTATTAACAACTCTATATACTTCCAAGTCGATGGAGAGGGTTCGGTCTACACCAAGTGCAAAGGGCAACTGATAGAAATCCGACAACTGACTAAACACGAAGTTTGCCGAGGAACGATAAGAAAATTGGTTTAATGTACATGACTATGTAGTACTTAGATAAACACATAAAGAAAAGAAAAATACCTAACATCGATTGTGTTTCTCAACAAAGAAGTTTCATCGAAGGCCTCCGAAATCAATGCGCGTTCCTATTAGAGAAGTCTTATGAAAATCGTCAATAATTCGCTTTTAGTTAAATGTTAGGGTGGAATGACCCCACAAAGGAACTGTACTGATGTAGATACATAAAATTATATCACATGTAGATTTTTTGGCGAATTTAGTCCTCGTCGAAATATTTCCCTTGTGTATTTGTATGCCGGCGGCGGGCGTCCGGACCGAGGAAACGCTGGCATGATGACTTAGAAGCGTTTATGAGAGATTGGCAGAAGAAGGCAACACACAGGGAATTGTGGAAAGTGGAGACCTTTGCCCAACAGTGGGAAAAGACAAGTTGAAAAAAAATGTGTAAAAAATGTGCCTGCAGCAAATTAAGCCATATTGTGTCCATAATGAAGGGGTATATAAAGATTCCACGACTGTTGAAACTGAAACGTACATATGTACGTCCTTGGATTTCAGCTCGCTACCTTGCTTTAACTAGCATCTTACCCAATTACAAATTCTTGCGTTATATATTTATCGAGAATCTTTATGGCAGACAGACATTGGTTTTACAACGTGTCCCTATTTCGTTTAAGGTCCGAAATGTTAAAAGTAATAAAACCAAACTCAGACTCAGTAAGAACAATTACAAAACTTTGGGCTTAAACCTACAAAATTAAATACATTAATTACGAACCAGACTGTTTGCGAAAGAAAACCTTCTAACTCACGGAGTTTTTAAAGTTCACTTGCTAGGCTTCGAGCGCCATGCTTGCCTTATTCGACTAGTTCCAGGAAATCTCAGTAGCCACTGTAAAAACGTGACTTAACTACGCAATATTGTATGGAGACTTAAGAGGCTTACAAGAGCTAATGCGCGGTCACTGTCGGATTGCATAGAAAAGAAAGAAACACGCGATGACACAACGCTGGTAATTTATTGCAAAATATGACGCAATTATGGATTTTCAAAAAATCTATTCATTGGACAAAAAAATTAAAAACACTATTTCGTTAGTATGTTACTTGTAGAATAATCTGACAAAAAAACGGAATGTTTGCATGTAATTAGTATAGTTTTTAATCGTTAAAATATTTTTTTAGAGGTATTTTCGTGATTGTTTTCTATCATATCAAGTTAATTGTATTATGTTTTCAACACACTATCTAACTAGCATATATCCACAAGAATATCATATATTTTTCTAATTTTGGTTACTGCAGTGGATCATATATTTTTAGGCATTATTAATTTGCGTTTAGGTCATGTAATCCCCTTAAGCTATTTTGCTGAGCAAAAAATTCTAGAACAAGTTTCAGTATTTGTGCGATCTATTCTGTCACCAAAAGAGATAAGTAACCAGAGTCGTCGGCTAAAGTTGATGTTTAGTAAGAAACCGATAGACGTATTCGTATAAAATTTATTTAATTAATAGAAAATAATTATATATTATCATATATTATATTAATTTATCAAAATAAAGAATAACCTAAATCAGGATTTTTGGAAAATCTATCCCTGAAGGGGTGAAAAGAGGTAGTCAATTTTACAGGGGAGGATTTTACTGGGAGCCTTGATTAACTCAAAAAATGGTAAAAAAAAAAACTTTGTGTCAAGCTATGGAAAACTCCCAAACGACTTTTCAAAATTTCACCCTTCTGAGGGTGAAAGAAAGGGATACTCTTCTTGGCTACTTAACCGGGCAAGCCTGTGGGTACCTTAAGCTACTAACTTAAAGCCTACAGCCAGGGGCGAAATTCTTAAATACTAGGTGACCGCACGCTAAGGGCACCCCCTGTGGGGTACGAACCTCGGCTTAGGGCGTCACTGAAAGGAGGGCAGCAAAGTGGGACAGGCTGGATCGAAATTATATTATTATTATTATTATAGGGGGAATTTAAAGCTACAGGCTCAGCTACGGCGCGGGCTGGCGCGTCGTCGAGCAAGGTCGGGGGGGCGCAGTCCGTTTAACTCGAAACTCGGTATTTATACGTAAGACCAAAATAAAGAAAAAAGTCTATCAGGGTTTTGCGAAAATATACCTCTAACGGGGTAGGCAATTTTACAGTGGAGAATTTTACTGCGGCGCTTGATGAACTCGAAATTTGTTATAAATAAATCTTTGAGTGAAGTTATGGAAACATCCCAAACGATTTATCATAATTCCACACACTCAGGTACAAGAAAAAGAGGGGATACATTTTATATGAAAATCTTAATCATTTGGTTAATAAACTTGAAACTTGGCACCAATACTTGCTTAAGAATTATAATGCGTGGTCCGACTATGTAACTTGAAACTGAGTATTAATACTTTTGACAGAAAAGAAAAGATCATAACTTTCGGGTCTTTCTCACGGGTCAAAAAGGGGTACCTAATAATTTTTTTAAGGGGAGGATTTTACTACGTGGCTTGATTAACTAAAAAAAATGGTACAAATAAAATCTTTAAGTCAAGTTTTGGAAACATCCCACACGATTTATCTAAATTCCACCCCTGTGGGGGTGAACAGACGGGATACAGCTAATATGATTTTTTTTATTCCTTTGGTTATTAAATTTGAAATTTGGCAATATTTGCCTCAGTAAATAATAAAGATTGTCACTTTAAGTTAAAATAAACCCCTCACCGAAGATTTGGGCGGGTGACAAAGTTAATACTTACTGTAAGGAAAAAAATTAACGTGCTTTTGGATTAACTCGAAACTCGGCACTATACTTAAAATAAAAAGCATATATGTATTAGGGTTTTTTAAAAATTAACTCCTAATGGGGTCGAAAAGGGTAGTAAAGTTTGAATTTTACTGCATGCTTCAAGTAACTCGAAAATGGATATAAATAGACAATGTTAAATCATACAATGGAAACATACGAAACGCTTTTTTTTTAAACAAGCCTTGTCGTGGTGACAAGGGAGAACACTGTTTATTTGAAAAATCTTATAAGTTCTACTGATCTATTAACTTAACTATTACTTACTAATATATTAAAGCTAAAGAGTTTGTTTTTTTGTTTGAACGCGCTAATCTCTGAAACTACAAGTCGGATTTGAAGAATTCTTTTTGCATTTGATAGCCAAATTCTTGAGGAAGGTTATAAATGTTGGCTAGGTTATATGGTGGATTTTACTGCTTCATTCCAGTAACTTGAAAATGGAGATAAATAATAATCTTTCAGTACAATACAATAGAAACGAACCAAACGCTTAAAAATAAGGCCAGTCGTGGTGAAATCGGAGGACAGTTTATTTGAAAATTCTTATTCCTTTGATTTATAAACTGAAACATTGGCCCGAATACTTATTTTATCTAAATAATTGATAAAGATCGTAAACATACATTTTCGTAAACTACATTTCAAGGAGAGTGGAGGGGGTATTAAAATTTTTAGAGGAAGGTACGAAATCCACGCGGACGAAGTCGCGGGCAAAGTGCTAGTTTTATTATATTTAGTAGCAATAAATCTATCAAAGGATTCTTTCATCTACTCATTTACATAACACAACATAAGATTCTTTTTAGTACACAAAGCGTAATAGTGTGGCGGAATTTTGAACGGATAAAGGAATTTCTTGATTACTTTTTATAATGATTAGAAATTGCAAAATAAGACATTAAATTTTATTTTATTTTAATTTAATGCCAATATGAAATAAATTGACTGTTGTGTATAATGTAAATTACTATTGAAGCACTTCATAATTAAATTGTAATTACATACACATACATAACATCACGCCTGTATTCCCGGAAGGGTTAGGCAGAAGTGTACCTGTAGCACACCCACATTTCGCCAGTTATGTTTAAGTCCCACGTAATAGGGGGCGAGCCTATCGCCATCAACCGGGCACAAATCCAGACTCCGGGCTGCTACCGAAAAATTCCAGATGGAAAAACCCGATAACACTTTGCCCGACCTGGGAATCCCGGGCCCGGAGTCCGGGGGGGGGGGGATTGTAATTATAGTTAATCAATCTTTATATTGACATTGTATATCTATATTATTGTGTACTTAGCATCTCTGGTGTATTTTTGTATTTTTGCATGCCTTCTGGTGAAAGATGGCTGTTGCTAATTATGTTATAAGTCACCGTGTTTTGTACCCATATTTGCGAAATAAATATTTTATCTTATCATATCGTACCTTACAAGTTTACATAACATTTTCACTGTTGCGAATTAGGTACACCATAACAGTATTTATTTTAAGTAACACTTCTTAGGCCACAATATAGACTACTAAGATAATGCACCTCTCCGCGTTCGATAATTTCCTTTTCTGCGTTCAATATTTAAATGTCAACATTCTTTTTAACTTTTAAACAGATACAAGACAAGTTTTTTATTATACGTAAAATATTGATACTTTAATTACAAACCTGTCAGATATCTAGGTCCAAATAATTCATTATCGATAAAGAAATAACTTAAATTAATTTCGAATTTTACAACATAACAGAACTTTAACTAGGTACAGAGATTTGTAGTAAAAGAGCACCTTATTAAGGGGACTACATGACCTAAACGCAAATTTATAATGCCTAAAAATATATGATCCACTGCAGTAACCAAAATCAGAAAAATATAAGATATTCTTCTGGATATATGCTAGTTAGATAGTGTGTTGAAAACATAATACAATTAACTTGACATGATAGAAAAAAATCACGAAGATACCTCTAAAAAAATATTTTAACGATTGAAAACCATACTAATATATAATACATGCAAAAATTCAGATTTTTTGTCAGATTATTCTACAAGTAACGTACTAACGTAATAGTGTTTTAGTATTTTAGTCCAATGAATAGATTTTTTGTAAATCCATAATTACTTCATATTTTGCAATAAATTACCAGCGTTGTGTCATCGCGTGTCTCTTTTTTCTATGCAATCCGACAGTGACCGCGCTTTAGCTCTTGTAAGCCTCTTAATCGGTTTGTCCAGCCGATCCATCCTAAATAATATTATAAATGTGAAAGTGGGTTTGTTTGTTTGTTTGTTACGCTTTTACGCTAAAACGGCAAAACGGATTTGGATTGGTACACAAATAGACCATGACCTGTGTAAGGTGGTACAGCTCACTTCACCAAAGTTTTCACGGTGAAATTAGATTTTATTTTTATTAAAAAAAAAAACCTCATGTTCGAAAAAATCTAATAGGCAATCACAACGTGGTCTGTGATTTCTAACATTTACCAATGCAGTATTTTTTTCAGGCTATTCCAAATCAGTTTATTTGTAACGAAAAGTCACGACAGTCCATCTTCTGAAGTGAAGATTTCCTCCTTAATATTTACATATCAGTATTTCACAAATATTAAAACTTGACAAATTTTCCTAACAAATGGAATAAAATAAGCTACACTAATGCATGGGTATTAAATGTAGCTTATTTCTTTCAAGAAGATGACTAAGCGTATACAATACCCTTGTTTACTTAAGACGGTGATAAAGTATGTGGATTTAAATTGAAAGGATAAGCTGTGATACTTAATCATGAAGATACATGATTTATCTGTTAGATTCATTCGTTTTATGTATATTTGTATCAAGCTATGCTTGTAAGACTTGGCAGACTTTTGTTTTTCTTTAACTTATAAAAAGAACATTGTCCATTTCAGAATCCATTGTCATTTTTTTTTTTTATTCTTTGAATTTTTTTCGCAATTCACTACTTACCCATTAGAACTGAAATCGAATAAACTAACTTACCGACCGAAACTATTTTATCGTTATGATACCATAAAATATTATTCGCCGAACTTTGAAACTTGAAACTTTTTGTTAAGTACTAAAATCGATTGAAGCATTTCACTCGAGAGATTCTGAAAATAGAGTTCTCGAGTAGTTATAAGCACAGTTGTGGGAAATGGTTAAGTACCAAGTTATAGCAATAAATGTGCATATAAAAAACTTTTTTACAAAAAACAACCGACTTTCAAAAAAAAACACTAAAAGACGTGAAAAATAACTTTAATTTCGGAAGTCGGTGTCTTTGGTTTTGTATTTTCGTTTTTGGCCACCGACTTCCGAAATTAAAGTTATTTTCACGTCTTTTAGTGTTTTTTTTTGAAAGTCGGTTGTTTTTTAACCGACTTCACAAAAAGGCGGAGGTTCTCAATTCGTCTGTATGTTTTTTTTTTTTTTTTTTATGTGTGTTAGCTCATATCTTTTTTCTGGTTGAACCGATTTGGATGATTATTTTTGTATTTGGTAGCTGGTGCTTCACATGTGGTTCCATTTCAATTTGATCAAGGTCTGACCAGTAGTTTTTGAGTTATCCTTCATACTGCAGATTTTTTCCACTTAGTTTATATGGATGATGTGTTAATAATTTCCTGTCACTGTTATTTACACACCAAGTAGTGGTATATGAATTTGTGTGGGGTAGGTACCGCAACTAAAAAGTGAAAAATAAAAACTTTTTTACAAAAAAACAACCGACTTCCAAAAAAAAAACACTAAAAGACGTGAAAAATAACTTTAATTTCGGAAGTCGGTGGCCAAACACGAAAATACAAAACCAAAGGCACCGACTTCCGAAATTAAAGTTATTTTTCACGTCTTTTAGTGTTTTTTTTTGGAAGTCGGTTGTTTTTTTGTAAAAAAGTTTTTTTTGTAAAAAGTTTTTATTTTTCACTTTTTAGTTGCGGTACCTACCCCACACAAATTCGTATACCACTAATTGGTGTGTAAATAACAGTGACAGGAAATTATTAACACATCATCCATATAAACTAAGTGGAAAAAATATGCAGTAGTAAAGATAACTCAAAAACTACTGGTCAGACCTTGATCAAATTGAAATGGAACCACATGTGAAGCACCAGCTACCAAATACAAAAATAATCATCCAAATCGGTTCAACCAGAAAAAAGATATGAGCTAACACACATAAAAAAAAAACTTTTTTACAAAAAAACAACCGACTTCCAAAAAAAACACTAAAAGACGTGAAAAATAACTTTAATTTCGGAAGTCGGTGCCTTTGGTTTTGTATTTTCGTGTTTGGCCACCGACTTCCGAAATTAAAGTTATTTTTCACGTCTTTTAGTGTTTTTTTTGGAAGTCGGTTGTTTTTTTGTAAAAAAGTTTTTATTTTTCACTTTTTAGTTGCGGTACCTACCCCACACAAATTCGTATACCACTACTTGGTGTGTAAATAACAGTGACAGGAAATTATTAACACAAAATCCATATAAACTAAGTAGAAAAAATCTGCAGTATTAAGGATAACTCAAAAACTACTGGTCAGACCTTGATCAAATTTAAATGGGACCACATGTGAAGCACCACCTATCAAATAAAAAAAGAATCATCCAAATCGGTTCACCCAGAAAAAAGTTATGAGCTAACACACATAAAAAAAAAAAAAAAACATACAGACGAATTGAGAACCTCCTCCTTTTTGTGAAGTCGGTTAAAAAAAGAACATACAGGCGAATTGAGACCCTCCTCCTTTTTGGGAAAGTCGGTTAAAAAGAGCTTAAACATCGGACATTTACGGAAAGATCACGTAAGTTCAATTAAACGATACGTTTGAAGGCAGAAGCAGATGTTATTTTTAAATTATCTGAAAATATTTTATGAAATTCACTTTTGCGGACAGCTGTTCAAATGGTATGATAAGTTTATTTCGTTGCATACTTTACGAATTATGTTTAAATAATAATAATTGCATGAACAAAACAAAAGTTACTTACCTACTTGGTTTATGATTTCAATCTAAACTACGAAATATGTAATAACCAAGAGCTCCTTAAGTCCTGACTTCCTGAGTTGAGCTGCACGATTACTGACAAATGCGTGCACTGACTGGACAGGTCCTCTCAATCTGTATGGTTCTTTCCTCAAAAGACCATTTCAGATACCAATCTACATGGTCTTCACATGATCTGAACAAGATTATGTCTGGACTTTAAAAGAGACTGTGACCTTTGAGTTTGTTTCGGCTTATCTTCTCAGAGTAGTCAGATAGGAAACGGCACCTCATCTAGTTAAAAAAATATGATTGACGTGTAAAAGTGTTTGTACAAACCTACTTACAGAAATAAAATCATTTATCATTTAACATAACATTCTTTCCAAAAGGAAACAGAGGTATGCTCTTACGTACTTACCGTACTTTTTCCATAAAACCACGTATAATATCGCCAAATTAACTTCCAAGCACGCCAACAAAATGATACCTATAACGTTAAAGACAAAAATATGCAAATTCGATTACCGTCATAATCCCGTAAAAATACAGTGTACCAGACAAGGGTATCGTTGGAACAAATTACTCGCAATCACGTTCTATTACTCGTGACATGCAAATCGATCGTCCATAGCAACAATTTGACATGGGCAGCGCCTTTATGCCATAGTATTTATTATGAGTGGTTTTCGTATTTCCAGTACGTATGTATTTCACTGACGTGCGTTTGACTATATCACATCAGGGGGCCTGCTCCATAAGAACGAAGTCCGTAATTTCGGCCGATTTTACGTATGCTTACTACACCGTATCACTTTCGTACGTATAACATTAGACCGGGGCCCGAACTAAAAAATAATGAGAAAACGATTTGACAGTTGTCCTGTCTCCCGATGGGTTTTTGCCCGTCCAAAAAATTAAATTAATTGGTAGTAGGGTTCACTTCTAAGTATGGTACTACTTTCGGACGGGCCCGTATCTTAGTTAATAGACTTAGAGGTTAGTCCCCTTGGTTATATAAACCGCTTTACTCGATTAAAATTTTTTGAACGAGTCTATCGATTGAGTTGCTGACCTAGTTATGTAAATGTAAATCTTCCCTTGTAGGTATCGACAAGAATTATATTATATTATGACAATAATAACTAGCTGTGCCCGCGACTTCACCCGCGTGGATGTAAGAAACTATTCCACAGGAACGTGTTACCGCGCCAAAAAAGTAGCATAGGTTACTCCTTATAAGATCGGCTATTTGTCAGTGAAAGTCCTGTCAAAATTGGCCCAGCCGTTTCGGAGATTAGCTGGAACAAAGAGACAGACAGATTTAAAAAGATAAATGTTTTTTTTTTTGTTATAAGTACCGTGGTATACTTTCATATGCATTTAGTAAAAAGTTGTTATTTTGACCTTACAAGCAGACCCTTCAATTTTATTTATTTGTATAGAAGATGTACAGATAATTTACATTCAGTGTCAGGATCATGTCATGTCAGAAAAAATATTCATAATTTATTTTTAATATTATTATTTCCTATGGAGCTATGACTTACGGAGCCGAAACGTGGACATTCACGGTAAGACTGGTCCATAAGTTTAAAGTCGCTCAGCGAGCTATGGAGAGGGCTATGCTTGGAGTCTCTCTGAAGGATAAAATCGGAAACGAGGTTATCCGTCAGAGAACCAAAGTAACCGACATAGCCCGAAGACTAAGCAAGCTGAAGTGGCAATGGGCTGGTCACATCTCTCGCAGAACCGAGAATCGTTGGAGAAGACCAGTTCTAGAGTGGAGACCGCGTTTGGGCAAACGTAGTGTGGGTCGCCCGCCGGCCAGATGGAGTGACGACTTGCGAAAGGCGGCTGGCAGAGACTGGATGAGGAGAGCCGAGGATCGGGCTCAGTGGCGTTAAATAATTTTACTAATAGGTATCGAGGACTGTGTTTATTATTATGTACTTCTCGCACATAAAAACATGCAAAGTCTACCTTAATGCCTTAGGCATTCTCTACCAGTCAACCAAGGGTGGTGCTGAGATAAGATGGCAGGTGCGCTGTTTAACAGGCGTTAATAATAATAAAATCCGCAGGGCTGCATGTGGCGAGCTGTTGGGCAGTAGCGACCCCACGGACCCTATCTCCCGGGAGAAGTCTTGTTCCTCACGTCTGGCTTGCCTTTATCGGCCGGCTGGAGTGAATAATGACTAGGAACAGAGCTCATACCTCTTTCTTGTCTTTATTGGCCGGCTAGAGTGGAGATTCGCAAGAGCAAACGTGCTCGGAGGAAGGAAGTATTCCAGTAAGATGCTGGTAGGGATCTTGACCGTACTTCCGGGATTGTCCTGATAGCCGTGGGTTACCTCTCCACTCCTCAAAAGCACCTCAGGACATGTTGCCTCTTTGTCGCTACGACACTATGTGCTAGCTACCGTTTTCGGGGGCCCATTATTTAGTGTGCAAGTCACCCCCTGCCATTTTATTTGTGTATTTTATATAAAACATTGGTCAGGCAGGGGCCATAGTCATTCCATAGTCCCAGTTAACCAGTCCACATAAGCTACCCATATCCTGCCATAGTCTTACACCAACCGGGAGATGTTCTTGGGTGCACTTGTATAGTCCGAACAGGGATAATCGTCGGTTGGTGCCTCATTTCATTAAAAACGTCTAACGGGCTTCTGCGAGTTGGCTTCGGCCCGTCGTATGCCTCCAAAGGTCCGGGAACCCAGGGTTCCGAGAAATGTCAAGAGACATAAACAATAATAAAAAGCTAATTATTTTTTTGTTGGGTTAATTATAGTCAGGAGAAGGTTATTACGAAAGAAAAAAATAAGTTGAGCAGAACATTAGAAAAATGAAGAAAACTTAACGTAAATATTAATTTTACATAACAATCAGTTGTTTGAAATAACTGTCAGCGATTGACAGAATGCACCGGATCGGTTGATAAATGAGTCGATAGTTTTACTTTTAGTCAATAGTCAAAACTAAAACCAAACGACATATGACATTCATAGTTAAGACAGGACAACGTCTGTCGGGTCAGCTAGTTAATTATAAATAAAATAGGTATACAAGTACCTAAATAGGTTATAAACTTATAATAAACATACATACATATTTATTATAATATATACCTACATTATATATAATGTATATACTACACAAAAAGGGAAAGAGGTAATTGAGATGAGTCTACGCTCACGCACTCTCGCGTTTCACTTTTAAATTCGGATTGATCACACTTTTAAGTTTTTTTCTACGGGTAGGTGCCTTTCCTTATCTCCCTCAGAGACAAAGTTCTCGTTTGCTTGGCAATTACACGGACACCTTGGCACATTGGCAGCAGAATTAGGGACTTACGTTTACTATTTACGGTTTAGATTTTGTCGTGCATGATAACTAAGTACTCTATCATTTTGTTTTGATTTCCGTGAAAACAATACAACAATAGTAAGTGCTTAGTTCTGAATTCAAATTATTAAACTTGATAATTAATCTAATAATTAATTCATGTAATAGGCGGACATGGAAATTAGCATTTGTTTGTGAAATCCGATGATTCCCGACTTCCTTCCGATTCCCGACATTAAGAAAATAGTTGTACCTACTGTACACCATGCACAGACTACCTGCACTACTGTCTCTCCTTCTCCCATAAATCCATCCAAGTTCACTTTTAGGGTTACCTATGTCCATACAAAATTTCTACATTTATATCTATAATTTATATGGTGAACGTAATAAAGAGTTTTCTATCTATCTTTGTGTTGAAATCCCGAAAAAGTTTTAAAGATCCTCATAATGCCTAGAGGGACACTATTGCATGGTATTTATTTAACCATTTATGCACACACATTTAAACAGACAAGAAGAACGGAACAGAAAAATATGTACAAAGGTGATGCTTATTTCTAAAGAAATCTGTTCGAGCGTACCTGCGATAAGAAAATATATAAAAAGAGAAAATAAGAGAAATCAAAAAACCTTAATTCAAAAAACAATTCATAATTAAGCATTCAATCAATTAATCTTCAATTCATTAAGTAGTTTGGACGGCTTATTCGAAGCAGTACACTTAGTTCTACATTAGACTATATACACATCGTGTTAAACCAGGAGTATCTTTTAGATCCGCATTTTTAAGATTCGGTAAGAATATGGTAGGTACCTACTATAAAAACAAGCGAAGAAAATTGTCTAGAAAAATATCGCTCATCACTTATTTTCAGCAAAAGTTGTTAGATTCAACAGGGTGGAAATAATGAGTGTGACATAACTGCGGCATAGAGGACTTGCATCGCGTCCTCATGTGACCTTAGGTCCATATTTCTCTTGCCAAAGTCCGTGTTTGTGAGAAGTGTGATTTTACTGGCAAAATTTTGTATTCCTGTGATATGCTGTAAGCTGTGGTGTGCTAAAAGGGCTTAAGTGTAACGAAAATAATTATTAAAAAAAATAACTATTTCAAAAAGGCCAATGTAGTAAAACAGTAATATTAAATCCCAATATTATACGAAAACAAAATTTTGGTAGTAAAATCACACTTCTCACAAAAACGGACTATCGCCCTTCTAGCACCACGCCACAGATTTATAAATAACTAACTGCTGCCCGCGACTTTGCGTAACATTTCTGGTCATAAAATATTTCCTATATATAACACTCGGCAATATTGGTATTCAGCTGCATCCAGTTAGACTGGAAGCTGACCCCAAAATAGTTGGGAAAATTCTAGCCACATATATACTATACATTTATATACACGGTGATACCTACTTTAGCTTTCCGTTCCTGAAGGAAATTTCGGAATCGGGTTCCGAAATGATAAATGATTGTATTTCTGTAAGTAGGTTTGTACAAACACTTTTACATGTCAATCATATTTTTTAACGTAGATGAGGTCGGTCTGACTACTCTGAAAAGAAAGGCCGAAAAAAACTCAGAGGTCACAGTCTCTTTTAAATTCCAGACACAATCTTGGTCAGATCATGTGACGACCATGTAGATTGGTATCTGAAATGGTCTTTTGAGGAAAGAACCACAAAGATTGAATGGACCTGTCCAGTCAGTGCACACATTTGTCAGTGACCGTGCAGCTCAACTCAGAACTTAAGGAGCTCAACGATTCGACGAACAATACCAAATAAAGGACATTTGAGTAAGCCACATAAACTACTTAAACTGCCAGATCAAGAATAAAACTGAAACAATGACCCACATACTCCTCATATTCACAATAATGAAAATAATATAATACCTTTTACAGTAAATATTCATGTCTAAAATAGTTAGCAAATTAAAATCTACATTTTCCGTGTTTTATTGGAGCAGCTCAATCCCAAGCCTTTTTGTCCTCAATATAGTCTTTCACAGTATAAAAGGCTTTCTGGCATAGTTTCCGTTTTATAATAAGATACTGAATAGTTAATAGAAGTAGATACTGAATGTTATTTAAATTAATATCGAAATAGACAGCCCAGTTTGTTGAGAAAGAACACGATAAGGACTACAGGGATAAGGTAGCTACTAAGTAGGCACTTACATCTTGAGTAAGGAGAATTAAGTTCTATTTAAGCAGAAATACGGAAGATAATTCACTAACTTCACTGCTTATCTAACATTGATCTCGATAAAGATTGACTTACCTATTAGAATGTATTTAATAACTGTCATTACAGGTGATGTTATTGATGATGTTGAAATCACAATTAAGAAATAAGTAATAATAGACTTAGTAACTAGGTTTGCAATAAAAAAACGAGGTTATATTTTTTTTCATTTGACTGCCTCGTTGGGCTAGAGTGTAGACAGACAGTAAGCTCTACATCTGAGCATGGGGTCCTGGATTCGGTTCCCGGGTCGAGCAAAGTGTTATTGGTTTTTTCTATCTGGAATATCTCAGTAGCAGCCCGGAGACTTAATTTGTGCCCGGTTGAAGGTAATTAAATAGGTTCGCCCCCTATTACATGGGACTCGAACATAACTGGCGAAATGTGGGTGTAATAGGTACGCTTCTGCCTTACTCGTCGGGGAATACAGGCGTAATCATATATATTATGTTATGTGTTCTTTTTTAAGTTGAAAAATAGCCACACTAAGGGCCAGTTTCATCATACTGTGTTTATTCTAAATGTCCCATTAGGCCATTTGATGGTTTGTCTACGACAAATAGTCCGTCAAAATGCTTAGCATGGCATTTAGTAACAGCAGAGTTTGGTGAAATTGGTGCTTAGCCAGCCACGCTAATGGCTCGCAAGCGTACACAAAAGCACCGCGTGCCGCGCGACGAGCGGCGCCTTTGTGTCGTGCTGTCGCGACGCGCCTGTGTGTACGAGCCTTCGTGCTTGTTAATGTTGATTAACCCTACGTTTCTCCACGTGAAGGAAAATAAAAGAACATTATACAACCCCTTAAAAAAGAAGTACTTCTAAACGTATTTTGCTCTTGTATTATTTTAACTAAATGAGGAAAATTATTACAGTGGTAAAAGTAAAGCGTACCTATGTTTATGTTAATTTTAATTTAATAAGCAATGTGGATGGAAGTGGAATAATTAAGCAATGTGGAAAACGTCATTTTTAGTTTTCCGTATTGTAAAGGTAAAAATAATTACTCTTCTTGAACATGAAAAGGCAGCTTGCAGAGTATAAAAGAATAGAAAAAAATAAACTTTAGCCAGAACACGGATGATGCTGCAAGCTGCCTTTTTATGTTCAAGAAGAGTAATTATTTTTTCAACACATTTGCTCAAAAAATGCATTTACGATGCCTGTGTACATGGTTCGAAAGTTAAAAATTACGCACCATACAACGGAGCGTGTGGGAAAAATAGGTACTCACACATAAGTACCTACCTGTTTTACCGCATACTCTGTTGTATAGCGCCGTGCGTATCCTTTACGGTTTATTTTTAATTTCCATAAAAATATATAAGAACTACACCAAGGAGTTTCACATTACGCGAATAAATAAGCTGAATAATCGAACCTCCTTGGAAGCGCTTTTGCTCAATACGTTTGTCTCACTTTAATACTAAAGAGAAAATGAGACGAAAGATGTAGTTCTAATTTTTACCAAGCGCACGTGGTGCCATTTGCAATTCGCGCCTTTTTCATATTAGAAACGTCAAAGATTGTTTCGACTTTCCGACTGATATTTATAAACATAGTAATAATAAATGAGTTCAAGCAAGGAATCCGATATTAATATTGTACTGTTTTCTCGCAAATGTGTTGAAAAACGTTGTATAACACACGTGCGGAAATTGATATTTACAAACTCGTGACTATGGTAAGCCACGCGACTTCGTCTCGGGCTTACCTACATTCGTCTACTCGTTTGTAAAAACTAACTTACCGCACTAATATCATAAATAACTATTACCATTAAAATACGGAACCCTAAAAACGACGTTTTCCACATTGCTTACGCATTTTCAATAAGACTTCAAAAAATAATACAATGTCGTTGTTGACACAAGTGTTGTCAAACACATTAATGACGCATCTGCGTGTGTCCAATATTATTTCATTTTACTTTTGTAGGTGTTAGGGCGGCCATGTTAGTGACGTTTCGCGGAAATTGTCCTTCTCCCTTTAAATCCATTCAAAGATCGCTTTAAGCGATACGTCCACTCATTGTATCAGCCTAAGTATTTTTTTCTACATCCATAGGTATTTATGTAGTTTGTACTTAACAAAAAGAGTATTCTTTTCTATTCTATTGTTGGTGTTTTCATGATCTGTTTGCTGCTTCTCTGGTGCTTCGAA
Organism: Griposia aprilina; assembly: GCA_916610205.1. Taxonomy (NCBI): domain Eukaryota; kingdom Metazoa; phylum Arthropoda; class Insecta; order Lepidoptera; family Noctuidae; genus Griposia; species Griposia aprilina. The sequence goes on along the minus strand of OU744301.1, from coordinate 4,704,054 downwards.
ATTTGAAGGATTGTTTAGCGTCTGAGAAGATGGATGCTTCGGGTGAAGCTTACGTCGCATTTACACCCAAATACAAGTTGTGATACTTGTTTTCAACAAGTCCTGTAAATGACTTATCAACGTATCGTATCGTATATATCGATGAATGTAACGAAATTTCATTGATTCACAAAAATACCCAAAATTGGTTATAATTTCGCATTTATCTCTATATCAACGAACCGAGTAGCTTTGATTGCTATTTGAGTTTGTAGCTGACCCACCCTTCTGTGAAGATTTTTCGGTATTCAGAAGGTGTTTAACATAGATGTAACTAGTGAGAAACAATGGTGGGGCACTAGTAATATAAGAACATGATCATAGTCAGGATTGATAGTTTTATTATCCTCGTCAAGTTATGACTTGTTTCACAATCTTCAATAACAGTACTTTTCGTAGGGATATTCAATAACGGCCCGTAAAATATAGGAACCGCCAGGATATTAAGTTCGGTTTACATAAAAACAAATGGTCACTGTACTTCTGCGTTCGTTTTAACACGTTGTCACCGCCGTTCATTATGCACGGGTGCTCGCGAAGGATTCGTTAGCTTTACGTCACTACCCGATTACAGGGCCGAAGCTATTTATTTTAATTCCCTTCTAAAGTGATTCCAACGTAAAAAACTCAACTCAAACTTACAGCATTTATTTCAAATAAACCAGTTACAGGCACTTTTGAATTGTTAAGCGGTCGGTCACTCAGAACGATGAAGCTAGTTCCTCATTCCAAAGCGTAGTAGGTACCTATGGAGAAGAGCGGGCAAGAAATCCTACACACACTTTTAAATCAACACAATATAGAAAAAAATAAGTTGGTTAAATCATTCATGTTGAAATTATACATGTGAGAACGATGTAGAAAGACATGCACGTTAAAAGCGTCCGTATTAAAAAAGATAAAAAACAATATTCAGAAACTAAAATAAGTCGTGGCAGCTATCACCAGTCCCTACTGACGGCACTCATTCACGAACATGAGGAATGGATCAGCACCATTCAGGCCAACTATTTTGAAGAGAACTTAATGATCCAACACGCACGCCACCACCAGTGAGACATTTGAGTGAGCATGACATACTCTCAGCCCGCAGGGCACATTTAAGTCAATAAAAGACATACCCAGTAAATGGTAGCTTTAAAGTAGGTACATAGTGCTCACACATGTGCTATACAATTATACAACACACAGATTTATATAATACAGAATATACAGATTGAATTTGTACAATGCATTGATAGATTTTACAATCTTCAGCAGCTCAAACAATATTTCCGAATGCTAATTAATCAATTACTTTATGCGCCCTTGTGGAGCAGGCCCAGCATTGACCCAAGCATTTTTGTCAGCGATATAATTACTCAACTTATAATATGCTTGGCTAAATAGTGCGCGTTTTATATAAGATTTAAATTTCGTTTCATTCACTTGATGAGTCTAATTTAGCCAGTCTGAAACCTGGTTGAACTAATTGGTCCCTATTTCTGGTAGTCTTATATTTGTGACTATCACCTATTTAACTAAAAATATTTAAATTTTTCCTTGCGAGCATGTTGCATAGATTATATGTCTATGAAAACTATTAACTTAACTATTGTTTTTTTGATAAATGTGGCAGATAATTAATATATATTATAAAGAGGAAAGGACCTACTATCGAGCCTTGTGGGGCAATCAATCAATCAATCAATCAATAGTCTTTATTTGTAAACACAGGTTAACACAGTGTGCAAGATGTTACAATTGTTATATTAAAGTTCCTCTATGTTTTGCCATTTGGCGTACAAATATACATTTATTGGAGGCTTCTGCCAATTAAGACAATTAGTTTTTATTAATTCGGATAATGTCAATTTAAAATAATAAAAATTTAATTTAATAAAAAGCAATAGGTTATGTCAATATTTAACGAAAAGCTACAATGTCAATACTAAATAATAATAATGTCCATATGTTACTGATAAGAAAAATATTTAAAATTGACATTGTCCACAGATTTAGTATTAGAGTCGTCATACATAAATAGTCATGTCACGCATATACAAAAATTATTAGTATGTCAAAGAACTGTCATCAAAATAGTCATTAAGATAATAGTAACATTTCTGTATTAATATAGTACGCAATTTGTGCTTGAAATTTACTAAATTTAGACTTTTTATTGAGCTTGGTAACTTATTGAATATTTTTTGGGCCATACAAAAAAAGCTTTTCCTCATTAAAGCCGTACCTGCATATGGTACTTTAAGCTCTAACTTATTTTTGTCACGAAGTTTCCAATATTGGCTTTTGAAAGCTATTTCATAAAGAGTTATGTTCGTTTTAACAAATACATTTACTTCATATATATACAGAGATGGCAAGGTTAAAATTTTGAGGCTTTTAAACAGAGGTTGACAGCTATCAGTGCTTTGTAAACCACACATAGCTCTGATGCATCTTTTTTGGGCTTTGAAAACATACTCTTTATTTACTGAATTGCCCCAATATATTATGCCATATCGTAGTGTGGATGCAACATAGCCATGGTAAGCCATTAAAACAGATTCCAAGCTTACAATTTTAGCCAGTTTATAGAGGGCATATGCAAATTTATTTACCTTTTTACAAATATCGTCCATTTGCGGTTTCCAGGACAAGTTATTATCAATAATTATACCAAGGAATCTAGTCACAGTTGCCGACTCTATTCTAGTCCCCAAATAGTTCATGTCAAATTTTACCTTAGGAATCTTTTGATAAAAGTGCATTATTTTAGTTTTTTCTAGATTTATGATAAGATTATTATTATTTAGCCAAGTAATTATTTTATTCAATGTCAAATTTATCTCTGCTTCGTATGTTCTATGATCGTCACATTTTACTACTACCGTGCTATCGTCAGCAAATAGAACCATAGGATGCTTTATTTCTCTAGGCAGATCATTTATATAAGTTAAAAATAGTGGAGGTCCTAACACACTGCCTTGTGGTACTCCGTATTTTATTATCCTACTACTAGATCGGTATCTTATTTCGTTTCCAGTTCGTGGGCATATCCGTGATATTTCTAAAATCTGTTTTCTGTTGTTTAAGTAAGATTCAATAAGATTCAAAATGTTGCCTCTTATACCATATTTCTCTAATTTATTTAATAGTATCTTATAATCCACATAGTCAAAAGCCTTTGTAAGGACCATATATATAGCACATACGGCATTTCTTTCATCCACATTCGATAAGATAGGACGTATCAGATCATGGACCGCCATGTTAATTGTCCTGTTCTTGCGAAATCCTTTCTGTTCATTAACTAGAATGTTAGATTTCTCAAGGTAAGTATAAAGTGCTTTATATATGACCTTTTCAAATATTTTTGCAAATATAGGTATCAAAGCAATAGGTCTATAATTTTTCATAAGACAACCATTTTTACTTTTAAACCTAGTGAATTGACACCATTTATTTGAATTTTTTGTTGTCTATCATTTAAATAAGATTTTACTAAACTGAGCGCAAGTTTACCTAGTCCGTAATACTTAAGTTTTAAGAGAAAGGTTTCGTGATTAACGCAGTTAAATGCCTTGGAGAGGTTAAAAAAGATTCCTATAGTATCTTGGGCCTCCTCCCACGCTGTAAATATATGTTTTAATAAGTTGACACCGGTGTCAGTCGTATAACGTCCTCTGGTGAAACCATATTGCTAATCGTGTAAGATTTTGTTGGTGTTAAAATGATTAAGCTTTTAATTGAGCATTACCTTTTCGAACATCTTGCTCAATACCAGCAACACGGATACTGGTCTATAATTTGTGGTGCCTTCTCCTTCTTCCTTAGAATTTTGGTTTCCGTACTTAGTCTTTCAAGTGGACCATTGTGCGTGGGCCATGGCGGCCGTCGATGGTTTATTAGCTAATCTGGGTGATGCCTGTGCATTCAAAGAGTACATGCGCAACGGTTTCCTCAGCCTCCATGCAAGCCCTGCTTAGAGGATTGTCCATTATGCCTATTATGTGGAAGTGTTTGTTAGTGTCTTTGCTGTCCCTAGATTTAATAAGTGGATTATAAATCCGGGAAGACTCATTGATCTACACACAAATAAAATATTAAAGCTAAGTATGGAGCTATGGTCTCGATCAAACTTTTATAGACATTCCCAATAGATCTTCGGCCAATTTAATCCAATGTATAATCAGTGTTTCGTATTTTTTTCTAACTAGTTTTGTTATTTATAACTTTCCAAACTGTTTTTATTTTATTTTCTGTTGATTTGATCTTGTTGCTAATGTACAGAACTTTAACTATCTTGCAGGTATTTAAAAATTGCTGGTATATGTAGCAACATACTTGTTGCAAGTTTCAGTGTTAATGTAAGGCTTATTGCCATACAGCTCGAACAGTCTGTCCCTACTTATCCTAATACCTATAGTTGCCCAGTCACTAAATATAAAATTATGGCAAATGTTTCTTGTTTTCTTTTCAAATGTTTTATTTAGTGTACACTACTGAAAAGAAATCCTCATACAATTTATTTGCAACTTCTATATTATGACTAACTAAGACCCAGAACATTTAACTTATTATTTATTGTACTTTCTTTTTAATTTGCCAGTTATTGGTCTAAATTGTATTTGCACATTTTGCAAAAGTGTTTTAAACTTAAAAGTTACCGTTTGTCCACTATGATCAGACGGCAGATAATTTACGATGGCTTTCTCGAAATTATCACACTCACAGAAGATATTATTGATATAAGTAGCAGTAATTGGAGTTACTCTAGTCGGTTCTGTAAATTCTAAATAAATTGAACGATTTAAAATGGCTTAATAATCTACTGCTATTTGAATTATTTTCCAAATATTAATATTAAAATCATCACAAATAATTTCTAGCTTTGTTATTGGATGTAAGTTTCGCTAGGACATCTTCCATTACTGACACAAATATAAAATAGTCCTTTTATATTTTTGTCAATACACACACTACAACATGCTTATCTAGCTCAACACAGGACAGTTCAATACAATGTCCAAATGATAAACTAACTATGTAATTACCTTCCTTAGTTTTTTTTATTATTTTTTAATCAGGATTATAGAACCTCCACGCAACATTTACGGTTAAAACAACTGCCCACACTAGCATTTGGTAATCCTTTAACCAATGTTCAGTAAAACAAACATTGTCAAACCTTGTTTTTTCTAAAAACATTTCAATTTCTAATAATTTGGAAGATATACCTTGAATATTTTGATGAAATAATTTCAAGGCATTCTGCTGATTTCCTTTAAAAGAAAAGAGACAGAAGGTGGCATCTAACAAAAAAACAGCATTGGGAAAGAAATAGGTAACCTTGGTATAAGTCCAGACCTAGCTATAACCCAAATGAAATAAAGAAAGAAATTCTAAGGAATAGATAACGTCGCTAAATAATAACAGCCGCTCGGGTCGATCGAAGGTTAAGCTACGCTTGCCGAGGTCACCCTGTAGACGGGTGACCATCCATTATATATCGAGACACCTCCGTGCCGCGGATAGTACGTTAAGCCGTTAAACCCAGCTATCATTTTGTAGACCTTTGACCGTTGTTAAGGACGGTCAGAAGCTTGAAAGTCTGACAACCAGTCTTACCAAGGGGTATCGCATTACGCAATAACTGGGTTGTGGAGGTCAGATAGGCAGGCGCTCCATGTAAAATACTGGTCTTCAGCTGCATTCGGTTAGACTGGCAACTTACCCCAAAATAATTGGGAAAAGGCTTGGCAGATGATGAGGTACTTATATAGCCCACTGTACTGTTGTACTTAGTATCTGTAGCCTTGGCAAAACCCTTACAAAAGGATTTCGCTAGTGTCACCGCGAGTGCCCCAGGCGCTCCAAGTATGAAGCCAATACCAGAAAAGGCGCCGAATAGGGCTGATGATGAGGGTTTCGTGACGGTGCAACGGAGGAAGCACCGGTCGCGAGCGAACAAGATCCGGTGCGGCAAAGCTCCTACGGATTCCGGAGTGAGCCTGCGTGCCGCAAAGCCGAACACACCGTTCTCCCGCCTACACTACAGCACTAAGGCGGAGGACATCGTGGAGTACGTGCGCCAGAAGACGAGGTACATGCCGAGGGTGCAGTTACTGGAGTCGCAGCTCAACGTCAACCTCAAAGCGTTCGTGGTGCGAGTACCAAATTGTTACTTGTCCGTGGTCTTGGAAGAAGACTTTTGGCCACAAGACGTGGTGTTCCGTCGCTTCCACGGGCAAATACCACAGGACAGCACAAGGACAATTAGTTAGTGTAGTGAAGTGATACTAACATAGTTTTAAGCAATATTTATTAACCCGAGTTTTTAGTTTTACTATATATTAGTTTGTTATTTTGTAATTTGTGTATTTTATCTATGGGCATCAGTTGCCTGACAATAAAATAATAATTATTATTATAGCTGTCGTATACAGAAAGTGAAAGAAAACAAACACTCCGAATACTCAGTAAAAGAAGTTTTTTCTGTTGCTCAAGTCTTGCAGTACTTAGACCCAATTTCACCTAGTTTTCTAACTATAAAACCCGACTGTAAACAGGATAATCATAATCATAATCATAATCATAATCATTTATTCATTTGTAAACATAGGTTTAACATAGATGGTATTAAAATAAAAAATAATAGTAGCTCTATGTTTTGCTTCATTGGCATACAAATGTTTTTTGTTGAGAACTTAATAACTAGATTCACATGCTTAGATAATATTAGTACAATAAATTTAAAATATAATTAGGAACTATTACAGTAAGGTTTTTAGTTTTATAATTATTTCTCGTTTAAAAATTCGTCTACTCTGTAATAACATTTTTCGGTTAAAAATTTCTGTAGAGCTGTTTTAAATTTAACTATTGGCATGTCTTTTATGCCGTTAGGTAATTTATTATAGATCTTAGGAGCTAATCCAAAAAAAACTCCCGGACATAAGAGCGGTTTTACATTTTAAATTACATAATTGATTTGCATGTTGAGATCTTATTGGGTTTTTCTTTACTGCTGAGAATTTAGGGAACAGATTCGGATTCATTTTTACAAACAACGCAGCTTCTAAAATATATAATGACGGTAGAGTTAATATTTTCAAGGATTTAAAATAAGGAACACAGCTATCTGTTACTTGAAGACCGCACATTGACCTTATGCAACGCTTTTGCATTCTAAATACCGTCTCACTGTTAGTCGATTGACCCCAGAAAATAACCCCGTAGCGAAGGACTGAGCCAACTACTCCGTGATATGCTGTGACTAGTGTTTCAATGTTTACTTTTTTTGAAAGCTGAAATAGTGCATAGGCAGATTTACTTATGCGCTTACATAACATTTCTACATGAACTTTCCAAGTTAGCTTGTTGTCAATAGTTATGCCCAAGAACTTACTATTCATAACCTCTTCTATTATTTTATCGCCGTAGGCTACAGAAATGGTAGGATTAACGCGTCGTTGGTGAAAATGCATTACGTGAGTCTTGTTTAAATTTATTTTTAAGTTGTTGTTTTCAAGCCATTTAACGATCTCGCTTAGAGTAACATTGATATTATTTTCGTAGTCGTTAGGGTCTGTACACTCAATAACTACTGTGCAGTCATCAGCAAAGAGGACCATTTTTTGTTTTACTGCTCTTGGAAGGTCATTTATATATATTAAAAATAGTAACGGTCCCAGTACGCTGCCTTGTGGCACGCCGTATTTAACCTTTTTGAATGCGGATGTATAGGAAGTCTCTAATTTAGTTTTAGGGGATATTCTACAGATTTCAGTACATTGATACCTGTCGCTTAAGTAAGATTCTAGAAGGTTCAGGATGTTGCCTCTTACTCCATATCCATATAGTTTTTTTAGTAGCAGGTTGTGATCTACATAATCAAATGCTTTTGACATGTCAGTGTATATGGCGCATACTGGGTTCTTTTTGTCTACAGACGTCATTATGCTTGATAATAGGTCATAAAGTGCCATATTTATTGTAGAGTTTTTCCGGAATCCTTTTTGTTCGTGGCATAATAGCTTGTTTTTTTCAAAGAAGTTGCAAAGAGCATTATATATTACTTTTTCTATGATTTTTGAGAATACTGGAATTTTTGCGACTGGCCTGTAGTTTTTAATATCGGATTTGTCATTTTTTTTGAAAATTGGCTTAATAATAGCCTTTTTGAGGTGTGTAGGAAATATGCCATCGGTTATGCAATTGTTTATAATATGAGCTAGAGGCTGTGCTATTGAATCTTTAACATATTTTATTACTTTTGTAGATACGCCATCGTAGCCAAAAGTATTTGTATTTTTTAATTCATTAATTATTTTAATTATATCTAACGGTGTCACTGGAAGCATGAATAAAGAATGAGATGTCAAATTATTAAAATTGTTATTAGTTGTATTATCACAATCGTCTTTTATATTATCATTTTCAATTAATTCTATAAAATAGTTATTAAATGTTGTTGCAATTTCATTTGGATGAGTAATAGTTCGGTTTTCTGTTTTTAATAATAATACTGAGTCATGAGGAAAATTGTATCTAGTTTTGTTGATTACTTTCCAAGCAGCTTTGGATTTGTTTTTGGAGGATTTAATAAAATGATTATTTTGGGCTCTTTGAGTTAATCTTATTATTTTCCGGTATATTGCAGAGTATTTTTTAAAAGCAAGTTTATTTTTTGGATTCCGTTGCATTCTATATTCCCAAAGTAATCGTCTTTGTTTTTTGCTGCATATTTTTATACCATTGGAAATCCACTTTGTAGATTTGCTAGTTTTTATAGTAACGTATTTATTTGGGAAGCATAATTTATATAATAGTAAAAAGTTATTTATGAAACTCTGAAACGATTCATTTGCATCCTTGGCATCATAGACATTCATGAAAGATAGACTTTTTAGATGTGATTTGAATTTAATTAGGTTTTCTTCGCATATATCTTGTTTTATTGTTCTCCAGAATTTAAGTTTGCAAGTTTTTTTGACAGGTACCTTAAGTATCTGAGAGGTGTGATCTGAGAGAATTAGGTCGATTACTTCTGTTTTACATGCCGCGCGATAGTTGTGTGCAAAATTATCAATGCATGTATTGCTGCCAGATCTAGTAGGTTCATAAAGGGCTAGTCTTAAGTTGTATTGCTGGAGGAAACATTCGAATTCCATTGTTATTTTGTTTCTCTTGAGTACGTCTATATTGAAATCTCCACACATAACAATATTTTTATTTGATTGTAAACTAATTCGTTTCAGTATGCACTCTAACTTTTCGTAGAATGTTGAATAATTACTTTTAGGTATTCTATACACGCATAATATGACAATATTGTAAGATATCAATTCTATTGCACAACATTCGAAAACATTTGAAATTGATTGTTTGGCTATCTCTGGTATTTCTTTGTACTGAACTCCTTCTCTCACAAGTATACAGGCGCCCCCTCTTTTAACATTCCTCGAAAAACATGCAGCTAAACAGTAATTCGGAACTTGCAGCAAATCTTCATATCCTATTTGTATAAAATGTTCCGTTATGCATATAACATCTACAGTTCTGTCATTGTTATTCAGTTCACTTAGTTTGACTACAAGCATATCTAGTTTATTTAAAAGTCCCGCTATGTTTTGGTGCAGAATATTAATCCAATTACAGAAAAAACTGTGAGTTTAATCTTGAATCATTTTCAGTGAGAATTTCTTTTTCATTTAATCGGAAACTATCAACCTCTAAGTGGACAGCATTTAGTACGCTTAAATCTTGAATAAGGTTCTGCAAATCATTAATAACGATTATTTGACCTTTGTTATTTAACGTTCCAAAACGTTTATTGTAGGTATCACTTGTATATGGCAGGTTAAGGTTCGAGTCCAAAGTAAACGCATATTTATAGATTTCAGTGTCCATATAGAGTAAGTTATTAAAAGCTTCTACTCTGCTATTGAACATCACGTTAGAATTATTCATATATTTGAATGTTGGTAGACAGATTACGAAATTAGTGTGATGTAATGGCGTTAATTTTTTATTAATAAACCCGACCATTTCTCTATAGTTATGCGTTTTCCGGAAATCTTCCTCACCAATAAAGATAATGCAGTAATCGGACTTATTAAGATTATTGACTTTGCCCTCAATATTATTAAGAATACACTCTATTCCACATTTAGGTTTACGATAGTGGCATATTTCATAATTAGATATAACCCTACTTTCTATTAAAGTATAAAGTCTGTTTGTGATTTCACTACTGATGAGACACAGCTTATGTTTTGAAGACGATGGTGAGTCTTGTAATGAGGTATCATTAATCGTGGTGCGGGGAGCATCTTCTGTAGTTAGTGGTAAAGTTGTTCTTTTTTGACTCTTGGTTTCGTTCTCTTTATTGTTTTCAATGGAACTCCTATTATTTTGTTTTGTTTGGGTCTTTTTCTTTTTAGTTGGGCCATTCTTCTCGGTATTCTTGTTTGGTGTTAAGGGTTTACTTGGGCTGCTAGCAATTTTTCTAAAAATTATGTTTTTCTTTGTTAAATCTTCATTATTTTTCTTCAAATTATTATTTTCTAATGAAAGCAGTTCAATCTCTCTATGAGCGCTATTTAGTTGTGAAGTTAATTCTTCAACTTTTTTCTTCAATAATTCAATCTGCTGGTTATATTCATCATCATCTGACATTTCGGGCATACTATTAGATGTACCGTCCAGTGTTTGGGAAGTAATATTTTTGTTGTTGTCACTGTCGCTTATTTCCGAGCGCTCCGATCGAGTGCGAGTACGTCGAAACGTGATATTTTCTAAGAAATTCATCCTTTATCCTTTTATCTAAATATACTGTGAAAGAGCCAAAAACGATATGAAAGATTTAGGTTGGATTCGAACTCGGTCTCTTTAACACTCTAATGTAGGCGCTTAACCAACTAGACCAGCTGATCTTGTACTAAAACGGTGAAATTGTGCTTCTTATTATGAAGTGTCAAGTGTTTATGTTTTTTATTATTTCTCAATAGATGTCACTACACTTAGGTTTATTTGCGATATTCGCAATGTCAAACACTAATTAGTCTGACAACGCTAAGCACTATGTAGTTTAGTCCGTATAGTAGAGATGGCGTTGTAGTTGTTCTGTTATTGTGTCAACGTTCAAATAAAAAACGGAACTTTTGATGTGCAATGTTTGAATTCGTTTCTTATTTTTCTTCCTTTAACTTTCACATACATGTACTTTTTGAATTTTTAGCACTGAATGTTGAATTAATGCACAAAGTGTACTTATCTTGTCATTTTTTGCACTTATTTTGTTTTTTATCCACTGAAGCTAGTGTTTTGTTTATTTGTGAATTTACTTTTGTTATTCAACTTAATATCTTTTGATAACACTTGCACTACTCGGTAACGTGTTTATATTCACTTTTATACAGTTTTTACAGTTCAAATCGTTATTTACACTAGTTTTTAGTAATTATAAATGAGAGCACACATAAACTTAATGTTGACTCGTCAGCGCCACCTAGCGTCATATCGATATATATCGTAAATTTGCCAAATACAGAGACGTGAACAAATGTTTGGTCATTTTGACCAATAAAAACAGCGTGTTGGGTTCTAATTTGGCTGATACCATCTAGAGTCAATCTAGTCATCTAGTAAAGTTACCTTAATAATCTGCCTATTAAGGTTTAACTAAAAGAAAACTTACCAGAGCCAGCCACTGAAATCATGAATGGAACAATGGGAAGATACTATGTTCATAGAGCGTAGATATAATGTTCTGTAAACGGGGGTCCGTCGGTGAGAAGGCTAGCCTGTGTAGTTAAGTACAAAAAAAGTCAATAATCCTTCTTGCATACCTACTATTGTGTCACAATAATCTACCACGTCGCGTCTTTCCAATTTATACAAAGCCAAAACGCTGCTATAGGAAACTACTCGCGTATACTTTGTAATACTATTTACACTAATTTTGCGTACTGCTCGTGTCCAGTTTGTAACGTGGACGCGCGAATTAAGTAAGCGACAACGGAAGAGTTTAAAAATAAACTTTATTTGATCCCAGTTACAGCAAGACAGTAATTACTTAATTCTACAAAATGTTGATCTTATATACTAATCTTATTGCTAACCAATCATCTCTGCTAATGACGCATGTCCTAGATATTATATGCTGACATATAGCTGTTATTCTAATATAATATAATTATTGGCTGATGAAGCTAATATTGGGGGATTGGGGTTCCTTAACTCCTCCCTCCCTAAGAGAGAAATTATCCGAAGGCGTCGCAGATGACTTCGGAGAATTTCGGCAAAAACGAAAAACATTTAATTTGTATGAGATGACGACAATAATTATTATGATAATGATATACTCTAAAATGGTCCATACGCTAATTTCTATTGTCACTATTTGGGTTGTATCGTCACTTTCACTAAATTTGGCACTTTGTAACAATTCTTTCACGTCACTAAAGTCCACGTTTCTTAGGTCGACCTTCTCCGTCCTTGTCTGTATGTCTTGTTGAAGCTCTGGCATCTCGACCAATGGGAGCTTGAAACTGGAAATTGTAGTGTTTGTGGCGGCACCAACAATTACTCCTCCTATTTGCGCCTCGCATTGTTGACTCAGTGTCACGATATAGGTCCCAAAGATGTTGTATTTGCGGATTTCCTCATTGCAGTTTTCGGTAATGATCAGGTTGTCCTCTGTGTAGACCAACCATTGGCTATCCGTTATCTTCTGCACCTTAGGCTTTTCTATCTTGATACGATTCTTTACGCAGCTATTGTAGTTATTCTTCATCAACATAATTTGTTCTATACAGGTCTCGACTGGATTCTGAGCTAAATTACTTTCATCACAAAGAAATCTGTCATTTTCAATTTCAGTACATGAGTTTACCACGGGCATGTATTTCAATCGATTCACCATTAGGTAAGGGTATTTGGGAATAATGGTAAAAGTGTCTGGAGAATGGAAAATAGGAATAGGAATAACCTTATAATAATTATATGTTTCGTTGTCTATTAGAGGGACTTCTAACACAAATACTAATCTATTGTTATTTAAATATGATTTGACTATGATATTACGTTCTAGTTTTATTAAATTACTTTTACTAACTGGATATATTGTCCTAGCATGTTTACTAATTGTTTCTAAGCTGCTGTACAGTTCTGTGCTATTTATAATAGACTGGTGCAAAACATTTAGTTTGCTAAAGGCGATTGCGGACTCTATTTCTTGTATGTTCTCATAACAAGTTCGAAAGTTGCTTAAAATTTGGTACATAGTATCTATTATTCGTAGTAACTTGTTAAATTTGAATTCGTTTTCAGCTAGTTTTTCTATGCCATTAGTGTGTGAGCCTAATCTTTTAATATTTGAATTTATGATTTCTGAGTCATTAACTAATTTATCGAAAGCTTTTTGCATTGATGACACTTTACGTTCGACTGCATGTTCTCTATTCTGGAGTAAAACGATTTCCTTATCATATTTAATTGCATCGTCTTCATCTAAATTACCAGATATAGCTTTTACAAATGAGCCCAGAGGGTTGAACAAAGCTCGTTTGTTTCTATGATTAAGGGGTAAAATTTGATATAATTTATCTTTAGTAAGTCTTATTAAATACTCGATTTGGTTTTCTATACCTAAAGTTTCATTACTTAATTTGCTTTCTATAATTTTCGATTTCATATTGCTAAAATCGCGAATATTATTATCTATTTGTAAGCTTAAGGATTCTAAATCTAAAATCTTAAATATAGTCCAATAATTATTCTTCTTCACCGCTACTCCCATCTTCAACGACGCTATCCCCGGATTCCGAGTGAAGTTCTGGAGTTCCAGCGTGAATCCTGACATCACTAGTACCAGAAGTACTAGGCATGACCTGTGGAGGACGTTTTACATTTTTTATCGCCACTCTAGTTGGTCTTTTATTTAATTCTACAGGCACTATATTACGTTCGGTTTCACCAGTGATTTCGGCTTTTTCATAGCGAGGTTTTTCCTTAGCTTTCCTAGTCCTAGTATTCTTCATGTAAATAGTATCTCCTGTCTTAAGGACTGGTGTTTCTTCACCTCCTTTCCTATCTCTTACCTTAAGTTTATCTGTGTTTAATTTATCTGTTACAAATTCGTATAGTACTTTGAGACGTTTCCTATGATCTAATAATAATTTCTGAGTTAAATTTTTCTCCCTATCGACATTAAATACATTTCCGGCATCGGTATGCCCAAAGACTAGTTCAAAAGGCGTAAAATCTGTCGCTGAGTGTATGGTGTTATTATATGCCATAATAGCATACGTCATAACGGAAGCTGCATCTAAATCGTTTTTTTCATATTTTGCTAATCGGTAAATTTCGATGATAGTAGAATGGAATCTCTCGACTATTGCCATAGAACTGGGATTGTTTGGAGTCCCTTTGTGCAATTCTATTTTGTATAGACTTAACATTTCCTTAATTAACATGTTATTAAATTCTGTCCCTGAATCACAACTTATTCTACTGGGCAATCCATAAATACTAAAATATTTAATTAATGCTCTAACTATCTCTGGTGTACTCCTATTAGGTACCTCTATTGCCTGTGCTAATTTACTAAAAGCATCTACAATAGTTAAATAATATTTTCCTTCAATGTATAATAGATCCATAAAAGCTTCTTGGAATGGACTATTCTGAGTTTGGGTTAACTGAATTTGAGGTTTAATGGGCTTTCTATCGTACTTCATTTTTCTACACATTTCGCAGCTGTTAATAACTGTTGTAACTATTTCTTTCATGTTTGGCCACCAATAATATCTCTTAAGTTTAGCTAAAGTTTCCCTAATGCCTCTATGACAGGTTTTCCCGTCGTGGTATTTCATAATAACTTCTTTCTGATCCTCTTCTGACTCTGTCAAATTGATCACTCTTTCTGTACATTCTGTTAACTTAACTGAACCCTTTTTAAACAAGTTAATAACCATGTTTGAAAAAGATTTTCTAAACGATGGATGTTCAAAATAAATATGATATTTATGTTTAGGATCTATATATTCTTTTAGAAAGTCTTTAACTAATTTGTCATTATTTGTTGGTAAGTGAACTTCAAAAATTTTCTGTTTATTATTAGAATTATCCTTTACTGTCAATTTATCTTTAAACCATGAGTGAACTAAAATTTGTCTAGCTTTAGTATCTACAGCTTCATTTAAAATAGGAATACCTTCATGTTCCCTATTTGAAACTGAATTAGCTGTGACGCCATCATCAGAATCCGAAAGTTCTATCGTTTCTATGGGCGTTTCGTCAAATTGCAGCTCTTCATTTATAATTTTTTGTATTCGCTCTTTCCTATCACCTACATTAACAAATATCGAATCTAAATCGTCGTTAATTGCATTAATTTTAATCCTAGATAAGGCATCTGCATTTGTATTTTGAGGCCCTTTCTTGTACTTAACCTCGTAGTCATATTCCTCTAAGCGTAAACGCCAACGCGTGAGCTTACTGTTGGGTTCTTTTAATGAATACAGCCATGCTAATGGTCTATGGTCTGTAAAGATAATAAATTTATTGCCATATAGATAAGGCCTAAAATGCTTAACTGCCCATATTATGGCTAAAAGCTCCTTCTCAATAGTACTGTATTTTACTTCTGTGTCACTCAGAGTCCTGCTAGCATATGCTACTGGCTTGTCTGAGCCTATTGATCCTTGTGACAATACAGCCCCAATTGCAAAATTCGATGCGTCGGTAGTTAAAATAAAACTTTTACTAAAATCGGGATACTGTAATAAAGGTGCGTTTGTTAAAAGTTTTTTACATGTTTCAAAACATTCCCTATACTCATCATTAATAATTATTTTACGACCTTTCTTTAAACAAGCTGTTAAAGGTCTAGTTATTTTTGCAAAATCTTTGATGAATTTCCTATAATAACCAATGAGTCCTAAAAAGCTTTTTATTTGTGTCACTGTTTCTGGAATAGGATATCTTAAGATTGCATCAATTTTATCATTATTTGGCTTCAATCCTTCACTTGTAATAGTGTGCCCTAAGTAAAGAACTTCCTTTCTAAGAAAATGTGATTTGTCGAGTTGTATTTTTAAATTTGTCGCCCGAAAACGATCAAAAACTGCTCTAAGTTTTTCTACATGCTGAGTCAGCGATTTAGAAAAAATTATGACGTCATCAAGGTATACCAGGCAATGTAAGCCCTGGAGACCTCTTAGAACGTTATCCATAGCCCTCTGAAATGTTGCAGGTGCTGTTTTTAACCCAAACGGCATCCTGTTAAATTCATAATGTCCTGAAGGTGTACTGAAAGCTGTTTTCGCCCTATCTTCTTTCTGGACCTCGATTTGATGGTATCCACTAGCTAAATCTAAGGTAGTAAAATAGGTACTATTGCCTAGCATATCAAATAAATCATTTATGTTGGGCAAAGGATATTTGTCATCGGTAGTAATTTCATTGAGACGTCTATAATCAACTACCATCCTCCATTTTTGCTGTCCTGATGAATCTAATTTTTTTGGCACTAAATGTACGGGAGCACTCCAGGGGGAGTGTGATTCCTGGATGATATTGTCCCTTAACATTTTATCTACCTGATTCCTAATTTCTTTCGATTGAATGGGAGGTAACCTATGTGCTTTAATATTTATAGGATCTTCATTCCTTGTTCTAATTCTATGTTTTACTTGATTTGTAAACGTTAATGGAATATTCTCACAATAAAATATGTCCTTATACTCATTACATAGCCCTTCGATGGTTTTACGTTCCTCAGAATTCATGTGGTCTAACTGTAATTTTTTTAAATTATCTGTTAGCATCCTATCTATTTCTATGTTATTTTCTGTAAAATTAATGTGAACAGATGGGTTCTGCCTGTAAGGTTCGACCGTAAAAGGTCCTGTTACCACTAAGGTTCTGGTTTCATCCGTATAATTCTGAATAACGGTTGATGCGTAACCTTTAATACACTTAACTAATGCGGTGGGCATTCGAATCCCTTCCGAAAATTGTTTAAATTGTAGTATAGCTTCCCCGTCTAGTAAGTTGACTGGCAATCTAACTCTTAATTCACTACGAGATGGCAATTGATATACCTCTCTCATAGGTGGTGCGTATATTATTGGAATATTCGCATTTTTTAAATGCAAAACTTGACTTTCCATGTTTATTTTTGCCTGTAACTGTTTAAGTAGGTTACTACCTATTAACCCATCATACCTATCATCAACACTGTAAACATAAAATTTATGAAATTCCTTACTGCAAAACGTAGCTGGTAAAGGAATAAATGCCGTTTCGCTATGAACACTCGATGCGTGAGTACTAACAACTTCGAAGGGTTCATATTGCAACCGATCCCTAAAGTACTTGTTTGCAATGTGTGGGCTTATGAAAGACCTAACACTGCCTGTATCTATCATAAACACTGCATTTAATTCTGGTACAACTATGTGTGGTAAGTTAAGACGTTTATTGCAATTAATTTTTATTCGCTCTCTAGGGTAGAGGCGGTTATACAAAAATTTCCCTGTCTGGGATCTTCAGGAATTTCCTGGAACTCATTATTTGAGTTGTCAAAACTTGGTTCGTTATAGCTATGATTATTAGTGTAATTAACACGGCGTGAACTTGCAGTGCGCATAGTAACGTCAGTGTTCGACTTTGAACCCGGCGGAGATGCTTGCGCTGCAAAAGGTGACGTTCGCGGTGCATATGCCGTGGACTGTTGGCTTTGTTGCGCCATCGGAAACTGTGACCTACTTGTCCTATTGTTATGATCATTATTATTTGTCCGATTGAAATTATTTTGATTATAATGTTGCCTATAATTCCTAAACTGCTGCGAATTGTTCATCGTAATTGAACTACTCGTGGCGTTATTCGGTGCAACTGCACTGGATAGGCTCTGCGAATTATACTTCGCACTATTGAAATCGGAAAAAATATTTTTATTAGATCTATTATAATTGCGGTGATCGTTTGTTTTAGAATTATAGACTGATTGAAAGTTCTGTTCTTCTAAAACAATTTTCAACGCGTCTTCCAATGTCGAAACGTCGCGTAAACGAACTAACCTAACTAGGAATGGCGGTAAATTGAATAGAAAAACATTCATCGCCCTATTACTGTAGATTATCTGCTTAGCCTTCCGTAAAGAGTCATCAGCAATAGTCTCTGATATTTTGGAAAATAAAATGCTTCTCATATGCTGTATCCTATGACACAAATCTAAGTAACTTTCACCTTTGTTAATTTTACAGGATTCTAACTCCATTGCTAGACAATCTTCAGTACGTGGGTCGCCAAAGTGTTGATTTAACAGCATTTTTAGCTCATCCCACGTATTTATAGAGTCCCTTTCGCCTACCAAACTAGCTGCTTCGCCTGTTAATCTACTTGTTACTACATGAAATAAATAATTGTTTTGTACAACGCTCCCTTGGAATGTTGTTAAAATGTATTCACATTTTTTAATAAATAAGGGTAACGCTCTAACATCGCCATTAAATACTGGAATTATGTTTACCATCTCTTGCGGAACACGGTTTATACCTTCCTTTATGCAGTGAAATAACGAAGTTTCACAAAAAGTAAGCACAAAAATTAATAAATTATCCCTAACTATTTACTACAACTAACAATCTATAAAATATTATTACGGCGTTGTCCAATCCCTAATAATACACACAACATAGATTAATACAAGGTTGGGATGCAAATGGAAGAGCTGAGAGGAAAGTGAAAAGATTTACTCACAATTCTGCAGCTATCTTCATGATCCCTGAATTACTGCTTGGCTCCTGGTCCTCTCCTGGCTTGATGTGGCTTCTTAATGTATTTGTTTGTTCGGTGATCTCTGCTGAACCGTTGAAACGGACGTCGGCTGCTTCCCGTAGATGTGGATACGTGACAGACTGACTACAGAGATCCTACCGGCTGCGCCAATTAAGTAAGCGACAACGGAAGAGTTTAAAAATAAACTTTATTTGATCCCAGTTACAGCAAGACAGTAATTACTTAATTCTACAAAATGTTGATCTTATATACTAATCTTATTGCTAACCAATCATCTCTGCTAATGACGCATGTCCTAGATATTATATGCTGACATATAGCTGTTATTCTAATATAATATAATTATTGGCTGATGAAGCTAATATTGGGGGATTGGGGTTCCTTAACTCGCGCGTTCTGGTTCCAAACTTTTTTCAGGCGTAAGTGATGTAGTATAGCACATCACTATTACAGTGTTGCCATCCGTACGAGCTTTCTCGTACATGTTCAAGATTCAGAGGTCTTGGTACGAGGTACGAGCTTAAATCCATCCTCGTACGATTTTGTACGAGATTCATTGATACATGACACATCTTCATAAAAATGTAGAAATAAAAACATAACATCACTCCTGTATTCCCTGAAGGGTTAGGCAGAGGTTCTCCTACAGTACACCCACATTTCGCCAGTTATGTTTAAGTCCCATATATATGTAACAGGGGGCGAGCCTATTGCCATCAACCGGGCACAAATCCAAACTCCGGGCTGCTACTGAGAAATTGCAGATGGAATAATCCAATAACACTTGGCCCGACCCAGGAATCGAACCCAGGACCTCATGCTCAGCAGTAGCGCTAGCAACAACTAGACAAACGAAGCAGTCAAAAAAAAATAATTTAGAAAATATACTACATTTTATAGAATAATTGTATTGTCTATTTTAATTCGACTCTACTCAACGTCCGCTGTAGTAGGTACAGTCCGGATACAACTGACAATATTCAAAGCAAAATTCCGGTTGTACGACCTGCCACCTGCGACCATGAACACTTGATTGTCCAGCGGTGAGTAAGGTGTGTTTGTACAACTTCTACAAACTGCCCTGTAGTACTTTTTGACGAAACTGCTTAGTAGAGTGCTTGTTTATGAGGTAGTTGAATAGAAAATCAATAGATTTTAAGAAATTGATTAATTAGATGGTATGTCCGAAGTTGTGTTGACAAAATACGAGGTTTAAGACCATGTCTGTGCGAGGACACGCCGTCTTTGGCGTCTGGCAACACTGCATCACTTACGCCTGACAAAAGTTTTAAAGATATAGTTTAATAAAATTATTGATTATTATTATTATTGAATATTGGAATGATATTTAAACGTTATAAGTGTAGAATTAAATAAATAACAATGGCTTTTAAATCATATTTTTTTAACTATAATGAATTTACTAAGGCGTAGTCGACGAAGCCCCGATTGGCGGGGCTCCTACTTCTGAATGGTTTAGGTAATAAAAATAACTACGATTGAAATGGCGGGGTCTTTGTACGCTCGTCTCGCTCGCTCGCTCACTAGAACCCGCCATACCCTTGGAACCTAATCTGTCCAAGTCGAAGTGCCCCAAGTCACGAACTCGCTTCGCTCGCTCTTGCATCCTAAGTTGTCATAGCCATTTCACTAAGTCCATTAGTCCACATGCGTACTGGTGCTGTATATTATGGAATAAGGAGGTTTATTAGGTTACTACGAACAGGAGCGGATCCACAATTTCATTTTGGGGGGGGGGGGCGATTCTGACAATGTTCGGACCTACGGTTAAAATCATAAGTAAACAATTTTTTTTAGGTTTTATTAGCTTATTTTTTTACAAAATAAAGTTAACGCGTCTTGTGCCGCTTTTGGCAAACCTATCTATAATTTTATCGACATCAACTGGAACGTCCATGTGGACGTGTAGGAGTGCAAGTACGCAAAGCCGCTCCTCCCCTGTCCGCGTACGCTGCCATGTTTTTAAGCGGCGTAGAGTGGAGAATGACCTTTCGGCTGAATTGAATCGAAAAGTTGAGTCGAAAGTATGGAATTCCTGGGTTTTGGGGGGGGGGGGGGCATGGGCCCCATAGCTCCCTCCTGTATCCGCCAATGACTACGAAGTATACCCGAGTATTACCGTTCAACTCTTTTATAGATTGGATGACCATAGTAAAAAAGTGATTTCCAATCAATAGATACGCGATTAGTTTCACACCCTTGCGTTCTGGCCTTGTAGAGAACGAAAAGACGGCTACCACGTCATGAATTTCATCAAGTATAATATCTCACGCAAGAAACATGTCATGATGCGTTTAGAATTACTTCTTGCAGTCCTTGGAACTCAATTCAAAATAGGTTTCCGAACCTTACATCCTGGAAATTAAAGCTCGAAATAGCGTAGCCATATATATCTAATACAGTAAAGTTCTCGTACCTAGTTTTATAACCACATCAAAGTATTAAAGCTATACGAGTTCTTAGCAATAGGTATTCGTACAAAACAATTAACACAATCTCGTCTGCACTTCAAATGACTTTGATTCTAGAACTTGGGAAGTCAGTCTTAGGTTTCACGCATTCATGTTTTCAAAAGATTTACAGTTGTACTAGCTGTTGCCCGCGGCAACTATAGGTATTAGGATAAGTAGGGACAGACTGTTCGAGCTGTATGGCAATAAGCCTTACATTAACACTGAAACTTGCAACAAGTATGTTGCTACATATACCAGCAATTTTTAAATACCTGCAAGATAGTTATGAATTTCATCAAGTATAATATCTCACGCAAGAAACATGTCATGATGCGTTTAGAATTACTTCTTGCAGTCCTTGGAACTCAATTCAAAATAGGATTCCGAACCTTACATCCTGGAAATTAAAGCTCGAAATAGCATAGTCATATATATCTAATACAGTAAAGTTCTCGTACCTAGTTTTATAACCACATCAAAGTATTAAAGCTATACGAGTTCTTAGCAATAGGTATTCGCACAAAGCAATTAACACAATCTCGTCTGCACTTCAAATGACTTTGATTCTAGAACTTGGGAAGTCAGTCTTAGGTTTCACGCATTCATGTTTTCAAAAGATTTACAGTTGTACTAGCTGTTGCCCGCGGCTTCGCCCGAATGGTTGTCGGATATCATCCCACGGGGACGTACTACCGGGGTAGTAGTATCCTATGTCCTAACCCAAAACATGGGCTATCCGTAAGCCCTGCATCCAAATCCGTTCATCCGATAAGAAGTAAAAAGGTAACAGATAATATATTTATATTACTTTTGACCCAGTGGACCGATTTTAATTAAATAAAGACTAAATGTTATCTTAAGATACGGATCATGACCATATTTCCAATACCTTAAATATCTTTAAAATATCTATAAGAGTTACAAGTGAATTTTAAAATCATGCTCTATTTTACCCCCTTGGGGGATGATTTAACAAAGACGTTGTGAGACGTAATTCCTTATTTTTTACCAAAGGCCTTTTTAACTTCATAAGCTCAACTTAACAAATGCTGGGTTTCCCATACCAACTTTCATCCCCTATATCACCGCCTATAAGATTATTTTAAGACAAAAAGTAGCCTGTGTCCTTCCCCAGGATGCCATCTATCTCCTTGCCAAATTTTGTCGAAATCCGTTCAGTGGTTTAAGCGTGAAAAGGTAACATACAGACAGACAAACAGACAGACAGACAAAGTTACTTTCGAATTTATAATATTACATAATAGCTTTTGGCCGCGGCTTCACCCGCGTGGATGACGGAAATAATCCCACGGGAACGTACTACCGGGATAAAAAGTATCCTACGTGTTAATCCAGGTTATAAACTATCTGTGTTCTAAATTCTATCAAAATCCGTTTAGTAGTTTTATTCGTGGAAGAGTAACAAACATCCATCCATCCATCCACACAAACTTTCACATTTATAATTAATATTAGTAGGATTATATTATATTAGTAAGTATTAGTATATATTTATATATTAGTAAGTATGGATTATGTAGGTAGGTAAATAGATGCTTACAACTGTAAGGATCTTTTAGCGCCTGAATGACTGACTGGGGAGCCGTTGTTGAACATCGGTGGTAAACATTTGTGAAATAGTTGCGGAAATTGTACAGTCGTCAAGTTCAGCAGGTCAAGCTACACGAAAATGTCAAACTCCAAACGATTCTAAACCTTAAAACGTTATTACTTAAGTTCAAAATCGAATGAGAAAATCTGATAGTTTGTGGTAACTTGATGTGCTGGCGACTGTACCTATTCACAAAACAAGATGCCCGCGTTAGTTCCGATTTTAGCCACACGCCAAAAGAACTTTGTATCTTTGTAACCTCGTAATGCACGATCGAAAAGCTGTCTTTTTGAAGTTTTGCGGATCCTTGAATATCTCAGTTTAAAATTAAGCCTAATTAAAATTGATACCTACATGTTATTTTCAAATGCCTGCGATATTACAATCTTTTCTTTGTCTACTTATAATAATATATTATCAGTAATAAATCTTTTTCATAATAATTATGCCTAATAGTGTCCCACTGCAGACAAAATGACTCTTCTCATACAGAGAAGGCACGAGCACTGATCACCACACTTGCTCAAGACCGGTTGGCGATTTCAGACTATAATAACTATATGTCCAGGTTTCCTCAATATTTTTTTCTTCATCATAATTTTACTAGCCTTTTCCCCTTTACCCCCTCCCTTTTTTTTTGCTTTTTTATCCTTTTTCCGCAGTTTTTTTTTGCCTTTTTATTTTTGGTATCGGCTTCCAATTTAACCGGATGCAGCTGAATACCAGTATTTTACGTGGAACGACTGCCTCTCTTCCTCGGCAACCCAGTTATTGGGTAACACGATACCCTTATTAAACCCAAATACCCTATACCCATGAAATAGTATGACCTGAAAACAAAATTAAAAACAACGCCATCTATGACAAAGCCTCTATACTACGCAGTGTCGACATGACTGATGGGCACCGCACCATCGTGAACAGTATCAACAAGTGGTTCATCGCGTGTGCAAATATTTTGCGCCGATTATATAGGGAGGTCGCCATGTTATGCCATTTTATTATTTTATGGCAGGACAATCCGTGTAGTAAACGTTTTATACGGGAGATTATAGGCACTGATAACTGTGTAGAAAGCGAAGGATTTAGATTAAAGTCATTATCTATGGTTATTCTGCATGAATTTTCCTAATAGACAATACTTAGAGAACTATCAGCAAACGCAGTAGTTTCTACAGCGTACCTATGGGTATACGTCCAAAGGTGACAACAAGTAGGTGCAAAAGAATTCCAGAAAGGAGCAGAAGACATCAAAATTAACAGCTCACTATTTTCATAACATCATGCTTGATGAAAGATAACAAAGTTGTTGTCTAAAAATGGTTTTACAGTATAAACAGGTAACAAGGGGCTGGTAAAAAAGTCCATTGGAAAAACCTACGTCCCGCGTATCTACCCGTGTTCTATTTAAAAGCGTTCGTCGCGCGAATGTGCGATCGTTGTCACTTTTTGTTCGGAAAACTAGAAAGCGCCCTCTGTCAGCGCGACCACGCCTTCAGGTTCCCTGAACAAAAAGTGACATTTATATGGACGCGACAATAGCGATGATCGTTGTGCGAATACGCTATCGTCGAACGATTGCGTATTCGCGCGACGATCGCTTTAAATAGGACGCGGCCTAACGGAAACTATTCCTTTCGAATTCATCATAATGATAAATGATTTTCATTTTTTTTTGTAGGTTTTACAAACACTTTTACACGTCACTCATATTTTTTCAACTCGATGAGGTCGGCGTTCCCTATCTGACTACTTTGAGAAGAAAGGCCGAAACAAACTCAGAGGTCACAGGCTCTTTTAAAGTCCAGATATAATCTTGTTCAGATTATGTGAAGACCATGTAGATTGGTATCTAAAGAGGTATTTTGAGGAAAGAACAAAGAACCACATAGATTGAGTGGACCTGTCCAGTTAGTGCACGCATTTGTCAGTATGCACGCGTTTGTATATCATCATAAAATCCAATTAATCCAATCAATTCTTATTTTATATCATCCGGTCTATTTTATAAAAATATAACCCTGAAAATATAATTAATAGAATAGGTACTTCGGCTGTAATTTGTATGGTGTACATAATAAAGAATATTCTATTCTACATAACATTTGGCCCCTGGCAAACCCCCAGGTTTTATCAGACTATAATAAAACATGAAACTCTTGACTCCATTATATTGACAAGATACTTGCCCTTTGGTTGCGAGCGCCATCGCCATTACGAAATTTTCCACTTCGTTATCAGTTTTCGCAGGTTAACAAGCAGTAAGTTTCTATATTGTTTTTGTTACACGACTGCAGCGAAACCAAAAGGAAGGAAAGGGGAGGAAGGAGGTCACACGTAATCTGTTCGATTTATGCCATGACTTAGTAATGATGTGTGACTTCGGCTTGACCAAGGCAAAAAGAAAAAAAAAACGATGTTATGCTTATTACCTTTTTAGTTGGCATTTTTGTCATAGTTGGGTGCTTTTAACTTTCTAGGATTGAATATGGTGGTTTCTACGTGGTCAAGTAAAGACTTACAATAATTATACTGAAACCCAAAAAGTAATATCGATACTAAATATTATAAATGCGAAAGTCTAACTGTCTGCCTGTCAAACCACTAAACCGATCGTTTTGAGATAGAAACGAGAAGGACAGGCTACTTTTCATCCTGGATATATATCCAGTATAAAAAATAATGAAACACAAAATACACGCAGACGAAGTCGCGAGCAACAGCGAGTGTAAGTATAAATGGCAATTCTACTGAATGTATAGATTATAATAGCTTTAATGAATACTTAAATGAACCTACTGTATGACCATTTCAGACACAAATCTACATGGTCTTCACATGATCTGATCAAGATTATGTCTGCACTTTAAAAGAGACCTCTGAGTTTGTTTCGGCCTTTCGTCTCAGAGTAGGCAGATAGGAAACGCCGACCTCTTCTAGTTTTAAAAATATGATAGACGTGTAAAAGTTTTTGTACAAACCTACTTACAGAAATAAATCATTTATCATTTATGTCAGATACACCACATTCAATATGTACTGAATAAGGCCCAGTTATCACTACTGCCATATTGACTAGCTAACATAAGCATACACCATATTATTATAATGTTCCCACTACTGGGACATAGCTGGCCTGCTCTCTGTGAAAGAGAGTGGGTGGTAATCCACCACGTGGGCCCAGGGGCCCGGTATCTAAGTCAGTCAACAAAGATACGGTCCCACCAGAAAGTAGTTTGAAAGTTTGGAGTGAACCCTACACCCGATTAATTAACTTTTTCGGACAGCTATTAACACATCGGGAGTAGGGATAGCTGTCACATCGTGGGGTCACTGATTCTTAGGTCGGGCCCCAAAAAAAATCTTATGTCCGCATGTGATACGGAGTAGGAAACGCCCGTAACGTCGGCCGAAACTATGGATTTCGTGCTTAGAGAGTAGACCCCCTGGTGCGGTTGGAGGATGTCGCAGGTTGTGGTTTCCTCACAATTTTGTCTTTCACCGTTTTGAGAGCAGCGGTGATGAATACTTACACAAAGTAAAGTGCCTGTCTGGGTTGGAACCTACGAACTACAACTCGCAAGTCACGGCCTATTGCACTGGACCACCTCTGCTCTTACTAATATAATAATATTGCCTAGTAAATAAGCTATGGCCTATGCTATTCCATATAATTTTTACATACAGAAGAAGAGGTTAAACTACGGAGATAATAATTACTTTTAAATAATAGACATAAAAAGTGTCTAGGGATCAAGGTATTTTTTTAAAATATTTTATTGCCCTATTCAAATTAAATAAAAATGTCTATTTAGATTGATTAAATAAAATGTCGACGAAGTCTTCGCTGCTTTCGCATTAATATAGACCTTTCGCGATTTTTACTTATATGGGATTTTCCAACTTAATTTATCTTTTTATCAGATTTTAATGTCAGGATTGACTGACATAAAAAGTGATAGAAAGATAAAAATAAAAGTTCTTAAAGGTTTTCTTGCACAAAATAAACAATCACTAGTCTGTATTCCCGCCTTTAACGCGTATAATACAATCGCAGCGATTCAGCATACTCAATATGAGTTCATCCAAATCGCGTTGCTGAATGGCTGCCAACGTCCGTTGTAACAGGCGAAAATTATTTTCCGGTGTGTGTACGGCATCCATATTTGGCAGAGCTCTTCTTTGAAGTATATCCCATGCGTGCTCAATGGGAATCAAGTCTGGTGATTGAGCAGGCCATGGTAGGACGTTGATATTAGTTGCGGCAAGTGTGTTTGCAACGACTCGGGCAGTGTGTGGACGTGCATTATCATGCATAAACAGAAATGAAGCACCAAATTGGGTCCGCTAAAAAATGATAACATCAGATACATTCATTTCAGCAAAAATCTGTGCATTGAAATTGCCTCTGATCAAAATCAGTTCGGTTCTTTAGCCGACCCAAATACCCGCCCATATTATGATTGTTCCACCACTGTATGCATGGACGTCCTGGCATGATTTCAAACTTTCTTGTCGTTCAGAGGTCCCCCAATACCGTGTGTGTGATCTGGTCTCATACCAATGCAAGATCCGTCAGAAAAACACACGAAACACCACTCTTCTGCTGCCCAATTTCTGTGTTCACTAACCACTCAATAGGTGGTAAACGGAGCGGCCTTTGGGAACGGAGATTGACTTCATGCAAGCGATTTCTTATGGTTTGATCGCTTATTAACATCCATGAAGAGCTATGAAGCCTTGTAACCAACATCATCGCGGTCATTGTACGATTTCGTCGAGCAGTAATTTGTATGTAACGATCTTGTTTGGGTGTGGTGATGCGAGCTCGTCCTCCATGTTGCTCTGCCAGGTTACCAGTGATGCAGTAACGTGTCCAAAGTCGACTTATAACAATCTGCGTAGTGCCCCAAGCGATTGCCATAGCATTTTTCCGAGAACCAGCTTCCAACATTCCCACGGCACTGATAATTTTTTATCGGCTCAAATGATATATTCTCTCCATAATAACGCTCATTTGTATTTATTCCACTCAGAAGTATGGCAGAAATTTTACTGATTTGGCCTCAAACCCGTTGCAGGATTATATAGGAATACGACTTGACAGAAGATTTTCATCTTTTGACCGAAATATAAAACTATTTCTCTTTTCAAATGACGTAATTTACTAAAAAAAAAAATATCCATAGGAGTTACAAAACATGTAATAAGAAAATATGATTTTTAGTAACAAGCAAAAACGTGTTTAATCCTAGACAACTTTGATGTATGTGTATGTATCTTTACTTACAGCAATATAATTAAAAGATAGAGCCTCATGAATTATTTATCACATTAATTAATACAACTACTGATTATAGTTTATTAAAGCTATTCATATTGTGTACTTTGTTATAATGTGTCATCAACATACTATTTACTTTCCTTATATAATTTTACTCAATAAAACGCTTTGTTACGGATTGAGAGACATCCTTGTATTTTTCTTGGTAATGACTCTCTAGTCTTTTTTTTTGGTATTATTAAGGATCTACCAATACTCTAAGTTTGTGTGATATCTATACTAATATTATAAAGAGGTATTTTTTTAGTTTACAAAGTATGTGTTGAATAATCTTGGGAACTACTTATCCAATTCCGAAACGGGAAGCTACAGTATTGCGAGTGTCATAGTGTCTTTGTCTAAATATAAGAAGTGTATAATAGATTTAATTTAATTTAAGGGGACTACATGACCTAAACCCAAATTTATAATGCCTAAAAATATATGATCCACTCCAGTAACCAAAATCAGAAAAATATATGACATTCTTTTGGATATATGCTAGTTAGATAGTGTGTTGAAAACATAACACAATTAACTTGATATGATAGAAAAAAATCACGAAAATACCTCTAAAAAATTCTTTCAACGATTAAAAACCGTACTAATATACATGCAAACATTCAGATTTATTGTCAGATTATTTTACAAGTAAAATATAACGTGATAGTGTTTTAATTTTTTAGTCCAATGAATAGACTTTTTGTAAATCCATAATTGCTGCATATTTTGCAATAAATTACCAGCGTTGTGTCATCGCGCGTCTCTTTCTTTCATATGCAATCCGACATTGACCGCGCTTTAGATCTTGTAAGCCTCTTAAGTATCTCTCAGTGTTATTTTAACTTTTTTGTTTTTTGTTTTTATGTCCTTTAAAAATGTTATTAACTTTTTCAATAGGTTACCTATTAGTAATATTTTAACTTTGTTAGCTTAGCTGCTAACTTTATTGTGCATGCTGTGGTCTCCTATATGTGAAGGGGTACACCTGCTTAATACCTGATGTTGCCCTTTCTTTATGTGTCATGTATTGTGTACATCTTTTGTTGGAGATCCTAAATAAATTAATAAATATCTTTTGTGTTAACACAAGAAATTGCACGCGGACGAAGTCGCGGGCAATAAATAGCTAGTGTTATTATAAATAGGCTCATGACACTTTAAGTAATTGGTTTTCTACCTATTTTTATTAAACCTAAAGATTTTCAGAAGTGAGTATTCGTTGTATAATTTGGTGACAGAAAACAGTCAAACACTCCCCATAGAAAAATCTTATTGAAGACAATATCAATCTTCCTAGCATTTTCCAAACTATATTGGGGTTGGCTTCTAGTCTAACTGGATGCAGCTGAATACCAGTATTTTACATAGAGCGACTGCCTATCTGACCTCAAAGACATGCAAGACAAAGTATTTTATTAAAAAAATTTTTTGTAAGTCTGTTGTATTTTTGTAAAAACGTTTTATTTTTCACTTTTTAGTTGCGGTACTTACCCCACATAAATTCGTATACCACTACTTGATATGTAAATAACAGTGACAGGAAATTATCAAAACATCATCAATATAAACTAAGTGGAAAAAATATGCAGTATTAAGGATAACTCAAAAAGTTCTGGTCAGAACTAGATCAAATTTAAATGGAACCACATGTGAGGCACCAGCTATGAAATAACAAAAAAGAATCATCCAAATCGGTTCACCCAGAAAAAAGTTCTGAGCTAACACACATAAAAAAAAAAACATACAGTCGAATTGAGCACCTCCTCCTTTTTTGAAGTCGGTTAAAAGAAAAACTTACTGGTCTGCTTTCTTTAACCATGTTAACTATTGTTTAATAATATGTTCGCTTTGTTTAACAGTGAAGCTTTTTGTTTCGTGTAACTAAACAAAGTCAGTGTTAATAAATTCAAAAATAAACCTTATTTGAAACAGTGGCTTCATTAATCTTGATTTCGGCCCTAATGTTTGGCTTGACAGCTGTCTTAATTTATGTAGGTAGGTACAGCATTCTGTAATTGATAGATTGATGTTTATTTTCTTCAGCGGGGAATTGCGTAACAAACTAACAGTTACAGTAGGAATGGCCTTCATTTTGACAGTTCAAAAACATTCATTGCGTTACTTACGTTGTTAAGCAGGCAAATATTTCGAACATATGCAGCAATGGATGACTTCAAAAAGATTCGGATTTTTATTGAGAGTTTTTGGTCGGTCTATTCTAAATAGTCACTTCAAGTATTTTACAGACATTATATATCTTCATACAGAGAAAAAATATTTGTGTTCACTTCATTTTTAAAATAAACTATTAAGAGGATTATGTTAAAGAAAAACTAAGGTTGTTTATTATACTAAAAATTATTTAAAAAACAACGTGTTAATTTAAAAAAAAAATAACGGCTCGTTTTACTCAAAATGTTACTGAAATGAAGGTACTTAGTAATAGCAGGTCCTGTAATAAATATTATAGTCAGTACCTATTATCCCCCGACTGGGATAAGATCTCCACATTGATATACTTCTAGACTTCTCTTATTCTTGATGACTCTTCTTGTTTTCTCTTTTGCAAAACCTAAATAAATTCGTGTTGATTGTATTCAAGAAACTACACGCTCTCATTAGCCTGTGCTGCAGACAAGTAGCTCATTGTTTTAAAGAACAGACTATTTTTATTAACTCACAATACAATATGAAACGGTGTTTACACTATTATTATTTTTATAAAAGCAAAGAAGTTATTTGTTCCGCTAAATTGTGGCTTTCTCTGCTTGAAATAAGAAAGAACAATTGTTTATTAAATTTTGTCCGTTTTCTGTTTTTTTTTAAATCTGTAAACCTTTCGCGTACTTAACACCAGTGAAGAGACATGATTGTGACTACAAAATATTTACAGACAACCGAATGTTATGGGTTAAACCCAACATTATTACTATCAAAATAAAAACAAGATTTCTTAGAAAAAACATTATGTAAAGATAATTACGTAAGTGTCATTTGAATGTCTCATGCATGATCCAATTTACAAAAATATCATACCGTACCTAATTAGGTACATCAGATGATAAGGTATATTATCGGAAATCCCAATTTCATGTAATTAAAATATATTTTTAACCCCTTGACCTAGTCATCATCTACCTAGCCTTTTCTCAACTATACTGGGATTAGCTTCCATTCTGCCATGCAGCGGAATACCAAAGAAAGAAAGAAAGAGTATTTTTTGAGACTCGCACAGGATTATCACAAACTAAAATAAACAACTCTTAAAAAAAAAAACAGAATGTCCTATACGAGGCCAAAAGGCCCCTATCTCAGCATGATGATACGACATTAAAAAAAAAGTGTCGCAGCGCTGATATTCTGGTAGGGCCCACTGCTGTGATGTCACGGACAGATATAGAAAAAGAAATAGCTATTTGTGTGTAACATATTATTTTAAAACAATAAATAAAAAAAACATAATTCTTGTAATCCACGTGTCAGCACCCACCAGTACCAGTACTTCAAATGAAGTATTGGCTAACACGAAACCCCTTGGTAAGACTGGTTGTAAGGCATTTGGGCTTCTGACCACCCGTACCGACTGTCAAAGATCTACGAATGACAGCCGGGACCAACGGCTTAACGTGCTATCAGAGACAAGGAGGGGTCTCCCCAGTGGTAACCCCCTGACCTTGTCACTGTTATTGCAAATATCTAGGTACCAAATGTTATCGTTTTAATGGGTTCAAGTTACGTGGCGGGCTAATTCTCTTTAAGCAACAAATACATAATTAAGTAAAAAAATATAATAGTAGGAAAAATGTAGTTTTTTGAAAGTATTTCAAAAACGTAAGTTATCTAAAACTTACCTATTATTAAAATTTCAACTTATTTAAACTCTGTGGAAAGTTAAATTATATTAGAATTATCATTGTCAAAATTTAGATATTTTTGAGGCAGATTTTTCGAAGAGAAATAATTTAAAACCTGAAAAATGTTTTCTTAAATCTAAATTCGCCCGAATTAAATGTTTTCTTTTTTTTTCATTTTCTTGACACGCACTTACTCTGTATATTGCAAGACCAAGAATCTGCATCCATAAGGATTAAGGCGCTGAACACACGACGACGTTCTTAATAAGTGATCGAAAACGAACCGTTTGCTTGTCATTTCGGGCGCCTCCATCTAAAATTTATTTATCACGTCGTGCTCATTATCTACCGTATTCAGGGCATGAATTACAATTATGTTATGTGCAAAAAAAATGTCGTGAAACTGTTCGTCGTCGTACGTTCAGCACTTAAAGGTCAACCCAGACAGAACTGCAAAATGCTATAGAGTGTTCTTTGCTGTCAAGTTTCGAAGGAAAATACACGCAAGTATGCATAATACAAACACATTCCGCAGGAAGTCGTCTCTTGCACGCTATTTTGAACTCTATGTATCGTGATGACTGATGATCATTATCAATTAATATATGAAAAACTATTCCAGCACTTTACTGTTTTGTCTGCGCTGACCCTAAATGCGTTCACAACATGTTAAGTCTACACACAAATCGTAAGTGGTCCACCATGTTTGTTTACAAGAAGCAAAGCTAACACCATAACGTTTACAGCCCGTCAAATATTCTCGTATACTTTATGGGCTTTTAAATTACTGGAACATATGGCATGCAGAAGAAAGTTTCAATTCAACCTTGGACTCGTTTAGATAGTCTTTTTAATCTCTGTTTGTGTTTAGATCTCGCAGATTTAAAACTAGAGTAAACAATGTGGCTTATAGCATAAGCATGAGAGTGGCACTGGCCCCAAACTCCTACCTAAAGAAGGCAATTAAGCTAACTGGATTGAAGAGACCGAAAACCTGTGTAGAATTTCGGCCATTTCGGAATGTTCAGCCATGCATAATATTATAAATAGATTCCTCAAGTTTTACACCGACGAAATCGTTTGCCACAGGCAGCTGCAATGTTGTTTATTTGGAGCTCCTCCACCTCAAAACTAGGTACTCAGTAACTCCGGTTATATTTGTTTACACAATATGCTAAGGGCGTTTCTCAAGATAAGTTGTTAAGACCGTCAAAAGGGAAAACTTGCCAGTAATTATAAACAATAACATCATATTTCGTAACAAAGCTTAGGCGAAAAAAAATGATTTCTTGCATTTACTCAACTGAAGTAACTACCAGACAAATTACTAAAACGATATAATTTATTAAGTGAAATTTCTCAGTTATCTAAATTCAGACAAAAATTGAGAGGAAAGAGCTGAAACGAGGTTTGTTTTGAGGGAAATTGCGCCTCTTTGTGCCACACTACAAAGATAACAGGCGGGAGTTGAGAATTTTATGAGGAGGGCTAAGCTTCGGCGCAAAGCAGACTGAGTGTAGCTGTAGTGCTAGCGGATGAAGATAAGATATAGGAATGTGGCGTGGTAAAAAAGTTCAGTACTTACATTTGTGTACTTCGAAAATCTATCGACCTGATTTTATTGCGATATCTGGGTTATTTCCTTACTAAAAGTTGTTTATAATAAGTAAAAAATACCAAAAATTATGCAGAAATAACGTATTCATTAAGAAAATGCCGCCGGAACGTTTTACTGAAATAGTTTCTAAAATGAAGGTCCTGTAAAAATAGATAGTAGGTACCTTTTATCCCACAGGTGGGCTAAGGTCTCCCCATTCATATACTTCTAGACTTCTCTTATTTTTGATGACTCGTCTTGTTTTTTTTTTTTGCAAAACATAAATAAATTCGTATCGATTGTATTCAAGAAACTACACGCTCTCATTAACCCAGTGCTACACACAAAAAGCTCATTGTTATAAAGAACAGACTATTTGAATTCCCTCACAATACCTACGATACGAATGGTGTTTGCACTATTGTTTTATATTTTAAAGCAAAGAAGTTATTTGTTCTGCTTATTTGTGAGTTTTGTTAGTTTTGTTGCTTGAAATAAGAAAGAAGTCTGATTAAAAGTGTCCATTTTTTTACCAACTTTTGTCTTTTTTCTGTTTTTTTGGGTTCCGTACCCAGAGAGTGCAAAGAGGACCCTATGACTAAGCCTTCGCTGTCCATCTGTCCATCCATCCGTCCGTCCGTCTGTCTGTCTGTCAGCGGGCCGTATCTCCTAAACCGTAACAGGTAGACAGTTGAAATTTTCACAGAGTATGTTTTTCTATTGCTGCTATAACAACAAATGATAATAATAAAAAAGTTAAGAATTAAAGGGGGTCCCCAGACAAGATACGTGTTTAAAAAAAAAGGTATGAGTTGGTTTGGCACTCACGAAAATTTATGTGTAAACATGTGAGCTCGCATCAGTTTGGTTCACGCGCTCACGTAGACTCGGGTCTTACGCTGGCGTCATTTGACGCTCGAAGTCTTACGCTTACGCGTCTGACGCTCGAAGTCCCAGCTAGCCCCTACCGTAGACCGAGCGCTAAGATGTATACACATCAAAAAATGTATTGTTAAAAATTGTACGGTGATACGGAACCCTTCGTGTGCGAGTTCGGCTCGCACTTGATCGGTTTTTTACACACACTACAAAGATAACTGACGGGAATTGAGAGTTTTATGAGGGGGCTAAGCTACGGAGCGAAGCAGACTGTGAGTGTGGGGGCTTAAGTGCCAGGAATGAAGATAAGATGTAGAAATGCGTCGTGGTAAAAAAATGGCCGCCTTGTGGGGCAGTCCAATTTCGGGACACAAATACCTGAAAATTAACAAGCATATGCCTGTAGAAGGAATGAAATGGATATATATGTTTATCTTTTGCAACTAGAAGAATGTTGCAAGAAAACTGAGGGGTTCTAGTCAGATTACAGTTAAGGGAACTGATAGGATAAGTTCTAAAGTTTCCTCTCTTCTAGTATTTTGCCGTGCGCGACAGAGTCCATAATGATCTCATTTAATTTTAAGTCTCTTACTTTAGACACGTTATTGAATTAAGTAAATGATTGAGTATGATGCATACTTATTGTGAACACCTCCACTTTAATGAATAAGCAGCCTTTTTGAGCGTCCCTTCTTTAACACAGTAGCTCCATAACAGTAGAACATTATAGTATTTAGTATGATGAGGAGCAAACCCGCTACAAGCGAGTTGTCTTGCTAACACCAAGACCATATCTTTACGTTACGTGTCTCCTACATACAGATTTTAAACCAGACGCCATTTCAAACAGCCGCGTCGTAAATAATGCTAATCCCCCGGTTTTCCACGATTACAAGTATATTAGCCACGATTAGCTAATTTTCGGATATCAGTACTTGTAAACATATAGTGTGAGGAACTTTGCTCTAGTTATTAGATAAGACCAAAAATATGCCTGGGTTTTTAGCACTTGTGTTTAGCGAAGTGATGTTGGTTGATATTAGGGGCCTGTTCAGACGTACCACAACCACACCACATCGTAGCGACAAAATGTGGGCAAGCAATGGTTAAATGTGAATAGTTTCGCTGCAACTTCTTGCAGTTGCGTTGTCGCTAGTATATGCGATGTGGTTACATTGTGGTTAGTGTTTGCAGACAGACAAATCATTGTAGTTGCGTTGTGGCTGCGACGTCGTCGCCTTGATGTGGTCGATATCGCCTACACGGTTGATTTTGACCGTCAAATGTGGTCCGCATGGATAGACTATTCATTTTATACAAATTAGCGCCCGTCCATGTGGTATCCTTGTGGTGTGGTTGTGGTACGTGTGATCGGGCCGTAATAGATAATGAATTCATGACGTTAGTAGGTACATTGTTCGTGGTGATATGGTGGATATTGGTTCCTTAGCGTCGTTTGTAGACTTGCTACTAGTGGACCATCTGTGTCCTACACAATCCAAGGCTATCGAAACGTGTCATTTAGAATTTGTATCAAGAAAATTAATTGCAGCGTAGCGTTCATACCACACATTTTTTTCATCAGTATGACTCATTGAACAATAAATCAGTGAGACACATAGGAAAGGCTAATCTCACGTATAACATCACGCCTGTTTTTTCCAAAGGGTTAAGTAGAGGTGTACCTATAGTTCAGCTATGTTTATTTCCCCAGTTATGTTTAAGTCCCATGTAATGGGGGCGACTCTATTTCCATCAACCGGGCACAAATCCAGGGTCGGGCTTTTTTTTATTCCTATTGGTCAGCTCGTAGTTGTGCCCTCGGAGGTCGTGGCTACTTAACCGGTCATTCCTGTGGGTGCCTTAAGCTAACTTAAAGCCTCCATTCAGGGGCGAATTTCTTAGTTTCTAAGTGGCCGCTCGCTAAGGGTACCCCCTGTGGGGTACGAACCTTGGCTTAGGGCGTCACTGAGGGGAGGGCAGCAAAGTGGGATAGGCTGGATCGAATTTATATCATTATTATTATACGGGGAATTTAAAACTACAGCCTCAGCTACGGCGCGTGCTGGCGCTTCGTCGAGCAAGGGTCGGCGGGGACCAGGGTCGGGTCGCTACTGAGGCAGTCCATAACTCCTTCTACTCATGACGAAATGCCTTGGAGTTCTTTTTCGTAACGCTTTTGGTAGGAAGGAATATTTTTTCTTTTTTTGTGCACAGGAAGTAGGAAAACAACAATATACTAAACCTATATTAATAAGAACTTTAAGTAGGTTTTCTCGTAACAGTTTATCACGATAGATAGCAGCGCATGCGTCGAATAATAATGAGAGCAGAACTCATTAATTAACCTTGTGTAATAAATCATACAGTACTACTCCTACGGGGATAAGTAATTTATTTCTCGTAATGAAGTCATTTATATTTCCGGAGGATATAGCGAACTTCCATGTAAAATTAAAATGCTTTCATTTATTCACGATATTAATGCTTCAGAAATGTTTGAACTATTAAACATGTATTAGGGAAATTCTTCAACTTTTTTCGCTGTCTCCAACTATTTATTCACTGGTTACCTATCTACAAATCTAATAACCTATTAACGCAAAATTCACTACATTACCTGAACATTATTTAGCAAACTAGTTTCTTACTTGTAAAAACATAAAATGAGAGAAGTATTCGTCGAATAGCTTCATCTTTCCATTATAAAAGCATGAGTTTGAAGAAAAAAACTTTTACTACAACAAAGTAATCGCCACAACTTTGTCGAACTTTTCCGGAGAACATAATCCTTTCGAGGAGAAAAGGTATCTTCGAATAGTTTAGGGAGACTTCAAGTTTATATCACTTAAGTCAGTCCCAGGAAATAAAATTGACAGCAGCTGTCTTACGGAGGTAAACACGGTTGTTAAATCTCTTTATTACCTGCTAATAAAGATACTTAGCACCAATATCACCAAACTCTGCTGTTACTAAATGCCATGCTAAGCATTTTGACGAACTATTTTTCGTAGTGAGACAATCTGTCAAATGACGTAACGGGACATTTAGAATAAACACAGTTTGGCGAAACTTGCACTTAGAGCCTGCGCCCACTGACAGCACGGCACGGTACGGGATTTTTATGCGACAAATAGGAATATAACTTAATAGTATAACAATAAAATTGAAATTTCAATGTTAATGCATAAGGACGTCGCGGCATGCCACGGCACCGTTGTCGTTAGTATGAGCTTGCATGTAGTGATGCCGAAGGAACCCCTGCGGTGCCGTGCCGCCAGTGGGCGCAGGTCTATAACAAGCTTTTTTGCCTCCTTTGGGTCTAGCACGAACGCGCAGTATCATAACGAATTTACGTTCGGTTTACTTCGCACGTTCATGCTAGGGCCTAAAGCGTGTATTTCACCATCCTGTAACCACCCTTACATTTTGCTGCATGGTTTCCTTTCCTCCTTCTTTTTCTTTCTTAAATGTACATCAGTCAGCCACTTAAATTTTGCTGCATGGCTTCCTTTCATCCTTCCTTTTTCTTTCTTAAATGTACATCAGTCAGCCCCTTACATTTTGCTGCATGGCTTCCTTTCCTCCTTCCTTTTTCTTTCTTAAATGTATATCAGTCAGCCACTTACATTTTGCTGCATGGCTTCCTTTCACCCTTCCTTTTTCTTTCTTAAATGTATATCAGTCAGCCCCTTACATTTTGCTGCATGGCTTCCTTTCATCCTTCCTTTTTCTTTCTTAAATGTACATCAGTCAGCCACTTACATTTTGCTGCATGGCTTCCTTTCCCCCTTCCTTTTTCTTTCTTAAATGTATATCAGTCAGCCCCTTACATTTTGCTGCATGGCTTCCTTTCATCCTTCCTTTTTCTTTCTTAAATGTATATCAGTCAGCCCCTTACATTTTGCTACATGGCTTCCTTTCCCCCTTTCTTTTTGTTTCTTAAATGTATATCAGTCAGCCACTTACATTTTGCTGCATAGCTTCCTTTCATCCTTCCTTTTTCTTTCTTAAATGTACATCAGTCAGCCACTTAAATTTTGCTGTATGGCTTCCTTTCCCCCTTCCTTTTTCTTTCTTAAATGTATATCAGTCAGCCACTTACATTTTGCTGCATGGCTTCCTTTCATCCTTCCTTTTTCTTTCTTAAATGTACATCAGTCAGCCACTTACATTTTGCTGCATGGCTTCCTTTCACCCTTCCTTTTTCTTTCTTAAATGTATATCAGTCAGCCCCTTACATTTTGCTGCATGGCTTCCTTTCCTCCTTCCTTTTTCTTTCTTTAATGTATATCAGTCAGCCACTTACATTTTGCTGCATAGCTTCCTTTCCTCTTTCCTTTTTATTTCTTAAATGTATATCAGTCAGCCCCTTACATTTTGCTGCATGGCTTCCTTCCCTCCTTCCTTTTTCTTTCTTAAATGTACATCAGTCAGCCCCTTACATTTTGATGCATGGCTTCCTGTCTTCCTTCGTTTTTTTTTCTTAATTGTATATTCCCTGTTGATTTGTTTATAAGATGAAGATAGATTATTTTTAAGTGGACTTTTTATTTGATCCTCAAATCGTACGCGTGAATTTACAAAGACAGTAACAAATTGATGAATATTCCGGAATGTTTTTAAATCAAAGAGAATCTTACATTAGGTACCTTTACAACTTTGAGTATAATTTTGGTAGTTCTAATTTCTAAAGAAAGTTACAAAGTGGTCTGACGCTTGTAGCAATCTAGTATTTTTCTCCAGAATAGAATACTCGTAGAATCGAATACTCCCAGCCCCCAATTCAGCATACAAAAAGGTACCAACGAATGATAAAGGTGCTTGTTAGCAAAAACACTCTAACGAGACCAAGGCAACTTTATTCAACAAGAATATAGATAGGGCTTTAGCCCTCTGGTTGAGCATTTCACACATTTTTACCAACCTCAAAGAGGCTGGCTACTTTATTTTGAAACCACTGATTTATGTAGCACCTTACTTTGAAAACCCAAGTCTGGTCCATTTCGTAAAAATAAGTGTTCTATGGAAATAAATGTTGGTGTTGTTAGTATAGTCACGTGCAAAAAAAAAAAACAATTTTCTGGAAAGGTGTTGAGATAATATTAAGAAAGAAAATACATTTATTTAGCACAGATTACAAGGAACATAACACAACATATATGTACAAGTAAAAAAAATGTATAATAAGAAGAAAACAAATCAAAGTGTAAAGTGCGTGGTGAAAAATTAGCAGGAAAGTATGCCTCGCGGCTGCGCCAAATAGGCCCAGTTCACCAAAAATGCCAGACAACTAGTGCCTGACGCTGGATTTCAACTAGACCTGAAGTGTGAGGTGACGGTTCAAATATACTACTCGTATAAGAACAAAACCACAATTGGATCAATTAGATAATCACAGTTAAATTTTCAAACTGGATCTTTTGGCTCTTTGCTGGGTGAGATCTACCATCGCATCGTATGCAGATGGTTATGAAACCAATCTTAAGACGGAAGCACGAATTTTATAAGCGAGAGTTTTAATTTGGGAAATATAATAATGTTGGCAAATAGAGAAGATCACTCATCCCTCTCACAGAGAGGAGGCTTGTGTTCCAGCAGTGGAAACATTAGAGGCTGATTATGCTTATGCTAATGGAAAAGATGGTGGGACGAGCTTGATGCCTACTGACAGGATTGGGCCACACTAGCTCAAGACAGAGAGGAGTGGAAATGAGAAAGGTAGGTCTTTGCCCTGCAGTGGGCGAACATAGGCTATTTTTTTTTTCAAACTAAATAATGGTAAGTACCTACATTGTGAAAAATTAGGTACTGCACACCATGACATAATACAGGTTGGCGCATAAGTCAGGAAGGGGTCGCAACTTTGTTTATTTTTGTTTACTCTACTGTCAATTGTTATCAGACAACAAAATAAAACTCATGGAGATATTTTCGAGTTAGATTTTAAATACACTCGAGAGCAATGAATCCGGGTCACTTAAAGAATGTTAAAAATCTCGGAAACTAAAAATGATAGGTTAATGCAATAAATTGTATTTAATAGTCAATGTAATACTCCTTAAATGAAAGTAAAAAAAATATGAGTCACCATACATTTTATTAACACAAAATTACATAAAGAAAAAAACTGCTGATCTCTCCTTAAAACAAAAATAGGAAACATGAAATTTTTGAACTTTATTACGATTTTCTTGAATTTTAATACTTCGTATTGCCTCCTCGTGCTTCCATTACTGCGTTTACGCGGTTTGACATGCTGTACACCAAGTTCCTTATACGATTTTGGGGAATATTCTCCCATTCCTCTGTGAGAGCAATTTTGAGCTCACGAAGCGTGATTGGGGGAGGGTTTCGTTGTTTTACGCATCTGCCTAGCTCGTCCCAAGCATGCTCGATCGGGTTGATATCCGGGCTGCGCGCTGGCCACTCCATACGAGTAATGTTCATCTCTTGAAGGTAGTCATTCACAATCCTACCTGTATGAGGTCGGGCATTGTCATGCATAAATATAGCATCCTCACCTAAATTGACCATAAATGGACCAACGTGATCATTGAGGATTTCTTCCACATATCTTACGCTAGTTAAAGAGCCGTTTTCTATGATCACCAGCTCTGTGCGACTTTCAGAAGAAATTCCGGCCCACACAAGTACAGACCCACCACCGTAGGCTACTTTTTCTTCGATGCATGCTTGCTTGAATCTTTCCCCTGGTCTTCGATACACTCTGTGTCTTCCATCGTGCTTGTAGAGCATACATTTTGATTCGTCGGAGAACATAACTTTTGACCAATCTTCAATACTCCAATTTACGTGGCTCTGGGCATATCTTAGTCTTGAAATACGATGCCCACGCTCCAGTTTAGGGCCGTTTGCAGGTCTAAGGGGTTTTAAGTTAGATTCAGCAAGCCGACGTCTTACTGTCCATGCACTTGGGTTACTTCCTCCGAGGCGTCGAAACTGATTTGTGAGTTCAGTTCCTGTGAGAAAGCGATTTCGAAGCATGGTATTCACCAAGTATCGGTCTTCTCGTGCTGTGGTACACCTGGTTCTGCCCGTTCCTGGTCTGCGTAGGTTAGAACCAGTTTCTTCGTAACGTCGGAGAACTCTTTGTACTGTTGACAGCGACACACCGACAGTCCTGGCTGTATCGCGCTGACTCCGGCCGGTTTCCAGCATTGTAAGTATTCTGGTGCATTCTTCAGGCGTAAGCGACATAATTTCAGCTTGAATAATGAATATAGAGCACTATCATCATGGTTTATGTACCCACATAAATGACAGATTACAAACAAAAGCAAAACCAAATGCTGTAATTTCGTAGTTCCATCTTCGAAAGTGGCCCTTTTTCAAATTTGATTTTTTTATGATATAACTTTACAATAACTAAGAAGTTTTAATACCTTCATTTAAGGAGTATTACATTGTCTATTAAATACAATTTATTGCATTAACCTAGCATTTTTAGTTTCCGAGATTTTTAGGATTCTTTAAGTGACCCGGATTCATTGCTCTCGAGTGTATTACGTCCCGTAAATGACCACCATTTATAGCTTCACAAAGACGGGCTTTTTCGAGAGCACTTCTCATTACTTTCCTCAGAACATGAGGAGTTAGAAACTGTATTTCAGATTGGATGTTGTCTTTCATCTGCTCGATTGTCTTGGGTCTATTGTTGTACACCTTGTCTTTTAAATAACCCCAGAGAAAATAATCTGGTGCTTCTAAATCCGAAGAACGTGCGAGATAGTGAAATGTTGAAAATCTCCAGATTTAACGCTTGCTGAAAGTCTGCCTCAAGACAGTTATTGTGGTTCGATTCGTATGTGCTATGTCTCCACCTTGTTGGAACCACATCTCTGGATTGTCGATAAAAGCTGGCGTAATTGTTCTTTCAATCAAATTCGAATATCGATCTCCTATGGATTCCCAGCTGAGATGAACGCCTACGCGTTGATGTTTCCGGGTTCTCCTCTACACTCGCCTGCACTCTTTGAATGTTGTCTGCACTTCGAGCAGAACGTGGTCTTCCAGTTCGTGGAAAATCGGACACTGAACCTCGCTGCTGAAAACGTGCCACCAACCTTCGAATCATGAGTTCTGAGGGAGAGTTACGCACATAGAAATGGCAGCGATATGCTCGCAAGGTTTAAATAAAAAACCAATGATGTCCAAAGAAAAAATATAGTATTTTTGTACGTTGGATAACGGTTAATTTATCCATAATAAATCTCCAAAATGTGTTTTATATTTTGTTAACCCACATTAAACTTTTTACAAAAAAACAACCGACTTCCAAAAAAAACACAAAA
Source organism: Griposia aprilina (assembly GCA_916610205.1). Taxonomy (NCBI): domain Eukaryota; kingdom Metazoa; phylum Arthropoda; class Insecta; order Lepidoptera; family Noctuidae; genus Griposia; species Griposia aprilina. The sequence continues at coordinate 4,661,163 of OU744301.1, read as the reverse complement.
ATATGAAAAGTAACTTTAATTTCGGAAGTTGCTGTCTTTGGTATTTTATTTTCATGTTTTGCCACCGACTTCAGAAATTAAAGCTATTTGTCACTTTTTAGTGTTTTTTTTTGGAAGTCGGTTGCTTTCCTTTTTAATAAGTTTTTATTTTTCACTTTTATTTGTGGTACCTATCCCACACAAATTCGTATACCACTACTTTATATGTAAATAACAGTGGCAGGAAGTTATTAAAACATCATCAATATACAAGGTGGAGACGACAATACATCAATAAAATAATTAAACGTGTATTTCTAATACCGTTCCCAGTCTACATACGAAAATTCAATCAAATATATTCTATAGTTCCTAGTTCAGTCACTATAGCTAGTAAAAGGTTGGCAGAACCCATAGTCGGCCTGTTACTACTATTTAGTTTGCACTTTTTTTTAACACTTTTTTTAATTTCAAAGCTAGGATTTCTTTGATAGTCCCAAAATACTCTTATCCATTAGTAATTTATTGTCGTATTGTTATCTCCACGTTGTATAAAAAGTAAAGGAAATACGCATTATTAAGGATAACTCAAAAACTACTGGTCGCATCTTAAACAAATTTATATGGGACCACATGAGAAGCAACACTTTTGAAATAAAAAAAAAAACATCAAAATCTGTTCACCTAAAAAAAAGTTCTGAAGTAACACACATAAAAAAGAAATATATACATTCGAAATGAGAACCTCCTCCTTTTTTTGAAGTCGCTTAAGTAAATGTCAGTGCAAATGTCATATTTTATTTTTGAAAGGCCGTGGTGACTTTTGCGCCACCCAGCATATTAAAAAAAAAAACTTAAGCCTTTAAGCATTTTCTTGCATTTCACCGCTAATAGTTTCTGCTAGAAAACGTTATAAGCTCGAAAATTAAGATAATTTAGCTGTCTACAATCGTTGTTTCATTTTAAATGAAAACGTGTACGTATGTAGTAACCGAGTCCAGTTCTGGTTCTATTGTTATAACTCTGTGGTGTAAAGTTTTTGTTTGGACAAAAATCTAATTAAGCTGAACAGTAGTTTCGTAGCATACTGCGGAACGAAATTATATTGTCGAAAATAACATTTTTGTAAGAGCAAAAACATATTGAAAATTGTTGTGTAAAAAGCGGGTAAATTAAAAGTACACTAAAGTTATATACCGTCAAACGGGGTAAATAGGGATGCAGGGGTGAATCGAGACGAAAATTTAAAAGGGAGGGAGACATTGAAATAATATAGTTTGTTGCCAAAGTTGCCAAATCGTTAATTATAATACAGTAAACACATTAGATTCCTAATGTGTTTACTGTATTATAATTAACGATTAAGTGCCCTTGTTGGCAACAAACTATATTATTTCAATGTTAAAATGTCTTTTAAAGTTTCGTTCCGATTCACCCCGTTTGACGGTATATCTATTACTGAGTAGTAGTATTTACATTTAGGTATTATCTACAAGGGAATATTTATAGCCCATATTTTATCGGACGAACTAGTGATTTGTGTTGTCGGAATTCAGACTCAGAACAGGGAGATTTTTAATTGAAATTCTTATGCCTTTTCTCATGAACATTAAGGGTTACATAAATGAATGCCTAAATCAAAGAACGCTGTTGCATTTCCAACGCTCGGCTCAGCGCCAAAAGTTGAAAATCCAACAGAGAGCTTTTGTTCTCTTAGGTGTCCTGTAGTAAGAACACACACGTAGAGAGAATCCATGTTGAAGACCATGAATTGCGGATGAAACATTATTTAATTCATTAAGAAGTCATTAAGTCGCAATCAAACATATTCAAGACCTCAAACAGGAATAGTTTGTATAATCTATATCTGCGGGGTTATTGCGTCATACACTAACAGTAGGAATGGCTTTCATTTTGACAGTTCAACAATATTCATTGCGGTATTTACGTTGTTGAGCAGACAAATTTTTTGAACATATGTAGCAATGGATTAGCAATAGGCTTCAAAATGATTCAGATTGTGAATGATAGTGTTTTACGCAATAGGGGGAAAGTACGTAAAAATAAACATTAATTTATTAATACAGATGACGTTAAAAAGGTGGCTGACAGACTGGATGCGGAAGGCGGAGGACAGAGTATTGTGGTACAGCCTGGGAGAGGCCTATGCCCAGCAGTGGACTGAAATAGGCTGAGTTCTCGTTGGTCAAAACTTAGTAAATGAGGAATGTTTTTATTTCTGTAAGTAAGTTTGTACAAACACTCTTACGCGTCAATCATATTTTAAAGATTAAATCAGGTCGGCGTTTCCTATCCGACAACTCTGAGAAGAAAGGTCAAGAAAGATCAGAGGTCACAGTCTCTTTTAAAGTCCAGACATAATGTTGGTCAACCTATATGAGGACCATGCAGGTTAATATCTGAGAGGTCTTCTGAGGAAAGAAGCACATAGATTTGAGTGGAACTGTCCAGTCAGTGCATGCATTTGTCAGTAATCGTGCAGCTCAACTTAGAAATTATAAAGCTCAACGATTTGATGAACAATAACAAAGAAAGGACATTTGGGTAGAGTAAACTTTAGCATCTAGTCTAGAAAGTAGTTTTCTATTCTAATTAGGTATTACTTTGTGGAACTGTAATGCCTTCATACCAAACAATGAATCAAAATAATCCTCAGAAATTCCAACGCACGTGTTTCATTGCTATTTTCGCTACTAATTAGTTTGTATTCACAATACGGATCTGAACCGCAAATTCCATTAGCGCCATTATAGTGAACTGTTTCGTCTGTGTTCGTATGATGTAATGACTAATGGATCCGATTTACAATGGTTTTAATGTTTTTTTTATATATCTATAGATTTATTCGCGTCTTTGCTTCCAAAAGACTTACTATTGTTGAACTTGGATTGAAAGAATCGGTTAGGTTAAGACCCAGCCAATAAAAATATTATCATCATCCTTCAGTAGTGCTTGTTTATTTTACTTTCTTTCCATTATCACCGTTTCTTAATCCATCTATCTATGCTTAATCCATCTACATATGCTTAATCCATATACCTATGCTTAATCCATCTATCTATGCTTAATCCATCTACATTTGCTTAATCCATATATCTATGCTTAATCCAACTATCTATTCTTAATCCATCTACATATGCTTAATCCATATATCTCTGCTTAATGCATCTATCTATGCTTAATCCATCTAAATATGCTTAATCCATATATCTATGCTTAATCCATCTATCTATGCTTAATCCATCTGTCTATGCTTAATCCATCTATATATGCTTAATCCATATATCTATGCTTAATCCATATATCTATGCTTAATCCATCTATCTATGCTTAATCAATCTACATATGCTTAATCCATATATCTTTGCTTAATCCATCTATCTATGCTTAATCCATCTAAATATGCTTAATCCATATATTATCTATGCTTAATCCATCTATTTATGCTTAATCCATCTATCTATGCTTAATCCATCTGTCTATGCTTAATCCATCTATATATGCTTAATCTGCCTATCTATGCTTAAGTCTACCCCTTATTGTGGTTAGCCAGCTAACCATCCAATTTACCATTGAGCATACGTCGTTTGACTCAAATTGTATATTATAATTCTAGCTAGCGTTAGGAGTGATATGATTGGAATCAGCTATTCTATCAAACACAATTCAAAGGCGAATTAGCTCGTCATTGATATTGACATATAGATTATCCTAAGAGAACAGCTAGTATAATTTAAGTTTGCCTGCTAACTTAAATTCAACATTATCATTAATCAGCTGAAATACATCCACTGCTGCCTATAGGCGTCCTCCCAACATCATCACAACGGCTGAATCTGCGCTTGCTGAATTCTACAGATTCTCATGGTCTTCACCAGGTCTTAAGTAAATTTTGTGGGGTGCTATCAACGATGAAGCTTCCAGTACTCAATCGAATTGCAATACTATTACAACACCTTAACCTCTTTGCTGTCAAAATCCATTTAAGAAAGAAAAAAAGAAAAGAATATAAGTACGTTTATTTGCGGTAAACATGACGCAGAGAAGAACAGAAAAATACAAAAAAAGAACAAGTTGGGGGAAAATATGCTTCACATCCACGCAAAACGGCGACATACATAGTTATGTTCCACAACGGTAGTCGAGACTGATTGGTTAATTGATGATAATAATTTATACAACAACAATCAATTAGCATTACAACAAGCTATTAGTAGCAACATGAACATTTAACAAGCTCCCTCGTGCATTGTAAATCGAATGATACTTGACAAGGTTGTCGATACACCACCGTTTGGTTTATCTTGACACAATATGTACATATGTAGTAAGCTTTGTACTTGAACATATAGCCTCGTATCAACTAGGCAACATTTGATGCACGCCATGTTGCTCAACATGTTGTACAGCAACAAGGAACTTTTGTTTAGTAACATTGTCATGTTGCGCGCATGCTGGTAACGTCGCGCGTTGTTGTGCGACGTTGCCGAACATGTTGAGCATCACGTGTTGCGCGTCAAATGTTGCCTAGTGGATACGAGGCTTTACACTTACAGTCTATCGACACTGGTCGGTGTAATAGTTGTCAGGATGGCAGGACCTGTCAAAGCGAAAACGAAAATCTATTACATTGAAATACTACTACTATACTACTAGTATACGTTGCAGCAGTCATCACCAGAGATCGGATATTCGGATGCATATTTACGTGAAGTAAATTTTTAGCTATGAAAGTACGGAAGCGGCTTCTTAAAATGTATTTTTTGTAAAAAAATCGGATGCATATTTATTTAATGCAAATATGTGTATGTCGGGTGTCAGAGGTGTGTGTAACTTAAAAAAAAACGTTTTATTTTATTTTATTATATTATGTACTATAGGTATCCTGATTGGGAGTACATATTACCTCGTCTACAACAACTTTAATCACTTCCTTTCGATTGCTATGATTTGGTCCGGTTTGGTCACTGAAATCTGACGTTAGGGGGGTCTTTTCGATACAAAACGCATTCCATTTAGCCAACTTCTCAAATTTTGGTGAATATGCATCCGAATATCTGAGCTCTGGTCATCACCCACCTAGCCTGTTTTCAATCAAGCTTTACTCGCCTTTCATTATAAAGGCTTCTTCAAGGAGGCGCGACACGCGACGCGATATAAAGGCACCGCCTGACGCACGACGAGCGGTGCCTTTGTGTCGCATGCGATTCGCGTCGCGTGTCGCGCCTGTTTGTAGGAGCCTTATACCAGATGCAATTGAATACATAGTTTATACCAAGCGACCACTTTCGAACCTCTAGGTTTAAAAGTGGTCGCTTGGTGTTGGCTTGGTGGTTGTGACTTATAAGTCACCACCCAATTACTGATCACACCAGGTGACCAGCAGTGTGACCAGCTGTTGTCACACTTATATTCTGACTGTGACTAGATACGTTAAACAACTATCGTAGAAATTCGTATATCTATTGGGAACGACAGATTAATATGCTAAGCAGGACACACAGGTCTCGATTCGAATTTTTTACTGACAATAGACCGAACATAATAAGCGCGGCTTATAACCTGACCAATCGATCGTTCTACACTGCTGATATTGAGACATGATAATAAACTGCTTGTGGCTAAGTACGGGTCAATCGATCAGGTTAAGCTACGCTTGTCGCGATTGATCCGTGGATGGGTGGCCATATTTACGCATCAAGACCCCTCCGTGACTCGGAAAGCACGCTAAGTCTTTGGTCCCGGCTGTCATTCGTGGATCTTTGACAGTCATTACGGGTCGTCAGAAGCCCAAAAATCTGACAACCAGTCTTACCAAAGGGTATCGTATTACTCAGTAACTGGGTTGTGGAGATCAGATAGGCAGTCGCTTCATAAAAAATACTGGTATTCAGCTGCATCTAGTTAGACTGGAAGCCAACCCCAACATAGTTGGGAATAGGCAGGCAGATTGAGTAAACTAAGGGTTAACCAACAGTAGGTACATAGGTCATAGGTAAACTAATAATCACTATGTAAACGTATTCAGATGCAACTAATCCTAAACCTATTGTAGCCTCGTCCCAAATACCGGGGTTTGTTTCGAGCTTGTAAATTAACGAGCTGTTTCATTAGTGGGCATTGAGCGATGCCTAACGTGGTAACGTAAACAACATAGTAGGAGGATAATCGATATAATCGCGATGAGCTGGAACTTTGTTGATTTATTACGGAAAGAGTATTTTTTTTTATATATATTTATTATACTGGACCTGTCACGTAAATGTCAGTGTGCTCAGGAATTTTAATAATAATAATTAATAAACTATTATAATAATTATAATGATAATTTTGCTAATTTTCTTTTGCTTTTTTTATAAAATTGTATTATTGTCTTTGTAAACATTTCAAGAATAATGCACAACGTCCGTCCGCCCAACTTTTATAAAATCTTTATAAATAAATAAAAATGAATAAATTTATAAAATATAAATAAATAAATAATAACACTCCCCCATAGCACTAAAGACAACTTATTTGCATAATTCTCTGCCAAGCATGGTGATTATTGGGCACGCCACAACTGCGGCGGTAAGTCCCCTCTTTGACGAGTGGATTGAAAGGCGCCACGGCATCCTCACCTTCTGCCTGACGCAGGTCCTCACCGAACATGGTTGTTTTGGAAGGTTCCTGTTTCGTATAAGGCGGGAGGTAACGCCCGGGTGTTACCACTGTGTGAATCGCCCGAAGGACACGGTGGAGCATACGGTGGAGTTCTGTCCGGCTTGGGCGGAGCACCGCCCTGTTCCCGCGGAGGCGATCGGTGGCGGCGATCTCTGGCGTCCGGCCCTGGTCCAGGTCATAGTATGGATCGAGAGGGCATAGGAAGCAGTCACATCCTTCTGCGAAGCAGTAATGTTCGCGTAGTAGGAGGCGGAGCGCGTGAGGGCGAGGCAATCGTTGCACCCTCACGCTTCTAGTCGCCCAGGGCGTCGGGAATCGATAGCCGATTCCCGGCCACCGTAGGCGCGGGCTTCCGAACGGCGAGCACTGGGTAGCTCGCCGTCCGGTAAGGACCAGACCTGGGTCGACAGTGCGTTGTGTTCCACGCGTGCCTCAATGAGATGTCAATACTAATTGACGGGGTCCGATAAGGCCGATGGCTGCCAGGGTCGCGGATTGTTCGAAAGAGTTACCGTGGCCCTGGCGCACAGGCAACTGAAGGAACATAGGTAGGTTTTAGTCAGTAAGAGTTTGACATGCCCTCCCGCTCTGCCCAGAGTGGGAGAAGTTATTTGATGATTTCCCAACCACAAAAAAAAAATATTGGTGATTATAGCAGGATTGGGTAACTGAGCAATTGGTTGCGCCAATTCTTAACTTCAGCAAAACATTTGGGACGTGGTGGAACATGAGCAAATAAAAATTATAAATTGGCATTACTCCATCAATTTTCTGTACTCGTTTATTATGTGAGTTGTACTTTTTTTTTCTATAAAAACTGAAAGAATAAGCTATATAATGCTACCATAAGCTGGATACTGTATCAATAGTTAGTAGACCTTTTATGATGACTCGGACAAACTCTAACTCAAAGTATTTATTTCAAATAAACCAATTACAGTCACTCTTAAATTGTCAAGGAGTCGGTCGGTCTGAAAGATGACTGAGACTTATGGAGAATAACGGGCAAGAAACTCCACGGACTCTCTTTTAAATAAAAATATGGTTACAAAATATTATTTACATCATTCATGTTGAAATTATGCATGTGAGAATGATGCAGAACGTTAAAAGCGCCCATAATAAAAAGATAACAAAAATTCAAATATTAAATTAAATTAAGCTGTGGCAGCTAAGAGATGACTAGTTCCTTATGACGGTGCCCGTTCACGAACATGACGCATAGATAAGCACTATTCAGCTCAACCTTTTTGAAGGGAGCTAAATGATCCAACGCATGCACCACCATCAGCGAGACATTAGAATGAGCATGACATACTCTCAGCCGCCAGGATACATTAAAGTCAATGAAAGACATACCCAGTAAATGTTAGCTTTATTGTATGTACATAGTACTCACCATGGTGCTATGCAATTATACAATACTAAAAGATTGAATTTATACAATAATGCAAAGATAGTTTGGTAAAATCATCAGTTTATGCGCCCTTGTGGAGCAGGACCAGCGTTGAGCCAAGCATTTTTATCAGCGATGTAATGCCCAACTTATAATATGCTTGGCTGCATAGTGTGTGTTTTATACAAGATTTAAATTTTAGTTTCATTCAGCTGAAGTATGTGGGAGGTATTTTATTGTAACATTTTAAACAGTACCCCATGAAGGATGAGTCTGAGACAAAGTCAAGGCTAACCAATATACAGGGTGGCAGGGACATCGACGCACAACCTGTTACCATGGATTCAGTACATTATTCTGAACCACCCTGCATTGAAATTTTCGGTCGGTTATTTTAAAAAGCACTACCATACATTTTGACCGCATAGGTATTGGCACTTTTCTATGAAACAACTGTTTTTAGGGTTCCGTAGTTCTGACAAGGAACCCTTATAGTTTCGTCATGTCCGTCTGTCTGTCTGTCCAAGGTTTTGCTAAGAGATCGTTAGTACTAGAAAGTGTAATTTTGTAGGAGTGTGTATATCAATTACGCCGACAAAGTGGTAAAATAAAATTTACCACTTTGAACCACATGTTTTAGCACATGTGAAGTGAGGATGAATATTTTTTTCGTCGTCTACCCCATTGTTTGGGGCATCGTTCAATAGGTCTTCTAAAATGACTTAGGGGTTGCTAAAATTATTTTTCGATTTAATGCTCCATTTACGAAATATTAAACTTGAAAGTGTAAATTTTTGTTCCAGTAGGGCGTCCCCCCCCCCTCTAAAAGCTAAACTGCTGGCTTGAAAAATCTGGAAAAAATTACGATGATAGTGCTTTCATGAACTTTAAAAGAAAATTATAGCGATTAAGATAACTTTATTAGTATAGCAGTAATAGTCGTTGAACTTGGGTGTTGGATAATTTTGTACCAAATACAAAATCCTTAGACTTAATTCTTTAAAGTTTGTTATAACGGGCTACTACGGAACCCTACACTGTGCGTGGCCCGACACGCACTTGGCCGTTTTTTTTTTTGATAATCGTCGACAAATTGCTACGCTAGGCAGTCTAAAATCATGTGCTGAATTCACAATTTCAGTTTGCGCGTCGATGTCGGGATGCCACTCTGTATAATAGATATGTACCTACTACAAAATCAATAGGGCTAACACTATGCGTGCCTACAGTCAATATTTAATACCTTGTTCATGGAACGACCTATAAATCTTTGGGAAAAATAAATGTTCTAATCCACTTTTAGAATGATATTGCTTAAAGCTTGTTGGTAAGCAAGCTACTTTAGTGTGTAGCAGTATCTACACCGCCATATACGAGCTACACATCACACTGACGTCACGCAAATCCTTCATCGCGCAAGCAGAGTTTACCGCGCGACTAGCATATATGTTGTCGTCCCGACATCAACCGTCGGGCAGTTGCCCACCAGACACAACACCCGTCTGGTCGGAGGATCCTCCCTTTTCTATGAGTGAGCTTTATACCCTGTTCCTCATACCTCTATAAATGTAGGTATATTTCAAGCAAGAATAATCTGTGCAAAATCTATTCTTATTAACATAACATAACATCAAGGCTGTTTTCCCGAAGGATAAGACAGAGATGTATACCTATAGTACACCCACATTTCACCCGTCATGTTTAAGTGTATTAAGGGGCGAGCCGACTGTCAACCGGGCTCAAATCCGGGCTGCTACTGAGAAATTACTGACAGAGAAACTATAATTGTTTTAAACAAATAGTTAATGAAGCGAATATATTCGACATCAACGAATGTCTGATCTATGAAAACGTCGTACGGAAGGTATTTCATAGACATAGAAACCAGTAGTGTCGCGGCGACACGTCGCCTGCTGCTGCTGTCTGCAGTCGGCTATGGAACTGTACCTTAGAACAAAAACTGCAATCACTTGAGTCCGACTGCCAAGCGTGGTGATTATGATAACACCACCAAAAGCATCCCCTATTGTTCAAAATTAAAGTAGCAGTAACCCTATAGTTAAGTTGGAGGTGGCATACGTGACGTGTTGCAAGCCAAACGCGTGTCAGAGTGAAATACCGGACAAGTGCGAGTAGGACTCGCGCCCTGAGGGTTCCGTCTCAAATCTGTGCTGTGCCTGGCTACCCGCAGCTTCAATCATGTGAAACAGCCTATTTTCCAATTCCGGACCGAAGGGCAAAGTTAAGATTATATTTGAAAAACATGTTCTTCCATACATTCCAACCGTACATGTAAATTTGTACGCACAATATTGAGAGATTTACCATTTTATTTTAAGACTTCTTATAGGTGTCTCTGTAATCTACATTTTTTTTTTGTAATTTTTAACAAAAAATTGGCTTTTTAGTTTCGGAGATAAGGGGAGACGGTCAATTTTCATCTATTTTAGAAATAACTTTTTTTTTAACTATAAAAAAAATAACTCGTAAGAAGCCCTTTCATTTGATATGTCACACGGTACAGTTTGAAAAACATTCTTGTTTTCTAATTTTCCCCACAAAAGTGAAAAAAAAAGAATTTGGCACATTCAAAACTCATTTATTTACGTTACACGTCCATGTTTCCGTCACAGAAATTCGTATGTGTACTTAATGTCAACTTAATCGGTCCAGTAGATTCGGAGCAAATTGGCTGTGATAGACGGACAGACGGACAAACAAACGAGTGATCCTATGAGGGTTCCGTTATTTATCCGGACGTACGGAACCCTAAAAATCATCGTTAAACAGCGTGCTAACACACAATAGCAATGCTAATTATTTTGAAAATACAAGAACATTCATTGCGTTATTTACGATTTTTCAAAGCAATAGATTCCTTCAAAATCCTTCGGATTGTATTTGAATTTGTGTTACGCAACTGGAGGTCTGGTGAGCCGTTTAACTGTGGAATTTTATTGATGGTCTTGTTAGGGATTATGAAAGACAATCAAAATAATTACCGGCGGTATTCGAGGGACGCTATCTCCATGGTTTTATTATTTTAATTAATTAAAATAATTCATTAGCAAACGTATTCGTTTCAACAAGGGATCAAAACTAGACACTTTGAATAGTATTGAAAATCTTTATATGTATGTGTAATGCATAATCAGCCTATAACGTTCTGTTATAACCCTGGTTTGCTAGCAAATTAAAAATAAACATTTAAGAGAAGTACATCCTGCACTTCTCAGCATTCCAATCTCGAATATCGCTGATAAGGACCAACCGCCGTCGCGCTATTCCGAGGTCATGATCGGCAGTTCTACTCCGTCATCCGAAAGAGCCACACACTTTCTAATTCCTAATTTCTATTTCTTTTAATACATATTCAGGTAAAATAGTTTGCCTTTTTTTTAAAACCCTTCCGTCAAAGCACGGTCTAACAGTTCCCACTGCTGGGACACAGGCCTCCTCTCTGTGAGAGGGAGTGGGCCATAATCCACCACGCGGGCCCAGTACAGGTTGGTAGATGTCAGATGTCTTCAAATTTTTGGTTCTAGGACTTGCCGGTTTCCTCACAATATTTTCCTTCACCGTTTTGAGAGTAGTGGTGATGAAATATAATACACAAAGTACAGTGCCTGCCTGGGTTCGAACTCACGACCTGACTTGTAAGTCGGGGCCGATACCACTGGGCCATCACCACCGTTATGAATGGCTTAGGAACCTAATTTACTAAATGTATAAGGTTCATATAGTTTAGTTTGCTTAGTGATAGCTTCCATCAATAGCAAAACTGAAATACAGCGCTTTCTGGCCAGTCTGCTCCATTAGCACCGTGGCTATGACATGATCTATTTTTAACTGACTTGAAAAAGGAGGAGGTTCTCAATTCGTCTGTATATTTTCTCGTATGTTTGTTATGCGATATCTCCGGCAATTGTGGATCGACTTCAAAAATAAATTGTTTAATGGATAAGGTATGCCTGAGGGATGGTCCCATATAAATTTTATTAACTTTGCTTGGGTAGTTTTTCAGTTAGCTTCAATAAAACTTATTTTTTCCACTTAGCGTATATTGATGATGTTATAATAACTTCCTGTTACTGTTATTTACATAGCAAGTTGTGGTATACAAATTGGTGTGGGGTAGGTACCACAACTAAAAAGTGAAAAATATAAACATTTTTACAAAAAAAAACAATTGACCATCAAAAAAACACAACAGAGTGAAAAAGAACCTTAATTTTGGAAGTCGAAAACGAAAACACAAAACCAAACAACCCATTTCCGAAATTAATGTAACTTTTTACATTGTACTGTTTTTTTTAGGAAGTCAGTTGTTTTTTGTAAAAAAAAAAATCATTACATAATTATTATAATATTGTTATGGCTGTGGAGCCAACATGGCCAGAGATAGCACAAAATAGAGAGGTTTGGAAGGGAAATGGGGAGGCCTTCGCCCAGCAGTGGAACACGATCATCATCATAATCTACCTAGCCAACCAACTATGTTGGGGTCGGCTTCAAGTGTAACCGGATGCAGCTCAATACCAGTATTTTACATGGAGCGACTGCCTATCTGACCTTCACAAACCAGTTAATGGGTATTACGATACCCCTTGGTAATATAGAGGTATGAGGAACAGGATGTAAAGCTCACTCATACTCTATGGAAAAGGGAGGATCCTCCGACCAGACGGGGGTTGTGTCTGGTGGGCAACTGCCCGATATTTGATGTTAGAACGTTGTATATATGCTAGTTGCGTGGTAAACTCTGCTTGCGCGATGCAGAATTTTGCGTGACGTCAGTGTGACGTGTAGCTCGCATGTGGATACCGCTACAGTAAGACTGCTTATCAGACTTTCGCGTTTCTGACGGCCCGTTAGGTCTGTCAAAGATAGCAGCAGTGGGACATGATGTAAGCAAACAAAAAAAAAAACAATTACCTACACAGTTCGTGCCTGTGTGATAGATGATATGGCTAAAAAGGGGGTGACTACCGAGATGACAAGAGAATTAGTATGGAAGAAAATAAAATGAAATGCTGCGCCGCGCCAACCCCAAATAAATTGGGATAACGGTACAGCAGCCTGGATTGATGCCTGGTCCTATGCATCGCCCCCTATTACATGGGACTTAAACATAACTAGAAGAAAAGAAGCATGAAAGTAGAATAAATAAGCATGTGTGCTGTGGTTATGAATGCTGAAGAACGATTTGATAAGGCAACGGTGCGGTTTAAAAGAAGATGTAGTGGCAAAAATTTAAAAGTGTATGCTTACATGATTTGTCCATGTTGAGAGGATGAATGAAGGGCGACTAAGAAAAGGTATTTACAAGGCAGATGTGAGTGGAAACGCCGGGAGGGTACATCCTAGGAAGACATATAGTGACCTTATTGATGATGTTCTTCAGAAAGGTCAGGTGCGTAGTACTCGCAACCGGCGTGCGTGTATGATCAGATGTATGAACGTAAACGAGGCAAAAGGAGTTTGTAAGGATCGTAGCAGGTGGCGTTCTGTAGTTTCTGCCTGCCCCATGGGAAGAAGGCGTGAGTTTATGTATGTATGTATGTTAAACATAACTGGCGAAATGTGGGTGTACTATAGGTACACCTCTGACTAACCCGTCCGGGAAAACGGCGTGATGTTATGTTATTGATCGAGCGAGCGCGGGGCGCGATCGAAGCGTCTCCGTTTCAGCTTGGGCAGAAATGCTTTCGTATGTCCGGATGTCCAGCTGTTCTCTACAGGTCGCATTTCTAAACCGATTCTCGTGAAATTTTGTGAGCAGGTTTGATGATTAAATGGATTATATATTTTATCGAATCAGTTTTTCGAAATTATTCAATATGGCGGTGATATGGGGGTTGGAAACGTAAAACAAAACATATTTCGACCATTTCGACCATTTTTTGTTATAAGGACTTTGTTTGAAGGTGCGCGGTGAACATTTATTCAGTTTTATGCTATGCAAAGACAGACTCGCAAGGTCTACGTCTCATAGAACCACTATTTATGTTATATTATGATACAACAGAAGAAGTGATGATTTCTCTGTTTTATTTCAGTTACGACAATAATAATCGGACTTCATGAACAGTAGTGAAAAAAAGATGGCATCATTTGTATTTTCATTTAATGAGACAGTGCGCTCCCTATCTTAATTAGCTACGATTATGATTTAGCGATACAATTATCTTTATCAGTGCCTATAGCTTGCCAAGTGACACCTAGATAACCTGTAGCTATCCCAAGCACCCAAATCAAGTTCATAACACCGAATAACGGATTTTATATTTTATCGAAGACAAACCATGCACCACAAAGTCCAAAGTTGAGTGACGTCACGGACGGTTTACGGTACACATCAGCTGTTCGTGTCTGCACTATTATAAAATAAAACACTAATAAAACCCGCGTAAAATTCGTGTTTATGTTATCACTGGATTGATAACTACGTGTGTGATCGTTTGCAAGGCAAATATACAGCAGTTCGGTAGTGTAAATCCGTAAAAACAAATCTAAGTTTATTGTTACTTTTTGGACTTTGAAGTTGGTTGGAAGTCTTTTTGTACCTCCAAAAGTGTCACTTTTTGACTTTTAACAAGTGTTGGCATCATTAGCACAGATTGTATAGTTTGGTCGATTATTTTTGCATAGCAAGCGCCATCTAGCTGGTCCTACGCTTACTACTATGGTGAAGTGTGCAGCCTGCGGAAGGTTTCTGTCGGCAAAAGGGGGCGCCACGTGTAGTAACTTTGCCTGCCACAACCGTTACCACCTAGCGTGTTTATTGTTGCCCGACCCAACCCAGATAAGTAGCGATTGGCTGTGCCCCGAGTGCAGGAAAAAGTTGCCCAGGGGAGACAATAGCGCTACACCCGTCAAAGACCTGGGGAGTGGTCCCCCTGCAATTCCAGCAGCAGCGTCGGCAGTGGCAGCACCCTCCGTTGCGGCAGCGTCGGCATCTCCGGTTGCAGTACCAGTCCAGGGCGCTATGTTGAGGTCACCTGTCGCGGTGACTCAGGCTCAGGGCACTTTGACCAAGCCCCCCGTAGCAGTGGCTAAGGTACTGTCTCGCGCTGGGAGCGAGCAGGGTGCTGATGGGGACCCCTCGCCGGAAGCACAACTGACCCTCCGTGAGGAAATTAGGCTCTTCCGATCTGAGCTGCGGGAGGTTCGGGATGAAATGAGGGAATTTCGTCGTGAGATGGCCGGCCTGCACTCGTCGATGGGAGTCTGTACCGAGCGGGTTGACAGCCTGGAGGCCAGGATCGAGGCTCTAGAAACAAAGCAAAGTGCTGCAGTGCCAGTTGGGAATGGGGGCCAGCTCGAGCAGATGGTGCTACAGTTGCAGCTTGAGCTAAACGACCGTGAGCAGGATTTGCTTGGCTCTGATCTGGAGATTGCAAACATCCCAGAGATTCCCGGTGAGAATGTGTTGCACACCGTCGGGCTGGTGGCGGCGAAGCTTGGGGTGAATCTCGATGAACGGGAAATAGTGTTCGCGCAGCGGGTGGGCATGCGAGCTGAACGAGAGCTGCGGACGAGCTTTGCGGGCAGTGTGAGTCCAGTTGGCGGAGCGAGCCCAGTGGGAGCAGCGATGGCGGCAACGCGCGGGCGGCGCATCGTGGTGCGACTCACGCGGCGCGTACTGCGCGACGATCTGCTGCAGAGCGCGCGGGTGCGGCGCGGAGCCACCACCGCAGACCTAGGACTCGCCGTACCCCCGCGTCGCTTTTTTCTGAACGAGAGGCTCACAAGGAGAAACAAACATTTGTTTTACCTTGTGCGTGAAGCTGGCAACCGTCTCGGATGGAGGTATACGTGGACGAAGTTCGGTCGTATTCTGGCTAAGCAGGGTGACGGTAAGCCCACCCACTGCATCCGTTCAGAGGCGGACCTTGCGCGTGTTTTTTGTTGCGAAGTGTCTACTGCAAAGGATGTCTAATTGCATGATTACGGGCAAACGTTATGATATGGCAAAAGATGTAACTCTTATACTTCACCTTCTTTTATCCGTTTTGTTTTCTCTTAGGTATTTAAGTTTTTTTGGTGCGAGGCCGGCTATTCTCGTGTGTCAGTATATCTTGGTTTCTCCTAGTGGCCCAGCTGCACAATTAATGACTATCTGTGTTCATGTATTTATTACACTTTCACTCACTATTTTTACGTCTTCAGTATTTATTGTTATTATATTTTTGTTTCTGTGGACCCTATATATTAGTACATTTTGTCTGACTGTGTATATTTTCGCAAAAGTTACAATACTTCACTTTATATTACTACAAATTTCACCAGATACCATACATTTCAGTTTATTTACACCTCACTTTTTTACCCAAAACTTTACACCACTAATTACTATTGATACTATCTACAACAAAAATACTACTATTATAATATGTATACACCACTATGTACAAAAATGAATAAGATGAGAAATCTAAAGGTTGGACTATTTAATGCGGGGTCGCTGGGTTCGCGCCATGAGGAGTTCCTTGTCGCCATGGATAGCCTAATGGTAGACATTATGGCGATAAATGAGACCTGGCTTAGGCAGGGAGAGGAGGGTCGCGCACCGACAGTACCGGGCTACCGGCTGCGGCACGTGCCGCGCGCGCGCAACGTGCGCGGCGGGCGCGGGGGCGGCGTGGGCTTCTACGTGCGCCGCGGGCTGCGCGTGCGCGCCGTGCCGCACCCGCCGGCGCCGCAGGTCGAGCAGATGTGGCTCAGGCTTAACATCAACTCGCATTCAGTGATCATCGGCACAGCATACAGACCACCGTGGTTAGATGTGAATGTCTTCCTGGATGCGATCACCGACTCTCTTTCTTCTTTTGCTAGCGCGGATAAAGTTGTCTTGCTTGGTGACTTCAACATTAACATGTTAAACCAGCTGGAAAATAAGACAAAATTACTAAACAATTTTTTACTTTGCTCCAAGCTAAAGCAAATTGTTACTGATCCTACTCATTTCACAGATCATAGTGAAACACTAATTGATGTTGTGTGTACTGACGCCCGTGTGTGTGGGGTCTCTGTATCACACATACCAGAGCTTGGTCAACATGCAGTTATATCTGTTGAATTTAATTTTAAATTAGAGAAACCTTCCCCACACTGGATCACCTATAGGCCACTTAGAGATATACTGCTTGACAACTTTAATGATGATTTGAATAGGATGGACTGGGAATATATTGAAAGTCTGGAGGATGTGAACTCTATGGTAGCAACATTTAATGAGTATATTGTGAATCTCTTTGACTTACATGCACCCCTTAAAAAAGTTTTAATAAAAGAAAAGTCATACCCATGGATAACTGACACTGTCAAGGAAATGATGAAGTTACGAGACAGGTACCATGTTAAGTCTAAGGCTACTAAATCTGTACATCACTTAAACTCATACAAGGAGCTTAAACACTTAGTCAGGGCCGCTTTTGTTAGTGAGAAGGGTGCTTATTTTAAAACTTACATAAATAAAAACATTAAACAGCCAAAAAAGTTATGGAGCCATATTAAAGCATCAATAGCTATTTCAAATAAACCAGGGCACAGTTTGCCGCATTTTTGTGACAATCCTGACAAAATTAATGATAATTTTTTGGACGTGCCTGGCAGCGGTGTGGTCAGTACTTCTGACTTATCTTATTTTGAGCACCACAGATTCGGTAGCGGTCATTTCCAGCTTGAGCCAGTCCAGGAGGACATGGTGCTGAGGCTTTTACGTGGTCTTAAGTCCAATGCCCAAGGATCTGACTATATCTCTCTGGAGATGCTGATGATGACTCTTCCTCGTACACTGGCAGCTATAACGGCCATTGTCAACAGATCGATAGCCTACTCCTGTTTTCCGGATCTGTGGAAATTAGCTATAGTAAAGCCCATACCCAAGGTACCTAATCCCACCAGCGTTAAAGATCTTCGCCCAATTAGCCTTTTACCATGTCTCTCCAA
Organism: Griposia aprilina; assembly: GCA_916610205.1. Lineage (NCBI taxonomy): Eukaryota > Metazoa > Arthropoda > Insecta > Lepidoptera > Noctuidae > Griposia > Griposia aprilina. The sequence continues at coordinate 4,643,150 of OU744301.1, read as the reverse complement.
GATTCTGGAGAAAGTTGTCTCTAACCAGCTTCGGGCATATCTTGAGCAGCACGGTATTCTGCCACTGGCTCAATCAGGATTTCGTAAGGGGCACAGCACAGCCACAGCTCTTCTTGACGTGGTTGGAAATATCCTCGAAGCCAGAGACCAAGGCATGGGTACCATGCTTGTACTGCTGGATTTTTCACGTGCCTTCGACGCAATCAATACCTCCCTTCTCCTATCCAAACTATCTTACTACGGATGTCAGCCCGAAACAGTCCAATGGTTTCAGAGTTACCTGAGTAACCGTTCTCAGCTTGTGCAAGTGACAAGTGACAGTGATGGCGATATTTTGTCCTCTAGTCCCAAGCAGGTGAACCGGGGCGTACCGCAAGGATCCATCCTGGGCCCTCTTCTCTTTATTCTGTACAGTGCTGACATCACCAACTGTCTGGTCAACACCAAGTTTCACCTATATGCTGACGATCTGCAGATGTATCTCTCATTTCGCCCACAGCACTCCGCTGAAGCTGTAAAAAGAATGAACGAGGATTTAGATAGGATTTCAGCATGGTCAAGAAGAAACTCTCTGGTTCTGAACCCAGTAAAGTCCAAGTATATTCTCATAGGATCAAGAGATTTTCTGAATAAAATATTAGGACACACTCTGGACTTGAAGATTGATGGGTGTTCTATTGATAGAGTGCAAGAAGCCCGTAATCTTGGGGTGGTGTTTGACGAGCATCTGCATTTTGAAACTCACGTCATGGAGGCTGTGCGCAACTGCTTTTACCGTCTTAAGCTTTTGTACCGAGTACGGCCCTACATAAGTGTGGATATGCGTGTCATGCTGTGCGAGTCACTTGTTTTATCAAAGCTGAACTACGCCGATACTGTGTATGGTGCGTGCATTCTCGGTAGAAGCGAGAAGTTGATCCAGCGAGTGCAGAATGCTTGTGCAAGATTTTGTTTCAATGTCCCTCCCCGATCTCACATAACTCCATTTTTAAATAAGGGTAATTTGATGAGAATGTCAGATCGCAGAAAGCTGCATCTAGCTACCCTACTCTTTGGCACCATTCTCACAAAAAAACCTGAATACCTTTATGGGAAATTGACTTGGTCTAGAGATATAAATAAAATTAAAACAAGAGCATCATCTTACCTCCTGTTGGCCTCAACGCATAAAACTGCTGCATTCCGTGGAAGCTTTAAATTTGCTGCTTCCCGCTGCTGGAACGATTTGCCACCTCCTTTTCGTGCTATAAAAACAGTTGGTACTTTTAGCACTAAATATAAACAACACTTGTTGCGAGTACAAAAGGAAGCCAGTTTCTGAACTAACCCTGGGACTGCACGCAGTTGCTACTGGTGACCTTGCGGAGTCTTGCGTTCCTAGCAGCATGATTTAATTCGATTGTTTTGCTCGATGATTGAATATTTTTCTTCCGCCTTACACATCACAACATAGTCAAACACACCACAATACTTCACACTATTTATCTGCACTACTTTTTTGCCATAACTATTATTCACTCACTGTTTTATGTGTATTTTATGTGTATCATTACTTTATTTTCTTAAACATTCCAAAAAGTATCTTTTTTATTGACAGCCGGTCGGCTGCGCCCGCGTCTCATCGCTTGTCAGAGTTCACAGACTATAACAATAGTCTACAACATAGACAAGTGATGTTGGAGCGTCGGGCGTGGGTCGATCTTTAGACACATACATGATCATGGTTTTTATTTATTTATATATTTATATTTGTTTTCTAAACAATTTTGTATTGATTTATCTTCTTATTAGTATTTTATTTTAAAATTTTATTTATTAATAAACCCCTAGTGGGATATAAGGATGTCCGTATGTGTGTCCGTGGCATCACAACGGGCCCTATCAGAATACCAGCGCTGCGGTACTTATTTTTTCTTAAATATCGCAGCTTTATGCTGAGATAGGAGCCTTTTTGGCCTCGCACAGGTTTATTTTTTTATTTTTTATTAATTGTTTATTGTTGTTTTTATTGTTAATTTTGTTATTTTTAAATGCTCCTTTTTTATTTATTTTTTTACACTTTGTATTTCCTGTGCGTGTTCCAAATAAAATATTTTTCTTTCTTTCTTTCTTTCTTTCTTTCAAAGTCCTTTCAACAAAAGAAACCAATAAAGTGACAAAAGAAATATTTTCATAAGAACTAAATAATAAAAGTTGCAAAACAATATAAAAATGTCAATGCCAGCTGTGTTTAAGAGACAATGGTTCAACGGTCAGGGTGTTGATTAGTAAAAGGTCGTGGGTTGAAGACCTGGCTGATGAACTTATCTGGTAAACCCATTTGGTAGAAGAGCAACAATATTTGCATACAACAATAACAATATTTTGATTTAAAAGAGTGTCCGTGGAGTCTCTTGCCCGTTCTTCTCCATAGGTACCTACTGCGCTTTGGAATGGGCAGTTGCCCATTCCGAAACGCAGTAAGTGCCTCAGCTTTCTGACCGACTGACCCCTTGACAATTCAAAACTGAATGTGATTGGTTTATTTGAAATAAATGCTTTGAGTTTGAGTTTGAGTGCTAGCCTTGTTGAGGGTTATCTGGTATAGGTATTAGTCGTGCATATCAGTAGTACTTTTGATAATAAAGTGATTACTTTGATAAAGACGGATTTTTAAACAAAAGTATAATTTAAATTTTCCCCCATTAGTTCAAAACATTTCTACGTGTTGGGCTTTTTCGGTCAATCTGTGAAGCTGTTACCTGATTTACACTCTCTAAGTCCGCCGACGAAGATACGGGCCCATCCGAAAGTAGATGACCGGTCAAAACAAGGTGTTAAATGCATTTTTTCGGACTGGCAAGTACCTACCTATTGTTAGTAGGGACGACTGTGAAATCGTATTTTCTGTCTTTCATTCTTAGTTCAGGACCCGAACCAATCTTATCTCCGCAAGTGATACGGAGTAGGAACTACCCGTTAGTTTGGCCGGGACTACGGATTTCGTGCATAGGGAGTAGACCCCCAGTTACTGCACTTGAGTGAACATTCAGTTTCATTCCACGTTCACACGACACCGAAATTACACAGGAATGAACGTTCATATTTTGCTCAAGTCATTTCATTTTTCGACCATTCGGTAGGCGAGTATGAAAAATGCCGAGTGCCGGAATCCAGCATCGTTGGATCGGTTCACTATTGTATTCATTTTTCACTTTTCACTCATGTTGTTTTCAGACGTTTCACTTTTAGTGAAAGTTACCAAAAATGAACAAAAAGTGAAGCGTCTGATATTAGCTTAATGAAAACCTTCTATGATGCTGCTAGCACCTTTTACAATTTACGGCGAACAATAATTTAAGTAAAAAATCCAGAACACCCATTATTTTGTATCCTTCCAATTTACGGTTGATTGTAGCTGAACAATGTTCTTGCTCTCACTAAAACAAAACATAAAATCTACCAGCTGTTTGCATTCCCGCCGAAACTATGTCATAAAGCGAAATAGGTCAAAATACTGCTCAGTAAGGAACTGGCCATCTTTCACTGACAGAGCTGGCTAGACAGAAAAGCTGTTGCAATAATCTCCAAGACAATGAGGTATTCGAGATCTAAAAAAAGAAATAAAACGTCCTTATTGGGTTTTCTTCCTTTTTTGTGTTTAACTGCGCTAAAGAAGTTCTTATGGTTGACGAAAAACTGCAGAACAAAAATTACAACCTATTCCTGGTACTTACATTGTGTTTTACTACTGCTCACCCCATTTTACTTGAGACTTAAACTTAATTGATTTAATGTGACCTGTTTTATAGACCTCTGCTTTCTCTTTCGATGAATAGAGGCATGCTGTTGTTTTATGTTTAATGTAACCCGAAAAGCACGACGTGGTTTCATTTCCAAAGGCACAAGAAAATTTATTTAAAGGTGAAGCGCTTAAATAGTGAAAAAAACCACTCGCCGAACGCACAAAGGCTCCTGCAAACAGGCGCGACACGTGCCGCTGACTTCGTGTCAAAAAGTAGAAAATCGATTCAAACATAATATCTCGATATAATGCTGTTGATTCGTTATAATCCCTATGAGCGAAGTCAATCGAGAATTAATCCGAGTCGGGAGCGAAGATTTGGAGTAAAATGATTTTAATCTTTTAAAACCCGCTGTTGCTAGCTGGGAATGTTTTTGTGACGATTCCATGAGTGAAAAAGGATTGAAAAGGTTTTCCGTGCGTTGCGTCGACAAATAAATGATAAATGATTTTATTTCTGTAAGTAGGTTTGTACACATGGTGACATAATCAAGCTATACATTTCCAATTTTAGCTGCCCTCGCATTGTATAGGCTTTTCGTACAATGAGAAGTCATCTTATACTGAAAATGTATAGCTTGATATGTAGTCATGCGTACAAACACTTTTACACTTCAATCATATTTTTAAACTAGACGAGGTCGGGGTTTCCGCGATTAATAATTAATATTGCCAGTACTGTCAACTTTGTAGCCTGTATATACTACATTTGTGATGGGTTTCGTCATCATCAATTTATTATTCCCAAAAAAAAAAACAACTGTCAGTGGATTAGGTACCTAATTTCTTTTTTTACCCGACTACGGCAAAGCCAAAAGAAATGGTTATGATTTTATTATCTTTACAAAATACAATGACAAAAATATTTATTTCAACTTAAAACATTGTGTCATACATAAATTGAGGCAGCTCCAGTAAGTCACAAAAAGTACTTGAGTCGGAGTTGTCTCGCTCTTCCCTTAAGTGGTAGCTTAACAATGATAAGGCTAATAATTATTATGTAAGTAAGTAAATAGAGAAGTAAAAGGTAAAAATAAAACATTAATATAGCAGCTCTCGGTGTGTACGTGTGTGTATGTATCTTTATTAGTTATCAGAGTGTTTGATCAGGATTAATTTCTCACAAACTTACTATGACGTCATCATCATCATCATCAGCTTACAACAGTCCACTGCTGGACATAGGCCTCTCCAATTGCACACCATTTTGCTCGATTCTCGGCAACTCTCATTCAGCTGCTAGCAGCCACCCTGCGAAGATCGTCGCTCCACCTAGCCTGAGGGAAAAGAAAAAGAAGAAAAGAAAGAAAACAAAGTCACGTGAACGAAGCCACGGGCACAGCTAGTCAACAATATTTTAGCAGTTTATCACATTTAAAAATTGTGGATATGTCTGCTCAGAAAAAATGTTGACAACCCATCACACACTAATTGGGTAACACACTATCTATCAGAATCTGAATTATTTTGAAGCCTATTGCTCCATTGCTTCATATGTTCGAAAAATTTGTCTGTTTAACAACGTACATAACGCAATGAATGTTGTTGAACTGTCAAAATGAAAGCTATTCCTACTGTTAGTACGTTGCGCAATTGGGGTGATGTATGTAGAATTCAGTGACCTTTTATAAGGTTTTCATCATAAACACCTACTATAATAGCATCGAAAATAAACACTGCCTAAACAATTGTGGTTTTTGGCAACATTTGTATTAAGTGATTTACTCTACCTACTCATCACAGACATAACAATATTTATTGGAAATGAATTAAGTGTCTAAAAGACCAGTCAAAACGGTAGTCATATTACATACACAAAACTTAATTAAATATTAACAATGTACATTGCTCTTTAAACAGTTGACGATGAAAGTACCTATGTACAAAAAAAAACTCCAGTTAAATACAGCTTGCACATATTTACTCACAAAATCTCAGTATTACCCCAATCTACTGGTATCGTGTGTAATTTCGTATTGAGTAATATAATACTTAAGTCACCTATAAGATTCGTCTAAACTCTCACCGAACTTAGTAGGTATTGCGACAATTTCTCGTTGATACAATACTTTTTAACCGACTTCACAAAAAGGAGGAGGTTCTCAATTCGTCTGTATGTTTTTTTTTTTTTTTTTTTTTTTTTTTTTTTTTTATGTGTGTTAGCTCATAACTTTTTTCTGGGTGAACCGATTTGGATGATTCTTTTTTTATTTGATAGGTGGTGCTTCACATGTGGTCCCATTTAAATTTGATCAAGGTCTGACCAGTAGTTTTTGAGTTATCCTTAATACTGCATATTTTTGCCACTTAGTTTATATGGATGATGTGCTAATAATTTCCTGTCACTGTTATTTACACACCAAGTAGTGGTATACGAATTTGTGTGGGGTAGGTACCGCAACTAAAAAGTGAAAAATAAAAACTTTTTTACAAAAAAACAACCGACTTCCAACAAAAACACTAAAAGATGTGAAAAATAACTTTAATTTCGGAAGTCGGTGGCCAAAAACGAAAATACAAAACCAAAGACACCGAATTCCGAAATTAAAGTTATTTTTCACATCTTTTAGTGTTTTTGTTGGAAGTCGGTTGTTTTTTTGTTGTTTAAAATGAATAGGTACTGTCCATTTTTTTTTACACTTTGCTAAATAAAAACAAAACATGAAACTCTTAAACATGTTCCAATTTCAAATAATAATAAAAAATACAGCGCGCAATTATCTCGCCACTAAGAAATAATAATAAAAAATTAAAAATATTATATTGATGTGTGATTGTTTAGTGAGCCTATACTTTTAATTACTTTGCCAGTTAGGAACAGGAAAAAGGGCTTTCAGACTAGTGCCACGGCCGTGACGTATCATCGTGTCAGCGGACGGCAACTGCTAACTACAGTGTCTACAGTACCACCAGTCTCACATTGAACATTGGTGCGTGACGACGACTTGACGTTTCGTCTAGCGGGAACGTACGCGCGAAAACTTAGTGCAACGGAGAATTTACAAAACAGGCCCCAATATTTTGTTATAAAAACTTTTCTGATCTGTGCTTCAAATAACTTTTTAATTACGTGCATCTTTCTTTTTTGTTCAAAAAGTTTCGTGAATAAATATTTGTTTTTTGTTTCATCGGATCGTTTATATTGGTAAGTTTTAAATTTATTTTTTATTTGCCTATTTATGTGAATCACAACATTAATAATATCTGGAATTCATTTAAACTTAATAGCAATTTTTAAGGTTGAAGTTTTATCTAAAAACAATAGGTAATTAGGTTCGAATTTTTAGGTTAATGTTTTTGCTTTCCTTGTGTCGTACCTACTATTTTTTCGTCTAATATTAAAAATAAATGAATCGTAAAATTATGAAAGATGACATCGTATATTTATTAATACACCGTTTTCCAGTCAACACATAAATTATCTTCAGCCAATGATCATTGCCCTTGGAACGGCCAAAATTTTAATGAATCAGTACTAAAAACTGACAGTTTAACGTTTAGCTCAATCATATTTAATTTGAATATTTTTCAGAAAAGTTCCACAAAAATATTTACAGAAATCAGAATTATTTGAATAAATTAATATCCCTAAAATTATATTGTAAAGAGATGAAAATAATAAATATGTATTAATCGGTAACACTGGAAGACTTTATATCTATCAGAAATTGACCTTGGTACCTGAATTTGCATAATTAAGAACGGTAAGTGCAACTAGCGGTTTCTTATTCTCCTCAAAGAAGTATAGTAATATTGTGATGCTCTATCGGGAGACATACAAATCTCATAGTTATATAGATAACGAAGATAGGCAGACTTATCTAAGAGAAGATTTTGTTTATCTTATCTACTTAAAAAACCGTTTTTAAAAGACTTCTACAAACATCCGACTGATAATTTCATAGGTCTAGTTTAAATTTTAAAAACATTGAGTGTGACAAACTTTTATTGTTGTTATGAATCAAGACTTTTTGTAGATAATAATGACCAAATCATTTTTTTAAATAAAAATTATTTCAAGGTTAAAATTTAAATCGACACGTAAATTGTAAACTCATTGCAATCAATTGTAACGTCACATTTTCCAAGACGTTATTACCGGTTATTAGCTAGCACTTTATCTATGGTTTTCTTAAAGTTGATATTATTTTATGGACCGCTACTCTGAACGGAAAAAGAAAAAAATATACATAGCCATTTTACAAAAAAAAAGTCACCTACATAATGGTATTTCGTGACAAAGGAATTTCTTATCATCCAGTGGTATTCAATCTGTCCTGCACAGGACATTAGCTTCGGACCTCGAGGTCCCATTTTCTTAGTAGTAATGCCATCAAACGTAACCAACCGGAATTGTGCTAACTTGCTGACCGAAATACGACTCAAGTGAGGCTGTGGTGGTCTAATATTGAAAATGGAGTCACAAGGTCCAAGTAGGTATATACATACTTACCTATAGATTTTGACCAAAGCAATTTACGTAGTTTATTTTCTAAATTATTTCTTCGTAATTATATTTTCTTCTGTATACAAGAAGATGCTTTTAACTTAGTTCCTAGTGGGAAAATTACAGGCTAATGCGAACAATACGTTTTTAAAAGTACTTTTTTCAGTTCTTTTTTTCGGTGATAACAGTGACAATATACTGTAATATTTAACCAAAATAAAATAAAATGTTATCTTGAATTCTTCATAGAGTATCGATGGTAAAAATAACACAAAAATATATACCTACCTATTTTAAATTACCCAAAATTCAGTAACGTGAATAGTGAATTTCGTTTCACGCAGCCGCGCGCGTGTACATTTTGAATAATAGGCAAGTGAAACGCTTTAAAGGGAAGTTATTGTCCTAGTTCCAGGACACTAGGACACCAGTTAAGACTAGGTTTTAAGGGGACTACATGACCTTAACGCAAATTTAAAATGCGTAAAAATATATGATCCACTGCAGTAACCATAATCAGAAAAATATGTGATATTCTTCAGGATATATGCTAGTTAGATAGTGTGTTGAAAACATAATACAATTAACTTGATATGATAGAAAAAAATCACGAAGATAACTCTAAAAAACTTTTTTAACGATTAAAAATCATACTAATATACATGCAAACATTCACATTTTTTGTCAGATTATTCTATTTACAAGTAACATACTAACGAATAGTGTTTTAATTTTTTAGTCCAATGAATAGATTTTTTGTAAATCCATAATTGCTTCATATTTTGCAATAAATTACCAGCGTTGTGTCATCGCGCGTCTCTTTCTTTTCTGTGCAATCCGACAGTGACCGCTCTTGTAAGCCTCTTAAGTCAATCATCTAACTCTGGCTCAGTCTAACATAACTGGGTGTAACTTCACTAACATTTCACACAACTAACTTATAACTTCACCTTTAGACTGAAGATGTCTCATACGAGGCTCAGTTTAACTTTCTGTTCTTATCAATATTCTTTGAGTGTTGTCATTACTAACTTGGCCTTACTGACACATGAAGCTGAAATATTATCATCACCTTTATGTCTACCTTTTTCCTACTACTATCTACTTTCTTTCTGGGGTAGGCCTTCGGTCTAGAAAGAAAGAAGAATAGGAAATAAAATAAGTAAATGATTTTATTTCTGTAAGTAGGTTTGTACAAACACTTTTACACGTCAATCATATTTTTTTTAACTAGATGAGGTCGGCGCTTCCTATTTTCACTACTCTGAGAAAAAAGGCAAACTGAAATGTTCTTTTGAGGAAAGAACCACACAGATTGAATGGACCTGTCCAGTCAGTGCACGCATTTGTCACTAATCGTGCAGCTCAACTAAGGACCTAGGAGCTCAACGATAAGTTTATTTAAGCTTATATTTCTAAATGTAGCGATTTCTATAAGACTATAACAACTAAATTACTGAGCAATACGAATATTACATTACCAGAAGACCTAGACAATGTGACATTCTGTCAGCGATAACGATGACGGAAAAGTCAAAAAATATGGTATTGGGTCGGTTAAATACCAAAATTTTTGACTTTTGATTTTTGACTTTGTCATAAAGGTTTCCGGTAGTTTATGTGCCGACATAGGCTACCGAAAACCTTATGTCAATCTTGTCAAAGTCGTGATGTTGAAAGTCGTTGTGGAAACGCTTTGAAAGCGATCACCACTCGTCTAGGCCCTCTGGCCAGTTGCGAAAAGCGACCACCATTGTTCGTTCGCAGCCTTATTAGGTACTGCGGAAATACTAATTTCCCATTGTAGACCAGTTGTTAGAGTTTTGGCCTTGTGACGTCCTGAAACGATTACCATAAATATTCGTTCAACAACGGGGCCTAACAACGGTGACACATTCTCTCCGAGGCTCGGAAAAGCCGCGAAGTGAATTACCGCTGTCCAAGTACTGACCGCGGCAAGCACAACTCTATTTAGCCACGAGAGTTTCTAGCAGAAATAACAATACAAGTTCGCGTTCGGCCACATGGGACCTATAACGTGGACAAATGTGGGCATGGTATGCACCTTTTCCTACATCTTCCGGCAATTCAGACGTGATGTTCTTATATTGATGGCTGCAACTTATTTGCACAGTCTGTACCTAATAGAAGAGGTATAGGTATACAGTTTCGAGGTCCATGATTTTTTGTGGTCGTTTGACTATCCTATAATTTCTTCTATTATATAGTAACCCTATAGTACTTCTGAGGAGCAGAGTGTAAAGTTAAACGTGAGGATCTTCCGACCAGACGGATGTTGTGTCTGGCGGGCAACTTGCCGAAGTTTGATGTCGGGATGTTGAATATATGCTAGTTGCGCGGTAAACTCTGCTTGCGCGATGCAGGATTTTGCATGACGTCAGTGTGGCGCGTAGCTCGCATGTGGCGTTGTAAATGCCGCTACAACCTAAACAAACAACCTAACTAGACACAAATAGTAAACAAAAGTTGTTCATGAATTTATCTGAAACTGACGTGCCTAAAATAGCTCGTGGGAGAAAGCCGAACATGTAATTAAGATTATTGCTAGGTAACACCGCTTATCGTTGATCAAACTAACACTTGCCCTAAAACTAAATTTCGCATGCTTTTACTCGCCTGAACTTGTTCTATGCTAGGTTTTGATACTCACAAACTCTCTACGTCAGGATCTAACAATTTAGTTCAGGAAATGCACTAAACGATTTTTTTTTTATAGCCGACCTTAGCAGTTGTAATCAATCAAATAGCATTCTGATAAATTAGATCACATATAACATTTTCTGCAATATCTGGAGTAGAATGTTTGATGGGTCTATTTGCGCAGTAGCTGAGCGATTGAAGTGATTTATAAGTATACTAGTTGGTAGGGCCTGCACAAACTGTTATTAATATGCCTACTGGCTGTGTGTATGAGATTTGTGTCTGTTAATATAACTGCCAATTACTTGAAGACTTATCGATAAACAGTATATATTTTTCTGTCATTTAAGATGAAGATGACAATAAATAAAATCACTAGCTTTAAATTTTCCTAACATGTATGACAACTTTACGTCATCACATGCATATATATTTATCATTGAACGAAAACAAAGACCACCGAATTTCTCAACAAATACGCAAAACTCATAACTTTATCTTCAGCCTTTTTATCAGGGATTGCGACTGTATAAAGCAAAGTGATTTCTTATTTTCGCAGTAAAGTGATTCTGCAGTTATCTACGCGAAACCAGATGTAACCAACCTGAAGCTGGGTATCAACTACGAGTATATTTGCCTTATTATCCATGCTCTGAGCATCTCCATTGTCGTGATGGCCGTTTTTATCAGAGCAATGTAGACGCAAAATCAGTCTATAACATTTCCACGGCTCACAGACCTGATTTCTGTTAGTGGGAGTGGGCTATAACCCACCACGTGGGCCCCATGCGGGTTGGTGGATATCATATTTCTTCGAATTTTTGGTTCTAGGACATGCTGGTAACCTTACGTTGTTTTCGTTCACCGTTGAAGAGTGGTGGTGATTAATTAAATTTCAGAGACATTAAGTCGGAGCCATTACCACTGGGCGATCAGTAATGCAGATGCTGTTGAAAAAAGCAGATGCCCGAAGCATAATTGGTCTGTGAACATAATGAACACCCTAATATAACACACTAGCACTACTATTATAATTAAAGGGCCACCGCGTCAAAGAAAATGCGTGGAGCATACTTAGATGATGCGCAAATGAATTTGCTTTGTAACTTTAACCTCTAGCAATCCGATTCGTGGAATAGTAATATTGCAAATAGGAATGTGCTGTATTAGTGGTAAAGCTTTGGAAGCTTTATCTTCAAGACAATATTTAGCTTCTATACAAGCTATACATTTCCAGTATAATTAAGCTCTTATCGCATTGTAAAGGATTTCCGTACAATAGGAGGTCAGCTTACACTGGAAGTTTATAGTTTGATATGTAGCCGTGTGTAGAAAGTTGCTGCGGTTTGATCAAAATGTTTATTTTATCCTATATTCGTATGGAAATTATTTGTTATGCAAATTCAGTACCAACTTAAATTATCCGTTTATTCAAATCACGACTGTAATTCTTTCGACAGCTATAAGAAATGGCTATAACACGGCAAATTGACGTAGGGTTTCAAGTTGCATAAAAAATAATTTTCCTGACTACTGGGAATCCAGAAGTCTTTGTATTGGAAATATTTAATTAGATCTTTGAATCACTCGACCCCTTTTCGTGTAATATGGTGGTCAGTTGTCTCATAGTCGTTCCAAGAGCAACTGCTGAGTGTAGGGGCCTGAGTTTGACCTCCGGGTCAGACAATTTTATTGAGTTTAGGGTTTTTTCAGTAGTAATTTATTTCATGGGACTAAAGGTCAAGAAAGAAAGAAAAATACGTTTATTTGTCACAGAAACACGTGCATACAATAAAGATAATTATCTCTGGTAATAATAATAATAAAAAAGTAGATCTATAATCACGAGCACAAAACAGAAATATTCGACAGCTACACGTCATGACTGTGACAAGAAGGCTTCCACTCAGAATGATGCTTTGCTGTGGGGGGGACACAGAATAACGCTGCTTTTCAGTGGTTAACCAAACAACAAACAATATTCTAACTCTTTCAAAAATTGCTGAAGTTCACTCATTACCTGTCAATCCTAAAAGGTTATAAAAAGGAGGTTATAAGGGTTCAGACGGTTAACAAAAATGTTTGATGAGCTTGAAATTCTATTTATTTTTCAAGAAGGCTCTGAATTCTGACCGCAAACCAAATTGACCCTCTGAATAAATAATGAAGGCCTACATTGGTTTTACCTTTTGTTTTTCTATAATGTAGATAGGAACTTAAGTAGGTACACATAGTATGTAATTACAAATGGCATTTTATTTGATCGGAGCTTGTAATACATATATGTAATACGTGTATGTAAATAAGTTTTAAAAGTAAGTTGTTTTATTAAAGATAGATAGAATATTCTTTATTATGTACACCATAAATATTACAGATATAAATGTAGAAATTTTACATAGGGTGACACAATGCGCGGCCTGTGAGTCGGTGGTATACAATTTACATTACAATTTACACAATAATTATACAATAAATACATCAAAATGACCTATCTACTATACTTACTACTAAACTTTACACTTTCCGACCAACAATTTTTTTCAAATAAGCTTAACTTTACAATATGTTTTCTAATAACGTATCTTTATTAGAAAACATATTGTATATATGTTTAACGGCATAAACAATAAAAGATAATAACTCTCTAGCTGCAAACCATGTAATTACAAATACAAATTAAAATTGCAAATACTACCAACGTTGATCGTAATTCCAGAAAAGACATTAAAGCGGCCCGTTCCAAAATCTGTTCATTTCGTGTTAATTATAGTCTGTTCATTTTATGACTATCGATATGAAACATTTGTTGCCCTTTTAATATTTTTTAAATTTTTACTACATAACATCAAACCTGTAATCCCAGCAGGTTTAGGCAGAAGTATAGCTATGTTTAAGTCTCATGTAATAGGGGCGATCCTATTACCTGTTTTTTTTACAAAATTTAAGTAAAACGTAAAGCGCGTTCGACAGTTTTTACCTACTTATTTAAAAGGATTAATGATCAAGTAACCTACTTTTGATTTATGTTGTGACATTCACCATTGTGTCAAATCAGTCATTATAAAATGAACAAAGTATAGTTCATTTATTATAGATTAGAATAAGAAGTTATTCATTTGTGGACTCATAAGACACCCATGGAATATTTACGTTATGACGGATGATATGTAACATAAAAAACTTTTTTACAAAAAATTAAACCCGACTAAAAAAGAAACTGAAAAGCAAAAAATAAATCTTCAGTCTAACTAAGCTCTTAAATTAATGTAAATTACAAATTTTGAGTCGGCGCCAAACAATCAACGTAGATCGATTAACGACGATCAATCAAGCTGCTATAAGTTTTCATGGCGCCTTGTACCAGCCCATTGCAGCTTCAGCTTGCTTAGTCTTTGGGCTATGTCGATTACCTTGGTTCTCTGGCGGATAACGTCGGTTCGGATTTTATACTTCAGAGAGACTCCGAGCATAGCTCTCTCCATAGCTCGCTGAGTGACTTTAAACTTATGGACCAGTCTCACCGTGAGTATCGACGTTTCGGCTCCGTAAGTCGTAACCAGTAGGACACACGCGTTGAAGACTGTCGTCTTTAGGCACTGCGGTATAGACGACGAGAAGACCTGATGAAGTTTACCAAATGCTGCCCATCCCAGCTGAATCCTATTATCGGCTTCCCTCTCAAAATTGAGATGGGCCTATAGTTTTTATGTTGACATTGTTATCCGATTTATGTATAGTCACCATCTTTGCCATTTTCCATTTTATAGGGAATATGCCAGATGTTAAGGATTTGCTGTTTATAGCTGTAATAAATATTACCTTTATTAATTCCTAAGCTTTTGAATGTTTTGAGTATGCTCTCACAGCTAATATTTAGAACTTCCCTCGACTGCCTTCCGTACCCAACATCACACCCTCTATGACAGTCATACCCCAGCTAGGTTTAAATTTCTCATCAAGATTAATGAAATAAGCCCAAACACGATCTAACTGCTGTAATCTGTCGAGGAGCTCTCTCGACTGTCTTCCGTCTCCATCATCAGATGATCTCCAGGTCTCTTTTTTGTTGAAGCATCATTAGAACTACATATATGTGCCAAGTTTCAATAGAATCGGTTCACAAGTGCACATTCAGTAGGAGAAAAATCATTTAACCCCTATTTTTCTACCCTCAGGGGTGGATTTCGTTTTTCAATTTTAAATGGGACCAACTTTGGGGTATACTCTTTCCATTAAAAAAAGAATCATCAAAATCTGACTACTCTGTAAAAAGCTATGCGTGATCATACATTAAAAAAAAAATACAAAAAAATATACGGGTCAACTTGAGAACCTCCTCCTTTTTTTTCGTCGGTTAAAAACAGAATCCAAAAACATTGACTACTGATAATACCTTTGCGAAGATTGAAAATACCTAGGTGTAATGCGTATGTAGGTAGACAAATACGGTCTACTGACAGAACTGAACTGACTGTTGGAGTGATTATATATAAATAATATAAACGTTTATTTACAGCTAATAATCGACAATAGTGCACGAACAAGGAGCTGACTTTGTGAGAGACCGATACCTGAAGTAGGTTTATATAAAAACTTATATTACAGGTCACCAGGGCCCTCCTACGGCTAGATGCCTGTGAATACTGTACGAGTATAACTGTCTCGTGCAACCTCAAAAAGCACACATAGAACGAAACATGGATTACGGGATCACGTCGGTTGTTCATTGCTTCTTCTTTCATGATATTTCAAAGGAATACTATTACTCGAAGTGGAATCCTTACATAAATCAAAGATACACTGAGACCCACAATCAAAGGCGGACGAATGTATTAAGTCCATTACTAGTCTTCTTTGTGCGTGGACCAAAGATTTGTGAACGTGACATCGTGAGTTCGATCTTCAGCTGTTTCACTATTGACCTAGGTAGGACCTATCTATGAGTACCTATATGCATTCCTATTCAGGTAGGTATTATACCTATCTTTCTCAGGCACCACGGATATAGGAATTTTAAGTAGAAACAACATCGAAAGTCCAATATTTTGTACAAATTGTGAGAGTTACAAAAGTTAAAACTCAATGCAAATGCGTGAGTTTTCTCCTAAGTTAATTTTAGCGTATTTTTCTTCGTCCGCGTAATTTTTGATGATTCATTACTGTAACAGTATTTTGTTTGTCGTTTATTTCAGTTGGTTCTAGTTTATCACATATTTTTATCTCAATGTAGTACGAGTACTATTCTAATGCTGATTAGATAAGTGGTTTAAAGTTGTTTTAAAAACAGTGAAATGTTATGAGATTAACAACAGGCCATAAACATACCTACTCTTTCTACGTCTTTCTCTTTTTATACCATTCGGTAGATTGTCTTCGTCATCGACAAAAAAATCGCCCAAAGCTGCGCTTAGGGCTCCCCCAAAAATCGCCTTAATGATCGGTCCTGTACTACCTGTATCCAGCCCGGTTATCGTAACCACAGAGTACTTTATACTCCAGCTTTCTTACACATCATTTTTTTTATCTTCAGTCAACCACCTTTCCTTACTATTATTAAACTCTTCCTTTTTCTAAAATATAAACAAATTTATCTCCTATTTATAATTTCTATTTACATTCCAACCTTCTTTAAAATCTTTGCTTTTTCAAAGTAGCTCCAAGTGAAGTGTCTCTAGATGTCAAGTGAACTCCATAAGGATGTGTGCAAACGTTCTCAACTCCTCCTTGAACTAGTCATAGTGCTTGCACAGTGGAACACAATGCATTGGCTTCCTTCCTCACGACGAAGCTATAGAAAGCATCTGTAGTTAAAAGTTATTGTTGTTGAAAGGAAATGGTACTGGTAAGGGACTTACATTTTATTGTTCAACAGAGGTTGTTGAGAATCAAAGGTTTTCCAGTTTGAGTATTTTTATTTTAAGAACAACAATCAGCTAGAGTATGTAATGTTACAAACAGATAAACTATTTATTTACATTTATGGTATTAATACTCCATAATGGTCAATCACCAAGCCAGGCTGTCCAGGAATACTGGTTTAATTTATTACTAGGAAGTAAGTAGTGGGCAGGGCACAATGCTCGCAGAACAGATGGTGGATGAAGCCGAAAGGTTCTGAAGTGGCAACCGCGTACCGGGAGACGTCGCGTTGGAAGGCCTACAAACTGGACCGATGACCTTGTGAAGGCCGCAGGAATCCGCTGGATGCGGGAAGCATAGAACCGGTGGATGTGGCGATGCTTGGGAGAGGCCTATGTCCAGCCGTGGACGTCTGCCAGTTGAAATTATGAATGATGATGAAGTATGTAGTGGGTATTTCTGCTGCTTATACCCTGGACGAAATATCCTTGTCTGTAACTATACCCCGTACACGTTATTGTATGTGACTTTTGAGACAACATTTAGAACGCCAAAATAGAGGTTTAGACAAGTATTTAGCTTCGTATCTCTCATGCCGAAGTTGACCCCCTATAAGACTGGACTACAACGGAAAACAAAGTAGCCTGTTTTCCGCTGGTAATGCGTCCTTATCTCGTGTAATATCTGACTTTAAAAAATACTTTGGCAAGGAAAAAGTCTGAACTCTGCACTATGAACAGATGGAACACTTGCCTTTGAATGTTTGATTAGATACCGAGCACTTCAGAACATTAAACGTCTGCATATATCCTCCTATACACGTGGGTATTCTGCACTCACGCGATTTTAATGGATAGGTAGACATACATATATGTAAGGGTTATCTCACTTGCACTCAAATGACAAATGACAATTTCACGAGTGCTTTACTTCGAAGATAGTGTGACCTTTGTAAGTTATGGTTTGATATGATGGATCCAAGAATAGTAAAATACTTTGAACAGGAAACTTCTACATTTAAACAGACTTCTTAAAAAAGGTGGAGGTTCTCAATTCGTCTGTTTTTTTTTTTTAATATATATTTTACGTGACATCTCCATCAATTGTGGATCGTTTTCGAAAATATTTTTTTTAATGGATAGGTATGCCTCAGGGGTGGTCCCATATAAGTTTTATTAACTTTTCTTGGGTAGTTTTTCAGTCAGCTTCAATAATATGTATTTTTTCCTCTTACTGTATATTGATGATGTTATAATAACTTCCTGACACTGTTATTTACATAGTAAGTAGAGGTATATGATTTTGTGTGGGGTGGGCACCACAACTAAAAAGTGAAAAATAACTTTAATTTCGGAAGTCAGTGGCGAAAAACGAAGTCGGTTGTTTGTTTTTTTGTAAAAATGTTTTACATACTGTTAAACAAAACAAACACAAAACTAAAGTTTGATATATTGTTTGACTTTCCTTAATTTTAATTCTAAAACTTCGAAAAAATGTAGCAACCCTACTAACCATACTTTTGGTCACAACTTTTAAAAGCAAAAACAACCTAAATTTAAAGTTAAAAACATTCCAGAATCTTGGAAATAATTTTCACCTCCTATGACAAAAATTACATTAAAAATTCTAAAATTAAACTCGACCCAATTAGCGTTAGCATACCCAAACGCGCCCTTCATACACGGTAGCTTCATTGACACCTACGTAAAATTACACGAATTGTTTCCCTTGTAATCTGAGTGTCCATTACGATGGTTTACTCGGCCCCCATATATTGATAACCTATTTAAAAGAATGTCGAAGCTTATAATAAGTATATGGAGTATATGGAGTAATTGTACGCGTATAAAGGATGTCAGGGACTTCGATCCACAACCTGTTCCAGAATCATGATTGTGCTGAACTCATGGTTACAGTTTGCGCGTCATTGTCCCTGCCACCATCGTCTTCAAATATGACTATATAATTAATGTATACAAAATATTGTAAAACATTTTAAAAGAGTGACGGTGAAGTTTCTTGCCCATTCTTCTCCTTACAAAACCACCTTTTGGAAGGGGCAACTAGAATCAATTCTATTTTCTTGTAAATTTTGACGTTTTATCTAAAGTGCCTTTTATGTGCCTATTTGAAATAAATGATTGATCATTTGATGATTTGATTTTGACTTTACCCTTTTTATTGATCTATTTCTATCCACATAGATTGCATAGTAGGAATGGCTTCCTAACAGAAACAAAATTAAATGCAAGCATGCCTTTTGAGATAACCTTAGCAAGCTCATAGTTCAGTTTGCGAAAAAGCTCCAGAAGAATCCGGTAACACAGACTTTTATACCTATGTCTGGGTAGGGTAAGTCAGGGAGAGACGCCTACACATACTAAAACCGTTCCAAATTTAATCTGAGTGGCTAAAATAAACAGTGATGCAAATAAACTAAGCGTATTTCATTTAGTATTGTTCATACATGACGAATAATGTTTTTTTTTTAAACTATGAGCAACTCTCGTCTTTAAAAATAATGATCTAAGTATTCCTTTTATACGTTTCAAAATATCATCGAAAGATACAGTATTTCTTATATTCATCTATTTACCTTCTCTTTGCTTGCTCTCTATGTTTTTGAGGTGTGCGTAAGTAGCGTGTTTCATTGGACAACCCCCAGTATCGTATCACATGCCTTACTTCCGATTTGCGATATTGACTGATCTACCGTTATCATTCCATTCTTGCGACACTAAGGGGTATTATCTCCACCAATCTTCGATATATCTTTGTAATCTACACTCCTGTTATCAAGATTTAGATAAAAATCTTAATTCTAACGCAACGCATGACTGGATTTTCTGTTGCGTCTGATTTTTCCCTGAGGTAGGTTATCTTGTATATTTCCTGTCACGTTTGTTCTAGTATGTGTTTTATCACAATGAGTTATGACATCAGCTGTTATGGCAGGCGAACAATGCCTAGTAACATAACATCACGTCTGTGTTCGCCGATAGCTCAGGCAGGGGTGTACCTACTTATAGTACACCCACATGTCGCCAGCCATGTTTAAGTTCCATGTAATAGAAGGCGAAACTATTGCCATCAACCAGGCACAAATCCCGTCTCTGGCCTGCTACTGAGAAATTCCTGATGAAAAAACCAAATAACAGTGCCTGACCTGGGAATCGTACTCAGGATCTCTTGCTCAGCGGTTGCGCTTGCGACCCCTAGACAAAAGAGGCAGTTATTAAAAAAGCATAGTATTCATAATAAACGAAAGATTTGTATTATTGTTGTAGCAACATGTTTTTCGGTTGCTGAAAACATGTTGCACACACAATGTATGCAAACATACCTGGTACTGTCCGTTTTTGTTTGTCACAAAATTCAGTTTACACATTTTTGTAATTTAATATTATAACATATGAATTATAGTCCCTAAAGTCACTGACACAAGAAAAATAAACCACTTTCATCAAATTTTTAAGAAATTACAATTTATTTTAAGTATGAACTTTTAAAGTTGAAACTCAAAATTAAAAAATCTTCGCAGATTAATTTACCCATACTTTATGCTGAAAATAATACCGATAGAAAGCAAAAATAAAGTAAAGTAAACACGAGAGCATTTACTGAAAACAATAATATACCACTCGACAACATACAGCTTTACGGGGATTATTTTACTTTTATGAAAGCTCTCATTGAAAACGGACATTAAACAGCTGTGTATAACTTTATTTCAGTGTACAATGACCTCTTTAATCATGATATTATCTGAAAATATTTGAGTGGGAGTTCCTTTGACTAGAAACTCTCAAGTGTCATGTAGGATATTGAATTAAATGAAAATGGTGACTAGAGTTCTTTTTTTTCTCGTATTTACTTACACCAACAATGTTATCCTAACTCATAATTTCAAGAAGGTACCTAACTAACTTTCCTACGGCCATTGACCCCGTAATCAGCTGAATAGTTACTTGAAATTATGAGTGCCTAGAGTTTGTTTGTTTTATCATCATTTAGTTTAATTTAACCTTTTATTATGAGTTCTATGATGTTTTATCAACCATATCTATCAACACTGTAATTTGAAATATTGTAAAATCCCCTTATTTTTAAAAGAGTAACCGTGGAGTTTCTTGCCGGCTCTTCTCCATAGGAAACAACCAATTGGAACTGTGCACCTAGCTTCTGACGTTTCATAAGTGCCCATGTTGGTTTATGTGAAATAAAATATTTTGATTTGAATTGATTTATTCCGTACCTCGGATAGGACGCTAAGCCGTTGGTCCCGGCTGTCATTTTTAGATCTTGAACCCTCGTTACGGGTCGACAGAAGGCTGAAAGTCTGACAACCAGTCTTACAAGAGGTAGGTTTCGTATTACCAAGTAACTGGGTTATGGAGGTCAGATAGGCTGTCGCTCCATGTAAAATACAGATGTTCAGCTACATCCGGTAAGACTAGAAGCCGACCCCAACATAGTTGGAAAAAGGCAGGCAGATGAGAATGAGTTTTATGAGGATAGCTGATGCTGTGGTAAAATATTAGCCAGCCGGCGAGGTGGAAGTTGGACTGGCTTTCCAAGGTGCGCCTGACATTATTACTCATAAAAGGAATCTTTATACTAATTAATATGGGAAATATTTAACTGATTCTCTAAAAACTTATTGACTTTTAACGATGGAAACTTTTTAAAATTGATGTTTGTCTCAAAATTTTTGCGGTTCTCATTAGAAGCGAATTAAAGATTAAGCATCATTAGGTATTGCAGCGTAAAGCTTGCTGCTAACACGCCAGGGAGTAGAACCCCGGCGTGAGGTAGCTAAAAATCAAACTCACGAAACAAAAACACGTAAATTTCAATCCGAAATATAGAATAAAAGAAAATGAACAAAGAAATAAGATTTTGTCGTTGGAATTTAAAAAGTCAAAAATACAAAAAAAAATACTTACAAAAAAAAAATACAAATTGAGTTTGAGAGAAAAAACCGTAAAAGATGTAACCGTAACACAGTATTTTAAATGTATTCCGACGAATTTAAATTCGATTGCAATCGTACGAAATTCGTGTCTCTCTATAAAGTGTTTTACACAAATAAACAGAAGATCAAGGTTTTTCTTTACATAAATCAATAAGATAACTTTTGAAATAGATGCAAGATCTGGTGAAAAGAGTTAAGGAAAGCACCTTAAAATAAGATTGGTTGAATTAGATCTAAAGAATGTCCCTCATCGGTGTAGTACAGACCATTTCGCCTATAAAGATGCTCGAGCGTTATAGCGTCAAACTATTTTTTTAGCACCTGATGTCCAAGCACTTGGACCTGTGTCGTCGAACTTGCTCAGCTACGGTCCCACAGTTCTCCTTACGCTCGGACTTGGGCAGACGATGGAAGAAGACAGGCGTACAATAAATAGCTGGGTAAGCCAAAGACCAAAAAAGGTGGCCTTTCAATCATAAGAAAAAGTAACGATAAATTCCAAGGAAAGTACAGTCGATCAATATATACGCTGAATACTCACCTAACGTGGATAAACATTTATCATTTTAAACTCACATTCGAAGAATGTTTTAATATTAAAAAGCAGTAAATAGATTATTTTCATTAAAATTCCAACGACTGAAGAAAAGCTATCAATTATTTTCTTGACAAGATTGTTTAGAACAATTGTCAAATTTTGAAAATTCAAAAAAAAAAAGATGTATAAAGTAAACCGATTGACGCGTAAAAAGAATTTAATCGATTTGTGAACAAAAAGTATGTAATTGCAGGAATTATACTGCAGTATGCACTATTATTTAATAATTCAGATTCTTTTTAGCTTTCTGGCCTTTTGTCACAGTTGGTCGCAAAAACTTTAAACTAGGGCACCCCGACCAAATAGGTTAGGTTAGAACTGTGATAAATCGCGCTATATCCAAGTTGCTAGCAATCACTTAGCCATTTAGTATTTTTAGGATCCCAAAATATAAATTATTTCAGGTTCTCAAAAAGAGGTGCAAAACTTAAAACTCAAACTCAAAGCATTTATTTCAATTAAACAATATAAAGGCACTTTTGAATTGTCAAAGAGTCGGTCAGTTAGTCAGAAAGTTGAAGCTAGTTGCCCATTCCAAAACGTAGATTTCTATGGAGAAGAACGGGCAAGAAACTCCAAGGACACTCTTTTTAAATCAAGATATTACAAAATCGTTAGTACATTATTCTTGTTGCTTCTATATGTGAGAACAATGTAAATTAAATTAAATTTATATTAAAAAAGAAATCAAAATATAAGAATAATAAAAATAAGCCGTGGCAGTTAAGAGATGACCAGTCTTAACTGACGGTGCCCGTTCACGAACATGACGCGTGGATCAGCACCATCCAGCTCAACCATTTGAATCCGATCAACCGAATGATCCAACACACGTGCCACCAACAGTGAGACATTTAAGTGAGCATGACATAGTCTCAACTGCCATGCTTTCTAGTCAACATACATAATAATGATATAGTAAACGAATCCATGGTACTCACATTTACAAAATTGAAAAAATGCTTCTAAATTATACAGTAGTTAACTGGTTTAATGTTAATAACCTACTTCTTAACGAGAAAAAAAACTAAATGTATTAAGTTTACTATACCTTATGTTAGACAAGTAGAAACTAGTGTTCTCATAAAGGCTGAAGTGCTGAAACCAGAAAATACCACAGTTTTCTTAGGCATAACTTTGGATACCAAGCTTCAATGGGGCCCCCACATAGATAAATTGTCAAAAAAGCTTAACTCTGCAGCATACGCCGTTAGAAAAATTCGTCGTTTAACTGATTTAGAGACAGCCCATTTAGTATAGTTTAGTTATTTTCATAGTGTGATGTCGTACGGTATTCTGTTGTGGGGAAATGCCGCCGATATCCAGACAATTTTCGTGTTACAAAAAAGGACAATTCGTTCAATCTATAAATTAAGTCCCAGACACTCCCTCAGAGATAAATTTAAAGAGATTAATATAATTACTGTGCCTTCTCAGTATATTTATGAAAATCTTTTGTATGCACATAAAAATATTAATCTGTTTAAAAAATACAGTGATATCCACAGTATAAATACTAGAAACAAACACAAATTTATTGTTCCTACAACCAGGCTCAAGAAAATAGGTGGCTCGTTTAGATGCCAATGTATACGTTTTTATAATAAACTTCCTAGCCACATTCAAGATCTAAGCTTTAATAAATTCAAATCTTTTATAAAACGGAAACTATGCCAGAAAGCCTATTATACTGTGAAAGACTATATTGAGGACAAAAAGGCCTGGGATTGAGCTGCTCCAATAAATTTACACGGTGAATGTTGATTTTAATTTGCTAGCTATTTTAGACATGAATATTTACTGTAAAAAGTATTATATTATTTTCATTATTGAGAATATGAGGACTATGTGGGTCATTGTTTCAGTTATATTCTTGATCTGGCAGTTTAAGTAGTTTATGCGGCCTACCCAAATGTCCTTTCTTTGGTATTGTTCGTCGAATCGTTGAGCTCCTTAAGTTCTGAGTTGAGCTGCACGGTTACTTACAAATGCGTGCACTGACTGGACAGGTCCACTTAATCTGTGTGGTTCTTTCCTCAAAAGACCATTTCAGACACCAATCTACATGGTTCTCAAACATTATGTCCGATTTTTTATATACACATTGACATTGTTGAATTTTATATACACAATGACATTAGTATTTACTTGTAAAGTATTATGTTATTTTAATTATTGTGAATGTGAGGATTATGTGTATGTGTGTATTAAAAGTGTTTGTACAAACCTACTTACAGAAATAAAATCATTTATCATTTATCATTTACAAAACTATAGTTTGCTATGTATTTGAGCGATGAATAAAATTTTACTACCAAAAGAAAAGACAATCATTAAATTATCGAGTGGAGTATTCAATATTAAAACATATTTTATAAAAATAAATAAACAAACATTAAGTTCGCAATGTCAGAAAAAATAAAAATAAAAGGGAAAGTAAAAAAGAAGTATCTCTTCCAAACAATAAAATTTTAACTAGTGCGCCCAAGTGGCTGTGGAGCAGGACCAGCATTAAGCCAAGCATTTTTATCTACGACAAGCTGACCCGGCAGACGTTGTCCTGTCTTAACTATGAATGTCATATGTCGTTTAGTTTTAGTTTTGACTATTGACTAAAACTAAAACTATCGACTCATTTATCAACCGACCCATCTGTGTTGAACGATATTTGCAGCGCGCATTCTGTCAATCGCTGACAGTTATTTCAAACAACTGACAGTTATGTAAAATTAATATTTACGATAGGTTTTCTTAAATTTTCTAATTTTCCGCGCAATTTTTTAATTTTTTTCTTTCGTAATATCCTCCTCCTGACAATAACGAACACAACAAAAAAAAATTGTGAAATCGGTCCAGCCGTTCACGCGTGATGGCGTGACCAAGGGAAATAGGGATTCATTTTTATATATATAGATAGATATAATCATTGAACTTGTCTACACAGTGTGCGTTTAATGCATGTTTTAAATTTCTTCTCATTTAGATGAAGAATGCAATCAATTCAATAATATTTTTATGAGCGCAAAATGGGAATTATTAGTTTCGATTAAATATATGCAATTTCATATTACGAGTACTGCACATAGGCGTATTTTACGTTAACCAGACCCAAATTCATAAAAGAGTTCTTATTTAAATATCAAAGGAGTATTGAGTATTGATCTATTTTTACAACGTGTGGGCGATGCCGCGGGGCAAAATAAAATGTAAGACGAATAGTGGCTTTTATGCTAGAATATAATACGGTATAAAATGTCACTTATACGGATAAGGGTCACCAAGAAACCCTGAGGTTACTTCCTGAACGCTACCTGTAAATAATAACATTGTGGCAGTGACGTCACAGCTTCTGATCATAGGAATAGCTAAGTATACATTATCATATTTAGAGAACAGTTTTCCGTTGTTAGTTGTATAGTCAGTCAGCCTCAAAAAGATGGATACATCGTCAAGAATTGCTTGAACTGCCTACAATATTTGTTCCATAAAATTGTATTTATATGTATGTGTAGCCATAAAACATATTACACATTGGGTACTTAATTGTAGCTGTACAATTGACACAGTATTATGGGATATAAATTGTAGACAATCAAATTAATTATTGTCAATGTTTACATCATTTTGAGGCTTATTGTACAGTTAGCAACTAAAGTTGATTAACGCTTCAGTTTTCTTTAATATTAAGAGCCATCAGAGCAATATATTGCCTCCGCAGGCGCGATTCTCTAAGGGAACTGTTTAAAGATATTAACATCATGACGGTACCTTGTCAATATATCTATGAAAACATCATGTACGTAAGAAAAAATTTAAATCTTTTCAGTAAAAGAGGTGAAAGACATAACTATATGACTAGAAATAGGGACCAATTAGTTCAACCAGGTTTCAGACTGGCTAAAGTAGACTCATCCTTCATGGGGTACTGTTTAAAATGTTATAATAAAATACCTCCCCACATACTCCAACTGAATGAAACAAAATTTAAATCTCGTATAAAACGCACACTATGCAGCCAAGCATATTATAAGTTGGGGGATTACATCGCTGACAAAGATGCTTGGCTCAACGCTGGTCCTGCTCCACAGGGGGGCATAAATTAATTGATTAACATTCGAAAATATTGTTGGAGCTGCTGAAGATTGTAAAAACAACAACATCTTTGCATTGTATAAATTCAATTTCTTAACAATGTATAATTGCATAGCACATGTGTGAGCACTATGTACCTACTATAAAGCCACCATTTACTAGGCTCGTCTTTCGTTGACTTGAATGTGCCCTGGCGGCTGAGAGTATGTCATGCTCACTCAAATGTTTCGCTGGTGGTGGCGTGTGTGTTGGATCATTAAGTTCCCTTCAAAATGGTTGAGCTGAATGGTGCTGATCCATGCGTCATGTTCGTGAACGGGCGCCGTCAGTAGGGACTGGTCAACTCTTGGCTGCCACGGCTTATTTTAATTTAAATTTTTGAATTGTTTTTTTATCTTTTTTATTACGGATACTTTAAACGTGCACGTCTTTCTACATCGTTCTCACATTTTTAATTTGAACATGAATG
The DNA here is from genome assembly GCA_916610205.1 of Griposia aprilina. Taxonomy (NCBI): domain Eukaryota; kingdom Metazoa; phylum Arthropoda; class Insecta; order Lepidoptera; family Noctuidae; genus Griposia; species Griposia aprilina. Next base: position 4,616,262 of record OU744301.1, on the reverse strand, counting down.
ATGTAAACAATTTGTTTTTTGTAACTATATATTGATTTAAAAGAGTGTCCATGGAGTTTCTTGCCCGTTCTTCTCCATAGGTACCTACTACGCTTTGGAATGGGCAACTAGCTTCATTTTTCTGACTGACTGACCCTTTGACAATTCAAAAGTGCCTGTAATTGGTTTATTTGAAATAAATGCTTTGAGTTTGAGTTTGAGTTTGAGTTTGAATTAATTTTTGAGAAATATATTTTATTAAATTCGGAACAGAAATAAAATTTGAAGAATCATAACATTAAGATATTATAATGCTGAAAAACAATGTAACTAATAATTTTATGTCAATATAGCAGGGGTGTAAAAGTAGCAGTGTTAATTGACTTGTGTTGTTGACTGATGGGTCTAGTGTGATAAAAGAGATGAAAGCTTGGAACTGATTGGTAAATTTTTGTTCTAACCTGAGATTTTAATGCCAAAAACGGATCAAAGACTATGATGAATCAATTATTATTGGAAAAATTGCCATATTTGTAGCTCAATTTGTTCAGTGACAGCGATAAAGTCTCTTTTAATATTCTATAAAAAACGACTTTTAAATATGTTTTGTTTTTGTTTTTAATATGTATTAACTAATCTTAAAAGTATTACTTACTTATATTCTCTTCTGCAAAAATTAAAAAGTTATCATTCGATTAAAACCTCTTCTGGACTTTTGGATGTTCAGTATTAAATTAACCCTAGATCTGTTTCTAACGGTACCTACTTACTAGCAGACAATAGGACACGCCCTTCCTATTGAAAATTCTTACTGATAAAGGTACATAATTATGAATTTAATATTAATGTTACAGGTAACTTGAGAAGTACGGTCACTATGAATAATGTTCGGTCTGTATACATAATGCCCGAAATGCATGGCTAATCACTTTTCCCGGTCAGTATGAATAATGACCACCGTATCTTGAGCAAAGTAATAAATAAGATAATCTGTAGTGTTTTTGTTTATTATATAAAATTAAACTTACCTACATAATTATTATTGGAAGGTACAAGGTGATAGGTTAGGTTCGTGTTTTTCCCCTTCGCTAATTTTAATTTATGAATTTCTTCGCTAAAACGTCTTTTCATATAGAAGTTAAAAAAAAAAAAAACAAGCTATCTCAAACCTTGATTTATTATATGGACCACGGGTTGTCGGGCATTATTAATAAGGACCGGCAACAGTAATAAGTTTATCAATTGGACCAACCCTCTTGGTCATTATTCATAATGATCGGTCCATATTAATACCGCCCGGTTAATAAAGTTGCCTGTAACATTAATTTAGTGAAGAGTTTCAAAGTGTTCCTAATAACATCTTACACAACTTTCTTGAAATAAGTCCGCTGAACAGTTAATTATGTAGGTCCGTATTTAGGAAAACTACATAAGTATAATACCGTTACTTCAATAAATATGTATACAGGGTTAGTTTTCAAAGTCCTGCGAAATTTTTAATATTTTAATTAATTCGTTATTGTGTGTTCAACATTACAATCAAATAATAATAAAAATAAATGAAAATATACAATTAAAAATGACGGAAAAAAATCCTATCTTCATTTATCCAAACAAAAACTTTAGTATAGTACCTACCTACACAATCAATCAACAAGTACTTAAATGCATTACGAGTGATTTATGTCGTATATAAACTCGTAAGATTTATAACCATCGTTTAAGTTTGTCGTAAAACAATTAAGTGTTTGCATACCTCTTTTAATAGCAAACAGATCGGACCTTGTCAGCAATTGAAATAAAGAATTAAGTTTTTTTTTTGAGAATGGTTTAACTGAACCGTAAATGGTATACCTGAAGAAGGTGGCAATACTTACAAAACTTAAATCACGAATAAGTTCGCTTATGAGCATGGCACTTCTACACTAATAATAATATTATAAAAAGGGGGAGCGAATTTTGTGTTTTTGTATATGTGGAGGGTAGTCTCCGGAACCACATACTTGAAAAATTCTTTCACCAATGATAAATGATTTTATTTCTATAAGTAGGTTTGTACAAACGCTCACACGTCAATCATAATTTAAAAACTAGATGAGGTCGGCGTTTCCTATCTGACTACTCTGAGAAGAAAGGCCGAAACAAACTCAGAGGTCGCAGTCTCTTTTAAAGTCCAGACATAAATCAAATGAAATTGTAAAATGGTAAATGGTAATCTAAATGGTCTTTTGAGGAAAAACCACTCAGCTTGAGTGGACCTGTCCAGTCAGTGCACGCATTTGTCAGTAATCGTGCAGCTCAACTCAGAACTTAAGGTACAGTATTCCAGATGGATATACGCTCTATACTCGTATAACACATACATAACATAACATCACGCCTGTATTCCCCGAAGGGTTAGGCAGAGGTGTACCTACAGCACATCCACATTTCGCCAGTTATGTTTAAGTCCCATGTAATAGGGGGCGAGCCTACTGCCATCAACCGGGCACAAATCCAGACTCCGGGCTGCTACCGAGAAATTCCAGATAGAAAAACCCAATAACACTTTGCCCGACCCGGGAATCGAACCCAGGAACTCATGCTCAGCAGTAGCGCTTGCGGCCACGAGACCAACGAGGCAGTATTATATAAATATATACAAAATTAAGTGCTTAATAATATCAATGATATACTATCTTGAATTCATGCAAGCCTAGTACTTTTTGTTAGGTTTCTGCTCAAAACTTGTGCATAGCGTGTCGTGAACAGAAAACCGTCTTCGGGGGCAGGTCGCTAGTGTAAAATGAAAACCCAAATATCGCCAACATGGGACCTTTTTTTCCGTGTCGAAACATTTTTATTTCATTCAAACTTTTCAATGAAAAAGGACCAACCCCGTCGCCGTGGTCGTAGAAAATCCAGCACTTACTTCCTTTTAATTGGGACGAAATAGTCATTCTTTTTTTTATCACAAAAGCTTTTATCCCACACTGTTCACTCTATAAACGTAGCTATAAACATTTGCAGTCTGCTTCATTAAAATTAAGCTGACCTTTGCCTACATGACATTTTACACCGGTCATCGCTTTGTTTGACCTCACACAACTGTGAAGGTCTACCCTAATTTTATTTTAAACGCTTGCCCTTACCCTATAAAAAATTATATATAGTACTAATATAGTAATTAAATTACAAGAAAAATAAAATACACGCTTGTATTCCGAAAAGATAGACCTATGTATATGTACAGCACATGGCCACATTTCGCCAGTGCCGCCAGTTATATACTGATTATACCTACATATAGAGGCAAACCTAAAGCTACTAACCCAATCAGCACAAATTCAGACTGCCACAGCTACAGAGAATTTCCCGAAAAAAAAATTCAATACCCTCAAACGGGGTGAATAGGGATGCAGAGGTGTATCGAGACGAAGCAAGAAAAGAGAGTTTAACATTAAAATAGTACAGTTTTTTGCCAAAAAGGACTCTGTGTTTACTGTATTATAATTAAAGATTAAGTGCCAATTCACCCATACATCCCTATTCACCCCATGGTAACCCCAAGTAACACATGGTGGGATGGGTCGAATGACCAATTTTCCCACTTGTACGCAAAATACGCAATTGAACGTGGAATTGCGGACACCGCCCGTTGAACACTGCAATACTCAACCCAAGAATCGATCTTAGAACTGCCACGTTCTACAGTCGCACTTGCCAACACTATACCAATGAAGCAGACTTACTTTTAATAAAATATAAATAAGTAACAGTTTTCATTAAATCGAGTCGGGAATCAAATTAGAATTTCAGGATGGGAAAAAAAAAATCGTTCAGCATTTTTCGCTGGTAAACATTAACCAATAAGGATCAAGGGATAATTCCAAGTGTACGCTGTTAACGATAATTTTCCCAGTTATTTTGCCCATCGAATTTCGTACGGAGATTTTTTGCAAACATAGGTAAGATTCATAGATGCTTGTGTAAGCTAAATTCATTACTTACGAATTACTTACTGTACTTAAAAGATTTGATTAAAAATATTGATTACTTTTAACCAAAGCTTAGGTTTTACTATCTTTAACTGTTGAGGTGCTGCTGCCTCAAAAACATGAACCAATTTTGAGGAATAGATTATAATAGAATACTCTTTATTATTCACTACACACACTATAGGAATATTGTAAGTCTAACTAAATTGACAGATTCTAGCCTGGTTTTCTCCCCAAAAATGGCAAAGTTTTAGTTTTCTAAGATCGACATTATCCAGAATAAATGTCGCCTACTTATTTGACCTATTCCATAGTCTCATGATACAAAGGAAATCATGTAATCCAAATTCTCATTGAAGAAACAAATTTTCCTCCAGATTACGTAAATTTTCCACGATTAGTATAAATGGGATTGCAATTATTTATTCAGCACTAGCTTCATTTAGTAGGCCATTACTAAGCCCACACTATTCCCTTTGAACTTCAAAGGAACTTACATTTATCCTCGTCCCATGTTTGGTAAAAGCGGCAAAATATCCTATTGGTTATTGAATTAAGAACCAATGCTTGGTTGTTTGAAGTTTTAAATAACACAAAAAAAAAATGTGTGAGGCACCATTAAAGAAAGAAAGAAAGAAAAATTGATTATTCTGCACAAACAAGACGCACATTACAAAAAAAACTAGACAAAATATATACAGTAACAAAAAGTAGCCAAAAGCCGCGTATTTAAAACGTTAAAAGTTTGACAATGTTGTCCAGTGCTTGATGTCAGGCCAGATCAAAAAACCAAAGACAATATTACACATTGCGTAATGCGTTGCGACACTGGCAAATGACAACAACGAAGACAGTCAAAATTTGAAATGATCTACATAAGTCCACCACATATCCTGTCAGCTGCACGTTATAGGAACTGATGGACGCTAGTGATGGCGCCAAATACGTAGCCGAATTCTGGGACGAGTCCATTTAGATTGCCATCGACACGCTAAGAAGAAGTGTACCACATAATCTCAAAATAAATCTAAAGATTTTCTGTAACCGTCATAAATATTTCTGCCACCAAGCCTTTAAATTATACCTCTGCCGGTAGTTTCATATATGTATATTACAGGTACAGGTTAACTTGCAAGCAAATGCGACAGCTTCATCTTCTAAGGTTGCAAATTGCAACCGGTTCAGCAAATCGCCCGAAGGTTTTTCTTTCAGAAAAGCTATCAACCTGTTCACCAGATTCTGATGATCCTACCCACATTATAAACCGTTTTTATGTTACCTACTCCTCAATGTTTATTATAAAATTTCCGTTTATGTTAAGGCGGAACCTTCAGGGTAGCCCACGAAATTCAATTTTTCTTACGTTTTTTGCAATTTGCATGTCACTGTCAGGTTATATTTTGATAAACATATGACTCGCGACCGTAACAAATATGGTTTTACAGAATTATAATCATAAGAATCAGCAATACATCTCTATAACTTCATATTAACCTATTGAATGACTATTTCATGAAATCATGACATTTGAGGCCAATTCTAACATAAGGAGTTGAATTGCTGATTCTAATGATTATAATTCTGTAAAGCCATATTTGATACGGTCGCGAATCATATTTAATCACCATACAACCTGATACTGACCTGCAAATTGCAAAAAACGTAAGAAAATTTTAATTTCGCGGGCTACCTTGGCGCCTGCCCCTTAATCCAATTAACTCTTATTATTATAAAAGCACTTCAGTGCCTGCCTTTGTTTATCTGTGTGCATTTACGAGTACTAATTAGGACTCTGTGGGTCTTTGACTTCAGCGGACTGCAATCAGTGCAGTCACGTATGTTTGTTTATTTATTTATTTATTAAAACTTCTCGCACACAATAGTATACAAAGGAGGACTTAATGCCTTAGGCATTCTCTACCAGTCAACCAAGGGTGGTGAAGAGATAAGATGGCAGGTGCTCTGTATAACAGACATTACTAATAATAATAATAAAATATTAAAAAGATAACATAAGTATTTATAAATAAAATAGGTATACAAGTACCTAAACAGAATATAAACTTATAATACACATACATACATATTTACTATAATATATATCTACATTATACATATACTATATATATGCACAAAAAGAGAAGGAGGTAATTGAGATGACTCTACGCTATTTATTTTGAAAATAACTCCGCAATTCCGCGTTTTTCTCCGCGTTTGTTCTTTGCATACACAGTAATAAACGAAAGCGCAAATACACAGACACGAAACGCAAAGATACCTACGTGCTGTAGTTCCGATTGCGTAATTGGCGCCACCTAGTGATGTTTCACGATATATACCAGTGGCCTTAGTACGAACGCGCGGAGATAATGTAACACGAACGACTTAAAAAGTTTTAAATACTCGTTTCACAAATAATATTTCTTAGACTTTATTTTTATCCATGGGTGATAATTGGGTAAGGTACTTAATGGTTATGGGTAGCTTACATTTTTGCAATAAGCACAAATAATAATAATCATATTATTTGTGCTTGTTCCAAAAATGTAAGCTAAAAAGCTAGAAGATCGTTGTTTTTTAGGTTCAAAAATCGTTCGAATTTGTGTTAAGCTTACTCCGCGCGTTTGTGCTAGACACAATGAACTGTCAGGGATATCTTAGATAACTTCTAATAGTGTTTCATATTCTGTAAATTAGTAGGCAGATTTAATAGTTACTGTTATATTGTCAAACCTAGCTCATGATTGTTATCTGGTAGTATCTAAATAAGAAGTAGTAGGATGGTAGTAAAAATGTTCTAGGTATCAAGAGATCAGCGTGCAGCCTATACTATTTACCTACTAGATTCTGCCCGCGTCTTCGTTCGCGTGGATGTCCTAAGTCATCTAAAATACAAAAAAATAATACAGCCCATGTTACTCGCTGATAATTTAGCTTTCTACAATTAATGAAAATTATTTTTTAAATCGGTTACAAACAAACATAGAAAAAATCACCTCTTTTTTCTTTATAATATTAGTTTAGATTAATACGTATTACACCAATCGAGAAAATCTTAAATTCATCCATTCACTGACAGACAACGTGCAGCCTAAGCCGCTGAATCTAGAAGCATGTAATTTTGTACACATAATAGTAGATTGTTATACAAGAGGCTAAAATGACCCATTATATACGAGGTAGTTTTACTCCCAAGCACTAGCGAGGGAATAAAGAGAAACCGAGTTATATTTGGTTTTTAGCGACGTGTGTTAAACTCTACTTTTCACTAGGATTGCGAGAAAATAATCCAATACAATATTGAAACGATTACTTTTTTATCATTTATTCTGTAGCCGCAACGCAATACACGCATTCTACCGAAAAGATCGCTGCTTTTAGTTCCATTTTCAAAAATAAAATGTTCTACTTTTTTATGAAACAATAATAAGTGAAGTCTTTATTCATGCTTATTCTACTTATGAATAAAGACTTTTTCGTTTTTGTAGGCTCGTTGGTAACAGGCAAAAAAAACTTTTTCTTCTAGAGGAAAATATGCTATTTTATCCCAGCTCTGGTATGCTACAAAGACGGACTTTTTGAGCAAGAGGAGTGAAAAACCCTTTTACAACAAGACGAGCATTAAGGATGGAATTTTAAAAATTAATTCTCGAAAGGGGTTAAAAGGGGATGAAAATTTGTATCGAAGTTCATTTTCGCCGATGGGAAGGCCCATCGGGTACATGGCTTGATAAACTATTAAGAAAAAGACTTTTACTTGACGGTTATGCCTCTAGAATACGTAGTCTGAACTAGCAGTAAGAACTTTGTCCACATATTATAAACTGAATTCAAAATGTTCATGTCTTTTGTATTATTTGACTACAGAATGCCAATGTCAAGTTTCGTAATATCATAAAACGGTTATTATGGCTAAGAAACTTTAGTTGGAAACTATTAAAAAACATGTGTTTCTTGTGTCATGTTTACTAAATTCAAGCTGAAAATCTACACAGCTATGAAACTTAATATTCTATTTTACATTTTCATCTTAAAAAAAAATATAAATGTACATTTTATGTCTGGGTTGCACATTAAAAACAATTGCTGAATTGCTGCAATCAAGCCAAGCTTGTGCCAAGAATGAGTCCATTAGATAAGATAAGATAAGATAAGATAAGATAAAAAATTATTTGCCCAAACATGTGTATACATACAATAATAAAAAGTGCATGCAGGATAACATAATGAAAAATTGGTTCAGACATGTTTGCCATACTACGGCGTGCAAATGTTTAGAATTACAAGTGATTTTCTTAATAATTATATCCTTCAGTCCAAAAAAAGGCAATTTTAACAAAAAATATACATTACAAGAATAAAAGAATTAAACAAAACAAAATTTAATCTATGACTGCAAAATTTGCAACTAGTAGGTAATAAATGTCAAAAGTAAAAAAAAGAAAAAAAAGTTGAAATCATAATTAAAAATAAAGAGGAATTAATAATTCATGTCAAAGTATACAGTCATGTCAAAAGTAATTAATAAAATCATAATTGAATCCATAATAATCATAATTTATAAAGTCTTTCAGAGTCAAATTATTCAAAAATTGTTATGATTATTTATATAATAAAACATAGAGAACAATAGATATGTAAAATATTATCAAAATTTCTCATCTAAAAACTCATTCAAATTATAATAAGCCTTATCTGCTAGAAAATTATTAACTCTCTTTTTGAACGCTGCATCATTTAACTGCTTCCAGTCTTTTGGAAGTTTATTGTAAATTTTCGGAGCCATGCAAAAGACACTTTTGCGCATAAGTGCCGTTCTATGTTGTTGTAGGCAAATTTGGGTATTGTCACGTCTATTACGAGGGAATCGATCTGCCATGCGAGAAAATAGGAGAGGGTTGGATCTTACGAACATCGCATTTTCTAATATGTAAAGTGAAGGTAGGGTCAAGATTTTGTATTTTTGAAAATAAGTTTTGCAACTCTGAGTGGTTTCAAGTTGGAACATCGACCTAATACAACGCTTTTGAGTTTTAAATATAAGTTCCCGGTCAGTCGAGTTACCCCAAAAAATTACGCCGTACCTCAGAATGGACTCCACCAAACCATAGTATGCGGTGAGTAAAGCATCTATACTAATTACCACTGCCAGTTTGTAAAGAGCATATGCTGAGGTATTCATCTACATGGAGTTCAAATCAGCTTAAAAGGTTCCTACTGCTGGGAATCAGGCCTCCTCGCCGTGAAAGAGACCAGTGCGAGTTGGTACACCACTGTTTTTCTTTTGTTTTCATGAGTTGCCAATCTATTTGCAAGGTCATCAGAACCTCGTTACTTCCTAAAAAAGTCGTTTATTAACTTAAACATAATCGATCTATAATTGACATCAAATTCTAACAAATAAACACATTAATATTGTATCACGGCATATCACGCGATGGCGTTGTTGACATGTTCGAACATATTATTTGCGGAGCCATTACCGATTGTACCCGCGGTGTTAGGCTGTAACATGGTGGAGGCGTAAGCGGGCGCGGAAGCGGATATTGAAGCTCAAGAGTTGCAACCATTTTATCACGTCTGATGTAGTTGCGTCTATCCGTATGAAGTTTCTTAGTTTTTCAAGCAGCATTAAAAGACCAAGTTTTCCCACAATTATCCTCCAAAATATACAATAACGCTACGACATATACAAATGACGTAGCTTTTAGAATAATATTTTCTTTCTAGGGAAATCTTACTGAGAGATAAAAAATACCAGCCAAGTGCGTGTCGGACCATGCACAGTGAAGGGTTCAGTAGTCGAGATAAATATTTACACATGTACGTGTATTTTTACTATTTGGCTATGGTAACATAAAAACGGTTTATTTCACTGGTAATATAATCTTAGTTTTTGCACGTAGTGTTTATCAAGCTGAGCACACTGGACCGGCACCGTTATTACGTAACACACTATCTATCACAATCTGAATCATTTTGAAGTCTACTGCTAATCCATTGCTTCATATGTTCGAAAAAAATCTGCTCAGCAACGTAAATAACGCAATGAATTTTGTTGAACTGTCAAAATGAAAGTCATTCCTACTGTAGCAACGTAATTACCCCGCGGGTCCCGGAACATTTTCATAATGTCAAACTACACTTGTTTGTTAATGAATACTTGTAAACGAAAATTTTAATGCTTACTAAATGGAACAGCAGTAATAGTTAGTAATAGTAAGCTTCCGGGTAACTTATTATTTTGAATATTTTTTTTTTGTAGATAGATAGAATTAGTCCAAGCAGTATCTAAATCTATGGCAATTATCAAAAAAACTGAAAGCTTTTCAATACTCTTCAATAATATTAATCTTCAGTTGAAACTTTAAACATAAAGTCGCGGTATTTACAGTACTTTCTTTCTAAGACGTTCATTATTAAGTAGACTTAATCATTGCGCCAGAATATCTAATAGCATGTACAAAAACACCCTGTAATAATTTCATGACAGTGCGCAATGTGCGCATTTCATAATCATTAAACGCATTTTGTTTTTCCGCCGGCCTTCATAGATGAGTTCACAGCCAATTTAACTTCACGACGACGCTTCAAAGAACGGACATCAATAATAAACAAATGAAACTATTTAAATCCAGATTCCGTTACGAAAATAGCTACCCTTTGCTGCGATTATTAGAATTTACACATGAAAAACCCGGACAAGTGCAAGTCGTAAGTACTTTTAGAGCAATTTATTTTCTGTAAACAGAATGTACCGAGACTTAGCTGCTATCAAGAAGTGGTCTGATAGTTTTGGGGTATCAGTAAACCCTTTAAAGTGTCAGGCCATTGTAATTGGAAGCCCGCACATGATGGGTAGGGTGGCGCTTAGCTCTCTTCCTCCTCTTATTTTTAATGGTACCATCATACCTATTACCCCTACGGTGAAAGATCTCGGTTTGCATCTTGACTCAACGCTTAGCTGGCAGCGCCAGGTTTCTAGTGTTAGTCAAAGGGTCAACGGTACTCTGCGATCCCTGTATCGTTTGAGAAACTTTTTGCCCGCTAAGACGAAAACTATGCTTGTGCAGACTTTGATTTTCCCCATCATTGACTATGGTGACGTGTGCTACTTTGACTTGAATGCGGTTTTGCTGGATAAGCTTGACAGACTACTCAACAATGGTATCCGATTCATATTCAACCTCAGGAAGTATGACCATGTGTCGAGTTACAGGACTGAGCTCAAATGGATGTCCATCCGCCAAAGGAGAAGTTTGCGCTCTTTGACCACACTTTTCTCGTTTCTCAACTCTCCCACCCCTCCCTCTTATCTTATGTCTCACTTTCAATATCTATGTTCTTCACACGCTAAGAATCTGCGTTCTTCCAACAATCTTCTCCTTCTCTGTCCTTCTCATACTTCCGATTTTATTCATTCTTCCTTTCATATTCAGTCCATTCTTCTCTGGAATGCGCTTCCTCTTGAAATCAGGACGGCTACCAGTCGGTATGCTTTTAAGCGGAAATTGCGGAGTTATTTTCAAAATAAATAGCGTAGAGTCATCTCAATTACCTCCTTCCCTTTTTGTGTATATATATAATATATGTATAATGTAGATATATATTATAGTAAATATGTATGTATGTGTATTATAAGTTTATATTCTGTTTAGGTACTTGTATACCTATTTTATTTATAAATACTTATGTTATCTTTTTAATATTTATTATTATTATTAGTAATGTCTGTTATTTAGAGCACCCGCCATCTTATCTCTTCACCACCCTTGGTTGACTGGTAGAGAATGCCTAAGGCATTAAGTCCGCCTTTGTATACTTTTGTGTGCGAGAAGTTTTAATAAATAAATAAATAAATAAATGTTCCAGAAATCGACGGAACTATTGTAGGTTATAATAGCTTTGGTCAAGCCCTCCCAAAATAATAAAACATATGTTTCGCAAAATATTATAGTTTTCGAACACACATTTCAAAAAATAAACAAAATTACCGCCATTTGTCATGCTTTTGACTCTCATGTGATAAAATATTTTTATTAATAAATTTTTCCATTAAAATATTATTAAATAGTTACTCTATCCGTAATTACCTTTGATTCTCTATAAAAGCTTACAAATTCAACATAAATTCTCTATTATTTGTTTTTTTTCCTCAAATATTTTTTTGTTAATATATTTTATTAATTTTAAACACTATAAGATTTTGTGGAACATATGATTTGTTATTTTGAGGGCTTTTACCACCTGCAGTCTGTCGGTCGATTTCTGGGATACCTGTATACCGAAAATATTTGTGATTTGTAGCTTTGAGCAGCCGTTATAATGAAAAATGAGTAATAGTTTTTACAATCTTCAGCAGCTCCAACAATATTTTCGCATGCTAATCAATTAATTTATGCGCCCCTGTGGAGCAGGACCAGCGTTGACCCAACCACCTTTGTCAGCGATGTAATCCCCTAATAATAATTAAGAATAATAAGAATCCTATAGATTGATATTCTATGAAATTGTGTTCAATATATATGAACTTACATGGCTGTATTGATGATTTTAATGATTATAATTCTGTAAATATATACTTGTGACAGCCGCGAATCATATTTTGTTCAACATACAACCTGACACTGACCTACCCTTAAGCAAATAAACCTATGCTAGGAGACTCCAAACACGGCATAATCTTAGTATTTCCGCTTTCTACTAATTTCATCTTTCACATAATCTATTCCTCTTTTTTCTTGCAATTGGTATTCTGTAGAAACAAACCAAAAACTAAGCTTTTCGTACTGCCAGATTCAAAATTCAACTCATCACAGAACTGCTAATACCAAACACCAGTTTGAAGTAATATTCCTAACTTTCTAATTAAAGTAGGTACCTCCACATTGTAACGAGCAAACTGTAAACTTTTCAGGCGACATTTGTAAATCCAGTGACACGAACATTGTTGAAATATAGAGTGCCCACTAATTCATGAACATAGCTTTACTCGTGAATGTTTAAATGAGACTGAAGTTGAATTTAATTAATATTAGTTTTTGCCCCCAGCTTTATCCGCGTAGAGGTTGGAAATTACCTCACAGAAACATACTACCAGGATAAAAAGTATGCTATGTCCTAACCCAGCACTCTAATTGCGGTACACACTAAATCTACCACAATTTGAATAATTTTGAAGCCTATTGCTAATCCATTGCTTCATTATGTTCGAAAAATTTGTCTGCTCAACAACGTAAATAACGCAATGAATGTTATTGAACTGTCAAAATGAAAGCCATTCCTACTGTTAGTGTGATACGCAATTACCCCGCTGGTCATGGTCTACCTGTGTGCGTTTCTTTGAAATCAGTTCAGCTGTTAAGGTTTGAAAAGGTTACAGACAGATAGTTACTTTCAGATTTATATTGTAGCGGCATCTATAACGCCACATGCGAGCTACGCGTCACACTGACGTCACGCAAAATCCTGCATCGCGCAAGCAGAGTTTACCGCGCAACTAGCATATATACAACGTCCCGACATCAAACGTTGGGCAGTTGCCCGCCAGACACGTATCCGTATCATCGGCGGATCCTCCCTTTTCTATAGAGGATGAGTGAACTTTACACCCTGTTCCCCATACCTATAATTAGTAAGGATTGGGTAACATCCAAATTGCCAGTGTCGTCTGAAAATGAACAATCATCTTACGACAACGTTGATCACTATTGGGCTTTGTCACTTTGAACTCGTTATTAGTCAGTTTGTGAAATACGTCTGTGTATAATAATGACAAGGTTTTAGAACCTTATGCTTAAGTTTTCGTAAGTCGTCATTAGCTTCGTTATAAAAAATACAACAATTCAACATGACATCGAGTACTTTTATTTTCCCGCGTGATTTGTTATGTATTGGTTAAGAAACGGCATGGCATTATCAGCCTACAACGGTCCCACTGCTGGGACACAGGCCTCCTCTCTGTGAAACGAAGTGGGCCATATTCCACCACGCGGTTCCAGTGCGGGTTGGTGAAGAAAGTGCAAATGAAAATAATATTATGTAGCACTTTATATTCAACAAAAACTTGTAAACACGGCTGCATATCAAGCTTTACATTTTCATTATAAGCTGACCTCTCATTGTACGGAAATCCTATACAATGCGAGTCCAGCTTATACTGGAAATTTATAGCTTGATATGAAGCCATGTGTACCTAAACAGTTTGAAAGTGATATTAGTTTCTTAGTCTAAAGTTTAAACTACGAGTGAAGCTGTAAACTTTTACCGCGAGGCAACAACAATTTGGCACAGTAATTACCTATAGTAGTTCTATCATCTCATTAGTTGAGAGGTTTCATTGTCGCAATTGTTTAGAAAAATTAAGTCCGTTTATTTATTAAGATTTTATACACTTATGGTAAAAGTAAAGAGTTATTGCAGATCATAAATAAAGAATTCTACTTTATGGGGACTACATGACCTAAACGCAAATTTATAATGCCTAAAAATATATGATCCACTGGAGTAACCAAAATCAGAAAAATATATGATATTCTTCTGGATATATGCTAGTTAGATAGTGTGTTGAAAACATAATACAATTAACTTGATATGATATAAAAAAATCACGAAGATACCTCTAACAAAATATTTTAACGATTAAAAACCATACTTATATGCATGCAAACATTGAGTTTTTTTGTCAGATTATTCTACGAGTAACATACTAACGTAATAGTGTTTTAATTTTTTAGTCCAATGAATAGATTTTTTGTAAATCCATAATCGCTTCATATTTTGCAATAAATTACCAGCGTTTTGTCGTCGCGTGTCTCTTTCTTTTCTATGCAATCCGACAGTGACCGCGCTTTAGCTCTTGTAAGCCTCTTAAGTATTCTCGAACACTGCTCGTTTAAAAAAAAAAAAACGTACATTTTGCCTTTAGTCTGTACCTTACTGTACCAAAATATTAATTTTAGGTACTTACCAAACTAGGGGTTGAAAGTAGACGAGGTTATGTCGGTCCTTTGTATGAAAATTCAGTCTCACCCCCTGGGGGTCGAGTGTGAACTATGTTTAAGGGTTGAGAGGATACAAATAAACAATATTTTTTAAGGGTCGTGGGGCCGAGAGTGGACTTAACGTAAACGCTGAAATCTATGTATCTAAGGGTCCCTTTTATTTGAATAAATGTCAAAAACCGAAATGATACCGTATTGTCATTTACCGGAAATTGCTATACAATAGGGCTTTTATCCTGAAGACTGTTACCAGGTGGTAACAGTCTATTAATATCTAAATAATTTTCGAGTGCTTACGGTACCGAGAATTGCTAAGCTTCTTATGTTCCTTTAATGCTGACATTTAAAGCTCTAATTAATTAAGCTTAGAACAATAGGCGTATTATTTTATCGTAATTTAAAATTCAGTTACCTTTTAATTTTGTAACCATATTTTGATTTAAAAGAGTGTCCATGGAGTTTCTTGCCCGTTCTTTTCCATAGGTACCTACTACGCTTTGGAATGGGTAACTAGCTTCATCTTTCTGACTGACCGACCCCTTGACTATTCAAAAGTGCCTGTAATTGGTTTATTTGAAATAAATGCTTTGAGTTTGAGTTTGAGTAATGATCAGAAGAACTAAAAGAATACCAAATTTCTCAGTTATAAACACATACATAAAGTCACGCTTTCTTCCCATGGGGGTAGGCAGAAACTACAGAACACTACCTGCTACGATCTTTACATACTCCTTTTGCCTCGTTTACGTTCATACATCTGATCATACACGCACGCCGGTTGCGAGTACTACGCACCTGACCTTTAAGCAGAACATCACCAATAAGGTCAATATTTCCTCCTAGGGTGACCCCCCCGGCGTTTCCACTCACATCTGCCCTGTAAATACATCATCATCCTCATTCATCCTCTAAACATGACCAAACCATCTAAGTATACTCTTTTCATTTTTTGTTTTTTTATTTCTCATTTATAACTGCAGAATTATCCCTAGATTCACATGAATAACGCTGTGAAACAACCTACATCGCAATATTCTAGCAATTGTGAATAACCAATGATTTAGATAATAGCGGTCGCTTATCACTGTGTCCATTTCCATACAAGGCGACAATTTGGCGCGAACAGTAATTTGTACCACATCACCATCGATTGAGAGCCCTTACTGCCATGATTGTGTTGTTTATGGCTTAGGTTATTGACATGGATGGCCTTCGTAATATTATAATTACATTTTGTGGGGAAAGAAGACACATGCGTACAGCACGCGTAGCATGACCACCATAGAAACGGGTTTTGTCGACGGTCAAACTACGCGTGCAGGTGTGAGAAAGAAGATTAGTTAGCAACACATAAGGTGTATTTTAAAATACAGTTCACTAGGTATGCATGTAGGAACAGAGCGTGTCAGGATAGTGAAAGGAGATCTGAAGATGGATGACAGATGTGAAGCATAAATGAGTGACAAAGTTGAATGTACGAAATAGTCAAGGATTGAAAGAGATAGCGAATGAATGTTTTAAATGTAGAATTAGGTAAAAAAAAGAACGGAGATTAGGAAGAAAATGGTGAAAGACGTAAGAAGATTGTGAAGACGAAAATAAAATAAAAAGAAGTAATCAGTGGTTTTATTTAACTTTAATAGAGCTAATCCCACATGCATATTAACTACGACGAAAAATGAGAAAACCAAAAACGGATGTGTACATTTTGAGACATCATAATTATTACATAATTGTACTATGGTATTTTTTGTATGGTGACGCACAATCAATTCTTGGTAGTAAGTATGTCGTGAAAAAACATTATTATTGTCTTCTAATAACCGTGCTGTCATGCTGCTGTGGTTACGAGGTTTGAGAAAGATGGTCACCGCTGCCAAACCTCTTGGTCTCTTGGTCTTGTTCCATCAGACGCTTCATTTTTTGTCCATTTTTGTCTTTCATTCGGCATATTTGACTCGAAATGAAAACATTTGAACACAAAATGAATCAAGTGAAAAATGTATCCATTAGAGAACCCATCCAACGGTATTGAATTTTGGCACCCGGCCGCATCTTTCACTCGCCTGCTGAAAAATTAAATGATACCTGAACAGATGAATATTAATTCCTATGTAATTTTGTCTGTGTCTTGTACCTCGTGTCTCCCGTCAGATATCAGTTTAAGATATCTTTATAGGCTGCCTAGTCTTTGCCGGGGATCACTTCATACTTTTGTAATGTTTTCCGTGTTATTCCTTCATTTAAACTCCTTTGACTTTCATCCCCCGTTTCTTATCCTCAAAATTAATTCTATTAGTCTAGTCACGGACCAGAAAAAAAAGAGGACTCCGCGCCACGCATATCGAAAGTGAATCACCGTACCGATCTATGTGCGTGTAAATAAGACGTGTCTTACTTGTGATAGTTATTCCTTGACACTTTTTCTGGGATATAGAATTATGTTTACACCATTTCACAACACAAGAAGGTATTATTTTATTACTTGACGTAAACAGTACCTTCAATGACGCCGTAGTGCCGCGCACCTTATGATGTAAATGTGTGCGTGAGGCAAGTTTGTATTTTTTTTTTATGAGTGCCATCTCGTAGTTTTGTTCCTGAGAGGTCTTGGCTACTTAACTGGACTATCCTGTGGCTGCTTTAAGCTAACTCAACGCCTCCAGCCAGGGGCGGATTTCTTAAAATACTAGGTGACCGCACGCTAAGGGCACCCCCTGTGGGGTACGAACCTCGGCTTAGGGCGTCTTTGAGGGGAGGACAGCAAGGTGGGACAGGCTGGATCGAATTTTGATCATTATTATTATTATTCGGGGAATTTAAAGCTACAGACTCACTGCGGCGCAGGCTGGCGCTTCGTCGAGCAAGGGTCGGGGGGACATGTTTGTACAAACGGTCCGGCATACTAATAGTGCTTCACTTTCGATACCCGTGGCGGGAAGTCCTTCTTTATTTTCTAGTCCGTGAGTCTATTTTATTTTTTACAAAAGTGCACGTTACTAACTTGTAAGTAGCTATTATAACATCCATAATGGACGGATGGATGGCTCCTATAACACAGGTTTTTCCTCGCACGGGGGTCATTGATCATTTATTTTGTATAAGGTTATTTGCACGCTTAAATTAAGTGGCTACCTGTATCTGTGTACTTTTTTATGTCAAATAAATATATTACCTATTTTTTTATTATTATTTATTATTATATTAATCTGGTGACACAAGTCGATATTATGTTGCAATGGAACACTATTTCTTTTTTTATAGAACATTATCTCTTTCCAGCAGTAGATACAATGAAAAGGTACCGTTTACCGTTTCAATTCTTTTATTATAACAAGTCTTTATTTATTTAAACAAAAACTCTCATAATGACGTATTTTACCTAAGCAGTGTCACCTTTAACCCCAGGTAACCTTGTAAAAACATTACATATTCATAGAGTAAGGTCGCCGGTACATAAGAACTAAGAAACGTTGTGACTTCTTATCGGAGGTACCAGACGTAGGTGCTTTGTTAAAACAGTATCGCTGCCAACCGTAAACATTTTTCCTTAAAAACCTTGTCATTTCTAGAATTTTTTTGTTGTGTATTTTTTGGCAAGATAACACTGTAAGTACCAAAATTTTGAGGTAGTCCACTCAGAGCACTGATTTCAACAGCACTTGACCAAACGGTACCAGCACTTCCACTAATCACACTGAAACAAACATTTTAAACTTCGGCTTCGGTGGAACAGTTTATTAATATTATTTTGAGTCCCCGAACGGCACCTGCATACAATTTGTAGTGATGGGACGTATGCAGTTAATCTAAAAGGAAATCCTTTTCCTCATCAGAGACCTATGGTATAAAGGGGCCTACTTTCACGTATAAACAATTGTTGCCTTTCAAAAGAAAAATACTGAGTTTATCCTTCCTGAAAAATGCTCGAACACCAATGAATTTCCATTGATGTTCGACTTCAGCATACAGTAATAGGAATACCTGAGCATTCCATGCTCGTCCCAGTTATAAGCTCATTCTTGAAAAACTCACGAGTTTTTAAAGCGCATAAACTTAGCAAAATTATGGCTTTCCAGCATGATCAGGAAGCACTTCTGAAAAGTCTGAAACTTGCATAACGGAACTTAATAAAAGTCTGCCATAAAGTGCCCCGGTCATATAACATTCTACGAATTTCCCTTCAATATTGCACCGACAATTTAAATATAACTTTGTACTTAAACCACAATACCCCGGCCATACTTTAACGAGCGTGGTTATAGTGACGTCACACATTATGACGTCAGTATCAACGTACATTTAAATTTATATAACGTATTTACAGGCCACTGGGAATGTTACAGAATGTAACATCTGGCTGTTATCATAGGGAAATTCCAGTACTCGACAAAAATCATGTAATGAATAGTGCGTACACTTCAATATAATGTAGTGCTTATACGAAAATCGTGTTACTAACTGGTAGGTACTTGCCCCAATAATCTTTTTATTCAGAAATAGATGGTACTGAAAACATTTCATAATAATATTAGTATTCACTGTGTGTTCAAAGGTTAGGACAAAAACGTTTCTACAACCGTTTTCACGCATTTTTCTCTGTAACACAGAAGAAATAGAGATTGAAACACTTTCTTTTGATTATTTTTCCAGGTGAAATCGTACAAATAATAAATGACATTCTCATTTTTTAAATCTACCGTCAAACGGGGGTAGAGAGATGCAGGGGTGAATTGGAACGAAATTTAGAAAAGGGATTTTAACATTGAAATAATATAGTTTGTTGCCAACAAGGGCACTTAATCGTAAATAAAAATACATTAAACACATTAGAGTCCTTTTGGCAACAAACTATATTATTTCAAAATCCCTTTTAAAGTTTCGTTCCGATTCACCCTTTCATCCCTATTCACCCCGTTTGACGGTATCAATTTCTTAATTTCTCCCTGAAAATGATAAATTTTAGCTCTATCATCCATGAAATTTAATAAGACACATACGTAAAATAATTTATTTAATGACAAAAACAGTTGTATTTATTTCTTATACATTAAAGTGCTTATATACAATCTATAACCCAACTAACTAATTACAATAGGTACTAAATTAAATTACTAACTAACTAGATATGACAAAAATAAATATTTGTATCGCTTTTTTCACTGGCTCTATCTATATACGAGTCCCTACTTTCACAATTTGTTGAAGTAATTTGAATCGAATGAGTTTCTATAGATTCATCATCATCATCATCAGCCTATATTCGTCCACTGCTGGACGTAGGCCTCTCCTAGTGAACGCCACTGAGCCCGATCTTCGGCTCTCCTCATCCAGTCTCTGCCAGCCGCCTTTCGCAAGTTGTTTGTAAAGATTATGTAAATATATCTAATTAGGTATTAGGAGTTAGGTTTATGCTCGTCTAAGGATCCAGTGAAAATAGAATCGTACTACGTATTTACGTGGTTTGCAAAAGAGAATAGAGCTGTGGTGGCCCAGTGGTAATGGCCCCGACTTACGAGTTATCGGTTCATGGGTTCGAACCCAGGCAGACGCGTTACTTTGGGTAGTATATTTCAGCACCACTGCTCTAAAAACGGTGAAGGAAAACATCGTGAGGAAACCGGCATTTGCTAAATCCAAAAATTTGAAGACCGCCAACCCGGACTTGGCCCGCTTGGTTCACTATGGCTTACTCCTTCCCACAGAAATAAGGCCTGTGTCCCAGCAGTGGTCACATTATAGGCTGATTATGTATTATATGGTTTGCAATACAAATAGTACCTAGTGTAGGTACTTACTGCAAAAAATGCGCTAGACAAGTTTTATCATTCGAATGGTCGCAAGACTTGCAGGAGTTCATCGTGACTACTTCCAAGTTGTAATTATTTAGATCTAATGAATAATATACAGGTCCCGTCACGTAAAAAAACGCTGGCCTGTACCTGCGCACTGAACGATTAATTGAATTCCAACCTATTCCAAAGTACTAAGTAGCTAGTAAATTACCTATTATGATTTTTTAATAAAACAATTACACATATATTATAATACAATAGCCTTTATTAAAGTAATAGTATGTAATATTGTAATATTTGTAACACGTCCCCGCCATTTATTTATTTATTTATATAACAATTGCTTGCTGCACTTACAGTATACAGTGATTCCCAAAGTGGTCCAGGTGGAGCCCCAGGGGTCCACGTGAGACTCGACGGGGGTCTACGTTGGGCGTGACAAAAAATGGGGGTCTACAATCGTAAGCGGGCGTGCATGAAAATTAATTTGGTTTCGATAGTGAATAACTAAAATGTTGGCTTGACTTCTCCTATCAATATAGGCAGATCATATTTTAAGAAGCTCAGCGACTGTTACCCACCCAAAGGTGCATGTTTATCAAGATTTTATTTTCTTTTTGACTCAGTTTTAGAGTTTCTGGAAAGTAAAGATCCTGATTTAAAAAAAAAACCTGATCAATTTTAAAGCAGACATCGCGTATTTGACGGATTTGTTCCAAAAATGGAATATCCTCAACTTACAATTAAAAGAAGACAGCCTTAATTTAATAAAAACAAAAAGTGTAATTTCAGCTTTTCTTGGTAAATTGAAATTTATGAAGGAAAATATTGGTCGGCGCGAATTTTCACAGTTTTCAAACTTGTCGCAGGTAGAATGCCTTGATGAAGATATTCAGACATACGTTCAACATTTGATTGCCCTGCATGATGATTTTAAAATCAGATTTGAAGATATTCTGTCGATGGAAATACCACCATGGTTCATAAATCCATTTGATGAAACAGAAGTGGAGAATATGATATTACAAGAGGAGCTACTCGAGCTTAGCAGTAATGAGGAGCTTAAAGTGACATTTAAAACAGGGTATCAAACATTTTGGCTGCAGGCAGAAATACCCGAAAAATATCCTGGACTGTGGGGAATTGTGCAAAAACTTCTAATAGCGTTTCCCTCATCATATCTCTTCGAAAAAAGTTATAGTGCCGTTAAAAACTTATAAAAAAAAAAAAAAACATACAGACGAATTGAGAACCTCCTCCTTTTTGTGAAGTCGGTTAAAAAAGGAGCCGATTGAATATCACAGAACGGGGAGATTTGCGGTTATTCCTTACAAAACTCAAGCCAAATATTCAGCTAGCAAATTCTCATTATATTTTTTGTAATTATCATTGTAGAAGTTACATTACGTTATAAGTGTTTAATTTTGATTATATTACGACTTTTATAACAATAATAATTAATTAATAGTGTAATAATTTATATATTTGAATAAATACCTACAACACAAGGAAATATACTATATTTCTTTTTACCACTCCGAATGGGACGTTTTCTAAATAAAATTTGTGAGAATTGATTGGTTATTGTGCTGTGAGTCACTGTAGATTTCAAAGAAGTAAAGTTGGATGGAGTCACTTTTTCGATTGGCCAACTTTGCTTTTTTGACATCCAGTCACAGCACAATTAATTAAAATTTAATTGAAAATTTGTTTAGTCGACTTTATTATCAAATAATTATCAAGCAATCAATTCTAACGTTTTTTTTTTCGAAAACTGTTAATTCGTCGTTGAAACTCAGCCATAACGCAAGTTTCCATACATAGATCTAATCTTCACTTTTTTTTCGAGATTTAGAAAATGGTAGTAATGTAGATGCAGAGGGTCCACCGGATCCAGCAAAATTTTGAAAGTGGTCTATGAAACAAAAGAGTTTGGGAACCTCTGGTATACACCAAAGCGCGCAGCAAGCCAACAACAACACATTTAATTAAAAAACTTCATACAAACATTAAACATAGATTTACTGCTACACATAAATATGTCGACATCCGGCTCCTGAGCAATCAGGGCGTTCAGCAGATTGATTGCCTGGGTTGTGGGAGTATATCGAGCTGTATGGGTACGCAATGGCGAAGCTGCGAACAGGCACCGCGAGGCACAGGTGCGCGACCGCCGCAGCCCGTCCGGGGCAAACAATGAACAACGAGCTAAGGTGGTCGCGTCATCGATCTTGTTATTGAGCAGTAAGTAGTAGTGCATCAACAGTGCACACTTACGTCTCAGTTCCAACGTGTTGACGCCCACCATTCCATGTCGCTCAGCGTTATTTTTACGTGACGGGACCTATACAATAAGTTAGTTTCTAAATAAAAAAATCAGCTCTATGTATTTTTAGCCCCGCTTCTGATGTCTCATCAAGTGAAGTCAGCTTTGCTCGTTTTTTTGTTAATCTTGAAAAGCGCTGCAGGTCATAGCACCGTGTAAAGCAGAAAAAATCAATACTGGCAACTTGCCAAAATAAGGTTAGCAGTTAAATAATACCGATGCTCAGACCATAGATTATTAGCTATATATGCCTGTCAAAGCTAGATTTACAGCAAGTTACACATAAATCCTAAACAAAAATAGAGCTTTTCAGTAGGATTGTAAATCTAACAACAACAGTCAGTCGGCAATAACATGTTTTATTATTCTTCAGTTAGATAATTACTCGTGCGTTTCTGAATGTGTCTGCGGTACGTTTATAGACAACTATTTTGTTTAATTTTATTAGGTAAATAACACAACATTACGCCTCTAATCCCCCAAGCCTTAGGGTTTTTTTTTTGTTAGCATTTTTTGTGTCCCACTGCTAGGTAAAGCCTCCCCTTTTTCCTTCCATGCGTCTTTATCTTACGCGATCTGTGGCCATGTTGGCTCCGCAAACATGACTAGTTCGTCACACCACCTTGTCGTGGTCTACCTCGACGGCGATGTCCTCCCTCAGGTGTCCAGTGAGTGACGATTTTTGCTCATCTCTACGGGTGCATGCGTGCAACTTGGCCAGGCCTCTCCCAGTTCAGTCTGGCTGCTTTTTCTCCAACATCCGATAGTTGAGTTATGCAGAGCAGGGTGGTGTTTCTAAAGTGATTTGTTCGCTTGACACCTATTGTGCAGTTATGTGACTATAATAGATTATTGTGAGAAACCTGTTATTCTTCAGCAGCAAGTAGTTTTTTCTGTTCACAACGCTACATGTGATCTACGCGCCACACTGATGTCACGCAAAATCCTGCATCGCGCAAGCAGAGTTTGAGTCAGAGTCCCCACACCAATCGTCGGTCAGTTGCCCAGCAGACATAATACCCGTCTAGTCGGAGGATCCTTCCTTTTCTATGGAGGTATGAGTGAACAACATGTTCCTCATACCTCTATACATCTAAGAATAATGCATAAAAAAAAAACTTAAACTACTTGACTAAAAGTTCCAAACAATATAAATTACTGTTGGAATAACTTTGAGCTGCATTGTGCTTAACGGAGCTTAAAATAATTAAGAACTTAACATTAACTTGTATGTTTTAAAGCTCTTTCAAACAGACGCGAAACGCACGCGACATAAATGCACCGCGTATCGCGCAACGAGCGGTGGCTTTGTGACGCGCGCGATTCGCATCGCGTGTCGCGCCTGTTTGAAGGAACCTTTATGTTTATTGAATATTAAGATTTTGTTTGTTACGTAATACTTGGCCGTTAATGTTTTATTTTAACAAATTGACGGCTAATAATGTAGCTGAGTCAGAATAATTCAATGGAGGAGAGGAAACCTAAAAAGTACCCTAGTACAGTTTTCTTTATACGGCATTTTTTCACGTTATCAAAAGTAAGTACTTAATAGTATTGTCGCCTACCAAATAGAAAACAACGAATAATAAAATACCAACCAATATAATTTCCACTTTCAATAATAAAATGCCTCGGAATTTGCATAGAAAACCACCTATCACTAAAAATATTTTCATACACATAAATAAACTCGAAAATGATATTATTAAGTAAGCAATAGTATAAGCGAAACGAGGCAAACGCAATTTCCCTAATTTTATTGACGACATTAAAATGTAAAGGTTAGGTCATACGAGCGGAGCGCTGACGAATACTAACGCCCTCATGAATAAAGTCGTGGAAAATCCTCGTTTTTCCGTTGCCGTGTTAAAAATAAACTCAACGTATGTTATGCACACTACACTCTTAATATTTAACAAACGCTAGACTACAGTTTGTGTTATTTATTAAGGAAAAACGTGCATCTGTTTGTGTGCAAAAGTAAAATGTTTGACTTGGGTATTTTATGACATTGGCTTCCAAGTCTTTACTGACGGACGTTAGGTAAATAGGTAAGGCATGCTATGTAAACTTAGGAAACAAAGCCCATTATTAAGTACCTACTTATGTGGAACAAGTTGCACCTTCTAAGATCCCAAAGATCCTAAGCTTCTCATATAAAGTACATAGTGACAAACGCACCATAAATGGACTAGCACGAATATATTACCTCCTAAGCTTACCAAAATCTCTACCATGTCGTGTTTGTTATTTGTCACTTAGTCACACTATTTTGTTAAGCCAAACACTGTCTTAAAATATTATCTGTCTGCGATTTTCTTAAGTCAAACATTTTATTTATTTAATTGTTAATATGTAAACCACTAGTTAGTAGGCATGCATTAACATTTCATGACACAGTATTAAAACACACACCCTGTAAGGACACTGCAAATTTTTGTATCAATTTATTGAATTATATAATATAATATTGATTCTAATTATTACAATTTATTACGTTATACTAAACATTAATCAGTAATTTACTACATTTTATTTATAAATAAATCATTATTTTCAATTCGTTCATTCGTTTTAGTCACAGAGATAATATAGTATTCATAGTCATTTAATTACGCGGTCGTGTCCGCCGCCGCTCATTACCATGACATGTGTTCCTGGCCTTATATAATTACTAAGCAAAATGTTTACCGACATTAATGATCTTTAACCTGGCACTTACCTTAACACGTGGAATAAAGTATTGACTCACACGTAGTAGTTAGTTTGTAATTTTAAAGTTTAATCAACGACAGTGAAGAAATATTGAAGATACTTAAAGAAAGAAGAAAGAAAGAAAATATATTTATTTGAACCAGGTGAAGGCACACAATAATCACACAAAACAAAATAAAAAATACTTAAAAACAGTATTGTGTGCCTCACGGCTTCGCCAAATAGGCCCAGCTCAGCATAAATGCCAGAAAACTAGTGCCTGACGCTGATTTTCAACCTATTAAAGTACCTATAAGAATAATCTAGCTTTCACTGTTAATTATTCGTTTATATATACTTTATTGTACACTAGAAAATACATTTAAAAAAAAAACATTTAACACTACTAAACGTCACTCCCCGAATGCCAGACCTTGTTTTTTTAGACCATGAGCATTAATTACGTTGTAGTCAGCCTTCGTGCTGCTGTAAAAATATTTGTGTTTAGTTATAGGTAATTTGTATTCTTGTTATTGGAGGAAAAGCACCTACAAGACAAATTAGAAAATTTTATATGGGAGCTACATCTGCCAACAAACTGCTTTGCAGTTTGGCAGAAGTAATTTTTATTTGTAAAACAGCATTTCTCCACAAAATAAACGCTTTTTCATTTTCTTTTTTTTTCACATACAATGGCGGCCTAACACTTTTTGCGATCTCTTCCACGCAAAAGAAGTCCGGTGTGAATAGGAGACCGACCCGGACGACGTGCCGACGTTTGTGGCGAAGGGCTACATAAGCTTCCACCGGTCACCTTCGACCACGTCGATGTAACGAGCCTTCTGAAGGACATTGTCTATCTGAAGGCCCGCCTCGCGGATGTTCTAGCGAAATTAGATGCATCCCAAAACACCGTCGCCGATTTGCGCAAAAAAATTACTGAGTTGCGCAACAGTGTGGCGGTAACTAGGTCATCTTTCGATGCGTCTAACGTAAACATGTGTCGTGGAGCCGGCCTCGATGTATCGTCATCAAACTCCGCGTCAGCAGTTTCATCGCCAGCGCATCCGTCGTTTGCTGAGCTTGCAGCGCGCGCCGCCCGCGTGCCCCGCAGCCCGCGGCCCGTCTCCGCAGCACCTCCATGCGGCGCCGCCCGAGCCCCTCGCCCCGTCCCGCTGCCAGTGTCCGCAGCCCTGGCGAAACCCTTACAAAAGGATTTCGCTGGCGTCACTGCGAGTGCCGCGAGTGGCGCTCCAACTATGATGCCAAACAAAGCCCCGAATAAGGCTGATTTTGAGGACTTTGTGACTATGCAAAGGAGGAAGCGTCAGTCGCGAACGAACCAGAACCGCCGCGGCAAAGCTCCTACGGAGCCCGGAGTAAGCTTACGTGCCGCAAAGCCGAACACCCCGGTGTACATCTCCCGCCTACACTACACCACTAAGGCGGAGGACATCGTGGAGTACGTGCGCCAGAAGACGAGGTACACGCCGAGGGTGCAGTTACTGGAGTCGCAACGCAACGTCAACTTCAAGGCGTTCGTGGTGCGAGTACCGAATTGTTACCTGTGCGCGGTCATGGCAGAAGACTTTTGGCCGCAAGACGTGGTGTTGCGTCGCTTCCGCGGACAAGTACCACAAGGCAGCTCAAGGACAAGCTAGTGAAATGATACTAACATAGTTTTAAGCTATTTTTTAACACAAGTTTTGTTTTATACTTTATATATCTATGTTAGTTTGTAAGGTATATGTCTATGGGCCATTTTGCCTGAAATAAATGTTTTATTATTATTTTTATAGATAACAGATTAACAGACAGACTGAGTTACTTTCGCATTTATAATACTTATTAGTATGGAATCACATAAAATAATCAGCCTATAATGTTCCTACAGGACCCTAACTCACTATGACCACTTAACGATTCCTTACTTCGACACCACGTCAATTCCTTATCTAACCACGACATCTGCTAATAACGTATTCTCTATGATACAATGAACGAAACCGTTTCTACAAGACACGATATTGACGTGGTAAGATTACGCGGGGAATAATAATTACCATACAGAATTGGGACCCTGCTGGGACGCAGGCCACCCGTCTGTGAGAGGGAGTAGGCCGTAATCTACCAGGCGGGCACAGTGCGGGTTGGTAGATGTCACATATTTCTTAGAATTTTTGGTTCTTGGACATGCCACTTTCCTCACGATGTTTTACTTCACCGTTTTGATAGCAGTGGTGATGAAATTAGTTACACCTTGGAATCAAATAGCAAACATGAAATAATTAATGAAACCAACGATTATAATAATAATTCAATAAACTTTACTGTTCAACGTATAATATTATGTTTCACATGAATTATTTTTGAGAGTGGCTCAAATCCTGGTCAACCACTTAGTTTCAAATAATTTATTCAGTTGTCACGCTGTAACAACGCTTAAATAAATAATTGTACGTGTTTATTCATAACGCGGTCATTTAAATGAATATTTTAAAAGAAACCAAATTTGGATCCTCTATTATAAACGAGGTAGGTAAACAATTCATATTAAATTACCAAATAATAAAATTGTTATGTCATGTCTGTCACACAGTCAATCTTCCCCTTGACGGTCGGGTCGACTCATTGAGTCAGCTGTCAAAAACAGCGCATCTGTCAACAGACTCATTGAGTCTGCGTATTCCGGGTCGAAAAAAACGCGTCAAATTGCCTGTCTAAACTATACCTTTCCTGCCCTAACTTACACAGAATGTAGGGCAAAAAATAAGGAAAGGCATATAACATCACATGTTAAACATCTAGAAAAAGAAAATAACATACATAGCACTAATTATACAGTTAGGTACTAGCAAACTTAATGAATGTTTTACCAACAAAACTAAGAATTTAAAAGTCATGTTTTATGAAACAACATTGCTGACCAACTTCC
Organism: Griposia aprilina; assembly: GCA_916610205.1. Taxonomy (NCBI): domain Eukaryota; kingdom Metazoa; phylum Arthropoda; class Insecta; order Lepidoptera; family Noctuidae; genus Griposia; species Griposia aprilina. Next base: position 4,587,553 of record OU744301.1, on the reverse strand, counting down.
CTAATGTACTCGTCATTCAGCTGTTTCTGTGTCATTTGGCACTTAACCCCTAATAAATTTACTTTACTTTACTTTTTTGCTCAGCTATCCAAAAAAAGGCACACCTAAAATATTGGGCTGTTATTCAAAATAAGGTAGGTACTGTAATTAAACGTTTCGGGTAGGGTCGAAAATTTAACGTAATCGCAGCCATTAGGTTGAGTCGAAGCATTAGACTGGAATATTCTCTCAACCATATTTTCTAGTTTGAAACTCATTTAACTGAAAATTTCATAGATTTTATAGAGGAGATTAATTTTCGTCAATTTTAACGCACTAGTTTCACTACTGGCAAGTTTCTAACTTTACCATAATGCTAGAGTAGATAACAAATAAAAATATGGCTTATTTTATGATGCAGTGCGAAAAAGTGACCATATTTATAGTTTTTATGCGGACTAATTTGTGACCTTTATTACTGCAGTATCGAAATGTTATGCATTCGTTATTTAGTGAGACACCCGTGCAGATTAGTAATGGATAAAACAGTACATGCCTTGTATGCATCCATGCTAAATTTTCAGGCAAAATCGAACTCCTCGTGTACACTAAGGTATAAAACATGTATTCTACATGATGTATCTACTATTTTCTTTTATCGAATACACATAAAACAAGTTGTAAAGACCCTTTGTGTTCAAAACTTGTAGAAAAGTTAACAAGGCATGTCTGAAAAAAACGTCAATACCTACATGTTTGATACATGATGTAGTGTTTAATACACGACATATTTTTACAAGATTTAAAACAAGTATTACAACTTGTATAATATTGGTGTAAATGTGGGCTAACACAACAACTCAACGTCAAAAAGTCCACAAATAAATTCGGCTGGTGACAAGAATATCCGCTCCACTACTTCTTGAAGTATAATTACTCATACAGATTGTAATTTTAGTCCTTATTCAACATTGTAGGTACTTAATCTCTTTCGGTGCCAGCCGACCGTCAGTTGATGTCGAGATTATGGTAATCCCAACACTATGCGACCTACATTCCGAATTGTTTAGATTTTGAATTCAGAACAGCATGGCGACTGGCAGCACGTTTTTTAGGGTTCCGTACGTCCTAATGAAAAACGGAACTCTTATAGGATCACTCGTATATCTGTCTGTCCGTCTGTCACATTCAATTTACTCCGAATCTACTGGACTGATTAAGTTAAAAAGTACACATATAAACTTCTGTGACTCAAACACGGACGTGTAACGTAAATAAATGAATTTTGAATGTGGAGGTCACGTTTGGGGGGAAAACTAGAAAGATAAAACAAAAGATTTGCAAACTGTACCGTGTGACTTATCAAATGAAAAGGCTAGTAGTGAGCGTTTCAATTATATTTTTGTATAATTTTAAACAACAGTTTTGAAGTTATTCAAGAAAATATATAAAAAACTAAGCTTTATCTCCGAAACAGTTGAGCCTAAAATTTTGAAAACATTACGGAAATTAGTTCTTTGCTTACGGATTACAGGAAACCCTATAAGATGTCTATGGTCCTAAAATAAAATGGTAAATCTTTCAATATTGTGTGTACAAACTTACAATTGCAGTTGGAATGTATGGGAGAACATGTTTTTCAATTACAATGTCAAGTTTGTTCTTGAGATCTGGGGACACGGTTGTACTCCTGCCATGACGAGCCAAACACAAAAAACAGGGGCTCTACGTACCTTTTCTCGAAGCGTTTCGTCGTATTTTTATACCCTCATAGCTTTGGCCTGGATAATGCTACAGAGCTCAAATTCTGAGGATAATTTAATGTAAAGAAAGAAAAAAGAAAGAAAGAAAAATGCGTTTATTGGCATAAACCAAGAGAGCAGAGTAAAGAGTGAGTGAGTGTAGAGTTAAGCCTTGTAGAGTAGGGGCTTCCCTACCTCCCTACCTCCCTTCCAATCCGTAGCAGACGCACCGGGTGCCGGAGAGCGCGGAACGATCTCCGGCCGCCTTAGGGTGAGGCCTGCAGGCAACAGACTTGGGGAGTTTCTTGCCTGAACAGTGAAAGGCCCGAGACGGCGGCGCGCCGTTTTCCACGCGCACCTCTCTCTAGAGGAATTGCAGCCGTATGCGGCTGTTGAGGATGACGGGGTCCGCATGAATTCTTGCGGGCCAACACCTGGCCGGAGGCGCGTGATGAAATACGCAAGCACTCCAGCACCCGGCTAAAGGTAGCAAAAGAATACCGTGTGATTTTAATCAGTAAGAGTCTAACAGACCCTTCACCCACCCCAGGGTGTAGGACATCCATGAAGATTTTCACACGATAAAAAAAGGGGCTTAGCTCTACATTCGATCTGATAACTTTTTAACAGTGAAAGCGTTATGTTAGTCTTGGCAACCTACTTTACATGTTTTTTTTTTGGTGGGTAACATATTCATCGTACGCAACCATCTCCACGCGAGTTCAACTCGCACTTGTCTGCTTTTTATTATGTTGTGATGTTTAAATGATAAAAGAATTTGGCTTTTGGCGTGGAATAGGGAGGATTTCTATTTTGAGTAAAAACTGTTGTTATAAATGTGAATGTGACTTTTTTGTTGAATGATTTTGATGAAAGGTAGAGTGGTATTATGAACCCTGCAAATACACATGAAAAGCACACAGCTTTTAAGAGAGTTCAGATATTTTTTGGATCAAGAATATTTTCAGTCACCTTTATTGGTCACTGTTTGGATTGAAAATATTCTTGATCATATTTTATCTTCTGTATACAACAGTCGCCGATACGATCGGTCAAGGCTAGTCAATTGGTTAGTTAGCATTTTGGTTCGATTCTTAAATGGAACAAATGTGTTCGAAAGCCCTAATAACATCTAAGTATCTAAGATATTTCTTTTCCTAAAAGTCAAAGTCAAACCATTTATTTCAAATAGACATAAAAAAAAAAAAAATTGATCCTAGTTGCCGCTTCTACGCTTCTAAGCCCCTTCTAAAAAGGTAGTTTCGTATGGAGAAGAATAGGCAAGAAACTGCACCGTTACTCTTTTAAAATGTTTCACATTATTATGTATACATTAATTATGTAATTATAATTATGTGAAGACGATGCACTTGGAATAAAATTACTATACCACACTATTGTAGTATAGTCATTTACATAATAAATCTACCCGTCGTTGCCGCCCTATATTCAATTCCATGAAAAATGTTTTACTTTGCATAAAAAATAAAACTTGCATCAATACTCCAGTATTTTTAATGAGGTGGCAGCTTCCTTTCCAAGTAAAGGCTCCTTCAAACAAGCGCGACGTGTGACGCGAATCGCACGCTATACGAAGGCACCACTCGTCGCACGAGTGGCCGTGCCTTTGTATCGCGTCGCCTGTCGCGCCTGTTTGTAGGAGCCTAATAATTTTACCTCATCCTAAATCCTTACTAATATTATAAATGCGAAAGTAAGTTTGTTTGTTTGTTTGTTACCCTTTCATGCCTAAACTACTGAGCCGATCATCCTGAAATTTTGCATATACCTTGTCAGGTGTACAGAAACGGACATAGGGTACAATTCATCCCGGTAAAAAGTACTATTCCTGAGGAAAACAACAATAACGTTCTAATAATAATAGATGGCGCCACGTGTCTTTCGAATCATGATTGAATTATAACCCGAATCGATTGTCAAAGTCTAAATTAACGCGAGCGGAGCCGCGGGCAAACGCTAGTAATATTATAAATGCCAAAGTAAGTTTGTTTGTTTGTTACCTTTTCACGCCTAAACCACTGAACCGATCATCATGAAATTTTGCATATGCGTTTTGAGGGGTACAAAAAAGGACATGGGGTACCTTTCGTCCAGAAAAGCAGTACTGTTCCCGAGGGAAAGAACAATAAGTTTCGACGGCCATAATTGCTTTAGAACGCTAGATGGCGCTACGTGTCTTTCGAATCATGATTGAATTATATTATTAAAATTAGAAACTTTGGTAGTGTGTTCCAACAACCTGACTTGATTGTCAAAATCTAAATTAATGCGAGCGAAGCCGCGGGCTAAAGTAAGTTTATTTGTTTGTTACGCTTACACTCTAAAACGACTGAACGGATTTGGAAGAAATTTGTCACATGGGTAGGTCATAACCTGGAAAAGGACATAGGCTTCGTTTTATCTGTATTGCAGACGAAGTCGCGGGCAACAGCTAGTAATAATTAAATAACTAAATTAATGTAAAATGACTAAACTTGGTTCACCGCGCTAGTATAAATAGTGCAAAATCGTGTTTGCTTTGCCGGCAGATGCAGTCGCCTCGCGTAAAACTAATTAGCTACCTACTCTATGTCTCGGATGAAGGAATACTGTATACATCATACTAAACTCGTTAATTATACAGCTTGTTCAAATAGTTAATCCTTGTTCTATTAGGAACACAATAATGAATATCCACAACGAACTAAACATAACGAAACATTAAACTAGGAAGCAGCTTAGGTGGTCACCTTTATCAAATAAAATTGTATTATCATCGGAAACTAACGAGTATAATAACATTCAACTCGAATAGCCCAGAGGAAGCTATGCAAAATAAGCTTGCAAGAATATAATTTAACAAACAAAAAAGTCAAAAAATATTCAGACAGCAACATTCTACAAAACAAATAACAAAATGGCGATACTCCATTTTTATTTTGAACTCCAATCAAAATTCGAATATAGAACAGAATTGAAAAACAATTTTTGTCCATGTTCACAGCCAATCAAACGAATAGTGACCATAGATTAGATTCGTATGCGGTAAAATTTGTGCTTCCGTAATATGTCTGAGGAAATAATTATTATGTATGTTATTATCCAGTTATTATTAAATTCTAGTATTGTTTTTTTGTTGTTGAATAAGTCGTACCTACAGCATACGCGCGTACCTATTTTAATTAAGAAAACTGCTATCACTGAAGTCTTATTTCTACTTTATGTATAAACCCTTAATCCCTTTCAAATTTTCTGATTTTTTCTCTGCCTTTACACAAAATCAGATAGTTACAATTTCAATAAAAATAAGAGAAATATCACAAAGATAAATAATAAAGGAAATGTAACATAGAATGTTACTAGATCTAAATTGACTTGATGTCGTTTGCAATCTTAGCAAGATTACACAATCTTAGATCCAATCCTTTGTTTCCTTACAAAGGTTCTAGATTTTCGGTTATCCCCAGAGAACTATGTGATTCCTTTTGATTAAAACAAGCTTCTTACTTTTCTTACAAAGTTTTCCTTACGTGAGCATTCTCACAATTTATTTTAAAAAAATGTAGAGATATAAATTGTTTGTGACAGATGACAATAAATACACTATGAGCAGTCTTTAAGTATTTCTACAATTTTCTGATCCTCCATTTTGATTTCAAAACGTCATCATTGTATTAATAAAATACATTGATCCCACAATAGCCATTATAATTATTTATGATTTGTACATAGGTACTCTATCCATTTTAATTGCCATTCATATTTCTGAATACAAAGCTACTGATCCCGAATTATACGGGTTTAAAATGTTAGGTATATGCGGAGATGAATGAGTCCGGTACAGAGGCACAAAATAGGCAGATACAAAAGGCGGGTTTCATACAAAGAGCAAAAATGCACGTACACATAGACACGCCTCACGTACAGCGAGTGCAAGCGGACTCGGGACTGGCATTCGTATGAGATGAGTTTTCGATCGCCGTAACGGTACGCACGTGTCTATGTGTGCGTGCGTTTTCGCTAGTTATATGAAGGGCGAACTTCTCTACTATTCTGTCACAGAGGTAGGTATCAATAGATATTTCCGCCATCAAATATGAATCTATTATCGCCCTACACAGAATTGGGGCCACGTCTTCTCACGAGGGTTCTTTGAAAAGGATCCGCCTTTTATAAGCATGACGGGATAATATTATTTCATTGCTTAACCCGAATATAATGTTAAGAATACATTCATGGAAAAATCTCGCTGAAGATGGGTATTAGCCAATTTAGTCATTGTGATAACAACTTTGTTAGCGTCTAATAAGATATATTATACATAATATCAGTACTACTAGTCTGTCGGTTTGACCGCTTAGTTCTTCTAAACTGTACAATTCATTTGAATGCGGTTTTCACCATCATTTAGAGAATTTATTTATTTAAGTGCAAAAATAGCGAACTATATGACGAATATCATACCTTGATCAAATAAAAGAACTTCCACACGCAACTGAAATTTAGTTATCAAACCACTATATACATGTTTTTGTTTATGTATAGCTTTACCCGGTGAGCGACATGAATATACTAACTGATTAGGTACTGTAGTAGCACACCTATCTACTAATACAACTGATAATGTCAATAGCACTACGCTTGGCTAACCGATTTGTCTAATATGTAGGCGCTGCACAATATTGCCTGTGTACATGAGTATGCTTGCTTGCGTTCCACCTGATATGTCCATTATGTACGTATATACGTGTTTGTTGAATCAAATCATTATCGCAAGAGAATTGGCCGAACCTACAAAGCGTCAATTTCCAAGATACAACAATGAACTGATACTTTAGGAATGTTCATTGTTCACATAATATAAAAACACACTTTAATTAATCGATTCGGTTTTTATCGATTTCTATGAGAAGTTTCTGAATAATGAAAGATAACAGATCATTGAATACGAATTATTTTAAATCGTACAGATGTCGACAAAAATTGTGACAGCGATACGACTATCAATCAAAATACGATGCGTCGGATCGAAGAACTGACTTCTGAATTTTTTCATCCACCTAGTACCTACCTACGGGAATAAACGCCAAATACTAACAAGCTAATCTGGGGAAGTTTTCATCCACCAAATCATCATTCTACCAAAACAACAGAACATGTTTTGACAACACACTCGGGAAAAGAGTTAGTGCCACATAACATAACATAACATAACATCACGCCTGTATTCCCCGAAGGGTTAGGCAGAGGTGTACCTATAGTACACCCACATTTCGAAACTTATGTTTAAGTCCCATGTAATAGGGGGCGAGCCTAACCCCAAACAACCAAAAGTAGTTAAAATTGAAAATGGGACTATATTGTGGTAAATTCCCTGCTTGAGCTCATTAGACTTAGTTAGTAGGGTCTAACAGGAGTATTAGTAATTCATTTCTCGTTAGTAGTCCACCTCAGGTGAGTTCGTATGAAAACGTTTAAAACTACGTTGTTATTCACACTCGATGTATGAACAGTCAGCGTTTAAGGGGCTTACAAGAGCTAAAGCGCGGTCACTGTCGGATTGCATAGAAAAGAAAGAGACGCGCGATGACACAACGCTGGTAATTTATTACAAAATATGAAGCAATTATGGATTTACAAAAAATGTACTCATTGGAGTAAAAAAATAAAACACTATTACGTTAGTATGTTGCTTGTAGAATAATCTGACAAAAAATCAGAATGTTTGCATGTATATATTAGTATGGTTTTTATACGATAAAAAAAATTTTTAGAGGTATCTTCGTGATTTTTTTCTATCATATCAAGTTAATTGTATTATGTGTTCAACACACTATCTGACTAGCATATATCCTGCAGAATATCATATATTTTTTCTGATTTTGGTTACTGTAGTGGATCATATATTTTTATGCATTATAAATTTGCGTTTAGGTCATGTAGTCCCCTTAATGTAGATGACCGCTGTGTTCGAGTTTCTAGTCAGTCTATAATGTTCCTACTGCGTAGACATTTCACGTTGTTTCAATGAAATAACGAAATCTGTCGCAGTATATTATTAGGTTTTTAAGCTGTATTCTAACTGAAAACGACTGTACGCGATACGCGAACTTTTACATAAATTATGACGTACAAATGTGACCTAATTGATCGCGCGAGCACGTCATCCATACCATAATAATATATTAATACACTTGCGTGCAAAAAAATTGACCCAGCACGCGCTCTTCAATTTTAAACAAGATAATTCACCAAGTTTTATTAACAACAACCTTATAATATTGTAGTACTAAAATCATCCTGAAAGTATGTTGATTACGTTAGTAACAGAGTTATCAAAACTGATTTATTGAAAATTGCGAATTTAAAAAACATACGGGTCGAATGAAGAACCTTCTTTTTTCAAGTCGTTTTAAAATTCAAGACTTTAAATTATCAATAATCGAATAGAAATACACAAAATGAAGATTCGTGTCAGCCGCACTGACAAAAAGGTCACGCAGTTTTTCCGAGCGAAAGTGAGTGTTATGGACATGTAAAGAATTGAGTCGATCTTGTCAAGAATATTGCTTTTATCAATGTATGGGATATGTGTAAATAAATTTTATCTTATCTACCCTAACACAATATAAAACAATTAAAATATTCACTAACATTTTTGAGATATTGTTTCTCATGGAGAGCACAGGTTGGGCAATTTTTTTGCACGTAAGTGTATATAATATTGTAAATTCGAAAGTAAGTATGTTACCTTATCACGCCTAGACCACTGAACGAATTTCGATAAAATTTGGCAAGGAGATAGATATTTAAGGAATTGGAAATAGTCAGAACCCGTATCTTGAGGTATTATTTATTTCAGTATTTATTTCCTTTAAATCAGTCCACCCGCTTAAAAGATATTACAATTAGAAGTTATCAAATAACTTAGCTAACGGCCCAGTCCCACGGCCGTCCAGTTCTGCGGGAACGGTTTTTTACTCGATCCCGCAAAAATCATTGGTGTGTTCACACACAGTAGTTTGCATCCTGTTTTTTGCGGTAGAGTAACGGGCGGTTATCAGATTAGTCTAAGAAAATTCAGACGTGATGCACATGAACATGCTTATGATATTATATTGGTATTATTGCCGCCGCCGGCAGTGTAAGAAAAGAAGGTTTTGAGTTCACCCAATGCAGACAAAATAATCGATACTGGGTGGGTACCTTTCGTAATCTCATGGACGATGTGAGAAAAGTAGAATCTAATTTTTTTAATTACTTTAGGATATCCATAACCACGTTTGGCAACCTTATAAAAAAGGTGAAGAAAATTTTTGAAAAAAACAGGATACAAATATGAGAAAAAGCATCACCACCGAAGAAAAGTTAGCATCCCGCAACCCATCCAGTAAAAAACAGTATGCAGGAAATGGGAACACTGGCATTAAACTATACGTGAAATTAAACTGGGTCCTGTTTTTCGCTGGACAACAGAATCCAATTTGTAGTGGCAAAACCCACCGTCAAATTCGAACGGATCCGTTTTTTTGCAGGATGTTGCCGTGGGAAAGGGCTGTAATATGTAACTAATGCGTGGTCGAAAGCGGAACTTAGATTATTTAAAATTAATCATGATAATATTAAAATGAATTATAATTCATTTTAATATTATCATTATTAATTTGGGAATACTCTGGTGCCGCTTATTACAATTTTTTAAAGTAGACATTTAGAATCTTAAAAACCTGTTTAATAAAAATAAAAAAAGATTATTTGCATTTATTTTCTGTCTGTCTATATTACCTTTTCACACTTTAACAGCTGTATGGATTTGGATGATAGGATACTATTTATCCCGGTAGCACGTTCCCGTAGGATAATTTCGGACATCCACGCGGGCGAAGCCACGGGCAGAAGCTAGTATTCATATAAACCACATGAGAAGCACCAGCTTTCAAATAAAAAAAGAATCATCCAAATCGGTTCACATAGAAAAAGTTCCGAGCTAACATAAATAAAAAAATATATATACACAATGTGTAACTTAAATGACGCACAACCTCTTATGGGGTCATTGTACTCCTCATTATGAACAACTTTTACCATGGGACCAAAACTGAAATCGCGAAAAATAAATCAGCTGTCCCTACTATCATTTTGACGAGTTATGCGAACATAAATGTAGGGAACAGCTGATTTTGTTTTCGCGATTTCAGGTTTCAGGTTTATACCAAAGTATAGTAATTTAATTGACGGAGTCGCTTTTCGTCCAGTACGCGTAACGTCCGTTTATGGCCGTATTGCATTCTTGAAGGTGCATTATTTCTCAACATTATTTCGTGTGTGTGGGCGACAAAAAGTATCTCGTAATAAGTCTGCTCACCTAGTACCATGCTTCACAAAATGTTAATTTGGTGTGTGATTATTTTCTAATCACAAGCTCTTTTAGCGTTGAGTGTACGGCCCAGAGCGGATGTAACGCGACTGATCCGAGAAAAAATGCACCTTCAAGAATACAATAGGGCCATAAACGGACGCTACGCGTACCGGACGTAACGCGACTCAGTCATTTAATTGTATGCTTGTTTTATGTACCTATAAATATATTAAAGATAGATAGAGCTGTAGCAATCTATAAAGCGGCTAATCAGCTAATTTATAGGACAGAAGCTTCTTTCAAAATGGAAAATACACTGCTCACATTTTACACATGATATCAAATGAAATTTAATTTGATAAATGAACTGTTTGTTTTGTATTAATTAAGTAAAATTTTATTAATAAATATCCATCGGTTTCATACTAAACTTCAACCATATCCAACGACCCTAGTTACTTATCACATTTGGTGACCGTACCTACAGATTTTTTTTAATGGCAATTGACCTCATGTCATGTCATGTCGACTTTTCTGCCAGCGTCACTTTGAGACGTCAGCGCAGAAAGGCTGGCCGTCAATTTTGCACTTTGTGGTAGGTCGAGGTGTTAGTTGCTGAAAGGACTACCTACAGTTGTACTCCTCAAGATATCTTAACAAATTAATTTTAAGCCACCTTGTTCACAATGTTCACCGATGATGTAACAATGTAACAGCCCGCAATCTGGTGTTTTTCGTTAAAGTTGAAAAATCATCGTCAATAAACATATTCTCAGAAAAGGTTTGTACCTAGTCAACAAACCGGTAATTTTCCTTTAATGCATTAATGCACTGTATCCACAGCAATTACAAAAATAATACTTACCCAATTACAAAATTAATACCTACCTACCCAATTACAAAATGAATACCTACCAACTTAAAAAAATGAATACCTACCCAATTACAAAATGAATACCTACCCAATTACAAAATGAATACCTACCCAATTACAAAATGAATACCTACCCAATTACAAAATGAATACCTACCCAATTACAAAATGAATACTTGCCCAATAATTTATTACTTTTATTGCAAAAAAAAACCGATGATGTCAGAGATTGCCAATCGCAGCAGTTTTTAGGGGAAAAAAATGCACAGTAGGCCGCACGTCAGTGTAACACGTTAACCTTGAGCTGCACTAGCTTGTTTTGATAGAATAAGAGGCCAGATTGTACTAGTTTTGTTTACACTAACGTGCGGCCTACCGTACCAGACATAGTGCGGTATCAAAAGGTATTAATTTTTATCTCCAACGAAGATTAAAAGTGCTTTAGATTTCAGTGGTAACGATAACATACTCTATAGATGAGTTCAGTGGAAATTTTGGTGTTTGATTTGATGAATAACCAGCTAGTCAGTAATGTAAAAAATAGTACCTAGGTAGACTGCAAACTCAGGCACAATATTATACCGAAAACCCTGACACATGACATCCAATAGAATAGCTTTTAGAAAAAGATGTTATCGTTAATTTTAACAGTGAACAACAAAGTTCTTAACGAATTCACTGGCCATTTTGCAGCGAATTATTTAAGTTAAACAACATACAATTCGTTTAGTCCCAATATTTTGTTTTGTCGACACAGTTGCAAGAAATATCTAGGAAATTACGATATTTTGTATGAAAGATAATGAAGAAAGTCAATATCGAAGTAGCATAATAATAAGCCGAAAACACTTCACTAACTTGTACCTACCTATATGCAAGGTATACTCCGTTATGATAAGTGATATCTAAGTTACAATATCTTCCAGTAATACCAAATGATATTTGTATTTAATTAAACTGTCGGCTGTTAATGAATAATGAATTAACACTCAAGGGAGTCAGTGAAGTAAGCCGGTTGCGTAAATAAGTAAACAGTCCTAACTTTAGGCATAAACTAAGGACAGTACGACACAATTTAGAAGTTTCATCGACAAAATTCGTTAGACACGATCACTTCTTAACTTGGTTTAAACGAACTTGGGCATGGATTGTCGGTGCCAAGAATGTTTAAGTAATGGAATCAGGCGTATAAGTAATGAGATGAGAGATGCAAAAACGTGCACATGCAGACGATGCGATAGTTATAATGCAATATACAACCCAAACAAATACTTGGTAAGCCCTTTTTTTTTTGGGTGGGGAATCCACAACTAACTTCTCCCGCTCTGGCCGGAACGGGAGAGCGTGTCAGACTTTTACTGAATAAAACCCACCCGTGTTCCTTCAGTTGCCTGTGTGCCAGGGCCACGTTTCGGACATACCTGCGACCCAGCAGGCTTAGCACAAGCATAGTCTTGTCGACGGAAGAATAGACAAAAATTACGTTTCGTGACGACAGTACGAGGCAGCAAAGTAGAAAGAGTCAACTGCACTTTTTACGAAATTCAGTAATTTATTCACGTTTATCTTTTATTTTGCTTATATCTCGAAAATGGTGTGTCCTATCGCAAAAATAATGAAAATTTCGACCCCCTTTATGTAACCTGTAAACCCCTAAAACTCAACATGTAGGTAATCATTTTTCACATTTTCCATACAAAAAGTGAAAAGTTAATTTTTTCCTTTCCATTTTTATACTTTGTGGCCGTCGAGTAAAAAGTTTTCTACTGGCTTTAGCATGGCGATTAAAAAATCAAATTGTCTTCACTACCTTAGACAACTGTCTTCTGAAATAGTCTACATTAAAAAGGACCTAGACAACGATCGGCAGAAACGAAAGACAAAATGACAGATTTTAGAAGGATTTTTACGGTGCGATGTCAAAAATAGAGAAACAAAATGTCACTTTGTATGGGAATAGCCGTCTCTATTCTTCGAAGACATAGATAGCGCCATGCTAAGCCCGCTGGCGTTGTGCCTTGGTAGGTCTGGATCTAGTTTTTGCGGAATTTAAACAAAATATTTTCGCATATCATTTTACCATGAACGTTTAATAACTCGCACGTAGTCTGAAAATAAGCGATAGCCACTTTTCATACATTTTCTGGCCAGAAAATGTATGAAAAGTGGCTATCACTGATCTCTATGTAGTGATCGCTTAGTGGCCTGTTTGCGGATTTACTTAATGGTTTTAGTCGTTAGATCAGAAAATCGATGTACAGTCACCAAAAGAGATAAGGAAGCAGGGTCATCGGATATACTTGTAGTTGAAGTTTAGTAAGGAACCGATGGACACTTTCAAGTGTAATTTAATAAATTAACCCACCCACCGCCCATTGTGTCACCCTATGTAAAATTCCTACTATATCTGTCATTTTTATGATGTCTATTCTATTCTGTTATATTCTAACTGTTTGTTTTCTATTAATTAAGTTAAATTTTATTCGAAAATATCTATCAGTTTCTAACTAAACTTCAACTGTATCCGACGACCCTGGTTACTTATCACTTTTGGTGACTGTACCTAATGCAACCTAATAGTTGTGCTTGTGTTTTATTGTACCATCTGATCTGGGTTCGAAGTTCATTATAAAGCAGATCGCCTGTTTAGTATAAGGCATTTTGTCATCATCGTCATGAGCCCACAGCAGTCCACTGCTGGACATAGGCCTCTCCAACTGCACGTCATTTAGCTCGTCCTCGGCAACTCTCATCCAGCTGCTACCAGTCACCCTGCGAAGATCGTCGCTCCACCTAGCCTGAGCCTATTGTAACTCAACTAGTACAACTTAAGTTGTTGTGATTTTAAACTTATGTTGCTTACTTCATCTTCCTGTGTGCTTCTTGAATAGAGTAATTGATTGAAATTATAAGGTACGATTTTCCAATTATTATTTTTGTGTGCGTAAAAAAAGTTGTAGTAGGTATGTAGGTAGTTTTATTTGACTAGATAGGTAGGTAGCTAGGTTAATACATAATATAATTAATAAAAATATATATTCCTCTAAACATTCTCCTATATTTTTATTAATTACTGAAAAGCCCTTTCCGCACAGATTTCTCCAATTAAAAACTACAAAGCTGTTAATGGCCAGTAAATAATATAACTTCGCTTTGTAATAATTACAATAAAACAACATTCTTGCCTCATTGAGACAGAACACTCCTAAGTGTGATAAAAAAAAAGAATCTTGTTCCTATTCATTTTTCTGTTTCAACGCGCCATTTCATTTGCTCAGAGGGGTGAAATAAATGGCGCAATTAGGATGAGGAGGAAATGAAGTGTGTAGTTGATTCTATTGTATGGGGTAGCAGGTATTTGAAATGGAAAATGTTCAGGAAAAAAAACATTTTTTTCAGCCATGGTTTTTAAAAGCCTGATTTTGTGATCAGTAAATCTGCTGTCAAATTCTGTGGTATGTACATGTATTTTGGATCAAACAGTGTTTAATCATTATATACCTTGCTTATCAGAGATTTTAAAATAGACTGAGATAAAAAACACTTTCTGAAAACGTCCGGAATGTTAGAATCGTAATTTTGAAAAATAAAACAACCTTATAATCAAATAAATACAGTACTACAGCAATTTAATTCATAAGTAAGTCATAAGTAATTATTTCATAACAATATAGATACATTGTGTTGAAAAATAACATTATACAATTGCAATTAAAATAAAATTTATCAAATACATTTACAAAAGTCGATAAAATAATAACGGTCAATTAAGAATTCAAGTACATCTATCTACATAATTATATAAAAATGAATCCCGACTTCCCTTGGTCACGCCATCACGCATGAACGGCTGGACCGATTTCACAATTTTTTTTTGGTTGTGTTCGTTATTGTCAGGAGAAGGATCTTATGAAATAAAAAAATGAGGAAGTTGATCGGAACGTTACAAAATTTAAGAAAACTTAACGCCAATATTAATTTTACATAACGGTCAGTTGTTTGAAATAACTGTCAGCGATTAACAGAATGCGCGCTGCAAATATCGTTTAACACAGATGGATCGGTTGATAAATGAATCGACAGTTTTAGTTTTAGTCAATAGTCAAAACTAGAACTAAACGACATATGACATTCATAGTTAAGACAGGACAACGTCTGTCGGGTCAGCTTGTAAATAATAAATGTCAATGTAATAAAATCAATCATAAATTACAATGTCATAATATGTCATCTAGGTATTCATTGATACTGCCTTTCCCCAATAAATAGTTTCTCAATTGGTTTTTAAATAAGTTAACACTGGATATGGTTTTGAATTATATAGGCAACTTGTTGTATAAAAATATAGACTGATACCTCGGACTATGTTTCGTAATTATTTAACATCTTAGGACTGTGTACGTACCTTCAATAAATCATGATAAATATAGTTCAGAAAACTTTTTTCAGTTCGCCTTTCCTAAATGTTTTCTCCAACAGTTAGATACTTATTAAATATGTACCCTGCCAGCGAGTTCAAAAAACCTTCTCCCTTGTAAAAAGAAAACTGTAGTACCGTCTAATAAGGTAATGGTTCAATAGAAACCAGCCTTATTGGGCATGTAACAGACGAGGGTGCTCGAACAGCGCAGGCATCTTAATGAGTTTCCTTATTGAGTACCAATTTGTATACCTACATCTGGAAATTATTATTAGATCTTTTTACAGACTAACAAATGAGAAATTTCAGTATACTTATACCTAGATCCGGGTAATTCTTCTTGGGTATTTTTTTCTATAGACTAACAATTGGGATATTTTTACATACTTGACATACAAAAAAAAGTAATGTGGTATGGAAAATTGATTGCGTCTAACGATTATTATGATTGTCGTTCATAATATATTTATTTTAGTGAGGCAGATATTAGAACGGTCACATTAAGTAGAAATAATAGGCTGGCTTGGCTTGGAAATAATAGTGCAATTTTGAAACAGTTTATTTATTTGACGTAGAAGGTACGTCTCTCTCGTTATTATGAGCCATATTTTAACTACTGTGGGCGTACTATGGGAAGTGTTGGTTATTGCGCAATTGACTAACCGTCTTCAGTTCAAATCAAATTATAATTTACGAACAAATTAATCACAGTAGCGAATCACACACTGTAAGTACATAAGTTACATGAGACAACTATACAGAACGCGCGACAGATTCTAAACGTGTTCACTGCTTGACCGCCACCGACTAGCTCTGCTTAACTCTGGTCGAAAGTTATGTTGTAGACTCTGTCGAGCGCCGCCTGGTGGCGCCGGCATCCCGATTAGTCAAAGACAAACGATTGATTTAGCGTATTTCCGATATACCTATTAAAGTTTTTTTTTTTTTTGCAAGCGTGGTGATCAATGCTCCTATAATAAACCTCTTATCCTGCGTAGTAATAAACATAGTTTCTTTCTTTCTCCTGCTCGTGCCATGCTCAATATATGTGAGAAGAGGCCTTTTGCGTGCAGTTGGACAATAATAGGCTGGTATTATTTATACTGCACGTGAGGTTGTCATTTATTATTAAAAGTTTTCTTGGCATTAAATATCTACTAGCTTTTTTCCAGACCCAACATTTTTTGACAAACACAACATAAATGCCACCAACGCGTGTAACGCTAATACCTTCGTATCTTTAGACAACATACTCGTTTACCACAACAGAAAAGTCCTCTATCTACCTACATGGTAAACCGACACTCATCGTTAAGTCAGTTCACCTAATTTCGGCCGTCCTTAGAACTAAGTTTTCCTAGAGATAAACCATTGAACATTGCCTGGCAGGGTCATTAATTCGGACAATATTCATGAACAGCGCTCAGAGCCATAGTTAGGGCGTGTCGTGTGAATAGATCAAAATGTAGGGGCACGGCTCGTTGAACTAAAAGCTTGGTCAAATTGGCTATTCGGTGTGGCTCTGTGGCTAATAATTGAGATCTTTGGTGATGCTCATTCCTTTTTAGTTTTTTTTTTTGGAATGTTTTTTTTAAAAGAAATATTTTCACTGGTCAGTTTTAGAGTAACAACGTTCGTTGCAACGATTAAATCTCAGAGCAGAAAAAGTGTTTACGAGTTGCTGAATTAGTTAAGCTTTTCCGGACAGTGTCATTTTTTTTCACTCTCAACTTTTTAACCACTAAGAAACAGTGGTTAAAAGTTCAGAATTATGTTCTATGACAAAAAAGGGAGCACTTTATGAACTTTCTTGCTTTAAATACTTGCAAAGGCTTTACAGTTATTGTTTCTCACAAACGAGTGATCGATTTCAAATACGTATTTACGAGATTAAAATGCATAATCCCTTTCCACGTTTCAAGCACAAATCATAATGAGTACCGACACGGCTCGTTGGTTTAAAAGGCTCTACTCGACACTTCGAACTCAATGGCTCTTTTTCACACTGCAGTGTTAGGGAGAAAGCAAAAACCGAGGTTCATTTAGCCTGGTATTTTTTCGTGGAACTTTTTCCGTGAGGCAACGTGAATCTGTGTTCAGAGGTCCTAGCACGAACATGCGACGTGAACGATACGTAAATTCGAACGATTTTTTAGTCGAAAATACAAATGTCCTACAGCATTTTGGTTTATTGTTTGGCGAGACACACAATAACTATCACACATTTGTCGACTTTGTCTCTGCAATCTCTGACCTAGACTAGAGTCAAGAGAAAACCCATCTAAAATTAAACAAAAACCCATAGATATGACTGAAGTCTCGAAACTTAGTAAATATTATTTGCGAAATAAGTGTATTCAATTTTAAAATCCAATTTAGGTTACGGTTAAGTCGCGCGTTCGCGGTAGTCCTACAGTGTGTGTTCTACATAGAGTTCTATAGTTTGAAATAATTGTTTTGATTCTGACTGAAAAAAACAGACGTAGTTGAATTCTAGGCAAGTTAAAAGTAAAAATGATTTTGGGTTAACGCGAGCCTATCCAAATTAAAAAGGAGATAGCATTGTAAAGTTTTTTTTTTTCGCTTGTAGGTACAGTCAGCAGAGGAGACAAGTATCCAAGGTCACCGAATATAGTTGAAGTTTAGTAAAAAACCGATGAAAGTTTTCTAAAAAAAAAAAAAAATATTATAATATAAAAATGAATTGCTGTTCGAAACGGCTAAAAATCAGAAACGGTTTAACCGATTTGTTTTTTTTTTTGTTTTATTCACATCTTCACAGGGGTGGCAAAAGAAAAAAAATAGGAAAAACCAAAGAAAAATTGTGAAAGGACAGCGTCTGACGAGTCCGCTAGGTAGGTAGCTAGGTAGAGTAGGTAGGTGTGTAGGTAGGGTAGGGTAGGTACTGTGGGAGTCCTACGTGTATCTAATAATTACTAGGGGGACGTAGAATTTAAGATACGTAGTATTCTTTAGAATATAAATATATTTTATCAAGGAATTATACATCGGCAGGCCCTAGCTCTGCCTGTCTACTTATTAAAACAAACTACCATCACTTTTTCTATAAATCATATTTTAAACTCGCTTGACTGTTCGAGGCAAACCAACGATAATATATTTCCAGCCAGTCAACATAAGGTTGACACATGCAGACAACCTCTACAGTACGTAGACAGGTAGGGTAGGTAGGTAAGTAAGGTAGGGTAGGTAGGTAGGAGGTAGGGTAGGTGTTAGATATTGTGTGAAGCCGGGCCGGATAAAGCTAGTTAAATGAATAGAAAACAAACTGGTCATTTGTCAAATTAATTTTCATTATTATTATTTATTCACAAACAATTTACATTGTGTTTGAATATTCTAAAGACACAAAAAAAAATACATTCATATGATAAATATAAAAAATTATTACAATAAAAAAAAAAAATTCAAAGTCAACTCATTAAGAATTCAAGATTAGGAATAGAAAATGATTAAAAAATAAAAAATTATATATAATTAAATGAAATAGTTAATGTCAACTCAAATAATTAATAGGAATAATAATACATTTGTCATTTAAAAATAATGTCATAATTACACAAAATAACAATTACAGTCGGTTCTAGTAACATATTTACTTGAGTTGACAGGAGAAAACACAAGGTAACACAACATAATATTACATTTCGTCAACGGAGTAGAGACACTTATCTAGTAGGAATGCTTGAAGCTTTGTTTTAAATGCAGATGTATAAATCATACTTTTTAAGTGCAGTGGTAACCTATTGAATAATTGCACTGCTTGATAATATGAACTGTGCTTTACAATGTTGAAGTGTGGACTTATCTTATTTCTCAATTCTTTCCTACGTGTGCTCTCTCTAACCAGTCTTTCCTCATCCGTCTCATATTCATGCATGTACTTTTTAAGATTAGTCAGAAGGACTAGAACATAGAGACTGGGTACTGTAAGGATGTTTAAATCTAAGAAATGTGGACGACAACTCTCTCTTTGTGAAATACGGACAATGGTACGTATAGCTCTTTTCTGAAGGACAAAAGCTCTTTGGCAGTTATAATTATAGCTGTTCCCCCAAAATTGTATGCTATATCTTAATTTAGACTCAATTAGTGCATAGTATACGATTTTTAAATGTTTTATGTCAATTTCGTCTCGGAGGGTTCTTAACGCAAAACACGCAGATGATATAGATGCATCAATAGCGCCTAGTTCCTTTTTCCAATTCAATGAATCATCTATGTGTACTCCCAAGAATTTAGCATCTCTCACGAGTTCAATTTTGTCCTCATTTAATATTATTTCCATGGTGTCTTTATTACGAGCAGTTGTTTTGAATAACATTATCTTTGTCTTAGTACTATTAATTTTTAACTTATTTACAGTAAACCATGAATACATATAATTTATAGCTGCATTAACTTTTTTTGTAAGTTCTTTTATGTCATTTGCCCCAATAATGGCATTTGTGTCATCCGCAAAAACAACAAGTTGTATGTCTGGTAGAATTCTATTTATATAATTTATTAGGTCATTGGTAAATAAAATGAACAATATGGGCCCTAGTATCGATCCTTGTGGAACACCGGCATAAATATTAAAGAAAGGTGATTTATAACTTAGTCTATGTCCATCTTGCATTTCACTGATTTCTACAAACATTTTTCTGTTTTCTAGGTAGGATATCAAGAGTTGGGCGGCTTTGCCTCTCACTCCGTAAGAATACATTCGAAAACATTAATCGGTTTCTTACTAAACTTCAACTATATCCGGCGACCCTCGATACTTATCTCTTTTGCTGACTGTATCTATCACTGTTGAGAAATTAAATAAAGAAACATAATATCACGCCTATATTCCCCGAAGAATGAGGCAGAGGTATACCAATAGTACACCCACATTTCTTCAATTATGTTTAAGCTCCAATTAATAGGGGGCGAGCCTATTGCCATCAACCAGGCACTAATCCAGACTCCGGTTTACTACTGAGAAATACCAATAATTTAGATTAAATTAAATATCTCCCTTTAAAAAAAAAAAAACACACACATGACACATTATTTCCACAACTTTCTTTGAAACAACACTATGTACTTTCCAAGCCACAGCGTTTTCACAATGGTCATCAACTGTGGACCATTCGCACTGAAACTGGTACATTTGTACACCACGCTTATAATAAAAGTCTATAGAAGTCGACAAAGGAATATAAATTGGCGGACAGTCGTATATGAATGGCCGTGGTCGGTTCTCGATACTGGATTAAGGGATAAGAGGTAGCGGATTATACCTTTCAGTTACTTAGGCGAAATAAATGGGACCCTATTACATTGCACTAAAGCTGATATTTATATTTTAACTGGCTCCCCGTCCAGTGAATGATTTATGCGTATGGTTCACAGCTATTGTTTTACTATTTTGTCTGTTTTCCGGACAATGACAATTCATATTTACTTACGAACTCTATCCTAATAACCAAAAGTTAACACAACATTTTGGTTACTCTTGATAATGTAACTTTTTTTTTCAGGTAAGTACGAATTGGTATCAAATACTTATTACGGACATAGCAGCCTGAACTCACATATTGGAACAACCAGAAAATGGGTAAGCAAAAACTTACAAAGAAAGAGAATAACATAAACAGGAAAATTGCATTACAATAACAAAAAAAAAAAACATAAAATATGTTTTGCCTATTGTATAAATAGTTATAGGCAAGCAAATCGAAGGTCCAGCTAACCGAAAGTGGTTAACGTTACGACCCACGCACGATCAAAAGTGTGTTTTATCGCAGTTTCTTATGACTTAAAATACACGAATTCGTTACAGCTCGTTTTATTGACTGACAATAGTAAAATTGATTGACCGGCCTCCGTGGAGAGACCGCAAACGAAATGTGATCAGTTTTGGGACTCTTATCTATCAGCATTTTCACCAAAGATTTTATTTAGCGATACGCTCAGCTTTGTTCATTAAGTAAATAATACTAGATACACTTTTTTAATAGGAATTGCAATTAGGATTATTTACGAGTTCAACGATACTGGATTAAGGGCAATTATTGTGTGTGTATTGTGTGTGTTGTGTGATGTGTGTGTGTGTGTGTGCTTGTTAATTTTATTTTTGCGAAAATATATAACACTTACGAACGCTAGGTGGTAAACAGAAGCATGGCTAAGAATATTAAATAAAATACTAAAACGTTCAGAACGTTTGTGTTTATGTTTTATGTTAATTTTATTGCTTTGTTGGGTTAGATTTTGTCCCAAACGTGGTCTACAAAATAACGTACTTTTTTGTAAAGAAACCTATCACAAATCATTTTAACATATACAATGATACCAGCAGCAAACTGTATTCAACGCTTTTCTACATCAAATATTTACATTTCTAGAACGTCATGCATTATTGATCGCATTCATTATACAATCAGGTTGAAACATCGCGTCTACTGGTACTTAGCATTTAATACGGGAAAAAATCCACACCGCACCAATGTCTATTTAAAATCAACGGTACGAGAATAATTATTGAAGAGTATAAAATCAGAAGTGGCTAGTTCTCTACGATAAATTGGTGTACGCACCACTCGCCCTTAGGTCCGTTCACACGTTGTTACCACAACTACACCACATCGCAGCGACAAAATGTAGACAAGCAGTGGTTACGTGTGAATAGTGTCGCTGCAACTTCGTGCAGTTGCTTTGTGGTTACGTTTTCGCTAGTAGTTGCGATGTGGTTACGTTGTGGCTAGTGTTTACAGAAAGACAGATTGTTGTGTCCGCGATGTAGCCGGCCGCTAGTGCACGGTCTCGCTGGTGGTTGTATCGTGGCTGCAACGTGGTCTTGATGTGTTTGGTATCGCCCATACGGTTGATGTTGACGGTCCAATGTCAGTCGGTCTGAATAAACTATTCATTTTCATACAAATTAGCGCCCGTCTACGTGTTGTCGTTGTGGTACATGTGATCGGACCCTTAGGCCCCGTACATGCGATGCAGCTTGCTACGCGACTGACGTCAAGCGCCACGCGTGCGTGTCACCTGTTTCCGTCTGTCGTAGTTCCGCAAGTCGCATTGCTGTGGCTCGTGGTAGGTAGGTACTCCCTGAAAATTTTCCTTGTTTTTTTTTTCGATGTCTCAATCTCTATAAGTGTATCACGTGGCCACGGGGTTATATTTCGCCCCTTATAATAAAATGTTACAATCGCCCCGTTCTAAAGGTCCTATTGTCCCAAATTTAGGCACCCAATACCTAAATTTCTTATCATTTTGATTAAATCAAGCTATTCATGAAACATAAAAAGGCCACCTTTGATCAGATACTCCTCAAAGGGACTATGAAAATATCTGTGTTAAAGCGCTCTAAGCCTATGAATTAAATCGTTCTTACTTTAATCTTGTTCTAAGAAAGAAATATTCTGATATAAGTCTGTTCAACAGAATATCAGAATATTTGAATAGTTTTATATTCTAACAAATTGTTGTATAGGTATTATGCCTTAAAGGTTACCAGTTCTCTCCCCTTTTTTCTAACAACCGTTATTTTAAGTATACAGTAAACAAAATCAGATATTTGCTTTGAAATCAAGTCAGTTGCTTGGTCAAAGGATATTATTTATGGGTAGGTAGATATTATGCTTTTATACTGTTTGCCATTGTATGTACCTACCATGCTTTAGGTACAGGGACACGTGTGTCGCCAAAGAATTAACGAAAAGGGGAACAGAATTCTATCAATGTTGAAAATTCAAGGGTATTTTTAGACAAAGAAATAAGAACAAGTTTAACTAGTAAAGCGGTGATCTGAATAAGCAGATGACCTTAATACCTTTTATGAAGATGGCTGATGTATTATGCCAAAAGTTTTGTATTATTTATATTTGTAGTAGTATTATATTTGTAGGTATGATACTTTGTTTAGTTTTTTTTTTACAGATTTGTTTGGCATTCAAATATACATAATGACTTTATAAAGCCTATACTACTTTTTTACAAAATTGAATGAATTCAATAGGGCTTCAGGGTCATAGCAGCTTACAGGCTATCCAAAAAAGTTGTGCGCTTCGGTAATCTTCGTGTTTCCGAATTAGCACGAAAGTCGCGTCACAGAGTAACCCCACACAGATGCATTGCTACTAGGTTTTGTATCCTTACGCGTTTGTATAAAGTTTTCTCTCTACCGGATTACCTACTCGGCTCACAGATCATCATTTGTCACTCAAAAAATTGAAAAGTTTTTTGGAGTTGCATATTATAGTTGTTAATATATAAAATTGTAAACATGGTAATACAAAATAGGCAAGTACTTCCATGGTTGTAACAGCTCTATATTAGATCTCATCATCACGTGTCCGTATTTCCGAAGAGACACGATAGTTCCGCCGAATATAGACGATGATTCTCGAAGCGCATACTTTTCTTTGTAATGTTGTACATCATTTACTTGACTAACAATGAATAGCTCTTTCTGACATGAGTAGTTACCATTATTAAAAGCTAGTTGAACGAAACAAAAAGTATCACCGAACCTCGTATCCTTTGACTTTGTACTGAACGCAGAATTTGTATACTAAATTCTTTAGCGTAGTATAAAGACAGCACCTACCTACCCTTTAGTTTGGAAATTGAACCACAAAGAGTAGTATACTTTCTGAATTGTTAAATATTGTACGGTGCCCTTCTTTTGCGAGTCCGATGCGCAATTGGCCGGTTTTTTGAAGTGAAAACAACTTTAGGCACGTTGAGTACTTTATGTATAAACAAAAACCATGGAACTCGCGTCATCGCCACCGCACGCTTTCCATGAGCGGGTTTACAAGTTACTTAGTTTTCACTGCTATTGGCAGTCCCCAAAGACTGCCCCGGTTTTTTTTTTGAATTCTTTTCAAATAACCAGTCTATGAAATGAAGTATTTTAGAATAACATTTAACATCACGCCTGTAATTCCCGTAGGGTTAGGCAGAGGTTTACCTATAGTACACCCACATTTCGCCAGTTATGTTTAATTTTTAATGTAATAGGGGACGAGTCTATATAAGTAATAGGAAGTATTATTTGTGATTAGTTTTAAAATTAAACCGATAAGTAGGTATTGAGATTGACTGTAGGAATGTTACTATAAATATTACTATGTCAAAAACGTTTTCGTTAAAAAAAAACTGAGATAAAATTAATAGATTTAAAAAATATATTTTGTTTTGTACGACTCAGAGGTCGAAATTACAGATAAGTACGCACTCAAAGTACCACTTCTACAAACTAGTACGGTGAATAAAACACTTGAAAGAATTAACTGAAAACGTACTCGTATACAGTATTTTTAACTCACGAAGCGACGCGCGCTTTACTTGTGGTAACCGAGTGTACAAACACGCTATGAATGTGTGCGTGAAGACGAGTTGCGTCAGCTCATAACACACACACACGCACACACTTCCGACTTCATTATTGTCTCGGACGGTACCGAGAGCTCCTGCGCTTACGCACACATTCACAGCGTGTTTGTACACTTGGTAACCACCAGTAAAGCGCGCGTCGCTTCGTGAGATAGAAATACTATACCTAAATATGAATTGAAACTGACATAATATTAATTTAAGTAATACTATATTATAATAATTATTCATATCAATGTAACTTTAACTATGCAAAGGATAATAATATTCGCATCAAATTAGAACGTTACGTGAAATGGGACCGAAATAATATTTCACATTATTTTCCTGAAACTAGTCCCATTTCACGATGAAAATATCTCATTCTATCATCTTGCTCAATGGCAGCGAATATAACAAGCCGCTCATAATATTTTTGAAATATATATTTTTCTCAGTGGAGACCGCGTATCGCCAAGCGTAGTGTCCCCCAGCTAGATGGGCCGACGACCTTAAAAAGGTGGCTGGGACATACTGGATGCGGCAGTTAGTCCACCGCCTTCCACATCCAGTCTGCACCAGTATATGCCTGAATGTTAGCGGGTCCACGTGTTAGGGATCAAGGTGACCAGTGTAAAATCTGGTATGGTAGGCTACACATCAGTGGTAAAAAAACCAATATAAGTTTGCCTCTTATTATATTGAAACGCCACTACGCAAGGCCAGCTCATAGTCAAAGTGTTACCCACAGCCGTACGGCCTACTGCTCGTATTGATGTGAGTTTTTCGAATTAACCTGATAAATGATTTAATTTCTGTAAGTAGGTTCGTACAAACACTTTTACACGTCAATCATATTTTTTTAAACTAGATTAGGTCGGCGTTTCCTATCTGACTACTTTGAGAAGAAAGGCCGAATCCAACACAGAGGTCACGGTCGATTTTAAAGTCCGGACAAAATCTTGGTCAGATCATGTGAAGACCATGTAGATTAATAGACAGAATAATCACAATATAATTATAGTAACAACTAAGTAATCAAATAAAAGCCCTCTTCCTCTATCCTACTTTTGCTGTGCCCGACAGCGTCCACAATGGTCATAATTTTAACCTAGCACCTAAGTTCACATGTGGAAGCAATAAATATATTGAGTATTGAGTATTGAGATTAGTATCTGAAATGGTCTTTTGAAGAAAGAACCACACAGATTGAGTGGACCTGTCCAGTCAGTGCACGCATTTGTCAGTAATCGTGCAGCTCAACTCGGAACTTAAGGAGCTCAATGATGCGACGAACAATACCAAAGAAAGGACATTTGGGTAGGCCACATAAATTACTCAAAGTGCCAGATCATGATTAAGTAAAGTAAATACTCATGTCTTTGTATAGATAAAATTCATCAATGCCAATGTGTATATAAAAATTCGGTCATAATGTTTGAGGACCATGTAGATTGGTGTCTGAAATGGTCTCTGAATTTATAAACTCAACTTGGTGACTGAAAGTAGAATGCTAAGAGGGACTGCTAAAGTCAGTCATACACGAATAGGTACATTTAAATCAATAAATCAACAACTCGAGGAGATCCAATCTAGACTTTAGGGAAAGCTATTTTAATAAAAATAAGTTTATAAGTACCTACCTGCGAACTTTGAAAATTAAGATGGTGTCTTCAAATAATATGGTAGAAGCAAACACTAGCTCATGATAATCTTAAATGACTAACACATATTGAACTGGTTTATTGACAAGGTTATTATATGGAAAGAGCCTTGGGAGGCAAAGGATTTTGCTCTAAATCTAAATAAAAAGATAATTGTACAAATTAGGCTGAAAATCATCAATTTTTGAACGTGTACATTACATTAGTGAGCCCCCAAAACGTCCGGCCTTTCTAAGGCTCTCTCTCATTTTTTTATCTTTTTCCTGTGCTGCTCATATTTTTAATAAAATATATTTACCTATAAAGTCCACAGAGAAAGAGCCGCTAATGGTAAAATCATTTCTTAGTTTACGGCTTCGAGTTTAATCTCTTTTCCTTTTAATAGACTTACTTCGTAAAACACGACAGTTCCTTTTATTAACCCCCGACGGAAAAAGAGGGGAGTAATAAGTTTAACGTGTGTATCTGTGTGTCTGTCTGCGGCATCGTAGCTCCCATACGGCTGAACCGATTTTATATTTTATTGTTTTGTTTGTAAGGTGACTTGATCGAAAGTGTTCTTAGCTATGATTCAAGAAAATCAGTTCATCCGTTTGAAGATTATCAGCTCTTTTCTAGTTTATGAATGGGTGTTAGCATCTTCCACAAGTCTGATCGAGTCGAAATGTGGTATTCCGTTACTTCAATGATATTATAACATAGTAACCTTGTACACATGCTGCAGCATCACCTGGAATTTGCAGGAAACCCAACTACCTCACCAACTTACAGCAGAGGGATACCTCAAAGAGCCCCAAACACTATAGACAGATGGTGATCAGGGTCTGATGATGGAGTAGGAAAGAGGAATGACAAATTTGTAACTACCGTAACTGTGGGAAAAAAAAATTACAGTTGCGTAGATTTAGGCGAGCCATGTGTCGATCGTATCGTGTCTACTAGTTATAATATAAAGTTTAAAAAGCAAGAAATAAAAGTTATTTACTAGTATATATTATAATTGCATAGTACAGGTGTGAGTACTATATACTATAGAGTGCCCTGGCGGCTGATAGTATGTCGTGCGTGTCGAAAGGTTTCACTAGCCGTCCCCCGAAGACGCGACGACGCGACGCTGTGATGAAAATATTACCCAAAACTTATACAATGTGTAACTTAATTAACGCACGCTCTTAAGGAGTCATTTTACTCATCATTATGAACAACTTTTACTATGGGACCAAACCTAAAATCGCGAAAAAAGAATCAGCTGTTCCCTACATTTATGTTCGCATAACTCGTCAAAATGTAGGGAACAGCTGATTTTCATCTCTTCATAATGATGAGTACAATGACCCCATAGGAGGTTTTGCGTTATTTAAGTTACACATTGTATAATAAACTTAAAGGGCTAATAAATATTATTTAGTTACTTTTAGAGGATTTGGTTTGTGTTTTATATTTTTAATATAACTTTTATAACTGAGCCTATTTTTAACCCCCGACGCAAAAAGAGGGTTGAAATGGCGCTATAATGTCGAGGCGGAGTACCGCTCAGCTTAAAGCAATAAAAATAGCTAAAATAGGAGATTGCATACTCATTACTCATAGACTCCCAGACAACAATTTAACACCAAACTAGATTTTCTACAAAAAATTGATCGTATCGAAGCAAGTTGGTTGGAAATGCTAGTAAATTAATAGATAGTCAATCAAATGAAGGGTCTGACTTACATAAGCGGCGCTATCCCGCCGGGACATTATAGCGCCATTTCAACGAGCAAACCTTATCGTGCCATCCGTGAATTTCTTTACCTAATTAAAATATATGGTGTTACTCAATCGAATTTGATGGCTCAACGATAGGCATTATTTTTGACTTTTTAAATGTTCGGTTTTCTTTTTTGCGTTGGGGTTTTTTTTAATTTTTAATTTAATTTTTTGAAACTTTTTGACCAAAATAATGTCTAAGACAAAAGACAAGAAAAATATTATTTCTCAAAGTGTTCGGTATGTTTAAGTGTTTCTAAAGATTCTTCGAACCGGTAATGCTATAGATAAAAAAAAAAACATTTTGTATTTTAATATTTTTTGAGCATTTTTAATAGCGTAGCGATGGCTTGGCCTAGTAACAAAGTTTTTAACTGCTATCAATCTGCATTCTGCCTAGCCCTTTCCTAACTATGTTGGGTTTGATTTTCAGTAGAACCGGATGCAGCTAAATACCCGTGCTTTACCATCCAAAGTTTGTCCGTAAAAGATCACTTTTAGCGATAAGACCGGCGGCACCCATTGTGTCACCCTATGTCCAATTTCTACATTTATATCTGTATTTTTTATCTTGTACATAATAAAAAGTATTTTATCATATTCTATTTTACGTGGAGCGACTGCTTATGTGACCTACACAACCCAGTAACTGGGTAATACGATACCCGTTGGTATCTAGTATATTGTACGTAATACCTGTACCTATATTTAATTGTCAGCAATATACCTAGCTAAGACACTAAACAAACAAGCTGCAAGCTTTTTGTTAGACAGTATTTTATGAAATACCATTTCATAATCATAATATTTCAATATCGACATTATTGTAATCATGACAAAACATTCACAAGTCACCCTTATTTAAATATTAACGTGAAAGTCTGTCACGATAATATTTAAACAAGGGTGATAACCCTATTCAAATATGATTATCTTAAATGTCCCGTGCCTCAAATTCCTAGTTATTAAAATAGCCTTGGGTAGTACGGTCACCAAAAGTGATAAGTAACCAGGGTCGTCGGATATAATTGAAGTTTAATAAGAAACAGATGGATTATTTCGAATAAAATTCAATTTAATTAATAGAAAACAAACAGTTAATTTATCACATTAAATTACATTCGAAAACTATCATCGGTTTTATACTAAACTTCAACTATATCCGACAACCCTGGTTACTTATCTCTTTTAGTAACTTTCGAATTCTATATCTGTTTCTTTGAAAATACCTTCAGTTTCCACTTAACTACAAGAAAGTTTAGAAAGGATTCACTTCAATTCATTTTAGTCACGACCCAACCCGAAATTAGGGTAAACTGAAAGGTCTGTGGTTTCGCTACATTTCCCTTCGACGCTTTTAGCTCTTCTAAAAGCATCATAAACCTGGTTATACCCACTAGTTTAATTACAAAGATTTCGCTTTAAATATTCTCTCGGTGAACAACGGGTTAATTTTTAATCGCCCAGTCGAATTAACCCTTGTCCAAGACGTAGGCTTTGGGCCTTTACAAAACGGCACTGAAGAATAATTTGTCGTTCGCCTTTCTCACTTTTGTCTGAAAAATTATACAGCTATTCAACGTTCGAGAAAGAACCTTGAGTGAAAGAAATAAGGGTATATTTCTCGTGGAATATAAAAACAGTCGTGAGTTATTCAACGTCCGAGTTTATTGTTTCATAATTTCCTCGCGAACGCTCCGTGAGATGTTATTTGCAGGATTTTTTTCTCAATTTATGACATTATGGTGTTATAAATGTTTAAGGACTGGAAGATGGATGGCGGGAGATTTTGATATTATTTTTACTGGAATTGTTCATACTAGGTAGCTAGAGTAGGCTCTTTTCTTGTTTTAAAGGTGACTGAGATTTTTCTAAATAATAAGCTAACAATTATAACCTGTAGGTAGATGAAGAATTATAACCTGTAGATAAAAAATTATAACCTGTAGATGAACAATTATAACCTTTAGGTAGATGAACAATTATAACCTGTAGGTAGATGAAGAATTATAACCTGTAGATGAAAAATTCTAACCTGTAGATGAACAATTATAACCTGTAGGTAGATGAAGAATTATAACCTGTAGATAAAAAATTGTAACCTGTAGATGAACAATTATAACCTGTAGGTAGATGAACAATTATAACCTGTAGATAAAAAATTATAACCTGTAGATGAAGAATAATAACCTGTAGATGAAGAATTATAACCTGTAGATGAAGAATTATAACCTGTAGATGAACAACAACAACTACTGTTGAGCATAAGGTCTTGGGTTCGATTCCCGGTTCGGGCAAAGGAGTCTAGATTTGTGCCCGGTTGATAACAAGATCGCCCCCTATTCTTCTTCTTCTTTTTTGCTTTGCTCTTGACAAGGTGTTTTGGTGTGCCCATTTCCAATAGCGTCCTTCACAAGGTTGGTTAATTCACGGAGTCAGATGCCTTTGAGAAATCAACATCATAATGTAGGTCGGCTTGTTGAATTCCCCTGCCTTCTCAATTATCTATCGAACAATGAGAATCTGTTCACGTGCCTCCCCTCCCCCCCCCCCATGCCCCGTATTACATGGGAATTAAAAATAACTGGAGAAATGTGGTACAAATGTGGTGTGTATGTGGTGGTGGTAATCTGGTATACCACTGCCTAACCCTTTGGCAATTACAAGCGTGATGTTATGAAAAATTTGTGATCTCAATACTTGTGAACAACAATGTTAGTGGTAATCCTAACTACATTATTTTATTCCCAATCCTAATCCTAACTATATTTGTTATGCTTTCACGCTAAAAGGGCTCAACGGATTTGGATGAAAAATTGTACATGGGTTGACCATAACCTGAGTTAGGATATGGGATACTTTTATCTCGGTAGTACGTTCCCATGGGATAATTTCCGACCTCCAAGCGGGCGAAGCCACCACCCTTGGTTGACTGGTAGAGAATGCCTAAGGCATTAAGTCCGCCTTTGTATACTATTGTGTGCGAGAAGTTTTAATAAATAAATAAATAAATAAAAGCTACTAGTAAATAAATAAAATAAACTTCATAAAAATCACACAATATGCTTTTCATGTCCACGTTTGCCATTACATGGTGTCAAGGTGATTTGTAAGACACTAGCCCGTAAAGTTCATGTTTCGGCGCCATGAAGTAAAATGATGAGCTCAGTGGTGACAACACGCCCTTTTAACATTATGGTGTTACCATAATAAATGCTTTGAAGTACGAGATAATAAAGTTGGCATTCAAATAAAATAATGAGTATAATACGTAGATGGATAGGGTACTTTTTATTGTGTAGACCATAAAAATAACAGATATGTAGACATTTTACAAGGAGTGACACAATAGGTGGTCTTATCGCTAAAATCGATCTTTTAAGGCGCTTCCCCGACCAAACGACCTTGAGGGTTCGGTCCTTCCCTGTCCCGTCACTGAGTCTCGCTCTATCTCGCTCCCTGTGCACGCTTATTTATCATAGAATTCACAAAAAAAATGAAATTATTTTAATAAAAAAAGACAAGCGATGTTTTGAAATAAAATAAAACGTGAATTATTTAGATTTTTAAATTATCTATCCATTAGTGTAATCTTCAAATTAATAGAACGTCACCTTTAGCAAAAGATGTATGTATCAATAATTTTTGTCACTTTTTTACAAGGAGATTTTAAATGTATTTATAACACATAAAACAAATAAGAACGTGCAATGTGAGGATAGGATATCGAACATTAATAATGTGCTTTTAGATGTAGTTTATTACCTATAGTGAATGAGTTAATAGTCTCTGAATAACGCACTATGGCAAGGTTTTGGTCGGGGTACCGCCTTAAAGACAACCTTTGAATGGATTAAGGGAGAAGGAGAGACAATACTGCAGGTAGTCTGTGGTCTACCATTTACATATTATATACAATAAATATATACACACGATAAACATATAGTTATCTATATACATATATATACCTATTATTACCTATATACATTAGGTCGGGGAAAAAATCTTTCGTATTTTATTTACAAATTCAAGAATAAGAGGTCGTCTCACACGATCTCTTAGTCTTGAAAACACGACTCGTGTGGCACCCAAATATCGTGTTTTTTTTTATATCCAAACTTTTTCAAATGGGTCAAAACTGTTTTGTGGTCAACCCCTAACTCTTCAGCTATGTCGTAACTACTAATATGTCGAACTTGCTCCACTTTTTAAAAAGTGGCATCGACTTTATCCGTAACAGGGCGACCAGAGCGAGCTGCATCTTTGACATCAAAATCCCCGGACTGAAAACGCTTGAACCAACTTTGTGCTACTCTTACTGACACTGCGTTATGTTCATAAATGTCACATATTTTTTTCGCGACATTTTCCACTTCTTTGTAATAAAACGTCAAAATGTATTTCTTAGTTAGATTCACTCATTTTGGCGAACAGAAAAATAATTGCAAAATGGCGGTAAATGGTTTTTACTTCTTATTTTTCCTCTTTTTAAATGTCATCCATTTAATGATAGGTATCAAAACCAGCCAGATACAAACAATACAGCCAAAGAGATTCTATTACAACTTTATACCTATAAAATACAAGAAACTTTTAGTCGACCTATACAATAATAATCATATAACAAGTACAAAGAACATAAGAAAAAGTAAATATATACCTATATACACCACATGCAGCTGATAATTATGTAAGTATACTTCTCTCTATTCACTACATAATATTTTTATTCATTTTTGGTAAATAGATAAGTTCTATCTAATTTCAGGCTGATTTAATAAATTGATCAAAGGTAGTATTGTCTGAACTACATATCTAATACTCGAGTTATTTATTAATACAATCCAATAATAAATTCATTCAGAGATCCTTATTTGATCATGATACAACATTTCTTTTTTCGTGAAGTGTATGAAAATTATATATGAAACCGTAACATATACCTACGCGCCGATGTAGAATTGGTTAAAATCATGTATTTCATTGAAAATAAAAATTTATAATATTAATTTTCATTTTCGTACCTACCAAACTTTTATGTACAACAACAAATTACACAAAACGATTGCGTAATTCAATAAAACCTACGTCAGAAACAAGAGTATTTTATGTACCGGCAACTCAGTATTTATTTAACCAATGTGTCAATCACCCGGTAGATTTATACTTTTCAATACATTAGTGCAAGTAGGTACAGTACTGTAGACTGTTACACTGCCGTGCACCGAAACGGAACATAAACCATTTTAATTTTGTTATAAAACACATGTTTATGGTAACGTCTCAGCTGTCATTCGCTTACAATATTCTGTGTTCGATGTCGTTAAGATTTTCCCATTTTTGTACTGAAATACTTAAAGTTATGTGTGCGGCCGAATTTCAGTGGAGGTTTTATGTCAAAAGTAAGCGAATTTAAAAATATTTACGACCGCCAATTTTAAGTACATAACTTTTACGATTAAAAAGTTGATCATAAGCTGCTTAGCTGGCGTTTTAATTTATGTTTTTTCAGTCTTGTTAAAATTATGTATTCACTGAGAGAAAACGATATTTCGGTTTTTAATTTCCGCAAACTGAACACTAGGCGTCGCGCGTCGACCGAAAATATAAATTGCAAATTTTAATGATCATCATAATGTGTATGTAAGAAAATAAATTAAAATGTGTTTGGTCGTTTTGATTGGTATCTGAATTGTCATTGTTTGCTCGTTAATGCAGCCACGGATATTTACTATTTAACATGTATCAATAATATAAAATATGTTAATCATTTTAACTATTAGCTTAAAGGTTTTAATGACAGCATAAGGAAGAAGTTTAACATTTTATCAGAATTTTATTTAAAGCACACCGATGCAGTCAGTTTCATTTATTATTTATTTATTTATTTATTTATAGTTAATTAATACGGTACAATACCAATTACATTAACTAACATAGAAAGAAAAGAAAAACTATGCAATGCAGACAATTGTGTCATATAAACAATAATTATTCGCTACTTACTAACATGGAACAGTGGACACCCTCAGTCATCGTAGTAGACCAATGAAAGAATTCTAAGACGAGCTTGAATGTAACAAACATTTTATACCAATATCCGCGGTCTCCTTTTAGCAGGGACGTAGCTAGCGCCGTATTAGCCGTATCAATTATACGGGGCCCCCAAGCTACAGGGGCCCCCCGACGCGAAGTGAAAATTGGTAAAATATATTCTATTGTTAATTATTCTTATTGATAAGAGGCCCGTAATGAATGAGTACCTAATGAAAAAAATCAAATGAGTGAAATTTGCTTGTGGCTTCAAAGTCAAAGCATTTATTTCAATTAAACCATTTACATTTGAATTGTCAAGGGGTCGGTCAGTTAGAAAGATGAAGCTAGTTAGTTGCCCAATCCAAAGCGTAGTAGGGTATCTTTGAAGAAGAACGGGCAAGAAACTCACAATAATAGCTATACTTTCCAAGTCAGTGTGTTATTTTGTTAAATCAATACCTAGGGTAGGTATAGTTTTTTGAAGCTTCGCTGTAGTCGCGTAAAAAGGGCCCCCAACAAATTTTGATACAGGGCCCCGTTAGGACTGGCTACGCCACTGCCTTTTAGACCCGAGTTCACCAACAGATGGTAAAATTTTTTAAACACCTGTTTATAACATAAACGGCTGCTTAACAACATTTTGCTGTTCACCACGTACTAACCATTGATTAAGCACTGTAATTGAAGGATTAACTTAAACGAACTAGCCAAGCCAGTTTAACCATTGGTTTATGCTTCTTGATGTGAAGTTTTGCATTGTGCATCACTTTTAGTTACAAAATAAAATTTCAAGTCGCTTTGAATTACGTATATCTTTGACGAGGATAATGTGTTAGATGATTTTGAAGATATCTATAGAAATAATTTGGTACACCGTATATTCCAAACACGGCACAACTATTTCGAAGAATATAATGAGAAAGTATTTGGTACAAGATTCCGTTTATATAAACGGAATTACGCACGCAAAGAATGCATGTGCATTTAAAAAACTGTCTTCCAATAATCGTTACCATTGCTGTCTTTTACAATATCCTTCAAACAAAGCGAGAAGAATGCCCTCTTGATGACCCTAATTTGGAACTACCTGCTCCTTGGGAATTTATAATAGAACAAGACAGGATAAAACTAAATAACAACTATTTTAAAACACATTTATAGATAATAACAACAAATTTCATTTTTTTTCTTTTGTCTAAGTTTAGAATAATAACAAATAAAACAGTTTGTTCTCGTCACTGGTGAAATTTACAGTTCGTTTTCGTTTAACTTCCATAATCACTGATTATATTCAAAAGAAAACTAACACGAAGAGACGAAAATTGATTGACGTCAACATTCAACATTCACGAAATAATGTTATGTTCGGTCATTTTCGACTCACTCATTCAAAAACGTTTGGTTATTTAAACGTTGGTTATAAATAAATGGTGAACTCGAAAAAAACGTCGTTTGTTTAAACAACTGTTAAATGCTAACAGAATGGTTACTTAATCAATGATTATGTTGTAGTTGGTGAATTCGGGCCTTAGTCTTTTAACCACGTAGCACCGTTGCTTAGAACATAAATCCTATTGAATCCAACGCATAAAACTCTACAGTCCCATTTACCGGATTTGTTTTCACGCAAAAACTGTGTACATTATTTTGTCCGCCATTTTATTTCCTGCAATAAAGCCAGTTGAGATTTATTCGACTACAATAAAGTTACGTCTAGGTTAATTTGACCTTGACTAGTGATGGTGGCTATGGGTGACAACTGAATAAAGGAAATACTCAAGTTTCGTAGGAGTCGGAATGTATATGTGCATAATAAATCTGCACACGGTGGGTGAGAATTAGGTGCTTGTGAAAAATATTGACGTTATTTAAAACCAATGAAAAAGATGTCAGTAGATAAATAGACAAATACACTGTTTCGATAGTATTAATATGATAAACAAAATACTCGCTCAAATTAAATTAAGTCGCTATACAAGAATGATGGGTATCAATAAAACATAAAAATAAAACTTTTTTTGGGGTCAACAACCGCAGGTGGTTTAGTTTTTACATGAAGGATGAGTTATGAAAATCTTTTTTATTTGTTTTGTCGTCTATTGATATATCGATACCCATCACGGATATAAAGTTTACACAAAAAAAAACTGATTTTATAAACTGATATTTCAAGTTACTACAATACTTGCGGTCGTAGACCCCAAAAACAAATCTCTTTTTTTTGTCGCCTTTAAAATCGTTGTCCATCACGTCTGTGGAGTTTCGCCAGCCAATCTTATTTGACCCTGTATAGCGTAGCATAAAGTTAAACTCCGTAAAATTGGCCATGCATATATGAAAGTGGTGACTGATTATCAATATAAGTTAAACCTACTGTTTAAACCATAGGTTCCGAAAGGTACCGCCCCCTAGTGGGCGCTGGAGCTTTTCGTGGGGGCGGTAGTTAGAGAGAGAGAGAGAGAGAGAGAGAGAGAATTAATTTTTGATCTGTGATTATCAATAGATAATAGACAGACATATAAAATTGGTATAATTAACTATTATGTAAAAGGGGGTGTTGGAATGTTTTTTTATTGTAAAGTGGGCGGTAGTCCATAAAAATTTGGGAACCTATGGTTTAAACGAAAAGAAGAATAACATTAAATCGAAATACCCCGAATCTGTTTTATATTGTACACAGGTTACAATAAATACCCATTTACTAGGTTCGAAGCCAGAATTCTATTATGTATTTGTATTTATTCATTCATTAATGTGCCAACAAATACCAG
This sequence comes from Griposia aprilina, assembly GCA_916610205.1. Lineage (NCBI taxonomy): Eukaryota > Metazoa > Arthropoda > Insecta > Lepidoptera > Noctuidae > Griposia > Griposia aprilina. The sequence continues at coordinate 4,550,578 of OU744301.1, read as the reverse complement.
CAAGTCGTATTTTAAGGGTCAACAAATTGCCCCTTACTTGAAGCACATTATTGGAGAAATTCTCCAACTATAGCTTGACAAATGAAAATCTGCAGGAATTGTTGTAAGTACCTATAGAGAATTTCAGAGTCGATGACTAAAATTCTTGAAATTCCAGTTTCATTCAGTGGTAATAGTCTAACTCCTCTCAAATTCTTTCGTTTGATACTCGTAATATTTATAGTTTTCTTTTATCACCGTTTTAATTTACGACGCCATCAATTATTTTAAATTACGATTTCAGTAAACATTGAGATGATTCATTGATACATACTGGGTGTTTGGATAGACCAGATATTTATTAGACGTTATCAAAACATAATAAATTAAAGTTTATGTGAAAGAATGTAAATATTATTCTGAAAGTTTTCATTAATTTATTGATCTTTTCGTAAGTTTATGAATTGGTTTGAAATTTTATTTGATAGTTTATTAATTTTGCAATAAGATGTTCTAGCTTCTTATCTAAAATAAATTAAATGATGATAATGAAGATATCTTTTAGAAACTAAATGATAATTTAGTAATTTTTCTCGAATTACTGGTTACCTAATAAAAAAAATAACTCGTTGAAATAGAAAATAACATTTAATTTATATTGCGAATAACTCATCTAGGTACATAGTTTATGCACAATTCTTAAGGGGACTACATGACCTAAACGCAAAAATATGATCCACTGCAGTAACCAAAATCAGAAAAATATATGATATTCTTGTGGATATATGTTAGATAGTGTGTTCAAAAACGAATACAATTAACTTGATATGATAGAAAAATCACGAAGATACCTCTAAAAAAACATTTTAACGATTAAAAACCATACTAATATACATGCAAACATTCAGATTTTTTGTCAGATTATTCTACAAGCAACATACTAACGTAACAGTGTTTTAATTGTTTAGTCCAATGAATATTTTTTTTGTAAATCCATAATTGCTTCACATTTTGCAATAAATTACCAGCGTTTTGACACCGCGCATCTCTTTATTTTCTATGCAATCCGACAGAGACCACGCTTTAGCTCTTGTAAGTCTCTTAATAATAACTTATTCAGGTACTTCGTTATTAAATGTTAGCTAAAAATAAATCAGGTTCTCTTCGAGTTTCATCATAATGAAAAATATTTGTCTAAAACTTTTATGAATTCAACCATTATGTATATTTTTTGTTTGCTCGTAAAGAATGCTTGTTGATTTTGCTGAATAAAGTCTACGTTCATACCGGTACGGCTTTCCAAGGGGTTGAACATTTCAGTAAGGATTGAAGTACAATAATGAGGGGTATGCATGATGTCCACTAAAAGTTGTGAAAACAAAATCCAAAAGAAATTTTATATTATAAATGCAAAAGTAAGTTTGTTTGTTACCTTTTCATGCCTAAACCACTGAACCGATCGTCCTGAAAAATTGCATTATACGTTGTCAGGTGTACAGAAACGGGGTACATTGCATCCCGAAAAAAAGTACTGTTCCCAAGAAAAACAACAATAACGTTCTTATGATAATAGATGGCGCCACGTGTGTTTTGAATTGATTGTCAAAGTCTAAGTTAATGCGAGCGAAGCCGCGGGCAAAAGCTAGTTTAAGATAAGTAAATAAATTAATTTCATACTTTTTTTAAGTGTTTTTAAGTGCTACAGCAGTACCTATACATTGAAAATAAGGTACCATATATCTGACTTGGGCGAAAGGTGCGTGAAGTTATACCTAAGGTCAAAAAAATATAACTCCTAAGCAAGTCTTCTCTTATCTAAAGCAATTCTGATCATTTAACTGGATTTCTTTCGACTAAAACCACAACAAACTTGATTATCATCATGATTTCCTTGGCCTTTTCATGTAAATACACATGAAACACACACATCATGAAAACACTATTAGCAAAAAGTTTCATTGTGTTTATGACTTAAATCTTTACAAATTGCAGTTAATGTTTTCACGCTACCTAACCGTTGTTGTGTTCTGCAAGTAGATTAATTAATTAATAATAATAATAATTAAAAGTAAGTAAATATAAAAAAACAAAACCTTTTCCAGCTCCTAAACCAATAACCAAATACTGGCAATCATCATTGTATTCGATATTTAAAAAGCCACGTAATCAAAATGGCGTCTGTCGTGTGACGTCACAGCACTGTTGTACGTACGGTACAGCGTCTGATATTGACACGTTTATGGATGGGCGGACATTTTTTATGGAAATCTATCGTCTATCCTATTCAGTTCATTATGATTGCAACAGTTATATTGTACGCTGAATTTTGTGTGGCCTCGTAAAATCATGTGGTTTTATTATCAACCACATGGATTCGGATCATGTGGTCAAATGACAACAGATTTTTTTTTATTGTTGAATTGAAATTTCTTGATTGAGTTTTTTATCACATTTAATTAAATAGGGGCTCGTGGTCGCACGGGTCGATCGAAGGTAAAGCTATGCTTGCCGCGGTCGGTTTGTGGATGGGTGACCATCCATTACATATCGAGATCCCTCCGTGCCTCGGAAAGCACGTTAAGCCATTGGTCCTGGCTGTCATTCGTAAATCTTTGACAGTCGTTCCGGGGAGTCAGTAGCCCAAAAGTCTAACACTCAGTCTTACCAAGGGGTACCGTGTTACCCAGTAACTGGGTTGTGGAGGTTAGATAGGCAGTCGCTGCATGTAAAATACTGGTGTTCAGCGTGTTAATATCACCACAAATCATTTAGTAGTTATTATTTTTATTACAGTAACACTGACAATTAAAAACACAACAAAAAAAGAATTAGTCAAATACGTGCAGCCACGTTGAGCGCACTTTGGGCGGATAATCATTTTTGCCAATTGATTTTTCTTTATATAGAAGACTAGCTTTTGCGCGCCGCTTCGCCCGCGTCAATGTCGGAAATTATCCCACGGAAACGTACTACCGGGGTAAAAAGAATCCTACATGTTAGTCAAGGTTATAAACTATCTGTGTTCCAAATTCCATCCAAATCCATTCAGTAGTTTTTGCGTGAAAGAGTAACAAACATCCATCCATCCATCCAGCCTCACAAACTTTCACATTTATAATATTAATAGGATAGATAGATTCGCGCCTTCTTTAATCTACATAATTATGTCGATACTAATAGTAATTTTATGTCACATCACTACTGCTCTGCTACTCTCAGCTATGAGTATTGTCTTATTTTATCGGAATAAAGTTTTCTGCTTATATGTAAATATCAAGTTATTTCCATTAAACATCAAAAACATCGATAATCACAATGTTGTTGATCGTTTGCCAAACGCGCATGATTAAAAACCACGTAATGAAAATAGTGCTCTATCCATCATCGTAATGATATTGACCCGCTTTGTATATAGTTCGGATTGTTTTTTGTTTGTTTTTGCTTTGTGTGAATGTTGTGTGCCTTAACTTGGGTCAAATAAAATTATTTTCTTTCTTTTCTTTTACTAGTTAATGCAATTTGCAAATAAGGGTAGCACATTTGTATATTTGTATTTTTTTTTGTGACATGACTAAACCATCCAAGCATAGTCTTTTAAATATTGACTATGCTTAGATCGTTTGGTCATGTTGAGAGGATGAATGAAAGGCGACTAACAAAAGATATTTACAAGACAGATGTGAGTGGAAACGCGGGTAGGGGACGCCCTAGGAGGACATATAGTGACCTTATTGGTGATATTCTTCAGAAAGGTCAGGTGTGTAGTACTCGCAACCGGCGTGGGTGTATGACCAGATGTATAAACGTAAACGAGGCAAAAGGAGTATGTAAGGATCGTACAAGGTAGCGTTCTGTAGTTTCTGCCTATCGTCTTAGGAAGCAGGCGTGAGTTTATGTATGTATGTATTGTATAATAAAAACGAAATGCTCTTCATTGGCTAAGCGCATAAATTGAGAAAGGTAGAACCAATACGACTATTATTTGCTTTAAAATATTGGTAATAGTTCGAATTAGGTTTGTTACGAAGACATAAATTGGTAAAGGTTCTCGTTTGTTTTTTAATTCGGGAACAATGGACGTTCTTTTCCCTATATGATTTTGGTTAGGCATTGAAATTTAGACAGGACAACGTCTATCGGGTCAGTTAGTGAGCAATAAAAATCTTTATTGCATACCACATCATCCATAAGAAAAAAAAAAACAACAAATAAGTATGCCGTATCTATTTTAGTCTAGGTACATAAATAATAAAATAAATAAATACAATAAAGTGGCACAATACACACATCTACAATAAACTCACCAACATTTACGCGGCTTTCTCCAACCACCGTTTTTATGGGTCTTGGCAGCATACATCCTACCAGCAAGTTCTAACCTAACAAGTTGCAGTTTGGGAAACATCCCAAACTGCCTACTGATATATATATACTAGGAGTTTACGTCAGCGAGAGTTTATTACGGTTGATATGAAGCTTTACGCGTTTTGGTCTTACTCTCTCTTGTTAGCACAAGCAATACCAAAATAACTGAAACCCTATAAATTATGTGCTATTCGATGAAGTTCCTAGCGACTGACTGCGAAACTTTCATCAAAGGTAAGCTTATGCCCCATTTACACGATGCAAGTTTCTTGCTTGACGCATAAAATAAAATTGAAATACTGTTAAGATGGTTCAACTTATATTGTTGCTTCCACTTATATGCTACAGATAATTAAATCGCAAATGATCAACCGTGAACATATTCGTAAGAAGTTGGCAGATTCATCACAGCGCTGATTTTCTGGATTCGTTTTCTCCTATAACTGTCGTTATTTCTCTTGACAAACTTTTTTTTGTAGTAGGTATGTATCTACGATTTCGAGTTATCTATCCCATAATTAGCACCTGCGGTGTTTTGTCTCTGCATCACCCTAAGGTTGACTGATGAAAAATGCGTCAGGCATTAAGTCCGCCTTTGTACAGTATTTTTTACATGAATAAATTAATTAAATAAATCAGTCTTTACAGGCAAATACTGCTTAAGTACCGGCGCTTTTATTGCGCAATTGTCTTTTAATTTCTTCTTTCTTTCATTCTGGTATTTATTACTGTAACCAAGAACTTTATAACTCGACTCCACAACAAGAAACTCCACGTGACTCGCCAAAGCATAAATGCAATTACTGCCCCGGGCTGTCTGATTTTATATTAAAAAAATTGTAAAAACAATGTGGTTTTCAATCTAAAATATCATGCTACGAAATTACAAAGGGGAGAATTTTTAGTCTCCCAAATAGTACATTACTGCAAATCTATACATATAATAAAGTGGTAGGAAAGTCAAAACTGAACATTGAATATTTTTTAAAAGAATGCTTGGGGTGTGATCTACAATCGACACCGAAGCCAAAAATTTATTTTTTAGAATTTTTGTCTGTTTGTCTGTATGTATGTCCGGGATAAACTCAAAAAGTACTGGACGGATTTGAATGTTATTTTTTTGTTGTATAGGTATTAAGTGTGAGCAACATATAGGCTATAATTTATCTTGGAAACTTGAACACCTGATGCAGAACCGCAACAGACCAGCTAAACTATAAGAGATACAAAAATGGCACCATAGCAAAAATTGTTCCACGTGATGAGCATTTTCTGCTGAGAGAATAAATTTGAAGATCTGGAACACCTGATGTGGAACTCCAAGAGCCCAGCTACACTATAACATATAATGGAACGACGTCTTAGCAAGAGTTGTTCAGCCTGATGAGCACTCTCTGTTGACGTATAAAAATTGAAGATCTGAAACACCTGATGTGGAACTCCAAGAGCTCAGCGACACTATCTATACATCTATATCTATACATAATAATAAAATGGTAGGAAAGTCAAAACTGTACATTGAATATTTTTTTTAAAGAATACTTGGGGTATGATTTACAATCGATACAGAAGTCAAAAATATAGTTTTTTGAATTTTTGTCTTTTTGTCTGTATGCGTGTCCGGGATAAACTCAAAAAGTACTGCATGGATTTACTTCTTTGGCACGAATATTATTAAGAAAGTTTAAGTTATTATTATTATTTATTTTATTATAATTTAAAAAATCGAGGGCTTACGAGGTGAATGCTTCGTTGAAACGATCTTCGTTGTGGTCACGAGTTCGTACGCTCCGCTTGACCATTAATATGAGAGCTCGGCTCGGCGGCAACGCACGTGCTCAAGAAGCACTTTACCAGAAGGGAGAGGTGGACAGGTGGTGCTTCCAGAGTCTCTCGGTAGAGTTGTATCCAGCTTAGAAGAACTCATTCGCTGTGTGTACGGGGACATCAGTCGTATACCGCACCAGCAGAATTCTTGGGTGTGTGAGCGGGCCATTTTGACGCCTAATAATGATCGGGCTGCAGCAATTAACGAATGCATTCTCTCGGAAATTGAGGGGAATGAAGTGGTCTACACCTCTATAAACACTGTCGTCGAGCAAGATGACGCCACACATTATCCCGTGGAATGTCTGAACTCCCTGTCAGCAAGTGGACTTCCAGCGCATACCATGAAGCTGAAGGTCGGTGTCCCGATTATGCTTCTTCGGAACCTATCTCCTCCGAAGTTGTGTAACGGGACCCGCCTTAAGGTCATCTCGCTCCACAGACACACCATTGAGGCGGAAATTCTTACGGGTTGTGGCGTCGGCGAGGCAGTATTTATACCACGCATTCCCCTCATACCTCATAACTTCCCGTTTCAGTTCAAGCGCGTACAGTTCGCCGTGAGTGTTTGCTTCGCGATGGCCATCAATAAGTCGCAGGGGCAGACACTGAGGGCAGCTGGAGTCGACCTCAGGAAGAGCTGCTTCTCACACGGGCAGCTGTACGTCGCTTGCTCCTGCGTCACCAGTCCTGACTCTCTTTACATTTTGGCTGCGGAGAGCCAAACCACTAATGTTGTTTATCGAGAAGTCCTATAAATACTTACATACAGAATAGTTTAAAAGTATTTATAGGACTTCTCCCCTATTCTGTATTCCTTATTTTCTCCATCTGCTTCAGTCACAACTTATGACTTAATTCAGCAGAATCACCATAAAGTCATTTATTCAAAGCAGGCTGAAAATCAGCACTTTTTGAAGATCAATTTTATAAAAGACAGTCTCCCTCTGTTACTGCACTTTCTGTAGATATGAAATGTAAAGAGAAAACGGGTAAATGAATGTTATTTTAAAAGGTATAATCGTAGGTATTTTTGGTGCTGTATAGCGTTCACGCAGACGACGTCGCGGGCACCAGCTAGTAACAAATAAAGTTCTGATTGGGATTCTGATTCTCGTTGTACCTTAAACCGTAACATAAACCGTGAGATACAGCATATGACTCACAAATATCGAGCAGTTTTCTTAAACCTCTGAGCGATGGGCTCAGTAACACGATGTCGGTAGCGTAACTGAGGCGTTATATGGCAACCGACATGACTGTTACTGAGCTCATCGATCAGTTGATTAACGTACAAATTAAATAGTCTTGGAGAGGGCAGGCCTCCTCGTCTCACACTACAGTCTAGTGCTTACTCATCCAACAAAACATCCACTTTACGAAGTTCTTCTGGTTTTTATACCAGGACAAGATGCTAATGAGTTCAGTGGGAGTCCTTACCTCTCCAAGCTTGGCCCAGAGCCTTTTGTAGTCCACTAAGTAAAAGGCCTTCGATAAGACGAGGAAGCAAGCAAAGACAGGTGTTTTTCTGTTTAACTAATAGGTGACAGTACCTATGTTTCAATGCCAAGATAGCACTTTTAGTTGACAGAGTCTTATGTACGCCAATCTGTTCTTGCTGAGTTGAGTGTCAAATAAGTCATCGAAGACATTCACAATTCAGTCGGTAGAGAGACAGGCCCCAGTAAAAAAAATCGGTAACGGTACAAAAACATTTTCCTACAGTTTTGCCGGTAGGTAAGTGAGTGTTGTAAGAAGGTATATAGTATGTCCAGGACCTTAAATACGAGTATATGCTTGTCTGCAGACTGCAATTGCTCAATATTAAGACCGTTATTGTCCGGGGATTTTCCTCTAACCATGTTTTTAACAACGTTTTCCACGCCTTTACTGGAAAAATCTAACAATTTTTCTATTATATTGCTAACCGGCGTTTTTTTTTACAAAATGATATGTTATACCTATGCATTTCTGAAACTTACACCACCAATAATAAGATTGAATTATGTGAATAGTTGGGAAATAATTAGGCTGAAAATGACTGAATAATTTCGTTTAATTCAAGACGGCAAAAATAATGACTGTTTTCTCAAAAATGCTCGAATTTCCATTCGAGCATTATTTTGACAACCTTCTTCGAGATAAATTAAAAATGCTGTGCTGGTCAAATACATGCGAGCAGTGGCCAGCATTGTTAGTATAAAAATCCTTATATGTCGTGTTTAGCGACCGGCAATGTTAATATAAAAATCCATATCTGTCGTGTTTAGCGGCCGGCAATGTTAATTTAAAAATCCATATCGACCGTGTTTAGTGGCCGAATAAATTACTATGAAACTCATATCGTCGTTTAATTAGAAAATGGAACGAACTGTTTACTTCGACTCATAGCAACCAAGCTGGTTGTTAGGGACCTAACTAAGGACTGAACTCAAAGAAGCGATGGACTGTAATTTTAAATAAATATAATCAAAAGAGATATGTACAATTGTCGATGTTGATAAACGTTTGGAGTGCGCGTGTGTCGCTTCGGTTGTCTAACGACAGCAGCCGAAGATTGCCGAGTGGTCGGAAGCGCCCGAACACTGGTAACTTATCAAAGATTTTATTAAAATCTCTAACTGGCTTAGCAAATAGAGCACTATAAAGTGAAGAAGAAACAAATGAACATATTGGCGCGAGAAAAGTTATCGTTGTTCGTCATTGATTCTGGAATTTATAATTAATTAACTTAGTTTGAATTTCCGCGTGTTATTTGAGAAAAGTACTATACAAGCCTTGGCCGCAACCAGGCATTAATGGATCACGTATGTGTGTCTCGGCTTCGGCTCGGCACACATTTTCACGTTCGTTCAGCCTCTGTTGTCGGCCGCTGCAGTAATATTTATTTATTTATTTATTAATAGGTTCGCCTACAATTGTTTACACATACATTCATTTAAAAGGACACGATATACATTTATAAGTGCAACAATTACTTACAAGCTAACACCACATGCACTATATATTTACATTTTTATTATTATTACTTATCTTTGCATATAATACAATAACGCCTTTAGGATTCTGGTGACGCTCCCTCGATTCTACAGCGCGTCGGGCATGTTTTAATTCCATTATGCGTAAGAAAACGTCTTCTCTGATGCAACGGATTCGGGGGACCGCCAAGGAATCCTAAGGATGATCTCTGAGAGGCCAGAGTCTGCAGTGCTGAGGATACTCATCCAGCTTCATGTGACGATATAACACTATGATTCATCATAGTTTTAAAACCTTTGTAACCAACAATTATGGACAAATAATAAGTCTGAAATAAATGAATTTCATTTTAATTTAATTTAATATCTATAGTGGGTCTGACTGCCCAGGTAGCGCCAGAACACAAAGCACGAAGACGATTCGGTGGCCTCTGCCAGAGGCGGCTTTTTCAACACTTTCCAAACAAACCAGGCGTGTCACCGTTTACCACGACACAAATGACGTATACAAAGGCGGTTTTGAAGGCAGTTAGTTCATCTCAGAAGTTGTGCGCTCAACACGGCGCGGCACAGCGCGATGATTCCGTGCTCTCTGCGCCAGACATAAGTATCGACACTCGTGCACTGAAATCAGCATCAGCACGAGAGTAAATCATAATACGTGAATACACTTGAGCTTATTTCAAGATTTGGTTCAGAAAAGTAAACAAAAATTACGTCATACTTATTTAGATTGTAACCGCAAAATACAGCGAGTGATTCACACAAGTACCTACCACATGACGGAGAAGCTATTAAGTAATATGTGCTAATACGGAAGCGAGTCTACTAAATATTGATCTAATTGAAACTTCAAATAAAATGCTTGTAACTACGGTAAATAGATCATGTGAACTCTTCATGAACGTCGTAAATATTGACTCAACATAAACTAACACGATTTATCGTTGAGAATATCTGCGAAAGTCAGTCGTCAAATTAGTGAAACCGTCTCTGCACAGCTTTGATTGTATATTCTTGATTAAAGCTGCCCTGAATCTTTCTGTATCCTAAAAATCTCGAGATTAGGAACCTAAAAAAATATTTAACCAAAAACTACATTTTCAATTATTTTAAATAGTAACTGCAATCTTCATCAACATCATCATCAGCCTATATTCGTCCACTACTGGACGTAGGCCTCTCATAGTGAACGCCACTGAGCAAGATCTTCGGCTCTCCTCATCGAGTCTCTGCCAGCCGACTTTCGCAAGTCGTCACTCCACCAGGCCGGCGGGCGTCCCAGACTACGTTTGCCTAAACGCGATCTCCACTCAAGAACTCATTTTCCTCAACGGTTCTGCGAGAGATATGACCAACCTATTGCCACTTAAGCTTGCTTAGTTGTAACTGCAATACTTGCTTACATTTATTTGGAAAATGATTACCTTCAATGAGTCTTTTAAGAAGATGTTTTTTTTGTACATCTTCAGTCATTCCTTAAGTTAAAAGTTTTAAAGCGCATGTTTCAGTCTTTTGTCACAATTCGTTTGGCATCTAGAGATTTATTTGTGGATACAGCTTTGAAAAGTGCACTGGCTATAAAATAAGGTGAAAAGTGATTTTTGAAATTATTTATAAACCCACTGATATACAAGGTTCCATAGTAGAGTTTATTTTCTTTTTGAACTGGTTGTTGGTTAAGTTGGAGTTTTAAATAATTAGAATAGCTAGATAATACACGCACATTTTCTTGGAAATATTGTTTCACGTTTTTTTTTCTATAATGCGGATTAATACTGGTACAAGAAGCTTTTAATCGATTAAAATAAATCATGACACACTCTACGGCATAAATCTCTTTCTGCAATCTATTCCCAGTCACACTAAAACTTTATTTCACAAAAGCAATTGAGAAACTTGTCTTATTTCCACGTGACAACTAACCGTATTTGCTGTACTATTAAACTTCCACCTTTCGGTTAAACCCGCTCTAAATGTGACGCGAGATATCCCGCCCCGTCAGCAGTACGTAGAGCATGAGTAATTTGTTAAATAAACTACCTGAACTACTCACAGGGTTTGTTTTGCCTTGCTTGAAGCAGTATATCATTATGAGAACTTAATATACGTAGTTTATATTTGCTTTGTTTGGGGCCTTCAAAGTTCTGTGTGTTTTATGCTGAGCTGAGTCCCCTTTGGCATTATAATAATTGTTTTTATTTTTTTTCAATTTTAGGGTGTATTTTTGTTGCTGTAATACCAATAACAGGATTTTTATTTATTTCTTTGTTAGCGTTATTTTCTAGAATCGTTCCTCAATGATTAAATTAATTAATTGAAAGCGATTGTTTTTAGAATGAGCCTAAAGACATCTAGATTCTAGGACACTTACCCACGACACTACGTGTCCCCAGAGAAGTTGCGCATGTCTCTTTCCCTGGACGTTAGTAATATGAATGCTGCTATTCATACTTTCATCACCATCATCATCTTCTCTTTGCCCCTAACTGAATTTTATTATGGTTGACGCTGCATATTTCTTCCGTACATCTCTGATGAAAATTTAAGATGTAATATAATAATAACATACATACATAACATCACACCTGTATTCCCCGAAGGGTTAGGCAGAGGTGTACCTATAGCACACCTACATTTCGCCAGTTATGTTTAAGTCCCACGTAATAGGGGGCGAGCCTATTGCCATCAACCGGGCACAAATCCAGACTCCGGGCTGCTACCGAGAAATTCCAGATGGAAAGACCCGATAACACTTTGCCCGACCCGGGAATCGAACCCAGGACCTCATGCTCAGCAGTAGCGCTTGCGACCAATAGACCAACGAGGCAGTCAATCATAATAAAAATAATATTGGCAACACCGTATCAACGAAACGTCTCATTTTTCAATTTTATGTAATTTTAATAGAGAAAGTGATTTGGACCCAGCCTTACAACAGTATTTCATTTTATATCAAACCTGAAACTTGTAAACCATTATAAAATCAAAAAAGAAACCAAAATGTAATCAATTCAATCAAAAACTGCCGAATCGGAGGTGGTATGACAGATGTCACCTCCGATAAAACAATCATAAAAACTAAATAGGAAAATAAAGATGAGAAGAAAATGTTGACAAGATCAGCCGCACGCCAAGCACGCCCACCACCTCCGGACTCGTCGCTCAGCTCCGCCTCGCTGCCGCCGGTATCCAGCCCCACTGTGAGCGCTGTGGACGACACCGGCCGCGGTAGTTGCGTCGAGCTCGAGCGACGAGTATTTCGCCCCGCCCACGACGCCACCACCTGCTCGTCGACGTGGAGGACACCGGCCGCCGGACAGTTTAGGACCTCGAGGCCCACCGGCCTCTGATAGGGTCCCAGCTCCCGGCGGAAGTGTGCAGCGCATGAGATGGACACGATCCATTAATGAAAACGTCATGCGCTCATACTATGGGGCTACAGAGGGGGGAAACAATCTGACCGCGTACCGTGTTCGGATGCTCTCTCTTTTTCAGGTGCTTGAGCCAGCTGTCAACGTTTCGGCACAACGACTGTCGGATCAGGTGCGGGTCATCCAACGTAATCATATGTTGGATGACAATGTACTTGATCGCCTGCGAAATGAAATGCAGAGTAGTCATGTCATCGCCCCCCCGTCGCAGACTGTTGTGGTACTACCACAGTCTAACACGAGTCAAGCAGACGAGGAGAGTGATGATAGGGCTACAAACGTAAGAACCCAGTGCAATGATGAATTGAGGAGTGCTTTGGAAGATGCGATTCGAGAATATCGGTTCATATCGCCCGAACTTAGACCACGCTTACCTCGTTTACCCATGCATAACAAAAATGGGGCGCTGGTGGCGGCCCTGGATGCGCAGTTGTCAAATTATTTTGATGACTGCGTAGACCTCACCGATACACATTCGAATCTGTACTGCGCGGCTGTAGCGGCATGTCGTGTAGCTAACGTCAAATTTGCTAATGATTCTAGAGCTACACGACCGAAACCAGCCGTACCAGCTTGGCAGTGCAGTATTGAACGCCGTATTGGTGGGGCCAGAGCACTCATCGGCAAACTAATCTGCTTCAGGGAGGGCAATACTCGCCCTAGAGTGATGCGTTTTGTGAGACGCGCGTTTGCAGGGACTACTATCAGCCCTCAGGACTACATGTCCTGTGTCCAGAACGCATCGACTTCCTGAAGCAGAAAGTGTATGCATGGGCGAACCGTATTCGTAGGTATAAGCGACGAGTGGAGCGACTCACTCAGAATCGCATCTTCCAGCGCGATGAAAGGTGGGTTTATAGGGGTTGGGAGCGACCGGATCAAGGTGTGGCTGACACGTACCTACCGGATGATGATGCCATGTGTTCTTTCTGGCGCAATATCTGGTCGGTGCCTGTCAGTCACACCGAAGGTGATTGGGCTCGGGAAATCGAGCGAGCCTGCGATCTAATACCAGAAATGGGGGCTATTATCATCTGCCCCCAAGATGTAACTCTTGCAGTCCGTCCGTTACCTAACTGGAAGTCTCCAGGGCCAGACGGACTGCACAACTTCTGGATCAAATGGTTCGGTAGGTCGCACGCTCGCTTGGCGGCTCAGTTCCAGGTTGCTTTGGAGTCTGTATCGCTACCCCGATTCCTAACGACAGGAGTTACCCACCTGCTCCATAAATCAGGTAGCACCGCGGAACGCAAAAATTATAGACCGATCACGTGTTTACCGACGGTCTATATAGTTCTTACATCCATTTTCAGAGCTAAAATTAACAAACATATTATAGACACCAACTCCATCATGTCTGCCTCTCAAAATGGATGTAAGAACGGATCCCGCGGTACTAAGGAGCTACTCCTCATTGATATGGCCATTAGCCAACAGGTTCGTCGTTCCCGAAAGGATCTGTCGACATGTTGGATAGATTACAAGAAGGCGTAAGACTAGTAAGTAAGTAAGTAAGTATAAAGTAGATGCAACTATGCGCACCTTCCTGATGTCATGTTTGGGGCAATGGAGGACGGTCCTTCGCTATCCAGCATGTCGAAATACCCAGAGGAATAGCGAGCCGATAAGGATTGAGCGAGGAATATTTCAGGGTGATAGTTTGAGTCCGCTTTGGTTTTGCTTAGCCTTGAACCCTCTAAGCACACTGCTGGAGGATTCAGGTCTAGGCTATCGGTTGAGGAGAGGTAGTCGGGTTATATCTCACCTCCTCTACATGAATGACCTCAAACTCTTTGCCCCCAAATATTTGCAACTGATGGAGCGACTGAAAGTAACTGAAACTTTCAGTAGTGCCATCAGGATGGAATTTGGTGTGGACAAAAGTGCGGTCATGCATGTAAAGCGAGGGGAGATTGTGGAATCCGTGGGAACCCAACTTCCGGATTCCATGAACCTTAGAGCCCTCTCCGCATCCGAAACCTATAAGTATTTTGGTATATCGGAAGCGCTGGGCGTCAATAATACTGACATGAAGCAATCGTTGAAGGAGCGCTTCTTTGGCCGCCTGAAGAAAGTATTTAGTAGTCTTCTATCAGGCGGAAACAAGGTGCGCGCCTTCAACGGTTGGGTCATGCCGGTTCTGATGTACTCTTTTGGCATACTCAAATGGACTCAGACCGAACTCGACACCCTGGATAGGAGGGTCCGGACTGACTGCAAATCGAATGCATCACCCACGGTCATCGGTAATGCGGCTGTATATCCCACGAAAGTGTGGAGGTCGAGGCTTTTTAAATGCTAAGACTCTCCACAATCGCGAGATATGCAGTCTCAGGGAATATTTTCTAGAAGCCGACGTGGGGATGCATCGAGATGTGGTCGCGGTGGACAAGGGCCTCACCCCGCTCTCCTTGGGTAAAGAGAACTGGCGCAAACCAGTAGTGCTTGACACTAATGATCGCATGGAGGTATGGCAGAGTAAGGAGCTTCACGGACGCTTTTTCTGGGCCCTACATGGACCCGATGTAGATCTACAAGCGTCCGTAGCCTGGCTACGTTTTGGTGACCTCTTCGGGGAAACCGAAGATTTTATCTGTGCAATTATGGACGAAGTTATGATGACGAACAATTACCGGAGATTTATTGTGAAAGACGGTACGGTTGACATCTGTCGGGTATGCCACCGTCCGGGGGAATCAATTAGACATATTATCTCTGGGTGTTCTCGTCTAGCTAACGAAGAATACTTGCATAGACACAATTTTGTAGCCAGGATTATCCATCAGCAACTTGCTTTGAAATACAGCCTTGTGGAATCGGAAGTGCCGTACTACAGGTATGTGCCCGACCCAGTTCTCGAACATGGAACTATCACATTGTACTGGGGTCGATCCATCATCACTGACAGGACTATTGTTGCCAATAAGCCTGATATAGTGGTGGTGGATCGAAGAGAGCGGCGCGCAATGATCGTTGACATAACGATCCCGCATCACGGGAACCTCGTGAAAGCCGAGAAAGATAAACAAATCAAGTATCTTGACTTGGCTCGCGAGGTTTTCGACATGTGGGACGTGGACTCAGCGAGCATTGTGCCGATAGTCGTGCCAGCCAATGGCTTAATAGCGAAGAGCCTCGCCCTACATCTGAGGAGGCTCTCGTTGAGCAGCTGCATCAAGGGCTTGATTCAGAAGGCAGTACTTCTGGACACGGCTCGCATTGTTAGGAGGTTCCTCTCTCTGGAGCCCTGACCGCCGGTAGCTTGGACCCTGTTCCCGATACTGGTGGGCTACTATTTTTTGTATTTTTAAATGTTTTTATATCTGTTATATTCTAATATTTAAAAATATAATTTATATGTATATAATGAAATAAAGGAAATAATAATAAATATAAGTAATATAATATATCTGATTATATTATCTAATCTATTATTATAGTAGCCCGTTATAAGGACGATAGATGGACTCTACGGTCAATAAAATGGTCTGGGCCAAAAGGCACCAGATCAAGAGGCCGACCAAGGGCCAGATGGGCAGACGAAATTGTAGCGTGCGCGGGTGGAAGTTGGCTAGACAGAGCTAATGACAGAGAAGGATGGTATTCCTTGGGGGAGGCTTTTTACCCGAACGGGGTCCATGCATTAAATAATTAGATAGTGGATAACTAAAACAAATAATAATTAAACTAATTACAAAATAGAATTTATAATTAGAAATCAAATTCATCTAAGTGTAACAAATGTATTTGAATTATAGGCTTGTAACGGCTAGGGCTTTGTAGGTAGACTGCGCAGGCCGTTAACTACAGGTAGTTAAGAGAAACTAGGGTAATGTTCATAAACTTTATATTGTACGAGAAGGTCACAGGAAAGGACACTGTTCAGCACTGAGCACTATCACGTTATAGTTAGGAGGGGTACCGTCCTTGGTTTCTGGGCAGCCGGCAGGCCGTCCGCACAGGCTCCGCAAGAGGCTGGTAAGGCCTTCGAAGATCCGCAGTTAGCGGGCGTCGGTAGCAGGTCGTAGGACGCCGGTAGCACACTACGCATCAGCGCGTAGGTTGGTTAGCGGGCGTCGGTAGCAGACAGTAGGACGCCGGTAGCACACTACGCATCAGCGCGCAGGTTGTAGTTGCCCTGTCCTCAGCCAGGACGTAGAACCCCTAAGTCGGGGCACAAGGAATCTGGAGTGTCAGAATATAGTAGCTCGCTAAACCCGCGCGAGATCAAAATGCACGAGTGTTCTCAAGTTAATTAGTGTTGTTCCATCTATTTAGTGATGTGCTTACTGACTAACTAATTACTTTATTATAGCATCACTCGACTATTTACCGTTGAGATTCCTCACAACGCTACAGGCTAATAAGTTACATAATGGAATTAAATAAAGCTTTATTATTATTAATTTAATATATCCCTGTTGAGACCGCACCTCTCAGCATCGCCGCGCACTGGCGGCAGTGAACGAGGGGCGCGGGGACAGCGGGGAGTCAGCCCGCCGACGACGGTTGAGCGCGGGCCCCCGCACCGCACCACACAAGTCAGCTGTTGCACGCGTCCACGCACGGCTGCGCTTGCGCGTTTTTATTTAACGTCTTGTCATTTTAAATCAACTTTTTATTACATTGTATTCATCTTAATATACTTTACACATGTTATACAGTCCACTGCCATTTCATTTTGCTCCACCACGATCTATCGTCGCGATCAATCCCCATCCCTTAAACTCACGCCTTCTTCCCATGGGGATAGGCAGAAACTATAGAACGCATATACGATCGATATCGATATGTACGATCCGTACATACTCCTTTTGCCTCGTTTACGTTCATACATCTGGTCATACACGCACGCTGGTTGTGAGTACTACGCACTTGACTTTTCTGAAGAACATCACCAATAAGGTCATGTAACCCGGCTTCTTAGAGTTGTATAGAATTGATTAGGAAACTGGATGTTGATGGTCTCCTTCAGTGTTGTACTACTCACCACCGTGCTAAAGTAAATTTGTAGGGTAAGGAAAGATTCAATTAAATATAATACAATAATACCCCTGTGTTTGCACGTTACGTGGCCTACGGGTATTGATAATGACGCTTCATTACCTGGAGCGGCGAACTTCCCTCATCACCGATATTCAGCTAAGTAAGGCCTTCCTGACCAACGGATGACCACACCTCAATGGTTGCCTACACCCAGATCCATTCCAATCATCAGACCACGGGGCTACTCCAAAGCAATCACGTCTCAATTATGCATCAGACTAAATCCCTAAAAGAAAGGCTAGCATAAACAGCCAGACCTGTAACAAGACACTCGTATCAGAAATCACATGTACGAGCCAAGCCATCCCGCATGAACAAAGAATACGGTTGAGTACTCATCGGATTCAGCTTCGAATGGGACTTATTGGAAACCCATCGGGTTATTTGGTTACAGTCTGATCCTCCAGAACTGAGTACCTATTCCAAATCCTATTAATATCGTGTCACACACGTTGCGGGCTCTTGACCTTTTTCCTGATCAATGTCACAATCCTTCCAGACGCTTCCACCACCATAGACTAAATAGAATTCTTGTCCATTGGTTATTTTGCATTTATTAGCCATTGTTTTAAATAAAATGTTGGAAATTATGTCTGTATGTTTTTTTATTTAAATTGACTAATAATCTTGTATATAATTTACACGACATAATTTCTCCAGGTTTCTCAAGTGTTACCTGACACAAGATGTCGCTGTCTGTTGCGTTATTTATCGATTTTGCAATGTCACAGTCACTATATGTCTTCCTAGGGCGTCCCTCGACTTTATATAATATATCTGAACGGATGGAATGGGGCAACACCTGAGTCAATGGAAAAAAAAACACGAAGAACGATCGAACGGCATCATAACGAACAAACACGTAGACGCACGCTTATAATATTTCTTTTTTTATTTGTGCTGGGTAATTAAGTTTACTTATCACAAACAAGTTAAATAAGTTAAGTTTACTTACAAACTGTGTTTTATCTTCGAATCCCACATCTCTAAAATCAAAATCAAAATATTTTATTTCACATAAACCTACATGGGTACTTATGAAACGACAGAAGCTAGGTGCACGGTTCCAATTGGTCCTCCGCGGTTACTCTTTTAAAAATAATTGGCTTCCACAATGTTTTCAAATTACAGTGTTAATAGGTATGGCAGGACAGTGTAGGCCTGTCAACAAGTGACAGTTACATAACAAAATATAAAAAGGTTTACAAATCTAGTCTACAAGTTAGGCCTACAACAAAACACACAACACAAAATACAGAAGAATCTATATAAAAGAAAAACAATATAAAAAAATATACTTAATTGCAATTACAACTGTAACAAATCTGAATTAAAATCCTTTCTACAAAACTGTTTCTATTTGACTAGTGGCCTCTGTAAGCTTTAGACCTCCCGATTCTACCTTTGCTTAAAAACTGAACAAATATTTACCGCGCACTTTAAAACAAAAAGCGCGCGCAAAGAGCGCGAAATGTGTTTTTTTTTACGTTTTCAACCCCATATCTCCGCCATTTTGAAAAATTTCAAAAAACTGAATAAACAAAAAGTAAACATATAATTATCGAACCTGCTCACAAAATTTCACGAGAATCGGTAGAGAAATGCAATCTGTAGAGGAGAAAAGTTGGACATCCGGACATACGAAAGCATTTTTGCCCAAGTAGAAACGGAAACGCTTCGCGCTCGCACGGTCAATAAGATCTCACAGTCACCCTCTTTCTAGCCATAACAAATTTCATACAATCGTCCATCACCATCTCCAATCTTCCTATATTCTTATTTCCATTATCATCTCATAGACGGTAATTCCTAGAAAGATTATGGCCGCTTAACCTCATGCCATTACCGACACAAATGGCTTAGATTACGACGAGCGTTGATACCGCTCATAAAGAGCGTACGTAGAAACAAGATGACATAACAAAATGACGTATGCATTATAACTTTATAACTTACATTTATTTATGTCATTATCATTCTATTATCGCTACTTTTATGACCGTTTTATTGCCACTAACTCGTGAAATGCAAAAATCTACTGACAATGAACGATGACGTATTAAGGCGTGGTACAGATAGAATGTGGCGTGGACGTGGCGCGGATGAGGTGTGGATGCGGACCTATTGTCCGTCATGTCGCCATTAGGTATGTATTTTTTTGGATATCAGCCACTCGTTCTGTCGTGTCAAAGGTACGACAGTGTACTCAATTTCGTTGGTTCAAAACTTTGCCACGTCCACGGTATCATCGGTGACAGCAGAGGCCACTATGGCTTCATTTTCTGGGGCATAGATGAAAGTTCTGCATTGAGCTTGAGGTTTATCATAGACAGTTGAATAATAACAAGTCATAAATATATATTGCCATTATCACTATAACTAATCCTCAGTTTACATGAGCCACACTCCTAATGCTACGGCTACATTGTCGTGATAAAGCGAACTATACTTCACGCGCTCTCTCTCGCACGCCGCTCGACGGCTCGCTGTAGACAGAGAGCGCGCGAAGTGTAGTTCATTGTATCACTACAGCCTACCAGTAGCATAACTTCCATACGCATTCTGAATAAAATATGATAGTTGTAAATTCTTTGTCGGGAAATATATAGCTGTCTCTCCTTTTCCACAGACACCCTACTTAGTTACCTACACTTCGCATAAAACATCATCTAACATCCGCCACGTGCATGTCCATTGTCCACGTGTCACCCTCGTATGTGAACTAAGCCTTAGGGTTAATCCTGAATAGAATATCACTGACGTTGATATTATATGATAATCGTGATAACTTATTTCAGTAGCAAGTGAAGTGTTGAGTTGTTACTTATATAATATGGATCAGTGAAGTTACAAGCTTTGTGAACAGTTTTTCGATATCTTGAATGAAAGTGTGAGCCAAAAAAGTAGGAAGTGTTCTTATTATTTGTGCCGTTTACTAATGGATTTTTAGTATCATCCACTTAAAGGTACGTAGAATAACTAATATTAGGAGTTTTTTTTTTAATTCTTAGCACAACTTTATCCAGTCATAACCAGCCTATAATGTTCCCACTGCCGGGACACAGGCCTCCTCTATGAGAGGAGCCATAGTCTACCACGCGGGCTCAGTGCGGGTTAGTGGTTGTCACATGTCTTCGAATTTTTTGGTTCTAAAACATATCGGTTTCCTCACGATGTTTTCCTTCACCATTTTAAGAGCAGTGGTGATGAAATTAAATTGGTGATGAAAGTAAACTGTAGCCTACTTTTTTTTTTGTCTGGGCAATCTTCAAATAACTTCTCCCTCGCTGGGCGGAGCGGGAGGGTGTGTCAGACTATTACTAACTAAAGCCTACCCGTGTTCCTTCAGTTGCCTTTGCGCCAGGGCCACGGTAACTCTTTCGAACAATCCGCGATCCTGGTAGGCATCGGCCCTAGCGGACTCCGTCAATTGGTGCTGACATCTCTTTGAAGCGCGCGTGGAACACAACGCGCCGTCGACCCGGGCCTGGTCCTTACCGGACGGCGAGATGCCCATTGCTTGCCGTCCGCAAGCCAGCGCCTGCGGTGGCCGGGAATCGGCCATCGACTCTCGACGCCCAGGGTGTCTCCTCCTAAGGCGATTAGGGGCGTGAGGGCGCAAAGATTGCCTCTCCCTCACGCGCTCCGCCTCCTCCTTCGCGAGCATTACTGCTTCACAGAAGGAGGTGACGGCTTCTCATGCCCTCTCGCTCCGTACCATGGCCTGGACCAGGGCCGGACGCGAGAGCCTGCCTGAGTTCGAACTCACGACCTACAACACGAAAGTCGGGGCCAATACCACTGGGCCACCACTGCTCTCCCACTGGGTCACCACTGCTTAGGGTTGCCAACTTTTTTTATATCAAATTTAGTATTTTCGAAGCCATTGTCTGTAAAAATATAGTAAAGGAGAAAAAATAAAAAAGATATAGTAGGTAGGTAGGATTATTTTGGATTTTATGTATTTTGTTTTCCCTTCTACTCTTACACACGTTGTCTTCATCTGTTTAATATACTCTCCTACCGCAGGTATGCTGGAAGAGATTTCTTTAGAAATACCTTTGTACCTATGTTTCTGTTCTTTTCTTCCTGTCTGTGTATATATGTGTGTACATAAATGGTTAAACAAATAATAAATAAATAAATAAATAGGTATGTTTAAAAAAACAAAGAATTAAATTCATGTCTGTTTCTACTTTGAGTCTTTAATAAAGGTATTTTTTTATGTTTCATAACTATTATTAAACTCTAAAAATTAAAATTAAATTCTAGCTCTCAGCTCGCTATTTTGTATTCATCACTAAAAATATGCGCTCAGTAAAGGCACGTACACACTGGCGCGACGCGACAGCGTGACACAAAGGCACCGCATGTCGCGCGACGAGCGGTGCCTTTGTGTTTCGCTGTCGCGTCGCCGCTGTTTGCGGGAGTCGTTTGTATAGAAAGACGAAATGATAAAGTTTTTATTTAACTGACTTATTTCTGAATACAAATTTCAAAAACAGATTACGGCTGCGTTTCGTTTAAAACACTTATTTTATTAAAATACTGTTATTTAAGTTTTCATCGAAAATATAGTAGTTACACCACATTTTTTTTTTGAGATAAAATATTTATGCCTCTAATATATGAGGATACTTACTATATTATATAGTAGACTTGGCAACTCTACCACTGCTATTCAGCAGGAGCTTGAAAACTCATTTTACGGGAAGTCGTTTTTTTTTGAGTTTATCTTTAGAACTAATATGTCAGTGTCTTAGTGTTGCCATTTAATAATTAAAGCCGTGTTGAATGTAGAAAGTTATGAACCCGCAATGAAAACGTTTATTCTTTTATTTTGTTTTCAAGCGCAATTTTTGCCTTTATTTCCTGTACTCTTTTTACCTTGAACGCTAAAAAAGTTTTTTATATTAACCGTCACTCAGTGAAACACGTTATGAAAGCCTTTTGAGAGGAGGACCCATTTTCATTCATCACAGGAGATTATCTGGAATTGAGAATGTGTGAGCGCGACAGGACCATAAATTACTTATCTAAGAAAGAGATATGCTAATATGAAGAAACGTTGAAGCTTATGAGGAGTTACGACCTTGTGATAGGTATTTAGGTAAAATCTAAAACAAGGTAGTCTAGCGAGCTAGCTTCTGGATAAGATTTGTAACCTATTTTGATGAAACTTGCAATTGCAAATTGAACGAATTCGATTTGAAGAATTCGGTAGCAACAGGTTCGTGTTTTGAATAAGACATTCCTTTGCATTTTGGACTTTCAATCTTTCATTTAAAGTCCGAAATCTAGTTTATCTTTATCTTTTAGAGCCTGTTACTTGCCAGTGCTAAGCAGCAATACGCCTATTAATTATAAAGCTAAGGTTTATTCATTAAAGTTCTTAAGGCATGAAAAAACATCTATCACTCAGTCATTGAAACGTCCTAGTAGTCGGATCAGATGAGTATAAACCAGATTTGCTACAACTTAAGACGCTTATAAAGATAAAATAGATCAACCATTTTTTAGATTATCTAAAGTGCATACATCTTTTATGGGGTACTGTGTTAAATGTTACAACAAAATACCTTGTGATATATTGCAATTAAATGAAAGAAAATTTAAAACTCATATTAAAAGTACACTTTGTAAACATGCATATTACAAATTAGAGGATTATATCCTAGATCAGAAATGCTTGGAAACATGCTGGTCTTGCTCCATAGGACAATCTAGAGTCTAGACAAAATCAAACTGGTTGCTAATTTAATTGTATAATTTATAATTTTTATGACATTGTTTTTTACATTATGTAACTACTTTAACTCACACACTAAATTATTACTTGTTTTTTTTTTTTTGAAAAATCATCTACTTCTCAATATTTGTAAATATGTGAGCACCATGTATCTATCTCATAATTAATTTACCTGTCATGCGTTATATTTAATTATTTTTACCTATTGTGGTATAGTAGTTTTATTCTAGGTGCATCGTCTTCACATATAATTATTATATATACATAATATTGTAAAACATTTTTAAAAGAGTAACGGTGGAGTTTCTTGCCCATTCTTCTCCATACGAAACTACCTTTTGGAAGGGGCAACTAGAATCAGTTCAATTTTTTATAAATTTTGACGTTCAAAAGTGCCATTTTATGTGCCTATTTGAAATAAACGATTTGACTTTGACTTTGACTTTGCTTCCCCGACCAAACGACCTTGAGCGTTCGGTCGTTCTCTGTTCCGGCGCTGAGTCTCGCTCTGTCTCGCTCCCTGCGCACGCTCATTTATCATAGAATTCACGAAAAAATTTAAATTATTTTAATAAAAAAAGACTAGCGATGTTTTGAAATAAAATTAAACGTGAGTTATTTAGATTGTTAAATCATCTATCCATTAGTGTAATCCTCAAATTAATAGAACGTCACCTTTAGCAAAAGATGCATGCAATCAATAATTTTAGTCACTTTTTTACAAGGAGATTTTAAATGTATTTATAACACATAAAAACAAATAAAACGTGCAATGTGATGATAGGATATCGAACATTAATAATGTGCTTTTAGATGTAGTTTATTACCCATAGTGAAAGAGTTAATAGCCTCTGAATAACGCACTATAGCAAGGTTTTGGTCGGGGTACCGCCTTAAACAGATGAAGGCAACAATTAAACGGTGCCAAATAATGTTGCGGAATGCTTCGAACGGTTAGTTTTAATTGTACGGTACGGCAACGTACCTACTTACTTCTGAACCGTACGAACTCATTTCGCTTTGTTTTAGAATCGCTTAAAGCTTTACATATTGAAATAAGCATATTAATAAATGTTGGTGCACAGAAATTACAATGTGTTTTAGAACTACTCGAATATTGTAAAAAGTTTGTGACTAAGGGCCCGTTGTTTGATACATATTTAAAATTGACCAATAGTCAATTTAACAATTAGTCACTTGACAATAGTTAAAGTTTAACTACTCTGTCTACACATGGTTAACTTTCATAGCAATTTTTTTAACTATAGAGTGCTTAACCGTTTGTCAAAAATCATACTTATGTAATTTTTAACAAATTGTTAGTTTAACTAACGCATTTTAACTATTATTATGTTTGACTACTAATCAAACAACGGGCCCTAAGTGATCCTCTTTCTTTATTTTCATTAGTTAGCACTGCCAATGTTCATTACTGGCCACTTCGTGCTTCCATATTTAAATTCGAATTTAGAACTGCATGCAGACTTTTTTCATTCAACATAACAATAGCCGCATTTACATTACGAAACTAGTACTGCAAACTTAATTATTCATTGGTAGTTTCACGTGTAAATAATTTTAATCTCTACTAGCTGACCTTCGTACTGCCTCAGAATATTATCTTCATACTTTTTAGTACCTATTGTGTCGCATGTTTTAATAGTTTGTCTGCTATTCGGGGCGGAGACAAATCCAACAAATCAAAGACTAAAAATCGGTCCAGCAATTCTTGAGTTACTTATACACGGTGTAACTAACCTGACTTTGTTCTATATATGTAAATAATGTAATAATATAGATTTACACGTGGAACTGTCAATGAATAACTAAGTTTACGCAACTAGTTTCGTAATATAAATACGGCTTTAGGTTTTGGTCCGGCAAATCTACAAGTCACAGTTACAGCTATACTAGGATCTTTTGGCGCCTTTTTTTTTTTTTGGGTAGGTAGTTATATATTATATTATATATAATAATAATATTAATAATAAAATTAAAAATTGCGCCTGAAAGACAATAACAGGGGGGCGCTGTTCGTAAACATTTGTGAAATTGACCCAGAAACTGTATTAACAAAGCAAAATGACGGCGCTAGTTCCTATTTTGGCCACGCGGCAAAAGAAGCTTATAGCGTTGTAGATACTCGTATAATGTCATTTACGAGTTACTAGCTTTTGCCCACGGCTTCGCTCTCGTTAATTTAGAATTTCAAAATCAATTCGGGATAGTTAGGAGGATGAAAAATCAGTCTATCGACACACTAGACTCACAAAATGTATAAGGTACTTAAATTTAAAAAAAAACTGTTAACACACTACTAAAGTTTCTATAATAATATTATTCAATCTTATTTCGAAAGACACGTGGCGCCATCTATTATCATAAGAACGTTATTGTTGTTTTCCCCGGGAACAGTACTTTTTTTTTCAGGATGATGGGTACTCTAGGTCCGTCTCTGTATACATGACAACGTGTATGCAAAATTTCAGGATGATCGGTTCGGTGGTTTAGGCGTGAAAAGGTAACAAACAAATAAGCAAACTTACTTTCGCAAGTATAATTTATGAGTTACTAGCTTTTGCCCGCGTCTTCGCACGCCTTAATTAGGACTTTGACGATCAATTCGGGTTTTATTTCAATCATGATTCGAAAGACACGTGGCGTCATCTATTATCATAAGAACGTTATTGTTGTTTTTCTCGGGAACAGTATTTTTTTTCGGGATGAAAGGTACCCAATGTCCGTTTCTGTACACTTGACTACGTGTACTTATGCAAAATTTCAGGATGATCGGTTCAGTGGTTTAGGCGTGAAAAGGTGACAAACAAACAAACAAACTTACTTTCGCATTTATAATATTAGTTAGGATGTCATTTAATTGTGCTTTTGTGTGTTGTGCTATGTCTTTTGTGTGCAATGAATAAATGATTTATCTATCTATCTATGTCAGTAGCCACAATTTTCAAGTAAACATCGATCGTGAATCCGATCCCTTCGTACCAATAACGTTTCTATCTATCATCAGGCTGGATTATTTCAGTCGGCACGTCAGATTGATCTTGACTAATGATCGGCAGATGCCACTCACAAATGAGAATGGCCAGTGACAGGGAGCGGCGCCTATAGACTAATAGAAAAAGTTTTTTTTTGAATTTTCGGATTTACTTATCCACTAAAGAAACGAGAACCTATTAGTTACCTAGAACATATTTAATATCGTAAGTTACTTTCAGGCGGTACTTTGCTGAAATCTATGATACTAATAATATAATTAATATTATTATATTTTTTGCGTTAATATATAATTTTAATTCCGTGAAAAACTAGATCTATGCTTGGATGCAGAATGCAGCATCGTCCTCCATTTTATTTAAAAAATATTCTTGCGTCAACATAGATCATCTGATTAGCGATCATTAATTCCACGAAAATAAAAAAAATACGAAAAAACTAACCACTACTACTCTACTCTCTACTCCTTATTTTCATTGTTTTTTTTTTTCGAGTTTTTTTTTTTTTTTTACTTATTTTCTTTAAGCTTATGTTGGATGACGCCAGAACACTTTATCATATTATTGTTATGGGTACAAGGTTGCGGGTAGACTAGTTTTGTTTTTTTATAATTATTGTATTCAATAATCGGGGTGACATATTCTTTATAGAAAAAACCCTGTAAATAAATAAAGATTAAAAAAAAAAGCTTATGTTGCCCCACTTCAGAGCCAAGGCCTCCCTACTTCGTTTCCACTCCTCTCTATCTTAAGCTAGTATGGACCAATCCTGTCTGTACCTATAGGCGTCAAGCTTGTCCTGCCATCTTCTCCTGGATCTGCCTCCACGTCGCCGGCCGTTTAAAAGGCTACAGTTGTTATCTACCTATATATATATAAAAATGAATCCCTATTTCCCTTGGTCACGCCATCACGCGTGAACGGCTGGACCGATTTCACTATATTTTTTTTGTTGTGTTCGTCTTTATCAGAAGGATTTTATGAAATAAAAAAATAAGGAAGTTGATCGGAACGTTACAAAATTTAAGAAAACTTAACGCCAATATTAATTTTACATAACTGTCAGCGCTTGAAAGAATGCGCGCTGCAAATATCGTTAAACACAGATGGATCGGTTGATAAATGAGGCGATAGTTTTAGTTTTAGTCAATAGTCAAAACTAAAACCAAACGAAATATGACATTTATAGTTAAGACAGGACAACGTCTGTCGGGTCAGCTAGTAATGAAATAAAATCCCACTAAAATACTCATGACAAGTGCCCAATTATGTTAATACTCGCACGCCAAGTTTTGATCAAAAATCGAGCCTTTGATATAACAAATTATGGAAGCAGAAACGGACCATTAGGCTTAAACGGTTTTAACACAAGTCAGGTTCCACGAAAGCTTCCAAAAATATATCTTTTATATTATGTATTTATTTATGTTCACTGAGGCACAACATAAAATTTATTTCCATTTTACTCACATATAGCTTTGCTGTCATCCTTTGTTTTAACAGATAAACAATTCAGCATCGGAACATCCCTACATCCGTACATTCTCGCTCTGACGTCACTCTCCATCATCATACATCCATTTAAGATGGGTAGGTTAGGTACTCAAAAAGAACATTTCCAATTATCTTTCTATTTCCTTGGGATTTAATTTATTGTTCCGTGACTGGATTCCTTTATTTATTATGCGGAATGACAACGAATGTCAAATCTAGGACTGACTTGTATCGAATTCATAAAAAAATGTTTACTACTTGCGTTCGTCCTCTGGGAAATCTTTCAGTTTCTCGAGACCAAATTCTGGTAATAGGGGAGCTAGAAAAACAGTGCTTCAACATACAGGATGGAAAGTATACAATTGAGAAAACAGATCCCCCTTTAGGTTGCACCAATCGAATAGGTCAATATTAAGAATTTAATCTCTCTTATGAACAAAGGAACATCATAACCACTAATATTTCACTGATTTATTTTAAACAAGTCATGTGCCCGATGGGATTTTCTATTGGCAGAAATAACGAACTGCCATACAAACTTTCATCAAAATGACGAACTTCCAAAAAAAAAACTCATCTCCTAAAGGAGAAAAGGGTTACATAGGCCCTTTTTTTGAAACCTTGCTTAATGCTCACCTCCTTCGTTATAATAGGAGCTCTTGTGCAAAAAGTTTTTTTAATCGCTTAGTGCTCACCTTCGTTACATTAGGAGGTCATGTCATGTGCAAAAAGTTATGTTTAATCCTTGCTTAGTGCTCTCCTTCGTTACATTAGGAGCTCATGTGCAAGAAGTTTTTTTAATCCCTGCTTAGTGCTCTCCTTCGTTACATTAGGAGCTCTTGAGCAAGAAGTTTTTTTAATCCTTGCTTAGTGCTCTCTTTCGTTACATTAGGAGCTCATGTGCAAGAAGTTTTTTTAATCCTTGCTTAGTGCTCTCCTTCGTTACATTAGGAGCTCATGTGCAAGAAGTTTTTTTTAATCCTTGCCTAGTGCTTACCTTCGTTACATTAGGAGCTCTTGTGCAAAATTTCGTGCTTCTAGACAAAGCGGTTTTGAGTTGCCTGTCAGTGATTGAATGAATTAATTTAAGATTTTTATTAAGTAAGCCAATGGTAGAATTTTCTCATCTATCTATCTATATAAATAAAAATCAATTGCCAAAAATGTTTGTGCGCGCATCACTTCAAAGCGGCTGCATTTATTTGGCTAATTCTTTTTTTTTGTATTTTTAATTGTCAGGACAAGGTTTGTATGAAAGATTTTTTTGGAAAATCCACCGGGAAAGTCAGAAATTTGGATGCTATTTTTGTATGAAAATCACCTCGGGTGACGCCGGGCATGAACAGTTTGTTTCCAATAAATATAACAATATAAGTATCGATGATATACTTTTGAAAACGTATTACCAGGAATTAGCCGCGCACTCAGCTTGGCTTAATCCCGTTAACTTAGCGGCTTAAACTATTAACAATGTACGCCAGGCTCCGCCATCTCTGTTCTTGGCTTATAGTTTTCTTTATTTATTTCTTTCCTATACGGAACTGGAGCACCTTTCATAACCCATCTACTTAGAATCATTCAATTAAATTATTCCTTGGCCTCTGTGGTAAAAAAACTACTTAATTTTTTATTTTAAATGCCGTTAAAAACTAAGAACGGAAAAAGGAAAACATGAAAAAAGAACGTTCGAAAAATAATGGGGCGTTTTTGAAATTATAATGAAGGGTTCAAAATAAAAAATTATAATGAGCGGCGTAGAGTTACAGTGATAATTAAAATGTGATATTATAACACTTCCATATCCATTATTTTTATTCATATTTTGTTTACTTAGTTCTCCGTAAATAACTTGTGAGTCCAAAAAATAACGCCATAAAAATAGTCTGTTTATTCAGATTGCAGCATAGCAAAAAAAAGGGAATTAATATAGTATTGTTCTAGAGTTGCACTTCTAATATTTTATCAAAGAAAAGTCCCTTGTTTCCGCACCATTGTGAATTGTATAAAGTGCACCCTTACAGTCTTAACACATAAAATGCAAGGCATTAAATTTTTAAAGGGTGGAGACAGAACGACCTATAGGTAGTAGTCAGTTTAAACTTTATGTCTTCAGCTTAATGGAGGAAGAAATTATGGGAAAAGGAAATGTAGTGGTAAAAGGTATTTTAAGTTAGACTTTTATGCTCTTACGCAGCTGATTCATGTATGAGAGAAAACGGAAATAGATTAATCCTGCTTAATTTGCTAACAGAAAGACAAGAGTTTAAGAAGAGCAGGTAAATAATTATTATTTTCGGCAAAGGACAGGCCCGTTTTCCCGATGTTGTATAAGGCGACTAAGGGACTAAGGACGTTAAGATTTAAGGCTGCAGCAGCCTTATCATCGTCATAATCAGCTCTAGCAGTCGACATCTAATAGAAAGACATCTAATAGGCCTGCACTCACATCCAGTTACCGCCTTATGTCCATTTGCTAAGTGTGTTGCCCACGATAGTGAGGATTCTATTGTTTTTCTTCGGTTTAAGTATGTTTAAACTGTGACGTCACCAAACGAAGTGTATAAGACTAGGTTAACTAATTAGTTTGCGTAATTCCTCATGAACGAAATTCTCATAAGCATGTCAAGATCGGATTCCTGCCAACTAAAACCCCATGTGTACTTTCTGCTACTTTAGTGGTATGTGGTAAGTTCCTCATCCCCCTTATAGAAGGGAGGAATCACTGATCAGACGGGTGTTGAGTCTAGTGAGCTACTGCTTAACGATTGATGTCGAGACGCTGTTTATAATTAGTCCAATCGCGCGTCGAACTTTGCTTGCGCGATGCAGGATTACGCATGTCATCAGTGTGATCCGTAGTTCGCATGTCGCGTTGTAGATGCCCGGCTCAGTAGTTTTGACTACCACTGCCAGATTATTGCACATGCTCCAACAAGAGTAAAATTTTCCTAAAATGATAAATAAAACGAAGGCTTTACAAACAATAACCTTCAAACATAGGCTATTGACGTAATACAATTCTGTAGCAATTGTAACATTTACGTCCGTAAATCTTTTATCAGTCATCGTCGGTATTAGGTGAACGATGGATTCGTGGCAAACTTTTTACTTTTATCTTATCGCCCAAAAGGTTTTTGTGTTAATGTTTGAAGTATTTGGCCTGTGAGTGGCCGCCTACATTACCAGCTGTTATTTGATTATCGTCATGGTTATTTGGTTATTGAACAAACAGTTTGATAAGAAAGTTAAAAATACGTTGTCCTAAAACACCTTTTGTGGGGTTTTCAACGCTATAAGTCTGTCTGAATGTCATGAGGTCATCTTTAATAGTTACTCAGTTGAAATTGTAAAAAGAAGTTCAACTATAAAAGTTTTGATAGTAGGTACAAAACACGTAGTGCGCGAGTCTGACTCGCACTTGCCCCAGTTTTTGTGGATAGGAAGCTGGCTTCATAATTTCTATCAGACGAGCTCAGCTGATCAATCAATCATGTGTACACAGTGTCATGCACATAACCAACACTCTCGAGAATTACAATCCATTTTAGTTCCTCCAACGTAGTGCTCTCAAAAATAAGATCGTTTGCGAAACTGTTTTCAATATTCTACTACCCAAGAGATTCCCGCTTTCGTGTTTAAGTGCCATTTATTTTCCACACGATAAGTAACCAAATATTCAGCCAATGACAGACTAGCATCGTCTAAAAGTCCATCACTTTCTATCAGAAATTCGGAACCCACAGATTCCTGCGGCTCCCAGCTCGAGTGAAAAGGGTCTCACCATAAATTATATTCACGATAAATCTTAGCCAAAGGCGTTTATTCATTTGGTGTATCATTTCCCGTGTTATTTACTTGTTATTGTTTCACTTATTAGGTTATTTCTACGCATAGTTTGTCTAACATGAGAACTGTGAGTGGTTGAGTGGTGTGGAGGTAAATTTATGTGATGTTCTTACACAAATAGTGCTTAAATGTACCTCGACAGCGCTCTGGCGATGTTTGAAACAAGAGATTTGAAATGAAATCAGAATGAAAATGGTTACAGGTGAAGAGTTAGTTAAATATTTTGTAACAGCAGTGAGTTTTCTTTGAGAATTAAATCGATCTAAGAAGATCGATTTAATTCTTATTATTCTTGTGTTGACAACGTAAGAACGTTGTGAACACAACTTACATCTCTAATTCTTGTTAAAGTACCCACTTAATGTAAATTCAAGTCATTTTGAAAGATATTGACGACGAGCTATCATAATTATGTTCCAAAAATAAAAATAGTAAATATTTAATTATGAAAAGGCTTGTAAGATCTAAAATAGCAATCTAGACATAATAATTACGGGTGATTATTTTCAAATAAACTGATCAAAATACTTCTAGAACGTTGGATTAATTTCGTGCTGTTTCATTATAGACTTTAAAAGCATTCTTCGACGTCTAGCCCGATCTTATTTCTAGTAAAACCGATAATTTAACAATTTCAAATGAAATTTTCTGAATGGTCTCATATTTTTGGTGTAACGCGAGCGTTAAATGATTAAAATGTGGTAGTTTACGGCGTCAAGTAGGGCACGCTCAACTCATTTATTTAATAACATAAAATTAGACGAGAATTTGGTAGAAGATTTTTTTGTAACTCTCAACTTTTGCTTGCCTTTTTTATAAAGTGAGGAAAAATTTAGATAAGAAAAACAGGATCATCTTCGTTTAGTGAGATAAAAACCTATTGCGATCGCCAATTTACATTCCATGATAAGTGATTTGAAAGAGAAGGTACTGAATGCCAGCGTGATGGTAGGTAGACAAGGGAGAATGGAAGGAGAAAACGTTTGGTCAACCGCAAGTATCATGGGACAAGGATAGGAAGATGATGATGATGGTGATGATGATGATGATGATGATGATGATGATAGTGATGATGATGATGGTGATAGTGATGGTGATAGTGATGGTGATGATGACGGTGATGCTTTCTGATTGTGGTAATAAGCTACTGGCTTGTTGATTAGCCGAATGACTTAAAAAATAAAATCCGGTGAATATATCTACAGCCTTACTAATAAAGATTTACACACTTCGTATACCGGAGTTATAATGCTAACTCTACCAATAAAAGATATTTAACAGTTCAGTTGTACACATCTGGTATACTGGGCGTTTTTATTGTGTGAGAAGTTACACAACTGTTATTCAGTCCTCAACCCTCGTTTAGTGAGCGTGTAACCGTAGTACCGGACATCTGGCCGGCAATTTTACTAACTTTTAGGACAAAAATCGTTTCTTTCCTTTTACTTTACGAGAGACAGACTTTCGTATGAAATATAGATTCAGTAAAATATAAATGTATGGACGGAAAATACATAGTTGAATTAGTTAGAAGTGATATCGAACTGCAATCTCGTGGTGGCGGGCTGGCTGTAGAACTTCAAGTTTCTACTGCTCTCAGGACGTGGGCTAGGCAAGCAGTTCAAGATCACGCAGCAGACATTCATGGACTTAACTATCAGTCCATTACGAATGTATGCCAAAGAATGGATCTCGCTTTGGCAAATATAGCGGCACAATGTATACGCATGCCTGGGACTCTTGAAGAGCAAGAACAAGTAGTTTCTAGATTTAGAAACATTTGTGGCGTCAGAAATATAATAGGTGCTACAAAAAACACACAAAACACACACACACACAATCGATTGCACACATATTAAAATTGGGACACTAGTTTGACATTAGAAAGGTGCGTTCTCAAATGGCGAACTTAAAAAGTATGTTTCATTCTTTCTTTCGTTTTACCGTAAAAAACATCCAATTATTTTTAAATATATTTTGAAACAACATTTCGGGCACAATTTGTATTATTTATTAAAAATAAACATTTTTTATGCTGTTTACAAGGTTTTCTAAACGTCTCTACAATTTGGTAATTTAGTTTCAAAACGTTTCCGAAGAATGTTGCCAGTGACTTTTGTTATAACGAATTTATAAATAAACAATGCTTACACACCCATTATTGGTAAAGGGACTGTGTAACTCTTATCCATAGCTTATACAATGTATAACTAAACAGTTGTTAAACAAGTGTGTTAAATATTTTTATTAGTAAGGCCGCTAGAATTTTAGATAGCGGACTGTTATTTTATACATTGCCGAATCCAAATTGAGTTTACTGGGTTTAACGCGTTGTTGATGGCTAACCACAGCTATAAAACACTAACTTTATGCTCCATTGTATACATTAATACAATCATATAATGTCAATTCATTTGTAACATTAATAAAGCGAATAATAAAACAACATAACATCACGCCTGTATTCCCCTACGGGATAGGTAGAAGTGTACCTATTATACCCACATTTCACCAGTTATGTTTAAGTCCCATGTAATAGCGGGCGAGCCTATTGTCGTCAACTGAGCACAAATCCAGACTAGGCTGCTACTGAGAAATTCCTGATAGAAAAACCCAATAACACTTTGCCCAACCCAGGAATTGAACCCAGAATCTCATGCTCAGAAGTAGCGCTTACGACCACTAGACTAAGGAGCCAGTCATTAAAACGAATAATATACAGAACATCAATGGATTTTCCAAATCAAAGTACTTCATTTGATTTAATTTCACTTCACTTCACTTCGCTTTGACAACCGTATTTCATCACAAAGTTGATGAAAGTGGACCACCCACTTACAAAAATATAATTCACATTGACACACTAACACGGATGTACGAAAACGTCCGTATTTGCTTAGCTGTCTAATAATGTAAACAATTTTAAGAGGGTTCATTTTAAAAGTCAGCAACGTTATTAATGGGTTAGTGGAAAAGTTTTACATGACGGAGAAGGTATGTGTCTCTCATTATCTTCAGCCATTTTTTTACAACTGTGGGCGTACTATGGGAAGTGTCGGTTATTGCGCAATAGAAAAACCGTTTGCAGTTCAAATCAAATTATAATTTACGATCAAATTAATCACACTAGCGGACCACACACTGTAGGTACACGACACAACTATACGGAACGCGTGGCAGTTCCAAGGGTGGAGGTACTGATCTTCTCGAAGGCAGAATGGTAAGTGTGTACTCGTCCCAACAGCGCTCCTCCATCAGCCAGGTTCTGTCACAGCACGAAGTTAGCCGAGTATGCACGTCATCGCGACGGTGCTGCCACCTCCCGGCACTCGTGCTGCGCTTCGTTTAGCGTCCAAACTAATGACCGTCTCCGACATATATAAGTAAATCACTATAATATAATTCAGTGGTATTCGAGGATTCTGTAAAACTGGATAAAAATAAGAATCTCAGTTATCTGTCAGATTTACACCTCACTCAATCAATCAATCAATCTGCCTCTCACCTTTTCCTATGGTGGGGTCGGTTTTCAGTCTAACCGAATGTAGCTGAATACCAGTATTTTACATGGAGCGACTGCCTATCTGACCTCCACAACCCAGTTACTGGGTAACACGATTCCGGCGATACCTGCCGGCAGACATTTGGGCTCCTGACTATCCGTAACGACTGTCAAAAATCTACGAATGACACCAGGAACCAACGGCTTATCGTGGTTTTCGAGGTACGGAAGGATTTCTATATGTAATGGGTGGTCACCCATCCATGAACCGACAGCGGCAAGCATAGCTTAACCTTTGATCGACCCGTGCGGCTGTTATTATTTTGCCACGAGACCACACAAACACAAATAATGTGTAAATGTTTATGGCTGCTTATGGAATTGTAATTTAAGCTATATAATATTGAGTTCACGCACAACATGCACACAATAACAAATGGCTTAACACACACACACACACACATACAAAGTACGATTTATAACAGCTGCTTGTCATATTAATCTGTAGTCAATTTAAACAAGTGTGCATTTGAGCTGCCTATAAATGGATCACATTTTGTTGAGATAAACTCTTGAAGTGTTTTTATATTTAAATGCCTGTTTATAATCTGTCTGCTTGAAGCTTTTGGACTTTTATCCTGATAAATTATATATATAAGTTTTAAGTGTTATGTTAAATGCGAATTCGTGTTCTATCTCCACAGTAAATGCTTTATTTTATCATATTTAGATGAAAAAGTTTAGATCCGTTTGCACCGATACGATTTTTTTCATGTATCTATCTTATATCTATAATTATGTATAAATAGAAATGAAATGTTGTTTGTTTTTATTTAAATATATTTAAATATTCTGAGTTAGGTTTTCACGGCAAAAAATGTAAAAAGTTTTCCGGAAAATTGTAAAATTCGGGAAAAACTGAAAGTGCGTTTTTCTATGGGATTTTAATGTGAATTATTGGACAGAACAACGTCTGTCGGGTCCGCTAGTTTATAATAATTACATTACAATGTAATAACGAAAACGCTTTTCATTACCTCTCATGGTCAACTCATCGGACGATGCATTTCATTACTCTGTCGCTCATTTCATTCATAGCCACGAATCTCATTACCGTGACCTGAGTACATATATTGACATTTTCAAATGAATACATATTTTGATCAAAAAGTTCACTCAGTATCATGTTTGGTTAGTACATATTTTGATTATCGCAGTGAAATGTAATCTCTATGATAAGTTAATTTTATGGTCAGCGGTCATATAAATATTTACAATACATTTGCAACTTTCGGCAGTTTCTATGCTAATATTAATATGGAGAAAAGTAAAATAGGTATCCTTATTTGATTTTTGATTATCTACCTACCTTTTTTAAGACTAGCTATTTTGCTGTGAGAACCAGACTTGATATTAATAACACAAATAAAAGTAACCATCATCCCAATTGCGTAACACACGTTCAATCACAATTAGAAGGATTTTCAAGGAAATTTGCAATATATTGCTTTATATGCTTGAAAAATTCATCTACGCAAGAACGTTAATAACGCAATGAATGTTGTCGAACTGCCAAAATGAAAGGCATTGCTATTGTAAGCGTGATATGCAATTACCCCGCAGCTTGGTTCATAATGACATCGTTCCGATAGACTGGCAATTGATTTGCCATGGACTATCGTCTGACCTCAGTTATTCAGAAGAAAAAAACTGATTTCGTAATTTGACTTTACTTGTGCGTACGGTTACAAAAGAAGCTGTATCTAATCTATCTTGGTACTATGCCAGCTCCAAAAGCAAAATATGTCAAACAAAATAATTTTGCGTAGTATTTTTGAAGACTAGAATTTACTATGGACTTGCTGTCTACTTAGAATATACATATACTATGTATCGAATATGAATTCTGCCAATATTCTTTGAAATAGGTAGATAATTAGAATGGAATCGTCTTATCTTTCGCTTCTTCTTTTCTCTTTTAATTCCATTTTTTTTCTTCTTGGTATGGGGGCTTAAAAACCTAGCAACCCGTTAAAACAAAATACGTCACACGGCACTTGATCAACACAAAATCAATAGGTAGCTATCCCGCTTTGATTAGAGACGACGTAATTTGATTAAACTAGAAGCCGGTCCCGAAATACTAAGCAGCAAGAGATAAGGAAGGCGGTTGGTAGATGACATAAGGTGGTAGGTATTATTAGTTCACAACTTTAATTTAAATCACGTCATGTTAACAGGTATTCAAAATAAATGCAAGAAAATGTCCAATATCCATATATTATTTCGTTCATAGGTACATCTCCTAGAAAATGAATAAGTATGTGCTTAGGAAAATAATCTACAATGGATTAAATATCTCTCTATCTAATTTGAGGAAGTCGTGGTTATCTGATCTGTTGTAGAAACCAGTCTCGAACCTCATTACTGTTGAAAATGATGGCATGATATGGCAGACCAAATATGACAAAAATACCCCAGAGACATAAGGAGGGCCGGCAAAGGCCTGGGCTAAGTATTTTTTTTTTGATATTTGTACTTTAGTAGGTACTTTAACTACCGTGATTACTAAGAAGCCATAACTTAACCAATATCCAAATATATTGTTATGAAAATAACTTTATTTATTTTGATTATCTATATCGAGTATAAAACTTTGGCGAATTTCCAAGTAGCCACATCTGTGATCAATACCAACATAATAATAATGAAGGTGACTGACTTATTCACGTAACATAAAAATATACTGACGATTTTTACGACTGAAATAAATAACGATGGCGAATAGATATACATAGGTAGGTATATGTGTTTATCTAAATCGACTAAACGTCTCGTTAAATTGACGTTTACCAACCAATTAACGATGGGAATACCGTGAGGTATTTACAATACGAGGAAACATCTAAATTCTTTCAAACATTTCGAGGGATTTAAGCTATCACTCTATTATTTCATGTCGTTTAATTCATTAATTTCTTCCAGATTTAATACGTTTCAAAGATGCATCTTCTAACCTTGTGATTATGTTCTAGAACAATTGCAACTAGTATTATTACTACCACCTTTTTGTAAATACCTACATTCTGAGCAAATAAATATTCTATTCTATTCAATTCTATTCTATTCTACCTTTAACAACTTTTTTTTTTATAAGCATCCTTTGTTAAAAGTTATCGTAAACGTTAAAAACGAACGACATAAGATTGACATGTTTACCTAGAAAATTTGTATCCAATATTTTTCTCGTATATTCCGTATTTCTCGTATTTTCCTTCATCTTGTAGGCTGTTTTATTTATTACAGTTACCGAGTCTATCTACGTCCAAGCAAGTAGCCATACACACTTACTCTGTTCCGAATTTTATTCACTTTTCTTCTTCTATTTTATTAAATGCAAACCTTATAATGCTCGTCATAGACTTGTATTTTTACCACACTATTTTGAAATACTTTCTCATCATTATTTCATGACCTCCTTCCATCTTTGGGAAACTTTTGATCATACTTTTTAACAAGCGTTAGCCAC
Organism: Griposia aprilina; assembly: GCA_916610205.1. Lineage (NCBI taxonomy): Eukaryota > Metazoa > Arthropoda > Insecta > Lepidoptera > Noctuidae > Griposia > Griposia aprilina. Next base: position 4,511,818 of record OU744301.1, on the reverse strand, counting down.
GTATTTGACGATAGCATATTTCACTAAGGCATCTAATTATTCTTATTCACGCTTCTTATTACACATCACACACATCACATAACATCACGCCTGTGTTCCCCGAAGGGTTAGGCAGAGGTGTACCTATAGTACACCCACATTTCGCCAGTTAAGTCCCATGTAATAGGGGGCGAGCCTATTGCCATCAACCGGGCACAAATAAAATTCCTTTCATATTAATGCTGTTCTAATAAAATTAAATAGTTTTCTAATTCAAAGTTAACGTTTTTCAGTATAAATTAATATAGGTTTTAGATGGCAACATTATTAATAAGAAAAATAAACCTTACTTATTTTTTTGCCGTACAAAATTTAAAAAATGGAACAGAAATGCTTAGTACAGCTATTATCTTCAGTTCCATCTGAAAAGAAAATGAGAATGACAGAAACGATTTATTGGGCTTTTATAGACGTCACGAATTCGTGAATAAAGAAGAATAATGGGCATATCATTTCACAGATTTTTCTAAATTGTCCGAACGCCCTTAAAAGACTGTGTAACAGAAAGGCTGCTTTTTTTGTTTATTTAACTTCTTACAAACCCACACTTATACAGATATCGAAAAAAATACTTCGCCCAGACCTTTGCCGGCCCTCCGTATATTTATGTCTCTGAGGTATTCTTGTCATATTTGGTTTGCCATGTCATGCCATCATAACGTAATGAATGTTGTTGAACTGTCAATATGAAAGCCTGCTACTGATAGTGTGTTTCGCAATTACCCCGCAGGAGGCAAGAGGCATTTCTGAAGATCCAGAGACATAGCCATGATAACTAATAAACAGCAATGAGATTCGAGACTGGTTTTTACAACTGATGAGAAAAACACGACTACCTCAAATTGGATAGAGAGATAGTTAGTCCATTAGAATATTTTCCTTAGCACATACTGCCCCAGTGCTATAACCTACATATTTTGACTTACGATTAACCCGGACAGCTCACAGAAACCACAATATATAGGTACAAATTCATTGTCTAGAAGTTACTGTGCTGATCATATTACTAAGCAAATAACCTGTCAATTCTAAAAACAATTAGTGTCCATTACTTAGGAATTATAAACTGTTTAACTTTGTCTAAGCTAATCTGATCTGTTTGGATAATCTTCCTTATTACTATGAAAGTAAGGATATTTTTAGATAGATACTAAACGATTAGAGTTAACGTCCTTGTGCTAACATAACCCTAGATGAGCATTTATAGAGTGTATTTACCATGCCGATATCAGTGAGAAAAATATAGCTTACAAAAAATCTTCTCAAATAATCAGCATTTTACCAGCAGCAATATATGAGATCATATCAGTCAGAATGACTAACGCCTAGATGTGATGTTTACAAATACCAGTTCACAATACACATAAAATAAAAATATTTTTATTTGAACCAGAAATTTTGTTAGTATCCACTTCATCGATTTTACAGACATATTTATGGCAGAACTCATTTTAGAATCCACGTTTTATAGTTTCCACTTCAGCATTCCGATTTTATAGACACAAGTATTTTTACAGCCAATCAAAACACTTACCAAGTGTGAAATACATATAACTCGGAAAATTTAAGACATAAAATACCCTTCGTACCGGTATTAATACTTTATGAACAATAACTTTGAACATGTCGAGCTTTCTTTAATAACTATCATATTTTTTAGTGTTGAAAAGTAAGATATCTAGAAAACCTTTCAGATTGCTTTGTTCTTTAGAACTTCGGGATTGAGTTGAACATAATAAATGCGTTCATAGTAAATAATATCTTCAATATCATTACTGAAGACAACTGTCTAAAAAGTTTCACTCAAACAAATACGATAAATATTCTGTCTTTTGTTTCAGATTTCAATCATCAATCAAGAATGATCGACCGGATATAGAAATAGAAAACAATGCTCAGATATCATATTATGTATGCTTTCGAAGATCACAAACATAACTAGTATATAAGCAGTCAATAACAGTATGAGACAAAGTGAGCTTTACATAGAGATAAATAAAATAAAACATACCAAATATGATAAAACCAAACCTAAGTGGTTTATGATGACAAGTTAAGAACAAGAAGGAATTATGCCGACCAACCTTTGGGCAACCGGTACTCCAACTGACAATGACACATACAGCGCAATCAACGATGAATTCCAAAACAATACAACGACTGACCCAATTGAGGATAAAGCGATTCAAGCAGCTTTCTGTACAGCATACACCATTATTTTCGTAGTTGGAATCTTTGGGAATGCTCTAGTATGTTACGCAGTGATCAGGAACCGAGCTATGCAAACCGTCACTAATCTCTTCATCACGAACCTCGCGTTATCAGACATTCTACTCTGCGTGTTTGCTGTACCATTTACACCACTTTACACTTTCCTCGGTAGATGGGTGTTCGGAGGCCCCTTGTGCCATATTATGCCTTATGCACAAGGATGCAGCGTCTATATTTCCACGTTAACTTTAACTTCGATAGCTATAGATAGATTCTTCGTCATCATCTATCCCTTTAAACCTCGCATGAAGATCCAGACCTGTATTTGCCTGATTGTTTTCATTTGGGTGTTCTCTCTATCTGTGACCTTCCCCTATGGCTACTACATGGCCCTTCAAGATATCTACTGCGCGGAAAAATGGCCTTCAGATCAAATTCGTAAGGCGTTTGGCGCAGTGACCACTATTATGCAGTTTGTGGTTCCCTTCATTGTAATGGCTTTTTGCTATACATGTGTTAGTGTAAAATTGAATGATAGATTAAAATCAAGGCCTGGAAGTAAGAACAGTAAGAAGGAAGACGCAGAAAGAGAAAGGAAGAGGCGAACAAACCGAATGTTGATAGCAATGGTGGCCATATTTGGGTTGTCGTGGCTGCCTTTGAACCTAATAAATATAAGTAGTGACTTTTATTCATTGGCCGAAGACTGGAGATATTACATGGTGTTATTTTTCGTTGCGCACTTCATCGCTATGTCTTCCACTTGTTACAACCCATTCCTCTACGCGTGGTTGAACGAGAACTTCAGAAAGGAGTTCATGCAGATACTGCCGTGTTTAGGAGCGTTGGTCACTAAGAGATCTAAGAGGAAGTTCAACCAGTCAGAGCGGACAGGTATGTTTCGTTCAGAGAAAACTTGCAACGGTAACGACACTGTGCAAGAGTCCCTTTTGACCTCCACAGTTAGTAAGATACCCTCAGTTAGATATAAAATAGAATTCAATGATAAATTAAAGGTGTATGAAGATGATGGCGTTGAGAATATAAGTCCTGATGAGAAGCCAGAGGACAACCCGAGTCCTAACGAAGACTGTGTTAATATGTATATGTTTGTAGATAAAACTGTAAATACTTCGGATAAGGAGCCTATCGTGTCTGCGCTGTAGATGTAGTGGTAAGTTGAAAAGTCATTAAGATAAACAAATGTTTTAAAATCCCTTTCAATAATTAACTGACGCGTTAACATAAAATCAGTATTAAAAATAAACTCTCAGTGCTTCCATGCCAAAAAATTGTTACTAATAGGACAAATATTGTTGGTACTTGATAGGATTAATAATGCTTTGATCAGGAACGTAGCTATGCTGGCAACGTTTATTAGTTAACCAATATCTATTTAGCAAACTGTCCGCTGAAAATACCAGCACCAAATAGATACTTACGAGTAATTGAAATTCTAAACAGTTTTAACAATTGCAGCACTAATAGAAATTCAAGTAGAAATAAATGGAGACAAACAAAACTAATTTTTAACCGACTTCACAAAAAGGAGGAGGTTCTCAATTCGTCTGTATGTTTTTTTTTTTTTTTTTTTTTTTTTTTTTTTTTTATGTGTGTTAGCTCATAACTTTTTTCTGGGTGAACCGATTTGGATGATTCTTTTTTTATTTGATAGGTGGTGCTTCACATGTGGTCCCATTTAAATTTGATCAAGGTCTGACCAGTAGTTTTTGAGTTATCTTTAATATTGCATATTTTTTCCACTTAGTTTATATGGATGATGTGTTAATAATTTCCTGTCACTGTTATTTACACACCAAGTAGTGGTATACGAGTTTGTGTGGGGTAGGTACCGCAACTAAAAAGTGATAAATAAAAACTTTTTTACAAAAAAACAACCGACTTCCAAAAAAAACACTAAAAGACGTGAAAAATAACTTTAATTTCGGAAGTCGGTGACCAAAAACGAAAATACAAAACCAGACACCGACTTCCGAAATTAAAGTTATTTTTCACGTCTTTTAGTGTTTTTTTTGGAAGTCGGTTGTTTTTTTGTAAAAAAGTTTTTTGTTTAATGGAAAAGTATCATTAAAGTTTTAATCTTTTACCATTATTTAGAAGAGAACTTTGAACAATAGCTGTTATTTATAAAAGAGAAAGCAATTAGTTGTGACAAAAAAATGGCGACTACAGAAATGAATAATATAAAAAGCTTGTAAAAAATACACTACATAGATAATTTATCAAAAAATTATTTTAATGGAAACTAAAGTCAAAATCGCGGTGAGAAAAATGTTTTCAACTTGTTTTTTTTACTAACTGCTCGCTGATATAGACAAACATGAACTAAAAATAAAATAATAAAAGGCTCATTCGGTTAACATGGGCAATAAAGTACATACACAGACGTGTTAGAGGGTTGAATTCAATTGAACAGGATTGCACAAAATGTTTTCAATGTAACTGCATTTTCATTTTATATTTCTATATTTTGCAACTTTAGAGTCTCTTGCTCTCGGTCATTCAAGTTTTATGGTTTAGTGAATAATAAAAAGTAATATCTAAGCTTAACAAAATATTAAGCTAAGGAATATACGACATACAATTTACTAACATAATATTTAGTCGGAAGCTCAATTTTGAAAACGCTCGTTATTATCGCTCGCATCAGTCCTGTATGATCGTATTTTTATAACTTATACAAAATCACTCTACGTGTCCCAATTCGAGAGTAATCGTGATCTCACGTGACGGCTGTCAATTTAGGCGATTAATTTCGTGTTATAGGGCAAAAAGTATTCTAAAAATGAAAAAAAAATTGGAAACATTGCGCATCAAATATTTTGGGTGACAATATTTAGTTTTGAAGCATAATTATTTTTATGTAAGAAAACTTCTTTATTTTAAATTAAAAACTATTTTTATCAGTCACGAATACCGGCGACTAGTTTAGAAAGTATTTATTGAGATACCTACAATAGGTAGGTACAGCTAGAGTAATCGAGTGTGAGATTCTGATAGTCGTACATGCACGAGTTTTAATAATAGATTCCAGGATAAATCCAATAAAATGTATCAAACATTCGAAAGGGGACTGTCAGAAACAGGCAAAAATATTTATTGAGTAATAAAATGTGCGTAAAATGTATTTTTTTATTTACGATCCGAATAGTTTTAGATTTTATTTAGTTACTTTGAACAATACGAGCTTAAAAATAAAGTAACTGCTTCCATTATACATTAGTTACGATAAAAAGTTTCCAAAATTCGTTTCGATTCACTCATCATCAGTTAATTGAGCCACGTTAATGTGGTTAAATTAACCCATTTATTTGTGAATAAATTATCAAATTAAGTGCCTATGTAAAAGTACCTGGTGAAACTAAATCGAATAAAACCATTATAAAATTGTCTCTACGAAAACACAGTGATTATTTTTTGGGCAAAGAAAATGACATCTTCAAAATACGTGCAAAGTGACGCCATAGAACATAATATATGTACATACACTTAAGTGGTTCGGAGTAATAGCTTGTATAAATATTTTGATGTAAAACGAAGCCGTCCATGTCGTAAACAACGAGTCTCAACGTTGTGGAGTGCCGGTTTTAAATTGTCCGGCGTGTGTGCATGCAGTGGAGTAGATAACGCAATAGGCGGCCAGGCTGTCGCAGACTCTCTGAAGCAGACATTTTGTATGCACCGTTTTGTTGGCTAGACCACGTAAATAGGGATATTATTTTACATAGAAGGGAAACTGGGCAAATCGTGTGACTCAAAGTTGTAGCGTAGTAGAGGCAGTGCGAATTGAATTCAATAAAAACTTTTTTACAAAAAAACAACCGACTTCCAAAAATAACACTAAAAGGCGTGAAAAATAACTTTAATTTCGGAAGTCGGTGCCTTTGGTTTTCTATTTTCGTGTTTGGCCACCGACTTCCGAAATTAAAATTATTTTTCACGTCTTTTAGTGTTTTTTTTGGAAGTCGGTTTTTTTTTTGTAAAAAAGTTTTTATTTTTCACTTTTTAGTTGCGGTACCTACCCCACACAAATTCGTATACCACTACTTGGTGTGTAAATAACAGTGACAGGAAATTATTAACATATCATCCATATAAACTAAGTGGAAAAAATCTGCAGTATTAAGGATAACTCAAAAACTACTGGACAGACCTTGATCAAATTTAAATGGGACCACATGTGAAGCACCACCTATCAAATAAAAAAAGAATCATCCAAATCGGTTCACCCAGAAAAAAAAAAAAAAAAAAAAACATACAGACGAATTGAGAACCTCCTCCTTTTTGTGAAGTCGGTTAAAAAACCTGACTAATTGATAAAATCATTAGCCTCGAAATTGTAGAGTAAAGGCGCGGTTTTAAACGCGTTTAAAGTGGGAGTTTCGTTTCTATAAATGATGTACCTTTTTTTTCTATGGAAACCAAATCAAAATATTATTTCTTATTCACATAATATGAGTAAATAGGTGTTAGGTACGTGAATGTTATGTAACACTAATAGGATCCACATATTTACCATTTCTGGCTTATCAATAGGGCATCTGCCCTCGCTCTGGGGGGTCTGGCTTATTATAGAAAACTAGACAAAATAAAGTAAGAAAAAACATTCGAATAAAGAGTTAAAGTGTTTATCCACTTATTTTTTTTGCCCAAATCCAAATTTGGTCCTTTGCACCCCACTTGAATCATCAGATACTTCACTTTTCAAACGATTTACTCAGTTCCAAACCGCTTACCGCGCCTTCCAGTTGAACTTTGTGCTCGAGTTTTACCCACTTTCTGTAATTGGTTTACATGTTGGCCACAATTTTGAAAGCACGTGTAGCATAATCAGCCTATAGACTGATTATGCTAGCAGTGGGAACATTATAATGTTCCCACTGCTGGGACACAGGCCTCCTCTCTGTAAGAGAGAGTAGGCCGTAATCCACCACGCGGGCCCAGTGCGGGTTGGAAAGTACGTGTAGTTCTGTCTAATGTCTACTGCAGTCCTAGAAAATCATGAGCGAGTGTCATGTGACAGTCAAATGACACTCGCTTATGGATGTCAAAAGGTTATTAATTGAGTGTTCGTGAAACCTAACAGCTATACAAAGTGGATTTTTAAGACGGCAGTAAAGGTAGATGGCCAGTCTACTCATCATAACAAAGTACGCTGGAGTCTCATTTCCCACGAAATATATGGGAAAAGTTTTTGTAATGTCTAACTTTTCTAGTACTCAAACCTCAAATGAGCCCTTATAATTTTACAGGAATAACTGGCATCAACAAATCTGCCTGTAGGTACATTTTTTTTCTAAATCTTTGAATGCAGATCAAAATGTCTCAAAAAGTTAAGTACGTAAGACCGTTTTCCTTTAGCTACAACGGTTAAGGTACCTGCCCTTACTGCCCCATCTCAAAAATCTACTCTGTATAAAGAAACGTAAATGTAAAGTGGTTGTACATAAAAGTTATTTCAAATTATATTTTTGTGTACCCTATTTATTCAATAGGTATCCAACGTAAATGCATTGTATCTTACTAAAGCGTATTGCACTTATCCATCGTACTCGCAATGCAATGCGACAAATGAATCAATGCACAATGTAAATTGCACACAATTTTTAACATAAATCTTATTATTTTTCCGCCATTCCGGAATTCGATCCGGAATTGTAGTGTATTTGCACAATGCACAGTCAACAGAATAAATTGCACAGATTTAGGTATGTGCATTTTCTGTACTTCAATCTGGTATACACAGTTCGTTTAATCAACACGACGCCGTAATATATTCCACTATTGTAATCAACAGTCCTATCACGAAAAGAGAAACTACGGGAAATAGGGAAAACAAACACAATATTAAATTATGAATTTCTATTCTGATGATAGTTGGAATAATGGCATGTAGTAACCACTCTGTTCTCCCCAACCATAAAAGAAAAACTTCGTCAAAATCATTTACGGGGATAAAAGGAAGAACTAATAGGATTGCTCATTCGCCGGAACTCTTAAAAATGCAAACACGGAAAATAACAAGGAGTGAAAAGACGAATCATATAATAGAAAAACTCCACAAAAATATAATGAGAAATATTATGATTATGTTCAAAGGGGAGATCGAGATTTTTGTTTTGATCTCGCTTCTTTTATGGCCCATACCCATCACACGATGGACCAGCGTAATAACTTTGATTTTTATATAAAACTATAGAGTCGGAATTGTTTATTTAGCTCACGTTTGTACAGATTTAGATCGTTCCGCTTCATTGCTCATAAAACATTGTATGCATGGGTTGTACATGTTGGTTTTATAAAATGAATCCCGACTTTAATATCTTTCCTACGCACTGTAGGCGCCTTTGTTCGTTTGTAATTTAGATTTATCTATACATAGGGCCTTCTTGTTGTTTTCTGTTTTAAGATTTTATGGCTCACTTTGCTTTCCGATATGGTTAAATAGGTAGGTATAAATCCAGCAAAATTTTGGAATTTATTCTTATGAAACTCCACTTCTTTCATAATGTTTTACAAATTTTAATGCACAATCAAAATATTTTTTTATTTAATTACTCACATTATACACTATTTACTTTTGCACAGTGTACCTAAAAAAATTGTATCAAAGCAATATTTTATTCACAAAATATTTTTGCACTATTCATATTACCTACCTGTTGAAGATTATCAAAGGTTCACATTGTTGTTAAATATCCTATTAGAATGGATTGTGTACAGTCTACTTCGCACCTATTGAATTTCAAATCGTGCATTATTATTAGGTTTGAAAAATAACAGCGAATGGTGCCGATTCGCTTGTACACCGAACTAAACTAACTAAACTATCACTAAAATTCCTTACTTATTTTTGGCTATGACAATCTTAAAACTCAGGTTTTTTTTTTATAATTTTGACACAACTAAAATCAAATTTGACAATTGCGACTCCACGTGGTACTTGTTTTCCCTACTCCGTGAATGTTTTTAGAGCCGGGGTGGCGCGAAGGGGGGGCAGCCTCGACGTGTTTTATATGGAATTTTTCACTTTTTGTATGGAAAATTTGAAAACAGATTACCTACATGTTGAGTTTTAGGGATTTACGAGTTTTATAAAGGGGAACGAAATTTTTATTATTTTTGCGATAGGACACACCATTTTCGAGATAAAAGTAAAATAAAAGAAAAAAAAGATACAGTACTGTTTTTGCACCTGAAGTCGAGGTGTTGACTTTGGTGTGAATTTTAGTTCATGACAACAAATTTTATTCCACCACCTTTTTAATCGCGATTAAAAATAGTCAGATTTAGTTTGACAATCTAAATTTTAGGTAAAAACGTAAAATTCAGAATAGCAAAATTGCCATTTTCACTAAATTAATAACTCAGTGCCAACTTAGTGCTGTCAAACTAAAATATAGTTAAGTTGTGTCACTTTAGTCTATTTCAGAATGGGAAATCGTCGTTTGACAGGAATAAACTAAATTTTGGTGATTTTTGGTCTAGTTTAGAGGCATTTGTGACAAGAGAATCGGCACCAATATCGTTATTTATACATATTATAAATTAAAGTCACTTTTCATGTCTGTCCATGTAACCGCGTTGTTCCTATGGAGAAGAACGGGCAAGAAACTCCATGGACACTCTTTTAAATCAAAATTTAGTTACAAAAAATTGTTTACATAATTCATGTTGAAATTATACATGTGAGATCAATATAGAAACAAAAATAATACAATTCAGAAAGGCTTATAAGCCGTGGCAGCTAAGAGATAACCAGTCCTAACTGATGGCATCCGTTTACGAACATGACGCATAGATCAGCAACACTTAGCTCAACCATTTTGAAGGGTGTATAATACATTAATATTAAACTTACACATGATAAAGAAACCTTGATGTTTTTTCCAGCCGTAAAACCTGCCAGCCAAATTATAAAAATGGCAGCTTTTCATCACCTCACCCCCTCTGGGATGAAAGCGGGTGCGAATAATATTGCATCATCCATCCTTGGCTAACAGAAATTCTCCTTCATAAAGACACGGAAGTTTTAAAGGTTTATTTTTAACGTTTTTCATCTGTTTTATAACTTTTTCCTTTTTTTGTTACAGGTAACACATTGCAGTGACCCCCTTTCGTATGATAAATATAAAACAGTGTTAACATTCGTGTTTTGACATTAAAAAGAACTTTAAGAAACAAGAACTTGTATACTTTCACAAAATATTTGTGATTATTGTTAATGTAGGTACTGTAACATTCTGTAAAAATTTCATCGTGATAACTTAGGTGAAGTAGATCGCATGACTAAAAGTCCTATCTCATTTTTTTGCTGATTTGAGTTAGGGAAACTACATTTTTCTATTCGTGATTCTTCACATTTTTCACTAACCGTCCCTTTCAAAATGGTTATATTTTGAGATCCAAATAACATAGAGAAACGACGCTTAGTGAATAATGTAAATAATCACGAATAGAAAAATGTAGTTTCCCTAACTCAAATCAGCTAAAAAATGAGATAAGACTTTCAGTCATGCGAGCAACGATATGTGAAGTGAGCTGTCAATTCCTAGATTCCCTATCGTCAGTTAGGGTGACAGTTCAATTCAAGCTGACTTCACATACATTTTCACAATGAGGTTATTTCAGAATAAAAGCTCCCGCTGACAGACGCGACGCGACTCTGTAGAACAATAATTTCAAAGAAATTGTTCTACTAGAGTTGCGTCGCGCCTGTTTGCGGGGGCCTTAAATCGGCTGGTATGTGTTCTCATTGTGTCTAATTTATTATGTACATTACCTATCAATAGCTGTTACTGTGTTCAGGAATCTGTTTCTGTGAAATTTCAAAGATAAGAAAATGCTGTAAAAACTATTAGATAAACCCCTTCTTATTCATATAAAATATGAAATATTTTAACTACTAGAACGAACAATGTAAAAAAATATTAAATTCACGTTACTAAAGATTGTATGTAAATAGAGAAGTAAGTATACGAAAAATGTACAGAATAGCCAAAATATAATGTCTAGTGTAAATAATTTTTGTCATAACTAAGAATAAAAGTATTTACGTCAATTATGTAGTTCGATAATGAACTTTGAGCCCATTGACGAAGGTACTTTTTTCTATAAATGTATATTAGTGATAGGAAGTTGTAAGTAGCGCTGTGTTACGCTAAAAATATTTTTGTAATGTAAAAATTGGGAAATTAAAAATGTAAATAAAATGCAAAATGCCTTGTAATTAATGTCAATGGATGAAATACGTGCAATTCGCTGTCGTTGTATTAATAAAGTGTACCAAAGAAATTGTTTGTTAGATTTATTTTGAACCTTATTTCCTGAACCTATAGGTAGGTATCTTCCTGAAATATTTTTTAAACAACATTAAACTGATGCTTTGAAAAAACGGAAAATAATTTTACCTGTAAATTGCTTCGACGAGAGGAAAATTTCTCATAATTATTATGCAAAGCTATGCAGATTGTAGACCACACCTTAATATGGCGAAGATATGAAAATTATGGCAGGTAGGTAAATCTAGGAATCGGTAGAAAATTGTTAGGTAGGTAAAAGTCTTTCCAAACAAATGAAAATCAATTATCAAACTAATTAGGTACTGTAGAATGTTGTACATGAGTCTTAAACAAAGCTCGCCTACATGTTATTTTCGGGACTAATCCTTTGAAATACAAAAATAACTCATAATGAATGTGAAAACTTTTACCAATAATGTCGAAATATATTAGGTACAGATAAACGAAAAGAGATCAAAGCATTTTGAATGATGTATGTTACATTGAAATTATTTAAACATATTTCAAATAACTTTCGGTATATTAGCCTATCAAATTGTTATTTAGAGAATAGATAATGTGAAATGAGGGTGTACTATAGGTATATCTCTGACTAACCTTTCGGGGAAACAGGCGTGAGGTTATGTTACATTTGTAACATACAGAATATGGGCGTGTGACACAACCGACGAATAACGAAGCGATTTACGGCCGAACCCAATAGCCTGAGTCGATAGCCGACTCGCGGCCACCGTAGGCGCGGGCTTGCGGACGGCAAACAATGGGCAGCTCGCCGACCGGTAAGTATCAGGCCCGGATCGACAGCGCGTTGTGTTCCACGCGCGCCTCAAAGAGATGTCAGCAACAATTGACGGGGTCCGTTAGGGCCGATCCCTGCCGAGGTCGCAGATTGTTCGAAAGAGTTACCGTGGCCCTGGCACACAGGCAACTGAAGGAACACGGGCGGGTTGTAGTCAGTAGAAGTCTGACACATCCTCCCGCTCCACCCAGAGCGGGAAAAGTATTTTAATGATTAACCACCCAAAAAAAAAAACCCAATAGTCTATTTCCAGTGAACAGATGGTTATTGATGATAGACAGTATAATTCTATCTGTCCTTGAATGTCGACTCACAATCATCGATAAAGGCTATCTATCTTACGAAAACAATAGATATGGTTCTATGCTTTCCCCTCCCGAGCGTTCCATTACATCCAACATCACTTTAAAAAACAACGTGTATCTTTATTGGCCGTTTCATTAAAAAAACTTGATTAAGATTTCTTGGATTAAGTTATAATGTATATTATTCTATACTCTGTTACGATTTCAAAATCACTTTCGCTTAACGTACTTTCACTTGAATCGAATCGGACATGTTTTAAATGATTATTTATAAAGTGATATTTTTAAAGTAAAAACACTTCCTCTCTCCTTAAACATTGTCATTACATTTAGTTTCCTTACTCTTGTTTCATGTTTATTATTGTATATATTATATTATGTAGATAGGTATATGTTTTATCCATGTGTTGTATGTGTTGAATCCATCCAAAGGTTGTCTGTAAAAGATCGCTTTTAGCGATAAGACCGCCCATTGTGTCACCCTATGTAAAATTTCTACTTTTATATCTGTAATTTTTATGGTGTACATAATAAAGAGTATTCTATTCTATTCTATTCTATTGCTTAGATAGATACGTTTATCCGTGCAATTCGGCGGATAGACTAATTTGTCATCTTTAGTAACTGTTCTGTGAAACAAATAGCTGTCAACATGTTATAGGGACGCATGCTTTGGCTTTTTTATACAAATAGCTATCTGTAGTAAGCAATATAAGGGTATATTCCCTTCGATAGATAACGTGGGCCGGTAGGATTCCTTAATCCCTGAAAAAATATTGGGACGTTAAAATCAGAGCTAAGTGTGGAGCTGAGTCCGGAGTTTCTATCTCTAGAACGCCAAAATTGTTGATCGATATGTTATTGGGTTCGGCTATTAATCTATATCAGTTACTAAAGCTTCACGATCGTGATGGAAGTTTCTAAGGAAGAAAATAAACCAGGAAATAAACTACGTACAATATTTAAAGTAAAAAAAATATATCCAGAAATCGGGCGTCACTTCCCCAGCCACTCAATGTTAGCTCTTGCCCAGTAAAGTTTGTTTGCAAGAGCCCCAGTAATTTTACATCCATTGGCCCAGTCAACCTAGTTCTCATTCTCACTAGAGATGCGACAACGCTAAAGTTATTCGATTTAGGTATTCAGTATCAAAAATTTTAATGCGGAAGTTAGAAATTCTCGAATATTTGAAAAGTGTGACTGTTTGTTGAATATTGGATTTTGAATCATATACGGTATATGGTAAAATGTGTATCTACAACAGGTTTTATATTTTTTGATAATATTGGCAACACTTTGGACTTTGGTAGCATGATTCTTGTTGATGATATTCGTATTCGTATTTCACGATATTTATTTCTGTACCTTTATAAGTTTATTTAAACACTATTACACAAACATGTCTTATGTTTTAAAACTAGATGAGTTCGGTATTTGCTATCTGACTGCTCTGAGAAGAAAGACTGAAAAAAACTCAGAAGTCACAGTCTATTTTGAAGTCACATTTGACATGTTTAGTTAAGTCACCATTTACGTTGCAACATTTCCAACCAATGATTAAATTGACCTCTGATCACCAATACCCAATTAAAAATTCAGAAATGATATTGCATAACTACTAATAAATCTAAGTATGTCTGGAATCGAAACATAAATCTTTTAAATTACTCATCTGAATACAAATTAATGACGCACGCAAGTAATGGATAAAAATCTAGTCTAATTTATGATATTTTATTCGAGCACCGTACGATAAGATGTTTTTCGGGTTCGAGTGCGATAGTTTAAACGAAGTCAATGAAACCAATTTATGATGGTATTTTTCTAATTTGAGCATGTAAGTATACCTCCAAAAATACATTTCTAGATTATAACAAATACCTGAAATCTCAGTTTCTACACTGAAAGAAAAAAGAAAAGAAAGAAAAATAGGTTTATTTGTCACAGAAACACGTGCACACAAAAAAATAATAATTAGCTCAGGTAACAATGTAAATAAAAAGAAACAAACAAAATAGATCTTTAATCACGAGCATAAAAGAAATAGTCGACAGCTGCACGTCATGACTGTGACAAGAAGGCTTCCACTCAGCATGATGCTATGCTATGGGGGACCCACAGCACGGCGCTGGTTTTCAGTGGTTACCCAAAAAGGACGTACGGAGACCAAGTCAGGTGTAATGATTGGTACTACATCTACGTAACAAAATATAATAAAACAAACAGTACATATTATTAAATAACATAAACATTTATTAACAATTATATAGGCACTGCCGTGCGAACTGAAGTTTTCCATTCACTTGTTATACTTAGGCAAAGTGTTATTGGTTTTTTTTTAGTAACAGCCCGGAGTTTGGAACTTGGCGGTGTGATACCTCCGCCGTGCCTTGGAAAGCATGCTAAGCCGGTGGTCCTGCGCCTGATCTTTCTCCGGTCGTGTCGGATTGCCATCCCATCGGACTATGAAAGTGAGGGAAGAGAGAATGCACCTGTTCCTGCGCACACACTTGTACACTATAATATCTCCCGCGCCGGAGGCTAGTTTTTCGTTGAGAATTGGCCGGCATGGCCGAAATACGGACTTTAAATATACTTAGATATTGATCATTAATTGAGCAGCCATTTTAATCCAAAATTCCACATAAATCCTAGCAGTATGTCTACTGGGAACTATTTTGGCTTTATTCCGAACTAACACACACAAAGCCATCATCAAAATTATTGAAGATGAAGATTTATTTCAGACTATCAGTATTGAATATTTGAGGAATGAGGTAATTTGTCGTAGTGTGTTTAGTAATTAGGTACATTCAATTTCATGACACGAGAGATTAATCTAACTCTTTGGTCATCAAAGTACTTATAATGAAGAACAAGAAAAGGGGAACCTATGGTTTTCTGAGAGTAGGTATGTAACAGCCCTTTGATGATTAACCCACAAAAGTTGTAAACGTGTGTCTATAATAAATTTTACATTACCTATGATCACGTATACCTACAGCGAAAATTTCCATCGATTCGCAGTTCACAAAGACATGTCCCATCTCTAGTTCTTAAGAGGAACTTGTGACTTCGAGAGCACATGTCACTAATCGTCTAAGTTTCTCCGTGACAGACCAACGTCTGGGGTCTACTCTCAAAGCATGAATTCCGTAGTTTTGGCCGAAGTTACGGGCGTTTCCTGCTGCCTATCACCTACGGACATAAGATCACTTTGGGGCCCGAACTAAGAATGAATCACAACACGATTTGACAGTAGTCCTTACTCCCGACGTGTATTGTCCCGTCCGTAAAACTTAATTAATCGGGAAGTAGAGTTCATTATGAGGTATCAAACTACTTTCGGACGGGCCCGTATCTTCGTTGACAGACCTACAGAGTAGGCCCCCTGACCCGGATCATTATGTCGACAAGACCAAAAGTTGCAAACGTTTAGGAATCCTTAAATAGGTTTTTGTCTGACGCTGTCTTGTTTGGTACTTAAGGGGACTACATGACCTAAACGCAAATTTATAAAGCCTAAAAATATATGATCCACTGCAGTAACCAAAATCAGAAAAATATGTGATATTCTTCTGGATATATGCTAGTTATATAGTGTGTTGAAAACATATCACAATTAACTTGATATGATAGAAAAAAATCACGAAGATACCTCTAAAATTTTTTTTTTAACGTTTAAAAACCATACTAATATACATGTAAACATTCAGATTTTTTTGTCAGATTATTCAACAAGTAACATATTAACGTAATAGTGTTTTAATTTTTTAGTCCAATGAATAGATTTTTTGTAAATCCATAATTGCTTCATATTTTGCAATAAATTACCAGCGTTGTGTCATCGCGCGTCTCTTTCTTTTCTAAGCAATCCGACCGTGACCGCACTTTAGCTCTTGTAAGCCTCTTAAAGGTAAAAATGACAGAAAATTGAGACTGGATTATCGTGAAATGTATACCATACAGTGATACCATAAAAAACCGCGGGATAAATTCGCCACTTTAATTAATAATGGTAAATTAAATTACTTAGGAACTGTGAAGGACTCTGTGAATTATTAATCAGTATCTGAGCATCTCAACCATATTCAAACAAACTCTCAAAAAATTAATAATAACTCAAAATAAAGTCTCTTATGCAAGTACGAAATTAATATTCATCGGGAAAATCGAAAAAACCGACGAGGCAGATTTCATCGTAGTTTTTTTTATATAATCAGAATTTCTCTTTGAGCACATTTACGAGACCGGAACCGCTTCCAATCTGTTCTGGATCTGTTTAAACTCATCTGATGCAAACTTCATCATGAAATTATTATTGACAGAGAAATAATAAATGACCTTTTTTCTGTAGTGGTTAAATAAGATTCTTTTATAAAAAAATTCTTCAACCACTATAATAAACACCCAACTCATTAATTTTCAATCAAGATTTGTCTGGGGTTTTTTGATAATTGTTTCTTTGTTTCAAAGAAAGTAAGTACCTAACAAACTATTTTGTTTAGGCACGCTATTCGAGTTAGATACCTACTTTTTCTCGTAAGCAATAAATATCTTACAATTAATCATTTTTGTGTCAGATTTCATAAAAAATGCGTGGACCATGAGTTATAGAATAGAATAGAATACTCTTTATAATGTACACCATAAAATATAAAAAAATAGATTCAAGAACCTTAAATGAAAAAGTCAAGCAAAACAAGTGATAAAATCAAAATCAAAATATTTTATTTCACATAAACCTACATGGGCACTTATGAAACGCCAGAAGCTAGGTGCACGGTTCTAATCGGTCGTATCCTATGGAGAAGACCTCGCAATAAACTCCACGGCTACTCTTTTAAAAATAAGGGTCTTATAAAATGTTTCAAATTACAGTCTTGGTAGGTATGGGAGGACAGTGTGATACAGCTTAAACTACGTATAGAGATAAATAAATATATGAAACATCCTGCCTTAAAGTAAAAAAAAAACACTATTCTAAAAATAAACAAAATGTACAAAACAACTAAACCAAGATACTACTGAACAGTAATTTGGACGTAAACAATCTTAAGTTAATTTGGTTAATCGTCTAAAAATGGCTGCCTTCGTCACGCAAAGTAATTTAGCTGATGGCTGCAATATGATCGTTTATAAAACACTTATCTACGACCGACACAAACAATGTAATGAGATTAATGTAGGCTTACTCATATTTTGAAAACATAACGAAGGTTGATATAAAAACCTACGAGTATCCGTTGGGTTTTATCCTGTTTGTAGATAAAAGCAGTAACGTTAACCTTTTCCGGAAAAAAATATTATATTATATACAGGCCGAATTTTCCAAGCTTGCGTGAATGACCAAATCAGATATTATGACAAATACCTAAAATATTCAAAGGATTAAAACGGTATCATTAGATTTTTTGGAAACGGTAGCATACGGCAAAATGGTAGGTCCAGGAAGAGGTATCGGAACGAACTAAACTCTTTTATAGATTGACCGCACACATATTAAGATAGGGATAGGTACATGAAAAGAGAGAAGAGATGGCCTTTGCCCGACAATGGGTAACAAAAGGCTGATAATAATAATAATAATAAATACTCTATGGCATCTGTCAACGTCACAAGAAAAAAATTACGCTCTACATTTTTTATATAATATAATAAATAACTTTCACAGTCCAGATTTCACATTAGCAGTTTAAAAAAAAATCTTAAAATAATACCAAATGAAAGTAAAAATGAAAAACCTGCCAAAACGGACCATGAACAAAACAAATAGATAATGTGAGCAAAAGTAAATTATGCAGACCAGAGCCAGAGCACGACAAGAGACACACCCATCATCTCCGGACTTGTCGCTCAGTTCCGCCTCGCAGCCGCCGGTACGCGCCTCAACCATGAGCGCCGTGTCACCGGTCGCTGCAGTTGCGTCGAGCTCGAGCGACGAGTTTTTCACCCCACCGTCGTCACCTACACCACCACGACAGCGAGGAAGAGGACGGCCACCAGCGGGCTTGGGATCTCGAGGCCAACAGGCCTCGAACGGGGTCCCCGCTGCCGGTGGAAATGTGTCGCGCATGCGATGGACCCAGTCCATTAATGAAAATGTGATGCGCGCATATTACGGGGCTACAGAGGGAGGAATTAACCTTACAGCGTACCGAAGTCGGATGCTTGTCTCTCTGTTTCAGGTGCTTGAACCAGCCGTAAACGTCTCGGCCCAACGATTGTCGGATCAGGTGCGCGTCATTCGACACAATCATAGATTGGATGACGCTACACTTGATCGGCTACGGCTTGGAAATGCAGAGTAGCTCTGCTAGTAATCCTTCCCCCCCCCCAGAATTTCGTGCATGCGCCTACCGTGGTTCCACTGCGGACAAACCAGCAAGATGAGGAGGAGGACACTAGGGCTATATCTGCAGATAACCTGTGCAATGTGGAATTAAGGAGCATTCTGGAGGATGCGATCCGTGAGTACCGGTTCACATCATCTGATCTTAGACCACGGCTACCACGTTTGCCCATGAATAAAAAAAAATAGAGCACTGGTGTGTGCCTTGGATGCGCTGTTACCAAATTTAATTGAAAACAGCGCAGACCTTTGCGATACACACTCAATCTTGTATTGCACGGCTGTTGCGGCATGTCGTATAGCTCGTGTCAAATTTCCGAACACTGACCGAACTGCACAGCTGAAACCCGCCGCACCAGCCTGGCAGTGCAGGATTGAGCGTCGTATTAATGAGGCCAGGGTACTCATCGGGAAGCTCACCTGCTTCAGGGAGGGCAATACACGCCCAAGGGTGATGCGCTTTGTGAGGCAGGCCTTCTCGGGAACTAATATTAGTCCTCGAGAATATATATCCTGTGTCACAGAGCGCATCGACTTTCTGAAGCAGAAAGTTTATGCATGGGCAAACCGTATCCGTCGGTATAGACGAAGAGTGGATCGGTACACTCAGAACAGCATGTTCCAGAAAGATGAAAGGTGGGTATACAGAGCTTGGGAGCGACCCATTCCCACTCAAGGTGTGACTGACGTGCTTCCACCGGATAATGATACAGTGAGTGCTTTTTGGCGAAGCATTTGGTCGGTGCCCATCAGTCATACTGAAGGTGATTGGATGCGTGTTGTTGAACAGGCGTGTGATTCAATACCAGAAATGGAGGCTATTAGCATTAGTCCTCTAGATGTGGCTCGTGCAGTCCGTCCGTTGCCTAACTGGAAATCCCCAGGACCGGACGGACTGCACAATTTCTGGATTAAATGGCTACAAAGGTCACACGCCTGCTTAGCCTCGCAATTCCAGTCAGCTTTAGAGACTGGGTCGCTATCACTGTTCTTTACGACAGGAGTAACCCATCTGCTCCATAAATCGGGTAGTACTGCGGAACCTAAAAACTATAGACCAATTACATGTTTACCGACGGTCTATAAAGTTCTTACATCCATTCTTAGAGCAAAAATTGCAGAACATATTAAAAATAACTCAATTATGTCTGTGTCTCAGAATGGATTTAAGAATGGGTCTCGCGGTACTAAGGAGCTGCTCCTTATAGACATGGCCATAAGCCAACAGGTTCGTAGATCCCGGAAGGATTTGTCGACATGTTGGATAGATTATAAGAAGGCTTATGACTCGGTGCCACATACATGGCTCATTAAGGTGCTGGAGTTGTACAAAATAGACGCAACTCTACGCACCTTCTTGATTTCTTGTATGGGGCAGTGGAGGACGATCCTTCTCTATCCAGGATGTCAACAGATCCAGAGGACCGATGAACCGATCGGGATTGAGCGAGGAATATTCCAGGGCGATAGTTTGAGTCTGCTATGGTTTTGCTTAGCCTTGAATCCTCTAAGCACACTGCTGGAGGATTCAGGTCTAGGCTATCGGTTACGAAGAGGTGGTCAGGTGATATCACACCTCCTCTACATGGATGATTTGAAACTCTTGGCCCCCAACAATTTGCGACTGATGGAGCTACTGAAGGTAACGGAAACGTTCAGTAGTGCCATCAGGATGGAGTTTGGTGTGGACAAATGTGCAGTCATGCATGTAAAGCGAGGGGGGATTATGGAATCCGTGGGAACCCAACTTTCGGATTCTATACACCTTAGATCCCTCTCCTCAACCGAAATCCACAAGTACTTGGGTATGTCGGAAGCTTTAGGCATCAATGCTGCCGACATGAAACAATCGTTGAGGGAACGCTTCTCTGGCCGCCTGAATAAAGTGTTAAATAGTCTTTTATCAGGCGGAAACAAGGTGCGTGCCTTTAACGGTTGGGTCATGCCGGTTTTGATGTATACTTTCGACATACTCAAATGGACTCAGACGGAGCTTGATGCTCTGGATAGGAAGGTCCGTACATTGCTGACGGCATATAGGATGCATCACCCAGGGTCATCAGTGATGAGACTGTACATCCCGCGGAAGTGTGGGGGTCGAGGATTCTTAAATGCTAAAACCCTCCACAACCGCAAGATTTGCAGTCTCAGGGAATATTTCCTTCAAACTGACGTGGGGATGCACCGAGATGTGGTCGCAGTGGACAAGGGCCTCACTCCGCTCTCCTTGGCAAAAGAAAACTGGCGCAAACCTGCAGTACTAGATACTAACGATCGTAAGGAAGTATGGCAAGGCAAGGAGCTTCACGGACGCTTTTTCCGGGCCCTACACGGGCCTGATGTAGACTTTTTGGCGTCTGTATCCTGGCTGCGTTTCGGCGACCTCTTCGGGGAAACCGAAGGTTTTGTCTGTGCGATTATGGATGAAGTTATCATGACGAATAATTATCGGAAATACATTGTCAAGGACGGCACGGTTGACATCTGTCGGGCTTGCCACCGTCCCGGTGAATCAATCCGACATATAGTTTCCGGTTGTTCTCGTCTTGCTAACGGTGAGTACTTGCACAGACACAATCTAGTGGCTAGGATTATCCACCAGCAACTTGCCTTGCAGTACAATCTTGTGGAATCCGAAGTACCATATTACAGGTATGTGCCCGACCCAGTTCTTGAAAATGGTCATACTACATTGTACTGGGATCGATCTATCATCACTGACAGGACTATTGTAGCCAATAAACCTGATATTGTGGTGATAGATCGACGAGAGCGCCGTGCAATGATTGTTGATATCGCTGTCCCTCATGACGAGAATCTCGTGAAAGCCGAGAAAGAAAAAAAAATCAAGTATCATGATTTAGCACACGAGGTTGTCGACATGTGGGGCGTGGACTCTGCAATCATTGTACCGATAATCGATTCAGTAAATGGCCTAATAGCGGAGAGCCTCGACCAACACCTTAGGAGGCTCTCATTGCGCAGCTGGGTCAAGAGCTTGATTCAGAGAGCAGTACTTCTGGATACGGCACGCATAGTGAGGAGGTTCCTCTCTCTAGAGCCCTGACTACCGGCAGCTTGGACCCTGTTTTTGATGCCGATGGGCTACTATTTTTTATATTTTTAAATGTTTTATATGTTTTTGTAAAAGTATTTAAAAATGTAATTAATATGCATACAAATGAATAAGAGATAATAATAATAATAAAAAATAGTTTTTGACTAACACAACCATGAGAGAAAATATCTTAAGGAAACCAGGTGCCGTATTATACCGTTTTCCCCTTTTTCGGACTAGAATCATGATGGCATTAATACTTCATAATACGACCTCTGGACTTAGCCTGAAATCGCCAAGACGCAGTAAGGTAACGTGGTGAAGAAGAGGCCTTGGCACTTCAGTGAAACATTCACCAGCTGTTAGAAGTTGAACACATTCAAACAGACTGGTTTGCAGTATTTTAGCTCAGAATTTCCCAGTATTTAGTACAGCACCAAAACCTAGTACGACTCGAAGTTACGTATGCAATGTTAACGGCTCGGACACTTAAGGCACTTCCCCGACCAAACGACCTTGAGCGTTCGGTCCTTCTCTGTCCCGTCGCTGAGTCTCGCTCAGTCTCGCTCCCTTCGTACGATCATTTATCATAAAATTCACAAAAAAAATGAAATTATTGTAATAAAAAAAGACAAGCGATGTTTTGAAATAAAATAAAACGTGAATTATTTAGATTTTTAAATTATCTATCCATTAGGTTAATCCTCAAATTAATAGAACGTCATCTTTAGCAAAAGATGCATGCAATCAATAATTTTAGTCACTTTTTTTACAAGGAGATTTTAAATGTATTTATAACACATAAAAGCAAATAAGAACGTGCAATGTGATGATAGGATATCGAATATTAATAATGTGTTTTTAGATGTAGTTTATTACCCATAGTGAATGAGTTAATAGCCTCTGAATAACGCACTATGGCAAAGTTTTGGTCGGGGTACCGCCTTAACAGATTGACTGCAGAAATCTGGTCTTGCCAAATCATATTTCCGATTTCTGCAGCCGTTTATTTTATAGAAGCATGGTGCTGGTTGCTTTTACATATAAGTATAAAATATTTAGCTTGACTGACAATAATGTTGAAGATAAGGATTAAAATTAATAAGGATTTAAAAAAAAAAGATAACGATGCTCTCTTCGATATTGAGCACTAACGTGATACATACAGCATGTATCAGAAGGAAGTGGTACAGACCATCAAACTGAACAGGTTTCTCGACAGGACTAACATCATAATCGCGAAAAAATTATCAGCCGTCCCACACATTTGGGCCGAGTAAGTATTACGTAGGTATTGAAGTTGGCCCCATGGAGAAAGTTGTTCAGGTTGAGTCTGTACCTCACCCTTAAATATGACCACATCTTTCTGATACACGCTGTTTAATGTAGAACTAGTGTTTCTTCTTTTCGGGTATCGGAAAATGTGAATAGCTCAATTACCCAGTCAGCAAGCCAGTAATGGGGCTGTCAGAAACTCAGGGTGTGCCTGATGTACGTAAATAAATTTAACTAGTAGATTGGAATAGAATACTTTTATATTCAGGCAAAGTCCATAGGGTAAGTATCAATTTTAATTAGCATCTAGTGTTAGTAGGTTAGACAGATTAACTTAATTAGAATTAAAATTCAGCGTGGGGCTGCATCCACCACCGCAACTTCGTGGAATCCCATCGATCTGCGAACATACTGAGAATACTTTAATGCCTTGTGAAAGCTATTTTTGATGGAATAATACTTTTTCCTCAAACATCAACATAATGCGGACAAAATAGTACATTACTGCAGCGGCCGACAACAGAGGCACTGATGGACGCCATACGTGAAAATGAGGGCCGAGGCGAAGCGGAGGCATACATACGTGAGTCCATCTATGCCTGGTTGCGGCCAAGGCTTGTGCAGTACTTTTCTCAAATAATGCGGGGAAATTCAAACTAAGTTAATCAATGACGAACAACGATAACTTTTCTCGCGCCAACATGTTCATTTGTTTCTTTTTTATTTTAAAGAACTCTATTTGCTAAGCCTTGGTTGCCATGGGTCGAAGTAAAAAGTGCGTTCCATTTTTAAATTACATGACAGATATGAGTTTTCACAGTAATTTATTCGGCCGCTAAACCGACAGATACCTATGGATTTTTATACTAACATTGCCGGCCGTTGCTCGCATGACCGGCGACAGCATTTTCAATTTATCTCGAAGGTTGTCACAATTATCCTTGAATTCCTAAGCATGTTTGAGAAATATTTTTTAAAGCACTATAATCCAATTTTTACAGTTACCGATAAAAATATCAGTATTATCTCATCGGCTTTCCTCGGCGCGGAAATTAAAACCGATTGGATAAAGAGGACATGGCCACCAGTCTTGTGATATAACTGAAAATTCGATTTTATTTCATAGTATATTTGGCTATCTTTATGTTGGTTAATAGGTTACTTTTACAGCTGTTATAATGCACAAAGCCTTAAGTATGCAATCTAGAGCTGACATCTCCGAGATGCTAATTTTACATAGCGCGACGTTGCTTTGAGCATACACAAGTATGTATTTTATGTGGAAAGCTATGAAATTACTGTTGCATCATATACGTATGGAGAACATGTGTGTTCAAATTTATTTTACCTGTGATTTTGCGCCACTGTCAAAATCATAGTGATCATTATTGTCGTTGCAATAGGGTTGCTTTTGGGTTGATGCCATGGACAACTCTGTCAAATTCACAGTGATCCTTATTTTTGTTACAATAAGGTCGCTATTGTGTTGCTGCTTTTCGGGAAGTAACTGTGGAGTCTCAAACTCAAATCATTTATTTCAAATATGCACGTATAAGGCGCTTTTGAACGTCAACATATACAAAAAAAAAAAAACTAGTCGCCCCTACCAAAAAAAAGGTAGTTTCGTATGGAGAAGAATGGGCAAGAAACTCCAACGTTACTCTTTCAAAATGTTTTATAATATTATGTATACATGAATTATATAATTACTAGCCGCGCCCCGCGGTTTCACCCGCAGTGGTATGAAATATACTTTACGACCCATTCTCAGACCTACCAAATATACACAAAAAAATCATAAAAATCGGTCAAGCCGTTTCGGAGGAGTTCGATAACAAACACTGTGACACAAGATTTTTATATATTAGATATGTGAAGACGATGCACCTAGAATAAAAATAATTACTATAGGTACCACAGTAGCCAAAAAGAACTAAATATAAAGCAATGAAAGTAAATTAATTATGTGATAGATACGTGGTGATCACGTATTTACAAATATTGTATGATATTCAAAAA
The DNA here is from genome assembly GCA_916610205.1 of Griposia aprilina. NCBI lineage: Eukaryota > Metazoa > Arthropoda > Insecta > Lepidoptera > Noctuidae > Griposia > Griposia aprilina. Next base: position 4,486,437 of record OU744301.1, on the reverse strand, counting down.
AATGACAAATTATAATTTTGTGTGTGAGCTAAAGTAATTACAGAATGTAAAATCTATGTCATAAAAATTATAAATTCTACGATTCAATTAGCAACCAGTTTGATTTTATCTAAACTCTTGATTGTCCTATTGAGCAGGACCAGCATGTGTCCAAGCATTCTTATCTAGGATACAATCCTTTAATTTGTAATATGCTTATTTACAAAGTGTACTTTAAATATGAGTTTTAATTTTGTTTTCATTTAATTGCAATATATCACAAGGTATCATATTTTGTTGTAAAATTTTATACATTACCCCATAAAAAACGTATGTACTTTAGATAATCTGCACAATTATTCATCTATTTTATCTTTATTTCTAGTATTAAAATCATGTCTATCACTTATTTTACTAAAAAGATGTAGATTTTGTCTTACGTACACAATATTTTCAAAAATGAATTGGTAAGGCACCGTCATAATATAATCTTTTTAAATAGTTCCCTAAGAGAATCGCGGCGACGTAGATTGAAAGGGCTCAGGCAGCTCTCTTTTGCAAAATAAAAATGGATTCAATGTCAGCAGCCCGACCCCACAGTAAAATGCCCTAAGACATAATGCTGTGGAAGTAGCTAAAATAGACCAAACGCGCGGTTTCTACATCTGTAAACTGTTTTGTCTTTCTTACAGCATCGGCCGAGCTTAGCCGCCCCGCAAGAGATGTTATAAAAGGTCCCCATTGTAATTTCTCGTGATCGTGATCTTTGTCAACTTTATCTCTGAGTTGTCTAATGTCTAGCTGCTCTACAATAGTAAAGGATTTTGAAAAAACAAGGTTTAGTGACTTCGAGGTTTGAATTACTGTTGCAATTATAGTTCCTATAATAGTTACCTACATTGTTATGCATTCAGTTTGGTTAAAGAATTTTATTATAAGTTCTGAATTATGCTTGTATTGTATAACTGTGAAAAAAAAGAGACAGAATATTACTTATATTCAGATTCTTATTGTCAATAAGGGACAGGACAGGTTCGGACAGGTTCTTGGTAACATCAAATACTGTTAGTGTCGTTACATCAACGCCAGTTAAACGATGCAATCTAACCAGACCAGCATTGAATCATTAACAATCAGAATTGGAGATAGAAATCATCCTCGATTACGATCTCGTATCGTAATCGAGGATGATTTGCATCTCCATGTGTTAGCTTATAATCACTTAACGATAGTCCGATCTCACTAATTTGATACAGAATGTTGGCATTTGATGCAGAATGTTGGCATTTGATCCAGAATGTTGGCAGCATCGCCCGCCGAACGTATCATACGTCATCCAAATCTACATTATCAAACATTAAGCTGTTCGAATCAGAATACCTAATACGATTTCCGGAGCACGAACTATCATTAATTTATTCATATGAATTCACCGAAAATGTCCGTCATAATTCTACTCAGTCCCACGTGGCAGTAGATACATACTATTGGACATAAATGTGAAAGTTTGTTCCCGGTAAGAGATCCCGAGGGAGATATAAATGTAATGCTAGGTACACATGCAGCGACTTTGATCGCCGGTGACTCGCTTGCAATTTCTCTCATCTACACAGATTTTGACATCGCGACAATGTGTGTGTGGTCCTAAGATTTTGTAATCGTCAGTAGGACGATGCGTGTGTATCTAGCATAAGTGATAGTGCACTGTTATACATATTTGTGACGTGTTGCGTTTCGAATAAGTATAGACTTTCGCCCATAAAAGTGTGATACATATAGATTCAACAATTTATACCATGAAGCAGCGTTACCATGTTTTCAGTTTTGAACGGTTCTAATTACAAATCGATCGTGGGTACATTTCAGCCATCCATTTAAGCAGTTATTGGAAACGCCAAATGGCTAAACGATGCTACTGATAATGGCCTCGCTATTTTCAGTCGTTCAAAACAACGATGATTCCGATCTAAAAAGCATTTTAGATAGCTGGCCAGTTCAGCCCAAAATTAAAAACAAATAACCGTCTGAAACGAATCAAATAGAAAACTAATTTACCGAAGCGAAAAAAGTCTTGACCAAAATGAGATTTGTTCTCAGAAAGACATCTGTTCTTGTATCATCTATCTACACATTTATAATAAAATCGTATACTTCATATAATACGATTAAAGCTGAAGTGTTTGTTATTTTGTTTGAACGCGTTAACCTCTGTAACTAACAGTCGGATTAAAAAAAACTTGTTGCATTTGATAGGCCAATTCTTGAGGAAGGTTATGGGCTAGTTAACATCATGCTAAGACCCTTGGCGAGCTCAGCAAAAAAGTCAGAAAGAATGCTAAGCGAAAATGAAGTAATATAGTGTGGGCGAGCGATGCGATGCGGTGCGGTGGGTTAAAAAAGAGGGATTTTTATAGAAATGTAGTTGTTATTTCGGTATATTGTGTATCTTACGACTTCCATGCGATCGAAGTCGCGGGCAGAAGTTAGATATATTAATAAAACTTCTGTAAAATTGAAGGAAATTTCCTCCACTTTGATTTTTACATCAAATTATGGTAATCAGTACCCTTAAAAGTTACTCTGCGTATGTGACCATATTCTTGAATATTTTGTGAGGACCTTTTCATGTCCAAAAATAAATTTGATGCCTTCGCTTCCTAGGCACAAAGAAACTCAAAAAAAATGGGTACTTTAATAGGATTGCCAAAATAAAATATAAACGCGCTGGACTATTTTGTACGCAAAATTGTTAACTTTGTTTTAGGATAAGTTTTATGTCATTTAGGGTGGAAAGATTTTGTCATTTAATTTGAATGAAATCTAATTCTGTTACATACCTAAGATACCTAATTTATTGATTTTTGTACGCCGTCAACGGCAAGACATAGTGTACCTATACATATTTTATTTACAACACCTGTTTTTACACGCACCTGTGTTTTACAAATAAAAATTTGACTTCGACTATGAAGACCTTTGAAGTTATTAAAGATCTGAAACTCATTAAGAACTCCTCTGATGCTTACTGGTACATACTGAAATGATGTCATTACTTATCATTATGGAACTTTGCACACACAATGGTTGCTAAAATTATTGCGAGTATTGTATTCCTACTTCCTGCGCCAACTTGACTCTCGCCAATTTGTTGATATTACAGAGGTATGAGGAACAGGGTGTAAAGTTCTGTCATACCTCCATAGAAAAGGCAGGATCCTCCGACCAGATGGGTGTTGTGTCTGGTGAGCTCGACGATTGATGTCGATCGTTGTATATATGCTAGTTGCGCGGTAAACTCTGCTTGCGCGATGCAGGATTTTGCGTGACGTCAGTGTGACGCTTAGCTTGCATGTGGCGTTGTAGATACCGCTACAATATTGTATTATGTCGCAGCCAACTAGCTTATTTAGCTTTTCAGTTAACAGCCTAGCCCTTTTACTAAACCTCCCCGTTCAACTAGCGGCCTGGATAATATTCAGCCATTCAATCTAACAGCTAGGCACGTGACTTGGATTGATAACGTTTAACTACTTTCCTAGCCCAGAAAATGAAATTCTGTTCTGAAAGTATTGCCATGGACTTTAGAAATTTCAGAAAATGCAATTTTTTTGAGAGAGGCTGTGCATGTCAGTCGCCTTTTAGTGGCCAGGGATTCCAAAGATGTAGTTGCAAGCCCGCTATAAATCAGTGTCGCAATAATAGATATGCGTGTTTTAAAAACAATTGGGTAAATGTTCGGTAATTCATAGGTTATTCATAGGGTATTCATAGGTTAGGTTGATTTTTGATTTATAGAACCTAGGTGTATAAATCGCAACGTCTGTTAGTAAATTCAATTCACAAAAAAAAAAAAAACCTGACAAAAACCAATAATTTCCGTCACGAAATGTTATATAGGAATGTGGTCGATGTGGTGATTAAAAGACTAGAAGTTGGTAAGAGTGGGCTATAATGACCCAGGACTCACAGAAATAAGATAGATTTCTAATAATGTATGCATCAATCGTAGTCGTAGATGACCTAAGAACAAAAAATTAAACTAATATCTGAATTTTCACATAATTACGACAAGGTCTACAAAACAAATAAAATGTAAACGTGTATTTACTCTCTGCTGCAATATGAGCTCTCCACAGTACGGCTGTAACAATTCCCTGGAAGTACTATCTTGGTACAAACAGTGGACCTAATACTGTCCAGTACAGTCTATGTCTACGTGACCTATCCTGGATGACGACGATTTCTCCTTGAAATAGCCACGAGAGGGTTCGTTTGTGCTTAGGTTAGAATTAAATGTTTCGTTTTTTACAAACTAAAATTAGTATTAACCTATATAAAATAGCTTTACATTAATTTTAGTTTTACAAACTTACAATTTCTTTCGTCTTTTATAGCAGTGCGATTCCTAGATCAGGCAGAAGCTTTTTTTTAAAAAAAAATGCAGTTTTATTTTCCTTCAATTTTGAGATCATGGTTCTTTTGATCACTTTGCCCTATTAGCCATAGTTTCGAATTTAGCCTGATGTACGATTGCAACAGTCATGTTTACTTCCATGGCTGACATATTATATTCCACCCACTTCGATGCAGCCGACAATTTTTTTTGGGTTGAAAATGATCCTAAAAAACCGCCCCATAAGGTTTTGGCACGGTATGAAATGACTTTTTTTATACGTTTTTTTTTCAACTTTGACATGCTCTTACTTTGGGTTCCACCTTGAGAGCGACGACTGACTGTCACATTCATTATTATTAAGTGTTATACAACTACTTGAAATGCAATTTATTCCGGATAAAATTAGTCGCAAAACCGAGCATTTTTTTTTTTTTCCTAATTGGCATCTCGTAGATTTGACCACTGAGGTCTTGGCTACTTAACCGGTCAAGCCTGTGGGTGCCTTAAGCTACTAACTTAAAGCCTCCAGCCAGGGGCGAAATTCTTAATTGCTAGGTGACCGCACGCTAAGGGCACCCCCTGTGGGGTACGAACCTCGGCTTAGGGCGTCACTGAGGGGAGGGCAGCAAGGTGGGACAGGCTGGATCGAAATTATATTATTATTATTATAAGGGGAATTTAAAGCTACAGGCTCAGCTACGGCGCGGGCTGGCACGTCATCGAGCAAGGGTCGGGGGGGGGGGGGGGGCATAACCGAGCAGTACCTACTTCCCCTATTATACAAAAAAATATGATAATTTCTAACAAACAATATAAGTATATCTGTTAATCTTAAATATCGTCCAAAATATCAGCTCACAGATTTTCGAAAAAAATAAACTTAACACAATAGCAGCTGTTTCTAATTCCACGAAAGTTTTAAGGGTGAATGGAGTATAAATGGCGCCTCGGTTCCTCAGACGTTTCGTGGGAGTAAGTTACAGTGAACAATAGCTTCAGCATTTGTTATTGTATCACGTAACTTTAACATTTACTGTTGACTCGATGAGTTCTAGAGTAGTGTTTTTCTAGAATCAGCTAACTTTGGGGATAAATATACTGAAAGAGCAGGCATCAGAAAATCCACGATTTACTGAAAGAGAGTACAACAACACACTACTAAAAAATTGCGTCCTGGAAGCTGTCCCTAAATTTAGATATTTCACAAAAGTGATATAAATCTATATTTTTTCTCATCTTAAGGCACAGGACTTTTCTAATACAGAAAAGACAGAAACATTGATGTTGGTGCTTACCCACTTCATATTACTCACATTTTCGAAGTTCCGGAAAATCTATGCCCAAATCGAGCACATGAGGTCTGCGAAATTAATTGTTTACCAAATGGATTAACAACTTAAATTGCCCGTATATTCAAATCACAGTTGTATGAAATGGCTATAACACGGCAAAGTAACGTATAATTTCCCTGACAGGACATAAAAACCACTCCTAAAGTAGTTAAAAAGTAGATCTTCAGTACACCTTGTATTTCCTTTATGAAGCCTTTATTTTCCTTCTTCTCAAATCCCTTTTGACAGCCCTCCGATAAAACCCGTTCAATGAATAAATTCTGTAAGCCTTAAATTCGTTGTCTTTATCTTAATTTAAATGAGGTGATTAAAATCTTAATTAAGGTTCATAACTTCCTTTGGTGTTGAAATAATTTTAAGATGGTGAAGTCTAACTTTTTATTTTGGTAGGCTAAACTTTATCTACTTACTAAAAGGTGGTGTAATATAGTGGGGCACTAACATAATCTTACATAATATAGTAGATGAATGAATAAATAAGAAAAAAATCGGTCGAATAGTCCGATCACCGGCTTGCCTGGAGCGTGCAATCATCCACGTTTTTTTAATAAAGCTACGAAACAAAAATCCAATAAATAAAAGCCTACTGAGCCATTAAATTCACCTACACGGCCATATTGAAAATCAATTCAAAAAGTTCGTTTAAAACTGCCGTGAACTGCCTCGATCCAGTTTCAAGCAGTTCGTAGCGGTTCGAAGCGGTCACCGTATTTCATTGTTTCACGCCACAATAAAAATGAAAGGTCTCTTGCACACCTGACCTACAAACGGGGCTGTTCTTGTTCTGTAATATAAATTGGTACAATACCCCTATTGTTTCAACAATACTACTTATATTAATTAAATGAGTAGAGATACTCGTAAAATCACGTTTCATAGAGGGTAGTCATAATTTTCTTGTTGTTATTTAAGTCTATTGTTGTTTGCCTAGAACACGGAGAAATAAGATTTATTATAGTAACGTCAAGGTTAACACTAAAGTTATTGGTATAGTTATAACAACTCCAATTTCCGAAACCTTGTAGCTTGAGACTAAGATAGTACCTAATCAATCATGGTGAATGGATTGAATGAATGTGAGCCTTAAAAAATCGGATAATTGGTTTTGAGCTTTGCTATTGACTCCATCATTTTTTTATTTTTATTAATAAAGGTACGTAATAATTTTACTTATTTTACTATTATTTGTAACGGCGACGTGACTTATTAATTATTGTTGTTACACTAAAATAACGCAAGTTTAAAAAAGCGACGTCTATACGGCTATGTGACTGATATCTTTGTTTACCACAGGTGAACGCGCCGCTTGCCCGACGTATACAAGGACTAATGGTATATTATATCCGTGTCTACTACGTCACTTTGTGAAAAATAGGTGTAAGTAGTTGTCTTTATTATACTTGATTTAATATTAGTAAACAAACATTTAGAATAAAACACAAAAAAAAACTAATATAAAACAAAGAATTCTAAGTCGAAGTGAATCTCGTAAAAAGTGCAGTTGATTCTTTGTACTTTGCTGCCGTCGATATTTAACATTAGTACATTACGAGTACTGCAGAGGCCGACAACAGAGGCCTTGATGGACGAACGTGAAAATATGGGCCGAGGCGAAGCCGAGGCTCACACACGTGAGTCCATCAGTGCCTGGTTGCGGTCAAGGCTTGTATAGTACTTTTCTCAAATATTGCGCGGAAATTCTAACTAAGTAAATTTAATTATAAATTTCAGGAACAACGATAACTTTTCTTGCACCAATATGTTCATTTGATTCTTTTTCACTTTACACAGCTCTATTTGCTAAGCCAGTTCGAGATTTAAATAAAATCTTTGATAAGTTACCTCCTTGGTTGCCATGGATCGAAATAAAAAATTCGTTCCATTTTTAAATTACACGACAGTTATGCGTTTTCATAGTAATTTATTCGGCCGCTAAACACGTCACTTATGGATTTTCATACTAACATTGCCGGCCGCTGCTCGCATGTAATTGACCAGTACAGCATTTTCCATTTATCTCAAAGAAGGTTGTCAAAATAATGCTCGAATTTCCAAGCATGTTTGATAAAATTACTACAGGATAAATTTTTAACCAGTGCGCAAACTGTAACCAAGAATTCAGCGTCATGATTCTAGACCCTCTAGCGCAGAAATTTCTGGCCAGTTATCAAAAAAAAAATCTGCTGTTTCATAGAAAAGTGCAATACCTACGCGGTCAAAATGTATTTAACAACTTTATTTTTATTTTTATAACTTACTAAATTTTCTATGCTAGGGGGTATAGAATCATATGTGGAATTCATGGTTACAGTTTGCGCACTGGTTAAAAAATGTATCCTGTATAGTCGTCATGACGAGCCCATTTAACTTTTCTAGTCTGACTAACCTAACATTTAAAAAACTTCTTGAAGTCCTAGAGATATAAATCTATCCAAACTAGGTATAAAGTGCAGGTCACACGGCAAACACTATACGTTTAAGTTTAAGAAGAAAAGGAAACTGAAAAGTTTGAACTTTTGAAACTTAAATTGTAATTCTTCAAGATTTGTAGAGAAGGAAAGAAAAAAGATAAAAGAAAATGCAGCTGCAATTTATCTTACTACGTAAGTTGTTATTTAACTCGACAAGGCGTTTCAGATTACTGTTTTAATGTTTTGCCTAGAGGGTACCTTGCTGTTTTCCTTTAAAATTAATGACAAAGCAAAAGGAAGAAGGAGGTAGTGCAATATTAAAATATCTGAAAAAGTTATCGTGAAAAATTTTATAGACGTGAAAATTACAAATAGATTTGGTTCATCATCATCTTCATTTCAGCCGAAACACGTCCACTGCTGGACGTACGGCTTCCCCAAGAACTGCCACTTCGAACAGTTATGTGCTTCTCGTGCTTCTCGCATCCAGCGGTTGGTTATATTTGGTCATTCAAGAAAATTAAAATATTCTGAGAATCATTGGAGCATAATGTCCTGTGTAAGTGCCCTTCGCGTCAAATATAACAACACCTTCAGGGGAATGCTGGGGCTGCCGGGGTGGTGCAGCACATCTGTCATGTTCGCAGAAGCGCGCACACAGGATTCTTCGCTGTGATGCGCACGCGCTGCGCTTCATTGCTGAGTCGGATACGGATCACCTCTAACGTTCTCCTGAAGACCTTGTCTGAACGGTGGAATTCACCAATGCTGCAGGCGTGGATGGGGTGGCACTCTCTTTGCAACAGGAGATGAGTGGTTCTCCTTTCATGCCCGATTAGTTTAATATTTTACGTACTAACATTTTCTTTAAGACTGTAATACTAACAAAATGGAACCTGATTTCCGAAAAAAACGATTATTATTATTATTATTATAATATAGTAGTGGTTAAGTTGGTAATAAGTATATACTCAGCATTAAAGTATAATGTAGTAGCGAACTAGAACCGACGACGCCAGAAAGCTAATGCTTGTGCCGCGCTTTGCTGCCGACCGGCATCAACTCAAACAGTCGCTCCCTTACGCTCATTCGGATACACTTATTACCAACTGATAAATGATAAATTATTTTATTTCTGTAAATAGGTTTGTACAAACACTTTTACACGTCAATCATATTTTAAAACTAGATGAGGTCGGCGTTTCCTATCTGACTACTCTGAGAAGAAAGGCCGAAACTAACTCAGAAGTCACAGTCTCTTTTAAAGTCCAGACATAATCTTGGTCAGACATTTGAAGACCATGTAGATTTGTCTGAAATGGTATTTTGAGGAAAATCTTTGAGCTCAAAGATTCGACGAACAATACCAAAGAAAAGACATTTGGGTAGGCCACAAAAATTACTCAAACTGCCAGACTAAGGCCCGTATTAATAAACGTTCCTCAGCCCAAGAGGTCGCACCTGATGACAACCTTGAGATCATGACCGTATTAATAAACATAATAATTTGTGTACTTAAGTTACGGCTTGGATTTACGTTATCAGCCGAGTGATGGACTGATTAATAAACGAAACTCTACATTTAAGTATACAATAGGTGTGTTTACTTGAGATGCGTAAACCTGAGTGTAGGCGTACGTAAGATTAAAACTACCTGAGAGGGGAAAAAAAAGCAATGACCCACATAGCCTTCACATTCACAATATTAAAATGAATATCATGTATTTAATCTAGCCTGCATGCTACTCACATTCACAAACAGGTTTCTCTTTAAATGTCATCAAAAAATCATAATATGTTATGTCATGTTAAACAATAAAAATAACATTATTAATTCTAAAAAACTTAAGGCGGTACCCCGACCAAAACCTTGCCATAGTGCGTTATTCAGAGGCTATTAACTCATTCACTATGGTTAATAAACTCTATCTAAAAGCACATTATTAATGTTCGATATCCTACGAGTATCATCACATTGCATGTTCTTATTTGTTTTTATGTGTTATAAATATACATTTAAAATCTCCTTGTAAAAAAGTGACAAAAATTATATTGATTGCATGCATCTTTTGCTAAAGGTGACGTTCTATTAATTTGAGGATTACGCTAATGGATAGATAATTTAAAAATCTAAATAATTCACGTTTTATTTTATTTCAAAACATCGCTTGTCTTGTTTTATTAAAATAATTTCATTTTTTTTGTGAATTCTATGATAAATGAGCGTGCGCAGGGAGCAAGACAGAGCGAGACTCAGCGACAGGACAGAGAAGGACCGAACGCTCAAGGTCGATTGGTCGGGGAAGTGCCTTAACCACTACTAAATTATAAACTTACACTATTGAGTATTATTCCTACCACTACATTTAACTAATAATAATTATCAGCCTACAAACACCAATTCACGAAACGAAATGAAAATCATCCAAACTGTATTCAGTTTTGTGGTCAAACCTTTCCCCCACTTTCGGCACTAAACTTGATTTACAAATCATGGACCCTTGCGAAGTTACGCGTAAATCACCTTATTGGCTTCTGTGTGTTTTAACCACAGAATAGTTTAAATGGAGTATTAAGCCAGAGGGAATACGTGCAGAGGTTCGATTGTCAGTACCTGAACAATTGGTGTAGAGTTCACATGCTGAGCAATCGAAGTCTGTAAAATGTATGTTTATGTGGTCTTTTTAGTTGTAAATTTTATTTTAATTTTGGATTTCTGTGCTTATGATCCTGTTCTGGTCGAAATAAACGTTTTATTTTATTTATTTATTAAAAATGAACACTAGTACAATAAAAATTAACTCGGTTGGTTCGGTAAGATTTCATGACTTGAAAACGAATTTGAAGAATGACTGAGAACTACGTTGGAATTTTATGGAGTATTGAGCATTTATTATAGTATATTATAGTATAGTATTTGAGCATTGTATTGGTTTTACGTTTTTAGAGACATGGGCATCCTGCTAATAATATGTATGTGAACGTTTGTACGTTTGGATGTTTGTTACTCAATCACGCAAAAACGGCTGAACGGATTTGGATTAAATTGGGCACACATATAGTTTATAATCTAGATTAACACATAGAATACAGTTTATTCCGGTAGTACATTCCCGTTAGATAATTTCCGACCGACTGTTGTAGTGAGAGTGACCATGGTTGTGCTCAAGAAAAATAGACATCCTGAGGGCCTAGATAAAGTGACATAGTTCTATCAGTGATAAAGTTAATGGAAAAGTCTAAAATATTGGGACTGACATAAGCTACTGAAAAACATACATCAATTCTGTTGAAAGTCGATATAAAAATGAAAACGAAACGCTTTGAAAGCAATTGCCACTTGCCTAGGCTCTCTGGGATGTCTTAAGTGGGCAGCAACACATTGATTTAAAAGTAACAAATTAACAATAACTTTGTATAACTTATCCCTCCAGCATTCTTACTATTCTGTGGTCTCAACCCTAAACTAAAAGGGCCAGATTAACAGCCCACTTGTATCGAACAAAAGCTCTAAAATAACATCGTCACCAATTGATTTGTTTCGTATATTTATTCCGCTCCAGTCCTTTGGTGACAAAAACTTTATAAAGTTCGTATATTGGAACAATATTGTGCTTATCTGAAATAGAAAATAAACGGTCCTTTGGTTCGGATTGTTTTTCTTTTCTATTGTTATTGAATCTTAATCGTGATCTGCAGGGTGATTGCGTAACACACTAACAGCAGGAATGACTTTCATTTTGATAGGTCAACAACATTCATTGCGTTAATTGCGTTGTTGAGCAGAATTTTTTCGAACATATGAAGCAATGGATTAGCAATATTCTTCAAAATCGTTCAAATTGTGATTGATAGTATGTTGCGCATTTAGGTTGCTGGTCTGATGTTTCAATAAGATATAATTTTCTTGTCTAATTTAAGGGGGTGGGGGAGTATCAAGGAATGTGGTAGGTGGTGGTGGGTGTCACGTCTGTTTTCCCGGAAGGGTCAGGCAGAGGTGTACTCAAATGAAGCGTCTGTAGGAGTAGGTATTACCTACCTATACTTGACAGTCCAGGCAGGCCCAGTTCTAAACCGTTGGCGCGGGCTTGCGGACGGCGAGGAATGGGTAGCTCGCCGTCCGGTAAGGACCAGGCGCGGGTCGACGGCGCGTTGTGTTTCACGCGCGCCGCAAAGATATGTCAGCGCTAATTGACGGGGTCCGATAGGGACGATGCCTGCCGGGGTCGCTGATTGTTCGAAAGAGTTTCCGGTGGCCCTGGCGTACAGGCAACTGAAGGAACACGGGTAGGTTTTAGTCAGTAAGAGTCTGACACGCCCTTCCGCTCCGCCCAGAGCGGGAGAGAGGTCATTTGAAGAAATCCCACCAAAAAAAAAAAAGAGGTGTAGGTACTGTGAGCTCTTTACGAGCTGTCGGTACCGGGATGAGTAAATTAAACGAAGGTTTGTAACACCTAACTTCGATAATATTCCTAGAAAACGGTTCTACGATTTATAACTTTTTTTTTTCATGTCATATTGCTTGTCGGCTAAACTGACTCCTACCTTAGTCTTTTCTATTCTCAATACAAATTAATGTTTGTCTCGTAATTCAGCCATCTACGTTTCAAAGTATTCATAAAGAATAGGCTCTACAGTACCTGTGTGTAGGTACACCTCTGCCTAACCCTTCCGGAAAAACATGCGTGATATTATGATGTTATGTATATTAAAAGGTTTTGTGGCTTTACACGCATCGACCTTTCTGCAAGGTTTCACTTGCCATGAAGTTTGTGGATTATGTGTTAAGACGGCGCGCATTTTCAAAGAGTGCGATTAATTCAGTCAGTCACGGTTGTCACATAAAATAAATACCTAACAGTCGCCACGGATAGGTACTTAGATACTCGATCTTGCCCACGAAAATTACATGGGTGCCGAGATGAGACCAAACCCGATAGCTATATGAAAGCCCACTTCAAGTTCGTACAGTACAGTACCTACTAAAGGCCAATTTTTCCAATAAAACTGAACACTATCAGCACATCTTTTTTTTTTTGTTGGTAAATTCTCAAATATCTTCTCCTGCTTTGGGCGGAGCGGGAGGGCGTGTAAGACTTTTACTGAGTAAAACCCACCCGTGTTCCTTTAGTTGTCTGAGAGCCAGGGCCACAGTAACTCTTTCGAATAATCTGTGGCCCTGGCAGGCATCGGCCATAGCGGACCCCGTCAATTAGTGCTGACATCTCTTTGAGGCGCGCGTGGTAAACAACGCGCCGTTGACCCGGGCCTGGTACTTACCGGACGGCGAGCTGCCCATTGCTCGCCGTCCGCGAGCCCGCGGCTACGGTGGCCGGGAGTCTGCTTGGGATTCTCGATGCCCAGGGGCGATCAGCACAATTAAACTGCGTTCAAGAGCTGTCAAAGACAGCTACATTGCTGAAATCCGCCCTAATTATTCTACAGCAATTATTCTGCCTTTTTTTTTTGGGCTCGGCTTACTGCCTAATCGCATGAAGCTGAATACCAGTATTTTACATGGAGCGATTATCTATCTGACCTACCTGAAAATAGAAGTCAAAATGTACTTAGCAGTATAGAGGTATGAGGAACAGGGTGTAAAGTTCACTCATACTCTATGGAAAAGGGAGGATCCTCCGACCAGACGGGTGTTTGTGTCTGGTGGGCAACTGCCTGACGGTTGATGTCGGGACGTTGTATATATGCTAGTCGCGCGGTAAACTGCTTGCGCGATGCAGGATTTGCGTGACGTCAGTATGACGTGTAGCTCGCATGTGGCGATGTTGATACCGCTACAGCAGGAAAGAAAAGCTGGTTTAAAATAGATGCCCAGGAAAAGGAATGTCTAATTTTAAATAACATTGAAGGCCTTTTCTCATACAATTTTGTACATTCTCTTTCTGCAATAAAGCGTACACTGTGGCTCGCTAGACGTAGCAATTTCGTAGATATTTACCTGAAGACGGCACAAAAGAGGAATTCTTATAATTTGTATTATAAATTCCTATATCTTGTTCCGGAATATTCTGTCGTGTGATGTATGAAGCAAACGAGGCACGAGTTACCAAGCCATGAGCCATTATTTGAAGATACGATATCATGTTTGATAAGGAAAAAAATGCTTTGAATTCGAAGTTAACAAATATTTTTTTATGGGAGCAAAAATAGAACAAACATTATTGGAAAATTGGTAAAGGGACGTGAGAAGTCTTACCTATCAAAAAAGAATCACAAAACAAAACTTTTTCGATTTCCTGGTGCTATTTGGTAACCCCGATCTTCAGCAACCAGTCAAAGGCAGTTTTTTTCAATTATTGCCAGGATTAGCAGACGTCTTGACATCGTCGATGTTTCCAAAATTCCTTACTACCTCAGGAATCTTGACAGTTTTTAATATCCGCTCAGTGGCTTATCTTTTACGGTCTGACTAACCTTAATCCCTGAACCTGTTTCATAAAATTATTTTCATCCAAACCACATTAATTCTGATACATAGGCACAAAGGCAATAAAAACAAAAAGGTTTATGTTCTAAACTTGGCAGGGGGTAACAATTTGTCATTTACACGGAGTGTGTCACTGACAAGTTGCCTCATTGCCCTCATTCCTGTCAGTGGGCTCATGTTACTGGCGTATATTGACATGTAAACTCAAAAAAAAAAAGATACATTATTATTTGATAAATATAGTGTTTAAAAAAAAAACGTGTAGTTTGTGTCGACATAAAAGATAAAGAAATTTAAAAACTAAACTCTTCCCAACCACTACAATTCCAGTTTCAGTTGACTTTACATTGGTGACTAACCAATTAAAAAGAAAAGTGCCGAGTAAGCTTTCCGAAACTAACATAACTAAAATCTATCGATAACTGAGTTCTATCAACCCGATGACAATACCCAAAACAGAAATTATTCTCGAGCCATTAAAAAGACCCAGAACATAAATAAAAGAAAGTAACGATAACTTAAACTTGTAGAGTGACTTCCTATTACCCGGTATTCTACGACGACACAAAAGGGACACGTTCAGTGTCACTAATTAACGGGAGCGTCACTTATGAGGTGGGTAGATAAAGGTTTTCGTCAATAGAAAGCAAAGAGAGGCAGAACAGAAGATAATTTATTTTATACCTAAATAAAAACAGTTTTTGGTCCTGGTCAAAAATATTTATTACGTGGAGAACGAGTGGAGACGGGACTCAAACAGTACAATGAATGTTGCGGAGCAATTACATACATAATTTACATTTATAGCTTCTGCTTCTAAGGGATGAAATTGAATGCATGGGCACGCTTTTAAAGGGTCATTGTACTCATCATTATGAGCAACAATTACTAAAGGACCAAACCGGAATACGCGAAAAAAAATCAGCTGCTCCCTACATTTTTGTTAGCATAACTCGTCAAATCAATACAAATCAATTCAATCAAAAAAAAATGTTTCAGACCAAGGGATCCATATAGTGTTAATATACACTTAGCCTATATTAGTAAACTCATTCGTAAAGTCAAAATGTAGGAAAGATCTGTTTTTTTTTTCGCGATTTCAAGTATGGTCCAACAGTAAAAGTTGTTCATAATGATGAGTACAATGACCCCTTCAAAGGATGCCCATGAATTCAGTTTCATTCTGTAGAGTGCAACAAGGATCTTGTGACGCATGAATGACGTTAACAGGAGCTCCCCTGTTATTAACTGACGAAAAAAGGAGGACGTTCTCAAGTAAACGTGTATGTTTTTTTATTAATTTATGACCACGCATAATTTTTTACATTTTTTTTTAAATATTGAAAAACCAAATCCACCTCTAAGGGTAGAAAAATAGGGGTTAATTGTTTTTCATCTACTGAATGTTCACTTGTGAACCGATTCTGTTGAAACTTGGGACACATATGTAGTTCTAATGACGCTTCAACAAAAAAGAGACCTGAAAATTATCTGATGATGACAGAAGACAGTTGAGAGAGCTCCTCAACAGTTTACAGCAGATACCTCGTGTTTGGTCTTATTTCATTCATCTTGATGAGAACTTTAGACCTTGCTTGGTTATGACTATCATCGAGAGTGTGATGTTGGAGACAGAAGGCGGTCGAGCGAAGTTCCAAATATTAGCTGTGAGATCATACCCAAAACATTCAAAAGTTTAGAAATTAACATAGGTAATATTTATTACAGCTTGCGCGGCGGAGTTAGTGTGTCCACTTATGCTCATATATAGCAAATCCTTAACTTCTGGCATATTCCCTTTAAATTTGAACATGGTAAAAGTGATGCCTATACATAAATCGGCTAACAATGACAACATACAAACCATCTCTCAATTCTTTCAACGTTTGCCAAAATGTTTGAGTCACTTCTCTGCCCACATTTCCAAAACCATCTAAAGCTAGCTATTAGCGATCATCAGCACAGATTTATTGGACCACGATCAACAAGTACTAATTTGGTTCCATTTGCAGAACTTTTAATTGGGGCTGTTGATGCTGGTCATCAGGCTGGCGTCATTTATACTCACTTAAGCAAGACCTTTGATAAAGGTTCCCCACAAAATCCTTTCTTATAAGCTTCGTCCTTATGGCACTCAACTAGCAGCTTACTTGAACGGGTTATTTCATATTTAGCAAATAGATCTTTATTTAAGCGGTTATCAATCTTATGTATTAAATATCTCCTCCGGAGTCCCACATGGCTGACATCTTGGGCCAATTTATATTAACAATTTAATTAATGACATTCCTAACTGTTTTCGGCACTCTACATTTTTATGTATGCGGATGACGTAAAGTTTCTCAGAATAATTAAGTCTGTCCGAGACTCCTCTCTCTTACAAATGGATCTTAAATGTCTTACTCAAAGGTGCAAAAAAAATGAAATACGTTTGAACTCAAAGAAATTTTACCACGTTAAATATTCAAGAAGAAAATAATCTTATAAAGTCAGTGTATTACATTAATGACGACAAAGTTACTTAAAGAGACACTGTACGTGACCTCGGAGTTCTATTTGACCAAAAATTTACATTTGCACCATACTTATACAACGTAACTAAAAAGCGTCCAAGATGTTGGGTTTTTGTCATTAGACAGTATACTTTACTTTAGTTTGGTATGTAGTAAAATACTTAGTGTAAGTCGCACTACGAACAGTTTCCGTCTAGAACACGTTCAAAAACGCTTCGTTTGGCACCTAGCTTTTTCTGCTGGCATAGCTAAAAACATTTTTTTACAAAAACATATTGAAGTTCTTCAAGACTTTAGAAGAACGAAGATGTTAAAATGACGCAATGAAGTATGTAAAATTTTAAAAGGAAATGTCGACTCGCCGCCTCTGCTCGCACTCATTATCTTGCGGGCTCCGTCAGGAATTCCTCCATAGAGAAGAACGGTGTTAGGTCTTTAAACTAGGTTTTGCAATGTTTTAAATAAGAAGTAGCGATCTAATCGATTTACACTTTGATTCCCTAACTGAACTGAAATATAAAATTCTTAACTGTTTGCCTGATTTTTCGGGTGGAGTTCCTCCCACCATCAGAGGATGACCCCTGGCCATCCCCTGGTTTGGGGCGCTTCTGGAAGTGCCTTTGGTTCTTCGCAGAAGCCCCCACTACTACGCACTCCGGGCTCTTAAAAGAGTCCTTCGCGCCCGATGCGGCGTCGGACCCCGACCCCGCATCACTCCCCTTCTCTTCGCTGCTATTTATTTGGTTAAATTTTTCCATATTGTTCCCACGAGTGTGGGGGATCTAAAATGTCCATCCTAGGTTCACCCCCTGTCCCTAGGCAAGTGTTCATTTGTAACCCAACCAGAAGGTCCACTGGTACTCTACTGGGGGTGCGCTAACGACTGATGCGCCACCTACAACTACGAAGTTGTAGATGACACTACTCCTCAGCCATTCATACCCTCGCCACGCACCAAAACTTGATATTAGAGGATTTTTTTATAGAGGTTATCTTCCTCGCGGCCCGGGCGGTTAAGCCAAGATCCTCGACCCCCGTCAAAAGTCAGAGACATAACCTTGACAATCTTCGGGGCTACGAGACTAACGGTGGCAGAAGGAGAAGACTTCTTCCTGCCTGCCCGGCGGCAGAGTTAGTGCACACCGAGCCCGCTCTTACTCCGCCGCTGTGCGTCTCTGCTTAAACAGAGAGACACACGTTGGAGCGTTCCTCCGACAGGATATTAGCGTACGGACAACTAGACCCATTAGGCACACAGTACCTAATGGGGAGTCATTGCCCGCACCCCAGGGTGCACCGTCCCGGAGACTGGCCTTTGCCCCAGACGCATCCAAGGGAAACTCCAGCCCACGGGCACACGGGGAGGTTTCCTGTCCTAGCACCCTATATAAATACTGACTAAGGTGAGAATCTTGTGTTTCTGGAAGTAAGGCTTGCAACTATCTGTTGGTTCTATATTAACAATTATTCGTATTAGCTTTTTTTGGAGGGTAAATAGAGAGGGAGGGTCTGTGCTATTTCCCCATAAGATGATGCCATAGTTAAACCAAGCATGGGCATAAGCGTAGTATGTGACTAGTGCGGTTTGTAGGTGTGTAGTCTTTTTAATTTCCCGGAGAGCGTAGGAAAACTTTGAAATTTTTGATTTTACTGTCTGTATATGTGATTTCCAGTTTATGTGTGTGTCTATTGTTAAACCTAGGAGAGTGAAATTGTTAACTGTTTCTAATTTTTGTTGATTAACGGTAAAATCTATATTTATTTGTTTTTCTGCTGGGGGTGAAACGCTATTAATTTGGTTTTGGTAAAATTAATTTCGAGATTATGGTCTCTCATCCAGTTTATAGTTTTTTCAAGAATATTCGTAAGCTTTTCATTTAATTTAGCATTTGTTTGGCGTATGGTCAGGACCGAGATATCATCCGCAAAAAGTACACATATGGTTTTGGGGAGGTCGTTTATATATATGAGGAAAAGGAGGCAGCCTCAGCCCTTTTTAATGTCAGTAGTTTAAGCAGTTGTTGGTAGACCTAAATAAATAAATAAGTTTTTATTTGAAAAGGAAACTGAAAAGCGAAAAATAAAAACATTTTAACAAAAAAAAAATAACTGATGAAAAAATAAACTGAGATGCAAAAAATAAACTTTTCAGTCTTTAAAACTAATCTCTTAAATTAATGTTAATGACTAATTTTGGGCGGCGCCATTTTGGAATTAACAGAGAATTCGTATTCAAAAAACAAAATGGTGGCGTTAGTTTCGATTTCGCCACGAGTCAAAATATCCTTATGCCGATCATCAATTTTACTTTTGTTTCTTTTTTTTTCAATACAAAAGTAGAA
The DNA here is from genome assembly GCA_916610205.1 of Griposia aprilina. NCBI lineage: Eukaryota > Metazoa > Arthropoda > Insecta > Lepidoptera > Noctuidae > Griposia > Griposia aprilina. The sequence continues at coordinate 4,466,999 of OU744301.1, read as the reverse complement.
GAAGCATTTCTAGCCAGTTTATTTTAATGGGTATTAGGTACTTTGACGGATAACAATATTGTTTTTGTTAGTTTTTTTTAGTTTGTCTTGAAATCTCGAACTATAATAAACTTAAACACACACCCGAGGACACACCCTTTAAATTTTAGCAGGTAAAGTAATTTGTTCTAGAATATGAAAGTGTACTTGAAATGGTATTTGTTTAATTCATGTAAAAACTCTACATAACATATTGTCTTGTATGTAAACTTCAGCAATACTTAAGTTTAAATTAAAAACCTTTTAATAAAAGAATTACTTTTTACTTATCAAGGAAAAAGGTTCAACATCGTAGCGAGCGGCGACAGGAAACCATTATAAATGTATGCGGAACGGATTCCTAATCCGACCCGGCAAATTGGGCCATAAAAACTATTGAGTCGACACCTTCCATTTAACGTAGGTACCCCGTAAAGGCCAAAAGGTTCTACATCGACCAACTATCTCGTATCGGTTAGTGTCATGGCCGATTTCTATAAAAAAAAACTAACGTAATGGCGATCCGGAAAATAGAATATTTACTGCGAAAAACTTCGTAAGGTAAGCAATATTAGAAGCAAAAGTGCTCCATAAGCAGAAATATTTACCTGTATTTTTCTTCACGAATTGCAGAAGAACTACTGTTACTTTATCCTGGATCGATAAGAGGTATTATGAAAGGCCAAAGATGATGATTTTATTCTTATTAAACTGGCGAAAATAGTATTTTATCAATTTTACTGTTTCATATTGTTGGTTTTCAATTAGTGGTTAGGGCAAACTGGACCCTAAATCACAAACTAGTTTAGAAGAGATTGCTTATTTAATATGGATAAAAAAGCCCAGTCCCGGCGCAAAAGAAATATATCTCAGTTTTTTTGTATTATTATGTAATAAAATATTGTCTATAGAGCATCGTCGGAATCGATGGCTAAATGTGTTAAGTTGCTATTTTTCGTTGGCAGGGTCGTGTAAAATAACGTAACTAGTGCTGTAATATAACTAGTTTCACAATTTTTTTGAGCTTTTTTTTTATAGGTGCACCAGGGAAAAAAAAGAACGCTAATTTTTTGAAATATATTTTTTATTTCTCAAAGTATTATATATGGCATTAAAAGGCACCTAAATCTACACTGTCTAAAAATGTTGCGGGATGATTCAAACCTTCTTGGTATCTAACCCACCCAAGATTAATAATATAGACATTATATGGGCGCAACCTGCTCAATGTTCTTTTACCGTGAATACAGGAGCAATAATGTACTAATATACCGCTCCTGCCCTCTTTTTTTATATATAACTTGTATGTGTAATACGTCTTGCTTCTGACGTGTCGCAATTGAATGCGACACCTACTTAGTATACAGTTTTTGAAATTGATAGGCGTTAGATTTCTAAGAGCTTCAATTTCATATACGCCCATTTGCTTTATGTGCTCGATACAATATGAACGGGCTATATTTAAATGTTATGTCTCTAGGGCGAAAAATATAAGTTCTTCGTAAATAAATCTTGGGAAGTTTATCAATGCAGGATCGTTCGCTTCTATCCGCACAAACGCAGTTCATTGTCGATTCATGTTATATTCTAGCATATAGTCTGCCAAAAGATTTGGCTTCTGCATATTTCTGTTGATGATTTCTATGAATTGCTCTATATCTATTATCCGCATACGGTCTTGATAGCAACTGATGAGCGCTGCGGCTATTTTATATTCGATCATTGTTGTCGGTAGTGTTCTATTAATAACTCTGTACCTATCGGAAGATATTAAAATGCCGTTTGTATCTACCGTTAATTGTTTCCATGACTCATCTACATAAGGTTACCAGTCTCGACTTATTAGCATATAAATAAGTTAACTGCTTTTGACCTCAGGTTTTTAGATGGGTCCATGGACTACATAGCCGTATGATTCCAGAAGAGGAACGCAATCGCGGAATCCCTCATCCAATATGCATACATCGCCCTCTTCTAGAGTATAATTAATGGGGGCCCCTTCCATTGGGCCTTCATGATTTTGTAGGTTCTGTTCCATGATTGAAGCATCAGAGGTTGTGGCTGCGTGCGGGCCTGCTACATCCAAAATGTATCCGTCATAACAGACCAACATAAATGCGGTTTTATTAAATTCGTGTATTTGTGCAGGCTACTGCTTTTCGTTGAAAAATGGAGTTAGAGCTCTTCTGGATAAAGATGTAACTTCCATGGCATACGACTATTGCTTTCGTCGTTCTAGCGCCAGTCTATATATAGCTATTACATCTATCACACTATCAGCATTAAAATCTGATTGACGACGTGTCACATTGGGAGCAATATCTTCTAGAGATGTATGCCTTAAATGGTGTTGGCATATCCGTGCAAGTTGGGGTATATATAGTTGAAAGTAGCTTAAAACATAAACCTTAATGTTATTAGGGATTCGGCGGAGCTCCGTGTTATTGCAGTTGTCAATCATGCAGCGTCGTGATGTGTTAGCTACCCGAGTGAAGCCTGGAACAGGAATCGCGAGAGCAGTTTGAGGAACAGGTGGGGTCTGAGATTCACGACGCAGGGCCTGGTCGATCCTATGCCAACAAGCGTGACATATCGCCCTCGTCCCATCAAATGGTACCTGTAACAACAGCATTTTATTTTTATTTAAGCGCTATTTTGTACTACGCCGTGCAAATACGTAGATGAAGGCAATGCAGCATCGTTATGGTGGTAAATACCAATTAAACTGATAGTGCATCAACAAATTTTAAACTGGTCAAGCGAACAGACCAAAGTTGATTACCCTTTAAAGGGTCCTCCACACATCGACAGTATAAAGCTCGATAATATCGCCATATTTACATTTTATATTAGGACACAAGCGATCTAACACACTGCTACGATAATAACGACGCGGTAGATGTAGAACATTCGGTGAATATAACGCATCGCGACATTATCGAGCGTTTTATTGCGGCTGTGTTGGGGGACTTTATGCATAACTAGTTATTACCCGTGACTTCTTCCGCTACTAAAAGTGAATGTGTTATACAAATATAATAAGAAAAAAATGTTTATTCTGCACAAACAAGACCCATAGTACAAAAACTAGTCAAAATACACACACAACAAATCAAAACCAACCGAATGGAGGAGCTAGGCGACACGCTGTCAGGTCGGGTTTGTTTTGTTTTTATGCGAGTGTAGCGAGCGCGCGTCACAATCCAACTTTCTATTTATAGATCATGACGTCAGCCCCTCAGCGCGCCGGTCTAGAACACCCTACCGGCGCATCCGCTGGGAATGCAGCTTTAGGTCCTGCAAGTGCAGTAGGATCAGCAGTGGGGGAAGCTGCATAGGGTTATTCTTTGTTGGCGAAGCGGCTTAAGAAGACGTGTGTGCGTCTTGGCACTTTTTTTGAGTTTACTGATGCCTGTCGTGATAATATTTTAAAACAGTTTAATAATATTGTTACATTTGTGATTGAATTGGAACAACCTGTACTTCTACACGAGTAGCTTACCATTTACATTCTTTTTTAGAGTTTTCCGTGCCAATTTTATTAGAAGAGAATACGCAGACAAACGCGAAATGTTACCTTGATTTATATATACTATTTGATGAAAAAGCATATAGTTCAATTGTAAGTAATTCGTTTATAGACCGGATATCGCATGCATGATGAAATTAAAGTGTATAGTGAAACAGAACTAAATTAGGTACTTACGTCTTGTGGTGGTTTTATGCTTCGAACAATGTACTCAACAAAGGCTCGGCGGGAAGCGAAAAAACCTTGAGAGAGAACATGTCGCCTAGTCCGACGTAACGAACGATCACACGTAACACAAGTATTCATTTTAACAAGATAGGTACCAACCAGTAAGCGAATCGAAGTCCAAAAGTAATGCAAAAATCATTATATAATTAACAGGAATCAATAATTAAAACAAGGAACGCACTGATCTCAACGAAAATTATCGCAGGACTGCGACGCGCTTGGACAGTGGCTTGCCGGCGCCGGCTGTTTTGTGCATAAACTGTTATCTGTGTGAGCGAGATAAAAATGCAGCGAAGTTACAAGAGTGAGTGAAATGAAACCGAATACATACCTACCTGGTGCGCTGACTCAGTACAGCCCCATTGCCAGCTATTGTATAATCGCAGAATAATACTTTACAATTATAACAGTAAAAATAAAAGGAAAGATCACACTAAAACAAGAATAATATCTTAGGTGTCTTAAAGTAAACCCTGCCAAAGAAAAATAGCAATTAAAGACTCGTGCTCACTGGCGCGACACGACAGCCCGACACAAAGGCCCCGCCCGTCGCGCTGCACGCGGTGCCTTTGTGTCAAGGCTCGTGCACACTGGCGCGACGCGACAGCGTGACACAAAGGCACCGCGTGCCGCGCGATGTGAACGAGCCTTTATTCATAGATTCCGATGATGCCCTGTATACAATATTTTATTACTCATTATAACAAAAAATCTAAGATAAATTTCGTTTACGCCTAATCAATTTTTTTTTTGGGGTATGTAATCATCAAATAAATTCTCCCGCTCTGGGCGGAAAAGGAGGGCGTGTCAGACTTTTACTGACTAAAACCCACCCGTGTTCTTTAAGTAATTTATGCGAGTTAGAGTCGTTCGCAGACGGAACGATTCTAATGCCGAAAATATAATTATTTGAATTTTTGTCTGAATCTGAATATATGTTCCAGAATCACGCAAAAACTACCGGATACATTTTGTTCAAATTTTGCATAAGTAGATATTTCCTATAAGTCTGGTCAGTCTGTAGGCTATAAATTATCGCGCTATTTGCTATGAGGGATGAGCACTATTACAATTTGTTCGTATTCTTCTATACATTACCGCAAATTGTAAAAAGACGAGCCAAAATATTACAGATTTAACCTTTTAAATGATCATCACGCTTTATGAAGCTAAGCAATCAATCATTAGCATGACATATACAGAGTGAATTTTTGAGATGGGGCAATAAGGGCAGGTACCTTATTTGTTGTCGCTAAAAAAAACGGTCTTAGGACACTGTTCTATGCCTTTCCGAATTTCTTACGTACGTACACAAACACTTATTATTCACTTTGAACGCACTCATTATTTCACTGATCTACACTGACATTCACTTTCTGCTACTTTCGGCGTGTTTTGGCTGCGACCTCGTCCGGACAATCGCATGCCCCTGAAAGCCTGATGGTTGATCTCCTGACGCATCCAACGAGTATGGCATTTTTTATATGCCTTATAACCCAAGTAGAGAATCACTGCACTCACCACACTGATAATTATTGTAGTCATAATAGTCTGGATACTCAAATTTCTTGCAAATTTGCACTATTTCCAGCACCAGCTGCGTTTTGAGCTAGAAAAACCTCTTCTTTGGTCTGGTATGATTGACACATCTTGTTTTTCCAATAATTTCGCACCAATTAAAAATGAAGTCAATTGTAACGCGACACGACCATTGTGCGCGGGTTACCCGAAGACAGGGTCGCCATGTAGGGATAGGTGTAATTGACTACACGGATTGATGTATAATACCGGTCTTTATTAGCAAACCATTCAATATATAGACTTAGACTACTTACACATACAAACATAGACATAGTTCTATGACACCCACACTACACTTAAATATTTTAAACATTTTGATCAGTTTTCACATATTTTGATTAAAAAAAAATATAGTCAACAACAAAATGGGCAAATTTCACAAAAAAAAAATGTCGAACTATCCTGTTTCTTCTAAGGATCAAAAAACTCTACGCGATGAACTGAGGTTTGAGTACTAGAAAAGTTAGAAATCGCTAAAAAACTTCCCATAAATTTTGTATAGGAAATGAGACTGAGATAAGAGAGAGAACACAATATACCAGTGTATGACAACAGTCGAATTATTCCATTACTTCACTGGGCTGAATAGGGAACGAATATAGCAGATAGATCAGATTTAAGCTTTTAAATGATTATCATCCCACTATACCTTTAAGGAACTATGAATCATGAATTCATGACGTAATACAAGAACGGCTATTTTAGTCAACTTTCAACCAATTTAATAGCTTAGTGGTTCGATGACTGCTTTGCAAACCTTTTTTTCTTATTTTTTTACATTTTGTTATTCTATTATAATAACAATAATAAGGTTTATTTAAAGTGAACTTATACATAATTTACAAAATATTTTGACAGGCTAATTTAGGTCAGATTAGGTGGTGTGCCCATCTGTAACCGAACTAGGCAGAGCCTGTATTTCGGCTATCAGCGCCAAGCCTCTCGAATATTACACATAATATAGCCATTAACATTTTAGTAGTTTCTTGTAATTTTAACAATTTATAATTTTTTGACTTTACTTAGATTATATTTTGATAGTTCGTACAATGAACGCAGAAAAACATAAAGTTTAGGCCTCTTTTGTCATCTTTGGTTATAATAAAAATAAATATCTATGATTAGATGACTGTTAATGTGAAATCCCGTGTGTTTACAATCTACTGTTATGTTATTTTAGTGATAGTTATTGGTCAGAAATAATCTGTCAGAAAGCATCAGTCAGTGTATCAGTGTTGTGCCATTGGGTACATACAGTATATACAGGAACGCAGGCATTCATTAATTCACTAAAAACTAAATACTTCGCAAGAAATGGGAAATTATACTGAAAGCTGCAGATGTCGAACTCAGGACGAGCTGCTTATCACACGGACAACTGTACGTCGCTTGCTCCCGCGTCACCAGTCCTGACGCTCTTCATATTTTAGCTGCTGAGTCCAAAACTACAAAGGTAGTATACAAGAAAGTTTCATAAAAATGTGGCTGTTATTTTACTATCTTGTGGTGTCTTACGACTTCCATGCGAACAAAGTCGCGGGCAGAAGCTAGTTCATTACTAAGAAAACAGTTATTTCAACATTTAATTAGGCTTCTTAAATTCAATTTGGAATTTTATCAGTTGTTTGTAAGTATATACATGTCGGAGACGGTCATTATTATGGACACTAAAGGAAGGACAGCACGAGTACCGGGAGGTGGCAGCAACGTCGCGACGACGTGCATACTCGGCTAAATTCGTGCTATGACAGAGCCTGGCTGATGGAGGAGCGCTGATGGGTCGAGTGGACACTTATCATTCTGCCTTCAAGGATATCAGTACCTCCAGCCTAGGAACTGTCGCGCGTTCCGTATAGTTATGTCGTGTACACGTCGTGTGTTGTGTCGTGTGTGTGTGATTCACTAGTGTGATTAGTTTGATCGTAAATTATAATTTGATTTGAACTCCAAGCGGTTTTTCTATTGCGCAATAACCAACACTACCCATAGTGCGCCCACAGTAGTTAAATATGGCTGATGATAACGAGAGACACGTACCCTCTCCGTCTTACATATCTTCTACATGACCGTACAACATGACTTGTTTCAAACAAACTCATAGAACTTCCACAAAAAAAATATAGACATAAACCAATATTCTCTACACATTTATAAACTTCTTCATACTAAATATGTATTTCTTAAGTTTTTATTCTCCAATGGTTTCGAAGTCGCAGCTCCAACTTCGAAGTCGTCAACTTACACGTCATGATATTGACAACGCATTTACCTTTCTCGTCATTGTGACACGTGACAGGGGTCTCCATTACGTATTCGACGGCGTATCTACGTCTTCACGTCGTCGGTTCACTAATGTTTCACCAAAACACCATTGACATTTTTTTTGTTAACAACCAACGTTTCGTATAATATTTATTTCACAAACAACTTATTCCGCAAATGTTTTATTTTATAAACACTCGCTTTACAAACATTTATTTCGCAAATGCTTCTCTATAAAAATGTTTCGGATGATATTTAATCATTTATACCTACATTTTTCATTTAATATTTAGATTATTTTGGAAAAATCACGTTTATACTAAATAACATTTTATAATACATTTTCTATACCAGTGACACAATATTTGGAATGATTATGGAATATAGAGCAGAAAATAACATAGATATTAAGGGGACTACATGACCTAAACGCAAATTTACAATGCCTAAAAATATATGATCCACTGCAGTAACCAAAATCAGAAAAATATATGATATTTTTCTGGATATACTTAGATAGTTAGCTAGTTAGATGGTGTGTTGAAAACATAATACAATTAACTTTATATGATATAAAAAAATCACGAAGATACCTCTAAAAAAATATTTTAGCGATTCAAAACCATACTAATATACATGCAAACATTCAGATTTTTTGTCAGATTATTCTACAAGTAAATGATAAATGATAAATGATAAATGAATGATAAATGATAAATGATAAATGATAAATGATTTTATTTCTGTAAGTAGGTTTGTACAAACACTTTTACACGTCAATCATATTTTTAAACTAGATGAGGTCGGCGTTTCCTATCTGACTACTCTGAGAAGAAAGGCCGAAACAAACTCAGAGGTCACAGTCTCTTTTAAAGTCCAGACATAATCTTGGTCAGATCATGTGAAGACCATGTAGATTGGTATCTGAAATGGTCTTTTGAGGAAAGAACCACACAGATTGAGTGGACCTGTCCAGTCAGTGCACGCATTTGTCAGTAATCGTGCAGCTCAACTCAGGAAGTCAGAACTTAAGGAGCTCAACGATTCGACGAACAATACCACAGAAAGGACATTTGGGTAGGCCACATAAATTACGCAATCTGCCAGATCATGATCAAAATTAACAGCGAAAAAAAAAGCAATGACCCACATAATCCTCACATTCACAATAATTAAAATAACATACTACAGTAACATGCTAACGTAATAGTGTTTTAATTTTTTAATCCAATGAATAGATGTTTTGTAAATCCATAATTGCTTCATATTTTGCAATAAATTACCAGCGTTGTGTCATCGCGCGTCTCTTATTTTTCTATGCAATCCGACAGTGACCGCGCTTTAGCTCTTGTAAGCCTCTTAAGCCAAGAGTTTGCTTATTCGATTTTGAAAAAGCGGCTGTCTTAAGCTTGCGATCAAATTATGAAAACGTAATCCTACATGGTTGCAAATACCATTTGGGTCAAATAATTAATTTACAGGCAAGTACTGAAGTTCCTTAAACCTACTAAAGTATTTTTTTTTTCTATGGCATATATATAGTGCTTATTTAAAACATACCGGGCCTATAATTTTTCAATCAAAGAATGAATTAAAGAAACTCTAAGCAACGCCAATGAGATTGAACAAAAATGTCAGGTAATCTTCCCGAAAAAAAAAGAAAGAAATATATCTCGAAAGATGAACGCATCGCGAGAATATTGATGCACAAAGAAAATTATTCTGAAATTAAGTTATTGAAATCTTTAGCAAGCCACTTGCAATTAAGATAATTATTAATACAAAAAAATAGAAAAACAATCATTAATTAAAAAAATTAAACTTGTACAATATTTAACACAACTAACTATTTACACTAGGTACTAGATAAAATGACTGACTAACGAACTGAGCATTCAGTTCGTTAGTCAGTCATTTTATTTTTGCCTATTTAATGAGTTTTATTTTTAGGAAACTGCGTATTTTTTCCAAACATTGTTTTATGAGATAAAATGAAAAAAAAAATGAATTGTTGGTCCAATACTACGTTATTTAAAAAAAGTTTATCGGATAGTTATTTTCTTATGTGAATTATTTGGCTAACTTGTTGTTGTATACAGATGAAATGACAAATCATGTTTTACCAATCGTTGCTTGTCAAGTAAAAATTTGGTGAACTGACAGGACACCCTTCACGTCTGTTATGTGTAATTATAAGTCATTGGTTACGACATGGCTAGTGTAAACAAAATAAACATCACGCCTGCGCAACATGGCAGAAATATGTTTCTTTTTTACGTTTTCAACCGGCCAAATTCGAAAAACTGAATCGACAAAAAAATCCATATTATTGAATCATTATCCATTATTGAATCTACTCAAAAAAATTCACGAGAATCGGTTAAGAAATGCGTCCTGTAGAGGAGAACAGACATCTGGTAATCCGGACATACGAAAGCATTAATGCCCAAGCTGAAACGGAAACACTTCTCTTGCTCGGTCAATAAGCACGTCTTATTTATTTAAACCAGTATCAATTTCAAAATCCTCGTTATCATGCCCATATTATTCACAATCGTACCCAAGTGACTGAAATTCATTCATATATTCCTATTAATATAATTTAGGTCATGTTTCAGCAGACTATTCAATTCTATAGTCCCTTGAGGCGCGACCTTATAACTACAATTAAATTCATTCTGTTTATTAGTAATACAATTTTCGGATTACTTATTACCTAAATTATTATTGCGTAAGACTGACTAATTAAATTAGTCTGGTATTTTTTTAACCTTGAGTAGGACGTAGCTCAATGGCAACAGCGTGCTTCGGTGTATCTAAAGTAAAGCGGTGCTAGACGCGGTCAGAACGTGGATGGGTGACCGTTTATTGCACATCAGTTCTTTGTATAGTATCTCTTAAAGCCATTACGGGTAGTCGCACGCCTGAAAGATTGGCAACCGGTGTAACATTTGAATCAGCGCTGAAATAATATTTTTCAACGCGAATTCGAGCACTTCCTTCTTCTTTCGGTACAATATTCAATAACGTTCTTATGCCTATTTCAACACGACGAATATACTTTAGAATAACAGGTAAAATTTAAAAAAACCCGACACAAATAAAAGCTGATTGATTACCTTGAAACGGCTGAACAGGTTTTGATAAAACATGTCTAGGAAACTTACTTTCAAATAAAAAAAAACCGCATCAAAATCTGTTCACCCGTTTAAGAGCTACGGTGCCACAGACAAACACACACACATAGCGGTCAAACTTATAACACCGCTCTTTTTGCGTCGGGGGTTAAAATGCGAAGCCTGTATACATTTCCAATTAAAAGAAAGCAACAAAATGATTCGTTTACTTTTAATTAACAGCTCGCTTGATATCGACAGACGTGGCCTAATCTAATAGGACTAAAATGTAACGATGCTGGATATACAGCAAACCGCATTTAATAGGACTAAAATGTAACGATGCTGGATATACAGCAAACCGCATTTAATATTTACACAGGATTTCCTGCAGTAGTCGGTATTCGGTTAATCTGGTTTAACCTATTTAGGAAAAGAGAATGTTTGTATTTAGATGTTTGTTATTTGATAACGCTTGTGTTTGTAAATGCGAGGAAGTGGTGAAGGGCGGGCGTTTTGGAGGACTGTCTTGTATTAATTGACGTTCAAAAAGTGTTGACTCTCAGCCTAATTATCTATACAGATAAATAAAATTGGAGTGTCTGTTTGTACTATTAAAATAACAGTTTTTTACTAAATGCATACGGATGTATACACGGTAGATATATCAAAATATTTTTCTTTACAATTTTTGTCTGTCTGTTTGTCTGCCTGTTTGTTCCGGCTAATCTCCGAAACTGCTGGACTGATTTTGACGGGACTTTCACTGGCAGATAGCTGATGTTATAAGGAGTAACAAAGGCTATTTTTATACCGGTAGCACCTTCCTGTAGGATAATTTCCGACATCCAAGTCGGCGAACTCGCGGGCACCTGCTAGTAATGAATAACTTTTGATTTTGATCTTGTCATATGAGAATGCAAATAGATAGGTTTTAACTGCTGAAGCTATTTTTAATGTCATTATATATTATGCTCTTTTGTATATTTGTGGTATACATACAGACATACAGACATGTAGGTATACGTAATTCGACATCCCTAATTATGCTTCTATATTAGAAGATAAGGCGCGACACGCGATGCGACACAAAGATACCGCCTGTCGCGCGACGAGCGGTGCCTTTGTGTCCTATATTCAAGTAACCATGTCTCATTTGTTAGTAAAACTTATTCTATGTTAGTAATTAAGATAACTTTATCTACATCCTATACAAATTCCTGTACAATATGCACAGCGGCAGTACTGTCCAACGGTTCACCGCGGCTGCATCATTCCATGGGATACGGCGCAGCAGCGATTCTCGTACAGACAGTCCAGCCTGCTGGAAATTAGAGACGGCACGCTATACGACAAGTTTTTTTTTTGGAACCATTTCCTTTAAAAATAAAGTAATTTAGAATTATCATTGAACGTTGTTTTACCCTTAGACGGATCGCTTTAGAATAGACAGCTTATACTTAATAGGGTTCAATGGTAAGAGTAAATTTCCAATTTTGCATCTTTATGAAACTTAAAGCCTTGCGGCCGAACTTTTGACAAACTAAAATAACCAACTTAAATTTAAAGACCGCAAGGATATTGTGAGCCTATCTGTTGAGCGGACAATTGAAATAGCCTGTATAGAATTGGAGCAGTTCATTATATTAAGTGTGTACAGACCACCTTCAGGATTGTATGATTGTTTTGAAAAGGTTATGGATGAAGTGTTGCACAAAATTTGTAATTCAAACAAGTCTATCATAACTTGTGGTGATTTTAATGTTAATTTGTTAGAAAATTCTGGGTTAAGTACTAAAATTATAAGTTTGTTTCAGTCATACAATCTTGCTAACCAATTTTTGGAGCCCACTAGAATAACTCCCACTAGTGCCACATGCCTAGATAACATTTACACAGATGTTACACCAACCCATAAAGAAATGATTAATTTAATAGACTCTGATCATTGCGGACAATTGATCATTATTCCTAATATTAACAAAAAAGTTATTAAAAAAGATATCACTGTTACCTCAAAAACTAGTAATCGCTTGGAAACATTTAAAACGAAACTTTTAAGTAAATTACCATTTTTGTCGACTAATGATGACCCTAATGAACAATATAATGATTTTTTTAATATGTATTGTACACAATTTGATAACACATTCATTCCAAAGACTTTCTCGGTGAATAGTAACGCTTCATTCAGTGACTGGGCCACCATTGGTATACATAAAAGTAGAAAACGACTTTATGAATTATATGATGAACGGACTTGTATAAACACTGCTGAATTTAATTTATATGTTAAGAATTATTCAAAATTATTTAAAAGAGTTTGCAGTATGGCCAAGTCACGTTATTTGAGTTCAAAAATTAAAAATAGTAGTAATGTAATTAAAATGACATGGAGTATCATTAACAGCGAAACGGGAAGGTCATGCAACCGCTGTAGTAACTACACGCTTGATATTGATGACAATATAATTAATTCAGATTCCCAAGTCGCCGCGGCCTTTGAAAATTTCTTTGCTGATGTTCCCGTATCCACTACTAAATCTCTAAACTCATCACCCACTGCTGCAGAGTCTTTACTTAAGGAAAACGTTCCTGTATGTGATTCTGAATTTCATTTCAAATATGTCACCTGCAAAGATATAATTAAAACCTTTCACACATTAAATGTTAAAAAGACCGCAGATCTATGGGGTAATTCTGTGGACGTTGCTAAGTCCATAATAAACATTGTAGCACCTACTTTAGCTGTTATTTTTAATAATTGTATTGATCGTGGTGAGTTTCCTGATCTTATGAAAAACAGTAAAATAATACCGTTATTTAAATCGGGTAGTACATCAGACCCTACTAATTATAGACCTATTTCAGTACTACCTACCTTTAGTAAAATTTTTGAAAAACTTATTTTGAATCAAATGCAAGGATTTTTTAATAATCACAAATTACTGCATAACAAACAGTTCGGTTTTACGAGGGGTCGTTCGACTACTGATGCCGGAGTTGAACTTTTAGGACATGTTTATGATGCATGGGAGGACAAATGCGATGCTTTGGGAATCTTTTGCGATTTGTCCAAGGCATTCGATTGTGTTCTTCATGAAACATTGATCAGGAAACTGCACCACTACGGAATCCGAAACGCCTCTCTGGATCTTCTTACTTCTTACTTAAGTGATAGGATTCAGAGAGTTGATGTTAATGGAAAAAGATCACCCGGATCGGTAGTAAGAATGGAGGTCCCCCAGGGCTCAATTCTTGGGCCATTTTTATTTCTTATTTATATAAATGACTTGCCTTACCTCATAAAGGATAAACATGATATAGTGTTATTTGCAGACGACACTTCACTTTTATTTAAACTGAAACGTCAGCAGCTGATTACTGACAATGTAAATAGCGCCCTTGCAATAGTAGTTAACTGGTTTAATGTTAATAACCTACTTCTTAACGAGAAAAAAACTAAATGTATTAAGTTTACGATACCTCATGTTAGACAAGTAGAAACTAGTGTTCTCATAAAGGGTGAAGTGCTGAAACCCGAAAATACCACAGTTTTCTTAGGCATAACTTTGGATACCAAGCTTCAATGGGGCCCCCACATAGATAAATTGTCAAAAAAGCTTAGCTCTGCAGCATACGCCGTTAGAAAAATTCGTGGTTTAACTGATTTAGAGACAGCCCGTTTAGTATACTTTAGTTATTTTCATAGTGTGATGTCGTACGGTATTCTGTTGTGGGGAAATGCCGCCGATATCCAGACAATTTTCGTTTTACAAAAAAGGGCAATTCGTTCTATCTATAAATTAAGTCCCAGACACTCCCTCAGAGATAAATTTAAAGAGATTAATATAATTACTGTGCCTTCTCAGTATATTTATGAAAATCTTTTGTATGCACATAAAAATATTAATCTGTTTAAAAAATACAGTGATATCCACAATATAAATACTAGAAACAAACACAAATTTATTGTTCCTACAACCAGGCTCAAGAAAATAGGTGGCTCGTTTAGATGCCAATGTATACGTTTTTATAATAAACTTCCTAGCCACATTCAAGATCTAAGCTTTAATAAATTCAAATCTTTTATAAAACTGAAACTATGCCAGAAAGCCTATTATACTGTGAAAGACTATATTGAGGACAAAAAGGCTTGGGATTGAGCTGCTCCAATAAATTTACACGGTGAATGTTGATTTAAATTTGCTAGCTATTTTAGACATGAATATTTACTGTAAAAAGTATTATATTATTTTCATTATTGAGAATATGAGGACTATGTGGGTCATTGTTTCAGTTATATTCTTGATCTGGCAGTTTAAGTAGTTTATGCGGCCTACCCAAATGTCCTTTCTTTGGTATTGTTCGTCGAATCGTTGAGCTCCTTAAGTTCTGAGTTGAGCTGCACGGTTACTGACAAATGCGTGCACTGACTGGACAGGTCCACTTAATCTGTGTGGTTCTTTCCTCAAAAGACCATTTCAGACACCAATCTACATGGTTCTCAAACATTATGTCTGATTTTTTTATATACACATTGATATTGTTGAATTTTATATACACAATGACATGAGTATTTACTTGTAAAGTAGTATGTTATTTTAATTATTGTGAATGTGAGGATTATGTGGGTCATTGCTTTTTTTTTTTCGCAGTTAATTTTGATCATGATCTGGCAGATTGAGTAATTTATGTGGCCTACCCAAATGTCCTTTCTTTGGTATTGTTCGTCGAATCGTTGAGCTCCTTAAGTTCTGACTTCCTGAGTTGAGCTGCACGATTACTGACAAATGCGTGCACTGACTGGACAGGTCCACTCAATCTGTGTGGTTCTTTCCTCAAAAGACCATTTCAGATACCAATCTACATGGTCTTCACATGATCTGACCAAGATTATGTCTGGACTTTAAAAGAGACTGTGACCTCTGAGTTTGTTTCGGCCTTTCTTCTCAGAGTAGTCAGATAGGAAACGCCGACCTCATCTAGTTTAAAAATATGATTGACGTGTAAAAGTGTTTGTACAAACCTACTTACAGAAATAAAATCATTTATCATTTATCATTTATCACTATTATTGAGTAGTTGAACCTTCGACCGATTATGACTGAGGATCTGCACAGAGATAGAAAATATTTCTCGGCGCAGCGAGTGGCGCCATCTAGTTTTATTACGAAGTTACTGGAATCACCGAAGAGGTCGGATAAGCGCGACACTGGCTGATTATACTGACACACTAGAAAGAGCATCGTCGCATCACTAGTTGCGTGACGATTGTCTTCTGATGACAAAATTATACCAGGGCGGCCATTGTCGTACCACGTCCAAGACGAACTGCTATATTCCGGCACAATTCTAATAATATTGATATAGAAACTGCTGAACCACTAATACGATGACCACTTCTGGTAAGGTTGTTGCATCTGCACCGTTATATTAGTTATGCCAAAATAATCATTTGGGAACTGGAAAGTATGAAATGGGAAAATTCGTAGATGTAGGTATTTTTTTTCAGTCAAGATGTTATGGTTTAACAACGGTTCAAAGTTATTTGTTTTTACAATGAAATTTGCACGGCACTAGTAAATGTTAGGTTACTGCTCTAAAACAAATTCAAGAGCTTTCGGACATCACTAGTTTCCATACTACGGCTTATATTCTAAGCACACGGTCTCAACCACAGAACACAAAATCGCCGCCCGCAGCGTCTAGAAGCGGCAATACCTACTAATCAAATGCAAGACAGAAACGGAAACATGTCTAAGCCAATCTACGCGCCAAATAACGTTTATAGATCTCACCCTCTAAATATAACGCCCAGATCTTAGATAGTATCTTCGTAAAATACTAAAGACGTACCAAAGACACTGGCTTTAGTAAAGTACGTATCTACCTGGCATTAAAATCCTATTTACACTTAAAAGGAACGGCTCTTCGGTCGTAGTGTAGCAGTTAACTTAGGAACATGTCCACGCCATTACCGACCGTTTATGGAACATTATGCTGGTTTGAAATGTATTCACTTATTTCTATAAATACTTCATGCTTGATCTTAGTGAGAAAAACGGATCTAACTTACTCATTTGGTTATCGGTAAAAGTGGCTTAAATATTATTGTGTCGAAAAAGTCGGACGCTGCGTTCTTTTGCAATGATTAAAAACTGAAATCTCAAATCCGCCTGCCAAGTAGGTTTACCTCCCCGTTAGACATATTTCACATTTGTCATATGCATATTTATGACAGTAGTTACGGGTGCAGAATGCTGAAAGTCTGACAACTATAAATTCTAACCTCAGCGGGCTTAGCATGACGCTATCTATCTCTTCGAAGAATAGAGACGGCTATTCCCATACAAAGTGACATTTCGTTTCTCTATTTTTGACATCGCACCGTAAAAATCCTTCTAAAATCTGTCATTTTGTCTTCCGTTTCTGCCAATCGTTGTCTAGGTCCTTTTTAATGTAGACTATTTCAGAAGACAGTTGTCTAGTCTAAGGTAGTGAAGACAATTTGATTTTTAATTGCCATGCTAAAGACGGTACAAAACTTTTTACTCGACGGCCACAAAGTATAGAAATGGAAAGGAAAAAAGGAAATTTTCACTTTTTGTATGGAAAATGTGAAAAATGATTACCTACATGTTCAGTTTTAGGGGTTTAAGGATTTCATAAAGGGGGTCGAAATTTTCTTTATTTTTGCGATAGCACACACCATTTTCGAGATATAAACAAAATAAAATTTAAACGTGAATAAATTACTGAATTTCGTAAAAAGTGCAATTGTGCAATTGCAAGTGACTCTTTCTACTTTGCTGCCGTCGTACTGTCTTCATGAAACGTTATTTTTGTCTATTCTTCCGTCGACAAGACGGTGCTTGTGCTAAGCCTGCAGATGATCGCAGTTGTTAAGTGGGATTTCCAAAGTGATGTTAGGTATATCATGACTATTCAATTTTCTCAAATTAATCTCCTCTCCAGCTCAAAATAATCTGTTCTGACAAAATGATTAGCATACTATAATAGCGAATCCATACTTCGTTTATCTTCAAGCGACTTTCATCTGACAGCATTAAAACGATTACCGAGTATTTAATCGGATATCGAATTTATGTAAATCGATTATTGAAGCCGACCGAGATTAATGTTGTCTGAAATTGGTTGTCAACCATACATACGTACCTTAGAAGCGGGAATGTCGTTGGAATGTTGAATTAATCGATTTTTTAATACCAAATTTTAGGGGAGTTTGGTTTTGCTAATAAAAATATGGTGACTTTTAACGGTCTTAAAGAGGTAGTTATTTATGTTAAGGTAAATTCTGTGTCTCTTTTTGAAGCTAGAATATATAAACACATGTATTCCTTACACAGGAGAGAGGTACATCGGACGAACCAACATCATAATTATTGTTTAAGTATAGCGTGGTTCCTAAGCAAAGAAAACTAAATACAATTAATTAGAGCTGCTGAAACAGATGAGTGCGTTACGCCAGCAGGAAAATATCTCCTAGAATAAAATTAATGTAGCTAGAGAAAGACTTAGCCCCGTTTTATTTCAAAACGTTAAGGCGTAAAAACTATATTTGGCGCATATTGCTCGCAGGTAAAGCACTAAGTCTTTGTCTGGCTAAATTCATTCTAGGAGACACTTTCCTGCTGGCGTAACGCACTCGAAACAGATCTGCACTTCATCTCTTAAAATGTTCACCAAATCGAGCTGATAACTTATTTTCATGAACATTTTAACAGATTAAGTCCCTATGCAATTGAACTGGAAAATTACTTTCGAATAAAGAAAATTTTCAATTTTATAAAAAATCGAGTAGGCTTTGAATATTAGTATCATAAGACCACTAAGCAGCTTAATGTTATCGTACGACTTATATAAAAAATAAATTGAATAAGACTTAAGTATAATGTGGTTATCTTTGTCGGTCTGACAATGGCAGTCGTTTAATGCCCATAAATAGACACGGCATTTTTTGGAACGAAGTTCCTTATCGCGCGTTGTGAAAGGGGGCTAGACGGAAAAAATTCTTACGAAAAGTTGTCACGACACTTTTTGCTATAGTAAGCTATTGTAAGCTGTGCGGCGTCGCATGTTTCTCTGTCTGTCTCTCTCTCTCTTATAGAAAGCAAGCCAGATATTTTCATTTCTATTTCGCAACAACAACAACAACAACAACAACAACAATCCCAACAACAACAATCAAACAACAACAACAACATCAACAATTCCTTCACTAATTAATCGAAAGGAACTTCGTTCCATCCGGGTGTCCCTTGACACCTCTCAAGTTTTTATTATTAAATAAGGCAATATCATTATAACGCTTATGATAATACTACTCGTAGCATGAACAAGATGTCTGATAAGCTTGGACTTATTGTAATGGATCCTCCGATTATTTTTTTTGGTTTGGTGGCCTGACTTAGTCTTTGCAAAAACAACTGTGTAGGTACTTACGAAATGCACTAATTCTCTCGCTAAAGTGTCTTAAACAAGTGTCACACATATTACGACATCCAAAGACGGACCAAACCAAGAGCCGTCATACTACCTATCATCATAATATATCCGAGCGCCAATAAGTACGTTTTTATTACTGTATTAGTTGGTCATAAAACCAATAAGTTATTACTCTACGTCACTTCAAGAGGTAGCAAAACTTATTTTATTGATACCACCGAAAGCTGTTACCTCGAATTTTGTACATGAGAAATTCGTTTTCATCAATCATTTCACTTTTTGACGTAGTTCTTGGGTTAAATGAAAATAAAATGGGTAAGGCTTTTTATATTTTATAACTGTAATGGCTACAAATTGGAGCTTTTGTAAATATAGTATAATGATGACGTGCAGGATAAGCTGAATGTTCTTTGGAATCTTACGGTCAAATTGGGTTTCCACTTGCCTGAACGACGCAAAATGATCCCTAGAGAGAATTCCTAAAAACTTATGATTTTGCGGAGACAACGCTTTCGTAGCACAATGCCAGCTACGTCGTAGCAGACTTCGCTACGCGTTACGACAGCGAGCAGTGAAGGCATTTGCTACAGCAGCGTAGCAGCGCGTATCACTAGGAATTATTTGGAATTAAACTTGCAAAAAAAAACACGCAAAATGCACTACCTCTGTCTTTTAATTAGGTTAAAAAAGGAGAAAGTTCAAAATTACTTGTTTAATTACCTCGAATTTATTTCAAACTTATACCTTCCAATATAGTAGGAATAGTATAATATAGTACATAGTAGTAGTATTAAATAGTATATTATTTTAATTATTGTAAATGTAAAGACTATGTGGGTCATTGTTTTTTTCCTTCTCAATTAGTTTTAATCATGGTATGGCAGTTTAAGTAATTTATGCGGCCTACCCAAATGTACTTTCTTAGGTATTGTTCGTCGAATCGTTGAGCTCCTTAAGTTCTGAGTTGAGCTCCACGATTACTGACAAATGCGTCCACTGACTGGACAGGTCCACTTAATCTGTGTGATTTTCCTCAAAAGACCATTTCAGACACAAATCTACATGGTCTTCACATGATCTGACCAAGATAATGTGACTTTAAAAGAGCTGTGACCTCTGAGTTTTTTTCGGCCTTTCTTCACAGAGTAGTCAGATAGGAAACGCCGACCTCATGTAGTTTTAAAATATGATGGACGTGTTAAAGTGTTTGTACAAACCTACTTACAGAAATAAAATCATTTATCATTTTATCAATAATGGCAGGTAATAAAAAATTCAAAAAATCTTCTGGACCTCGCATAAACCTCGTTTATTAAAAGCACATGACATTAACTACCACGTAATTTATAACATCTTTAAGCATAAATTCCGTTAGGTCAACCGACCCATATTTTACCTTGAACTTTAAAGAACACAAAATCTCAGTAACATTATAGTTAAAACATGACATACACACACACGCACATTAATATCTTCGGGCTATTACAACAATACAAATGTTACACATGATCCGTTCATATCCTAAAACTATTTCCGTCTTGTGTCTCCGTCTTCGCCAACAATATCTCAGGTTCCTTACAGATAGATATATTTATCTAAACTAAATGTAATGTTACCCTTCTGCGAAATGAAGATGAATTTGATTCTTGTTTCCTTTCTTATTGTTATTTATGAGTCGATATAAAAATAAAGATATCGAGAGTTCGAGACTAAGAATATCAAAACATAACATAACATCACGCCTGTATTCCCCGAAGGGTTAGGCAGAGGTGTACCTATAGCACACCCACATTTCGCCAGTTATGTTTAAGTCCCATGTAATAGGGGGCGAGCCTATTGCCATCAACCGGGCACAAATCCAGACTCCGGGACTAAGAATATCGAGAATAAAAAATAAAGTGTCGACTTAGGGTCTCAAAACAGCCTTGCTAGGATTTGTTTTTATTTTTCAGAACTCACCGAAAAGATAACCCTCCTTGTGGCTCCGCCGCAGTCGGGTAGAAATAGCAAAACGTTCACAGGTGGATCCAGGATTTATTTCTGGGAGGGGACATATGCCTGACAGTTAAGAAGTGTCTCCCACATCTACTCGTAGTATTGCACTATGCTGTTATTGGGATTCATTCTTTTTCAATGACATTTAAGATTAATTACAAATAAAAGAGGTAAAGGCGAACGGCAGACTTGTATGGGAATTTGGTACAGCTAATAAAATTTCGTGTTTGGGGATATTTTTTATTTTAATTGGTAGTTAATATGATAGACAAGCCCTTTTTAAATTCTTAGATTTTTTGAAGTTCATTCAGGCAATTCGATTTTATTTTACTTAAACCGTTTGGGGGGGGCCGTGCCCTTGTGCTACCCCCCCTCTCCCTGGTTCCGCCCTTCAAAACGTGATTAAACGTGAGAGTGAGATTTCAACTGCTGCGCTATTGATGTGAAATCACTCGAAACACGTTAAACTTAGTAAACTTTGTTTGAAAAAAAAACAAGTTTATTTTATTTATTTATTTATTTGGGATCACCAACAAAGGATACACAAATACAATATAGATCACAATAATTAAAAAATAGGTTATTTTACGTGTGCTCCTTCAATTACAGGAGACCACAGCTTGCACATAATAAAACTAGGTGTAAACAAGATAAAAATTAAAATTGAGAAAATAAATGATTAATGATGAAAGAAAAAAAAAAGTAACATGTCAAGAGTGAGCATTCAAATTACAATGGTATAAAAATTAAAAAATAAATAGAGAAAACAAATGTCAAAGAAACGCTCTAAAACGCAAACATGATTATTCCACAGATTTTATTTCAACTTTTACTATAACAATAGTCTTCACCCTACACGTAAATGTTACTTATTTACTTTTCCAAGATAATCCTCTTCAATGTTTACACATTTTTCTTGCCAACCTACAATATACATGCGCCAACTATGCTTATCCTACTGAAATCCTACATCCGACATCCACGCTTCTCATTCTCTATTTACAAAGACAAATACTTATTTATTTGCTAGCGACCCACCTCTGGGGGCCTATTATCTAAGTCCGTCAACGAAGATACGGACCCGTCCGAAGGTAGTTCGATACTTAGAAGTGGACCCTAGTAATTGACTTCTTCGGACGGGTCAATCACATCAGGAGTAATGGCAATACTGTCAAATCGTTTTGTCATTAATGTTTAGTTCGGGCTCCGGACTAATCTTATGTTCGTAAGTCATGCGGAGTACGAAAGCTCTGTTACTTCGACTGAAACAACGGACTTCGTGCTTCAGGAGTAAGCCCCCTGCTTCGCCCGGTTGCAAATAATTTACTAATGCGTCGATATGTCAAAACATCGAGATTTCTGAGCTATAGCTTAGTTAAATATTCAGGAATTATAGGTACACTTAAATCTTTCATTTCTATAAATGATAATAAAACTCTTATCAGAATCCACCAAGTGGCTACATAAACATACCGAAAAGCAACCTTGTTTTATAATTCGTATATGTATTGTAGATATAGATCTACTTTACTGACAACTTCACTAAATAAAAGATAATGTATTATCATGCCTCCCGGGAGTGAACAGTGACGCACGTCTCAGCGAACAATAATTCTTTACGCAAATACCCTCTGTTTATATCAAAAGAGAAATGAAAGTAAAATAGTCGGCTGTTTTTCTTTTTGTGTTAGTTTTGAATATTGCTTCGAGACGGATTAGTTATGCTTTTGTAAAGTTGTGTTAGTGTAAAGTTGTGTTAATGTTGCTAAGTTTCTCGTAAGTTGTTATAAGATTTGTTGATTTTGACAATCACACTAGGCCACAGTACAAAGCCAGAAAGCAATCTGTATTATTTATTTTTGGTTGTTTACTTTTCGCGTTACCCAAGCGTATGTATTGATTTTTTTTGTGTGTCTATGGATTTATCTATGCAAACCAGAATTAATAAAATATCAAGAAACATTTATTATTTTTTTATTTTTTTATTTTGCTTTAGACGGGCTGAGCCAGTACATACTAATTCCATGGACTGAACACATTTTTTTTTTTTTAAATGACCCATCGCCATAAAGATTATTTTTATATATCCATTCCACTGAATGAGCGTCTATTAGTGCTAATTTTCTTTTAAAAACTTACTAATTAATTCCACTTACGATTAACTTTGAAAAAAAAACAAGATGACCT
This sequence comes from Griposia aprilina, assembly GCA_916610205.1. Lineage (NCBI taxonomy): Eukaryota > Metazoa > Arthropoda > Insecta > Lepidoptera > Noctuidae > Griposia > Griposia aprilina. Next base: position 4,443,614 of record OU744301.1, on the reverse strand, counting down.
TTCGAGCGATATTTTAAGCTCAATAGACTTTTAACATTATCCAAATGACTATGAAAGCTATTATCTCCGTACGTGCTACGGCTATTACTAAAATAAGCCGGGTAAACTGTCCCGGTGTCGTGATGTTTGCTCAGCGGCTGCGAGCCACAATTAGCGCTACTCAAATATAGCCGCCACTCCTTGCTTTTTGCGGTCGTGATTTAGAGTTGGGCTGTAGCGATTTATAACTTACTAGCTGTGCCCCGCGGTTTCACCCACATAAGTCTCGATCCCGTGGGAAATTTCACGTAAATCCGTTCAGCTGTTTTAGCATGAAAGCGTAACAAACAAACACACAAAAAAATCAAATCTTTATAACTAGCTTTTGCCCGCGGCTTCGCTCGCGTTAATTTAGTTAGACGTTGACAATCAATTCGGGTTATAATTCAATCATGATTCGAAAGACACGTGGCGCCATCTATTATCATAAGAACGTTATTATTGTTTTCCTCGGGAAAAGTACTTTTTTTCGGGATGAAAGGACACCTGTACACCTGACAACGTATATGCAAACTTTCAGGATGATCGGTTGAGCGGTTTAGGCACGAAAAGGTAACAAACTTACTTTCGCATTTATAATATTATATTAGTTAGGAAGTTAGGATATATGTAAGTAGCGGTAAACAACAGCTAAGGCACGAACTGGTCAGCTAAAGATCGTCATTTCGAGTTCTACCCGTTGGATCATTGACTTGGAAATCTTAACTAGGACAAACACTATGCACGTCATTCGAGGAGTTAACAGGAATACTAGAGTTGTGTAACTTACATTTCTGGAAACTACAAAAAATAAAACTTATAAACTGAACCTACCAACTTTCCATATTCATTGCTCAGATAGTGTGAGTTCGTAACATTTTGGTTTGTATTATTAGGATAGAATATATTTATTTGCTCTAAAACATGGTACATTAAGGTCTTATAAATAGAATTATGATCTGACATGTTTCTCCATGGACTGGCATACAAATATATATGTTTAATACAAAATTAAAACAATTATATGTTTAAAAAAATTAAAAACTACACATTAATTTGTCAAAATTATTATTCTATCATGTCTCATAACGCTGGTAAAATCTTAACAATAATAAAATCATAAAGTAATGAAAAAAATGAAAATGAAAAATGAAATGAAAACTCAGTAACCATATTTATCTGCTACTTTTTTATCAATAAATTATTTTTCTTTCACACTATAAAAACAATTACCAATAAGCCATTTATATAGTTTGTATCTAAAGTGTTTCATTATTAGTGAAGTAACGTTTATATTCACCCACATAATAGTTCCTATAACAATCACATATCTTTCTCGGGGTCATGGTAATTATCTTAACTAATATGTCGCGCTAAAATATAATTTCCGTTACCATTCTCAGCAAGTGGATTGGTAATCACCATAGAAGATAAGCTAATACCCATTTTGCTGTATCATGTACTTCCTGCTCTTTCACCGAACATTATCAATTAGTCACCCATAATCTGGGGCTCGTAGCTAAGTAGTAACAGCCGCACGGGTCGATCGATGAGGTTAAGCTACGCTTGCCGCGGTCGGTCCAAGGATGGGTGACCATCTTTACATACCGAGACCCTGCTCGTAAAGAACGTTAATATGTTGGTCTTGGCTGTCATTCGTTGATCTTTTAACAGTCGTTACGGATCGTCAGAAATCCGAAAGTCTGTCAACCATAGTCTTTACCAATGGGTATCGTGTTACCCAGTAACTGGGTTGAGGAGGTCAGATAGACAGTCGTTCCACGTAAAGTACTGGTATTCAGCTGCATCTGGTTAGGCGGGAAGCCGACCCCAAATATAGTTGGTAACAGGCTGATGAGCCACTAATAGTCTGATAAGCTTAGCTGGGGATCAAACTTTTCCTGCTTCCCGCTAGCGCTTATGAACGTAACAGCCGTCTTACCGAGTCGGATGCTCTTGTTTGCAAGCTCTAGTGACATTCTGATATAAAGTTACATTTTAATCACCCAGCCGTGTTTCTGACGTCAAGCTGTTTTTAGGAAGCGTGATTTGACAGTTCTAAACGTTAACGTTCGCGTTCGCGTTGGTAACCCGAAACTTTGTGACGCGTTGCGTAACGATGCTATCAATATTTATGAAGATTTGTCTTGGTTAATGGGCATGTGAAACTAAGATTGTTTTCTTGGCATAATGTGGAGGTAGGTATGATATTTCAGTATAACTAAGATAAATGGTACCTATTTTTAGGACGATGTAGAATATCATGGCGCATTATGTTATCGGGAGAGTGATATGATCGGGGTAAAACTATGTTTGGTCACCATCTTGATGACTGATGAGCAATAGGTTACTTAAGTAATATAAATTTATTTATATTAAGCGCGGTGCGTCGCGTCGTTAGCGTCCTTAAATTTCTCCCTACCAACATGGAAAAAAGGCGTGAGTCAGTCTAAGTGGAAGAGCAGTGGTAGCCCAGTGGTAACGGCCGCGACTTACGAGTTGTAGGTCGTAGCTTCGACCCCAGACAGGCGCTTTACTTTGAGTATATTATTTCATCACCACTGCTCCCAAAACGGCAAAAATGGAAAGGAAGTGGAGGAAATCGACATGTCCTAGAATCAAAAATTCGAAGACATGTGATATCCGCCAACCCGCACCGTACCCGCGTGGTGGATTACGGCCCACTCCCTCTCACCGAGAGGAGGCCTGTGTCCCAGCAGAGGGAACACAATAGGCTAAGTGAGTGAGGCTCTACCTCTATCTGTCCTTCAAGATACAGGATTTTCCTAGTTTGAAGAACAGAAGTCTTACTCATCTGTAATAGCCATAATCATCCCTTATTGAAATAACACTGATGTTACCTAGGCTAAGCCTTTTGGTAAATAAATTATTACTTACTATCCCGAAACCCAACCCATCCCACTTATAGTTGAGAGAGTCACTAAATGACATAAATCGTTGTGAAAATGGTGGATATTTATAGCTGAACGAATTTGAATGAAATTAGGCACACAGATAGACCATTCCCAAGATTACACAAATATTAATTTCAAAGATGGAGATGAAACGGCGGGTAGCAACAATTTAGAGAAATAAAAGACATAGTCCTGTCTTCAGAAGGAATATTAGACACGACTTTTTGTGATGATATTGAATATTGAACACGAGGCCATTGATCTCTTCTCGTTATCTATTAAACATTCAAAAGGGCAGCTTTTCTTAAAAAACTCAATTAAGACGACACGAGTACCAGGAATCCAGACAATTTTCAATTAAGTTAAAAGTCCTTTTAATATTGGTACTAGGATAGTATTAATTCAGCTTTACACTTGTCCAATACACACTACTGTAAAAAAAAAATGAGACAAGTATTTCGGCTCATATTTTTTTAATTAAGAATAAAAAAAGATAAAACTAATTTTATCAATTACCAAATTGGTATCACAAATAGAAACACGCGTGTTTGTCATGATTGAAAGAAAAAGAAAATACATTTCTTCGCACTAAGTGAATTGATCGATTGTAATTTCGTTATGTCCTGATGGATAGATAATAATTCATCGGAACCTAGCATTAACCTTTAGCGTTCTGTATCGGCTACAGAGAGGATTCGATTATAAACAAGAAACATTAGGTATGCCTAACGTTTGTTTCTAACGTCTCTTTCGTATTTTTCACATAGGTAATGGGTACAGCGGGGTCAATGCGTAACACACTAACAGTGGGAATGGCTTTCATTTTGACAGCTCAACAACATTCATTGCGTGTAAGTAGTTGAGCAGACAAATTTTTCGAACATATTATAAAGCAATGGATTAACAATAGGCTTCAAAATTATACCAATTGTGATTGATAGTGTATTACACAATTAGGGTGCAGGATTTTTATAATTTCTAAAATCAAAATAAGTAAGCAATGCTTTAAGGCGCACAATATTCGAGTTTTGAAAGTGGTACCTACATGTAACTGCATGACACAATTCTCTACAGGGCCCCTGAGGATCGTAGAGTTCAAATGACATGTACCTACGGCTGGAGCGAAGGTGTTTATTGCTAACTACCCGCAATATTTATTATAGTCTACTTTGAATATTAGTACACGAGAGCAGTACCGATGGTCGGTTTGTTGTATATTGAAATTGTGGTCCACAAGACCACAATTACCACCACCACCACCACCATTTTTTAGCATGGCTCAACCCTAAATGGAGTCTGAACCTCATTTAGGGTTGAACCATACTAAAAAATATTCCTTTTTATAAGCCATGTTTTGGGATTTTCGTTAACTCCGCTGCTTTGTTAAAAACTAGATTTTGCCTGCGGATTTGCCCGAATGGATGTTGGAAAATATCACACGGGAACGAACTACCGGGATTAAAAGTACCCTATGTGTTGATGCAGGTTATTTGTGTGCCAAATTTCATCTAAATCCGATTAGGCGTTTTTGCGCCAATCCGGAACATACATCCAGACAAAGATACAAACGGACCAAATTATTAAAAACAATATTTTCTGCATCAGAATCGTTCCCACACTTCGTTAAACACTTCCGACGCTTGGCTCCCAGTCTGGACCGGGCCGGGGCTGCATTGAAGCGGCTCCTGCCCAATCTAGGTGGTCCAAACGCCTCCTGCCGGAGGCTCTACGCGGGGGTCGTGCGGTCCATAGCCCTTTACGGGGCACCGGTGTGGGCGCGTTCATTAAGGCGCCGACCGGCCCGCCGGTTGAACGCGTCCCAGAGGGTCATGGCCATCCGGCTGGTCCGGGGATACCGCACGGTCTCCTGCGAGGCGGCAAGCCTCCTTGCCGGATTGCCTCCATGGGATCTGGAGGCAAAAGTCCTCGCGCATATTTGAGAGTGGCGCGAGGAGACGAAACGCCGGGGAGTAACTCCGCTGCCGCGAGATATCGCGGTACAGCGGACAGAGCTCCGGCGGGATCTCATGGCGGCATGGAGAGTGCGACTGTCGCAACCCAGCGCTGGGCACGCCACAATTGCGGCGGTAAGTCCCCTCTTTGAGGAGTGGCTTGAGAGGCGCCACGGCGTCCTCACCTTCCGCCTGACGCAGGTCCTCACCGGACATGGCTGTTTCGGGAGGTTCCTGTTTCGGATAAGGCGGGAGGAAACGCCCGGGTATTATCATTGTGTGGATCGACCGGAGGACACGGTGGAGCATACGGTGGAGGTCTGCCCGGATTGGGCGGCGCACCGCCGTGTCCTCGTGGCGGCGATCGGCGGCGGCAATCTCTCGCGACCGGCCCTGGTCCAGGCCATGGTACGGAGCGAGAGGGAATGGGAAGCCGTCACCTCCTTCTGCGAAGCAGTAATGCTCGCGAAGGAGGAGGCGGAGCGCGTGAGGGTGAGGCAATCGTTGCGCCCTCACGCCCCTAGTCGCCACAGGGTGAGAAACCCTGGGCGTCGGGAGTCGATTGCCGAGTCCCGGCCACCGTAGGCGCGGGCTTGTGGACGGCGAGCGATGGGCAGTTCGCCGTCCGGTAAGGACCAGGCCCGGGTCGACAGCGCGTCGTGTTCCACGCGCGCCTCAAAGAGATGTCAGCATCATTGACGGGGTCCGATAGGGCCAATGCCTGCCGGGGTTGCGGATTGTTCGAAAGAGTTACCGTGGCCCTGGCACACAGGCAAATGAAGGGAAACGGGTGGGTTTTAGTCAGTAAGAGTCTGACACGCCCTTCCGCTCCGCCCAGAGCGGGAGAGGTCATTTGATGACTTCCCACCCAAAAAAAAAAAAAAAAGACTCGTTCCCACACCGCATAGCAATTGCTTTTATCAAAAAATATTCAATGTACAGTTTTTGTACGTTTTAAATTTCGATTTGGAAAAAAAATACAGTCAGCATGAAAATGGGCAATTTTCACAAAAAAAAACATGCATAATTGGATGTCATTATTTTATACGGATCAAAAAATAATACTGGACCAACTAAGATACCTATGAGTAGGTACTAGAAAACTTAGAGATCGCAAAAACCCGGAGCGAAATTGCCACTTTGAGAATACATGCGTAAAGTGATCTACTAACAGATGTAGATATTGTCAATCTTGAAGCTCCGAAACCTCATTTTGTGCCTATAGAGATTATTTAGAAGGGCTTTGTGGCCGGGCCTAGTAAGTCATCAAACCAAACTGATCATGTCCTCTTGATTTATTTTTAATATAAATGTCACAGCTTCTACAAGTTATTTTTAATATTTTTTGTCAAAATTTTGGCATAGTGGACTTACCATTATTTGCATTTGCCTAATTCGAATGTGGCATACGTATACATGTATATGTTTTAGGAGTTTGATGATAAATTCTTCTGACTGCATTATTTTTCATTTCCCCTGTCTTTTCTTAAATATTTATACTGTGTTTTTCAATCAATTTGATTATGTTATTTGGTATTTCTTCATTTTTATTTTGATCTATTATATTATCCTCTTGTTTTATCAAGTTAACAACTTTTAGTAGTTCGTCTCTATTTTCTTCTGATTCTAATACTGGATTTCGGCTTAGACAGACTGCTTCTAAATTTTTATTACCTGGAACATATTTTAGTATAAATCATATATTAAATCACCTAGCTCTTCATCGGTTCTAGATTTTATATTCATGTTTTCTAGTGGTATGTGGTCCGAACAAACTGTTAACTACTAACTAGTATTTCCTATATCTCACCGCTTCTGTAATAGTTAAAGAAATAAAAATCTTTCCAAGAAAATGTCTTAGATTCTTTTGTGTTTTTGGAACAGGTTTTTTTTTTATTAAAATCAAATTATGGGTCCTCCTCCTCCTTTATGGGTCTGACCGAATGTTGTATTACATGGCCCAGATATTTAACATGGTCTGTCACAAAAGTAAATTTTGTGAACTTTAACCCTTCGTTTTTATGGCTTCTAACAGCTGTGTTAGATGATTGTTGTGTTCAAAATACGTTTTAGAGAATAATAGATGATCTATAAAATTTATATTTCTTCAATATGTTACTTAATATCCTTTGAAAGATTGTTGGTGAGATTTTTAATCCGAATGGTAAGCAGGTCTTATCGGTCCTTGGTAACCTATTACGCCTATTAGATGCTTGCGCATGGCTTAGTTACGGGATAATAATGCCTATGCATAAATAAATTTCAGCTCTTCTTAAAGTGACTGACGATATAAGGCGGGGTATGGAAGACACTAAAGTTACAGTCTTAGTGTTAATTGATTTTTCCAATGCTTTTAATACCGTCAGTCACGAAGTCCTTTTGTCCATCCTTTCCTATCTTATAGTCTCTCCGGAGGTACTTGAATGGTTTTCCTCTTATCGAGGACGTCAGCAGTCTGTTTATGCCGGAGACTCTTCGTCGAATTGGTATGATCTTGCAGCTGGCGTCCCTCAAGGCGGTATATTATCTCCTCTTTTATTCTCCATTTTTGTTAATCTCATTACACCCGAGCTTCTGACTGCGTATCATCTTTATGCTGACGATTTGCAGCTTTACTGCCGGGCAAGTGTTGACAACGTATCCGATGCGATTGAGGAGATAAACCGGGATTTAGATGTCGTTAAAAACTGGTCTGATCGATTTGGCGTGGCGGTTAACCCTACCAAGTGTCAGTCTATCATAGTAGGGAGCTCCTACAGTATGAGGAAGCTGAATGGCTTAACTGTGCCGCCTGTAATCTTCGACACCTCAGTCATCCCGTTTAGCTCCGAAGTTAAGAATCTTGGTCTGCATGTCGACACTTGTCTTGACTGGCGAAAGCAGGTCACGATTGTAAGTCAAAAAGTCACCGGAACGTTGCGGTCGCTCTATCGATTGAAAAACCTTCTCCCGTCACACATAAAGGCAATGCTTGTACAGTCTCTAATATTTCCCATAATTGACTATGGTGATGTGTGTTACTATGACCTGAATGCAGATCTCCTCAATAAACTTGACCGCCTTCTCAATAATTGCATTCGATTTGTTTTCAATCTTCGTAAGTATGACCATGTGTCTGCGCACAGACTGCTTTTAAAATGGTTACCCATTCGTCAGCGCAGAGAGTTGAGGGCACTGTCCACGTTATTCTCCATTCTCGACAAACCCACTTCTCCGTCTTACCTGACTTCCCAAATTCAATATTTATGCTCTGCTCATAGTAAAAATCTTCGTTCCACCAACAATCGTCTTCTACGATGTCCTTCTCACCGTTCTGGCTTCATTCATTCTTCTTTCTTTGTACAGGCGGTTTTTCTTTGGAATGCGCTCCCTCTGAACAGCAAGATGGCAACCAGTCGGTTATCTTTTAAAGTGATGGCACGTGAGTATATCCGTCAGAAGTTGGCCGAATCATTTCAGCGTTGATTTGCTGGATTTGTTTTCTCCTCTACCGATCGTTATTTCTCCTGACAAAGTTTATTTTGTTTATATGTATGTATGTATTCGTATTTATGTATTAATATTTATTCTTGTATTTTATAGTTATTTCCAAGCTATCTATCCCGTATATTGCACCTGCCATGTTTAGTCTCTGCATCACCCTAATGTTGACTGGTAGAAAATGCCTCAGGCATTAAGTCCGCCTTTGTACAGTATTTTTTTACTTGTGCATAAAGTTTTAATAAATAAATACATAATGTGGGGAAACAGTACAGATACACCAACACTGTTTATAGTTCAAAATAAATTTGGCCGTATCTTAGTTAATATATAACAGATAGATATCTGCAAAACCCATTTTATAAACCTGAATATTTTAACTCTGTCTTGTATATATAATAATAATATTTATTTGGCAAAAAGAAGAAATACAATGCATGTTACGTTGTGAGAATAATACATTTTGTGCTCAATTTTTTTGAATAATGGCCCCGGTGCTAGGAAAATCCTGTGTTATAGGGGCCATCCATTCGTCCGCTACTATATATATACTTGGAATATGCAAATTCACTCATAAACACCAAGACTTTTACACTAACAAGAAGACATAAAAACAAGATATACGGCGATACAAAATACGATTAAATTTACCAAAATCCCGCTTAAAATACATTCAACAAGCCCTCTGGATACGTCAATAAAAATATATAATAAGTTAACCGAATCAATAAGAAAAGAAAAAAAGCTCCATCTGTTCACGAATAAATTAAAAAAGTTAGTAATGAGTAAATGTTATTACAATGTAAACGAATATTTAAATGATTAATCCCTAAAACTCGTACAAAATACACAAAAAATGTTTTTTTAGAATAAGTTAGATTATAAGATAAACGATAAGTTCTTATCTCGACGTACTATATTTATTTTGCTGTGCCCGACAGGGTCCACGCTTGTTCCTAAACAAATGTTTACCACCTAAGCAAATACATTGTGGAACGCAATAAAGTATTGAGTATTGAGGTCCATTAGTAATGTCCGTTCTGTGTTACAAATCCCGTCTTTTTTCTGTCTTCAATTCGTAAAGGGATCGACCAAAATGCAGAAATGATATTTAGACTTGAAAAAAAAAAATACAATTCCTGTCCTTTATCATTAGGTCATTAATCAACGGAAATGGTTGGGCTTGTGGTACTAATATTTTATTCAAATCTCTGAAATCTTTACATAGTCTGAATTTTTTGTTATCCTCTTTTTTAAACGCTAATGTAATAACTGCAGCAAATGGACTTTATGATTCTTCTATTGTTTATTTATATAACAATCGCTTGCTGCACTTACAGTAAACACCAAAGCGCGCAGCAAGCCAACAACAAAATTAAAGAATTAATTTTGTTTAAATTATTTTATTACACCTATATCGATTCTCCTTCTAATAAAATAATATAGAACTAAAAATTATTGTTGCATTTTTTCATTTCATCTAGACATCTCTACCTTTCTAGTTGACATCCGTAACTCCGTAACATCCGTTTACTGTCATAAAGAAACACTTAAGTGTTAATAAGCAAAAAGTAACAATATCTACGCGGAACGCGATTAAATAAGAAATACATTTTCTTTGCATGTTTAAATAAAATAATACAACCTTTGTTTCAACATTGCATGTAACACAAAGGAACTGTTTGCTACCAAATAAAAGGAACCTACGCGGTTGCTTCATTTGAATAAAAAATATGTTTTCTAATTGAATTTAAAAAAAAGTATACGTACAAAATATAGCACAATAAAAATCGAAAATAAGGAAAAATCGAAAACAAGGAAAAATCGTTTAAACTCAAACACGCGGCGCACAAACCCCGCAGACCAAGTATACCTGTCGATTGCAGCTGCTGCACAATTATCTACGGCAGAAATGTTGAGATGTGGCATTCTACGAACACTCGTCAATAATTGCAATTTAAACCTTATTTGTATGATTTCGAAATTCACACGACACGCGCTAGTGATTTGCAAGAACTGGTATGTGTTGTATCAAACGTCAAATAGGTACTCTCATCACTTTAATTAACTAGCATATCTTAGCACACACAATTAGCACAATGCTAATCAAATGAAAATGTTCTCAATCTGTCATTATATTTTTTTTACTGTCAGTGATCCAATATCTACAATTAAAGTTCTTCATCATCGTTCACAGCCCGACATCACCCAGTGCTAAGCATAGGCCTCTCTTTTCATGTGCGAATCCCCACGCTCCTGTGCCAGCCTCATTCAGGTTCTACCTTAGATGGTAACAATGTCATCCACCCATCTCGCCGCCAGACGACTGACACTTCGTCTCCCAGTCCTTAGACGCCACTCGGTCACTTCCTTACTCCATTTGTCATCACTGCGCCTTGCCAAGTGTCCTTTATAGAAATATGAATGCAACCTTCTGTCATGTTTACGATCGCAATGTTCTACCTGTCAATTTTTTTTTTGTATTTTGTCTGTCTTCTGTCGGTTTTGGGAATACACGCTTTGCAACGATAGCTCCGCTTTATTATTTTAATATTTTTCTTAATTTATCTCGTCAATCCTAAACTCGCACACATACGTTTTCATCATGCCCAATTCCATTTGAGTTCCATAACTCGTTTTCCGATATCGAAAAACTTTGTACGTCTGCGGATCTCGACGTCTGGGACTCGGTCTATAAGCTTTATGCCAAGCATGGAACGCTCCATGGCACTCTGTGCAACTCTCATCCTGTACACAGACAGCCTCCTGCGTGAGTGTCCACGTCTCATCAACGTACGTCATGGTAGGCAGAACACACTGGTCATAGAGCAGGGACTTCAAATATTGTGAAATTTTGGCTGATTTCAGAACGTCGTCCAATTTACTAAATGCGGCCCAGCCAAGCTGTATTTTTCTCAATATCTGTGTTTGTTGATTCTCTTTGCCAAATAAATAATATGACCAAGATAGACATACTGGTCAACCATCTCTAACATTTCATTTCCGACTTTTACAGAAGGATTTGAATAGCTGGAGACGTTTTCCATAATCTTCGTCTTGCCTATATTCATCCTAAGTCCTACCTTAAAAGAAACATCATAAAGGTGTCGAACCATGTTCTGGAGATCATCGAAGTTTTTAGCGAAAAGCACAAGGTCATCTGCAAATCTTATGTGTGACAGGTAGGCACCATTAATGTTAACACCGCAATGATCCCAATCTAAACTTTTCACGATGTCTAGGACTGCTTTGAAAACTTTCGGTGAAATGGTGTCGCCCTGTCTCACTCCCCGCTTGATCGTTACGGGTTTAGATAGGGTATGCATGCGGACCTGTAGAGTGGCTGAGGTGTATAGTTCCCGCAGCACATCCACGTAACGGGAATCGATGTGGCAGCGAAGGAGAGCGTGGAACACGGCCCAATACTCGTCACTGTCGAAGGCCTTTTCGTAATCGACGAAAGCCTTGCACACGGGCCGGTTATACTCTTAGCACTTCTCCATCAGTTGCTTTACCGTGTGGGTTTGGTCGATGGTCGAACATCCGCAGCGGAATCCGGCCTGCTCGATAGACTGGGCTTCATCAAGATCACAGATAAGTTCTTGTTGTATTTCAATTATTGAGGATATTAGCGAACAGCTTATATATCTGAAAGAGAAAGTTAATGGGATGGTAGTAGGTTAATATTGATTTATGTCACCTTTTTTGTGAATGATGTTAACTATTGCGTTCTTCTATTGTTCTGGGGTACGACCATCATACATAACCCGATTAAAAAGTTCTACGAGGATCTTTTGAACTGGTTCGCCAGCTGCTCGTAGTATATCAACGGTGAATACTTAAAGTTAATGATTGATTATTTTTAACCCCCGACGCAAAAAGACGGGTGTTATAAGTTTGACCGCTATGTGTGTGTGTCTGTCTGTGGCACCGTAGGTCTTAAACGGGTGAACCGATTTGGATGCGGTTTTTTTTATTTGAAAGCAGGTTTTCTAGCGGTGGTTCTTAGACACGTTTTTATCAAGGTCATCAGCCCTTTTTTGTGTCGGAGGTTTTTAATTTTACCTATTATTAAGCAACATCTCTTCTCCGCCCTAGAAAGAAAACATACTAGTGACCTTAATGGTGATGTTCTTCAGAAAGGTCAGGTGCGTAGTACTCGCGCAAATGGTGTGCGTGTAGGACCAGATACATCTGGTTGGTTGGTGGTGGAACGTAAACGAAACAAATAAAATGTAAGGATCGTAGCAGGTGGCTGTAGGTTCTGCCTGGGAAAAAGACGTGAGTTTATGTCGTTACATACATACAGAAACGTCTCTTATTCCTCGTCTTTTTGAATCTAAGATACAACATACGTCAAGTTAACTAGATTACTTTAACCCAGTAGGTGGCCCCGTTGATCGCGAGTTCAGTAGCGACGTCCCTGGTTGCAGAAATTTGTACCGGCCCAGAACTTAGCTAGGAGAACAGCATTATTAGTAGCAAATTCAAAAAACAAATTATTTATTTCAAATAGGCACATAAAAGGCACCTTTGAACGTCAAAATTTATAGGAATATATAATTAATTCTAATTGTCCCTTCCAAAAGGTAGTTTCGTATGGAAAAGAATGGGCAAGAAACTCCATAGCCACTCTTTTAAAATGTTTTACAATATTTTGTATATATTAATTATATAATTACATTTGAAGACGAAGTACGTAGAATACAATTACTATAGCACAATAGATAGCGTCCATAAGTTCCTGTGACGTGCTGGTATTAGGGTACGAAGGACATGATGTTACTAAACTATTGAACTATTCATATTTCTAATATTGATATTACAAGTACCCTTATTTTGACAAACACTCTTTCATCAATCAACAAAACAGAATATAATCAAAATTAGTAATCATACTCAACATGTTTCAATTAATCATCTCAGAATATTCCATAACATACATTTCATTAATCAATTACCAAAATAACTCCATTAACAATATGTAGAGGTCAAGTGCCAATAAGCTCTTGACACGACTACTCTTTACCTTACAAAAACCAGCAACCTAATTACGTAACACATTATCAATCAGAATTGAGTCATTTTGAAGGATATTGCTAATCCATTGCTTCATATGTTCGAAAAAAATTGTCTGCTCAACAAAGTAAATAACGCAATGAATGTTGTTGAACTGTCAAAATGAAAGCCATTCCAACTGTTAGTGTGTTGCGCAATTACCCCGCTGTGGACCTAGACAAAGTCAACACTGATGGAAAAGTCAAAAATGTATTGGATTGACATAAAGCTACCAAAAAACTTATATCAATCCTTTTGAAAATAGTTGTAATAGGAAACGCTTTGAAAACGATCGCGATTTGTCTAGGCCCTCTGGGTTACCCTGTTTACGAGTCGTAGGACGAGGGTTCAAACTCAGGCGCACTTCACTGTGAGCAATTCTTTTCATCACCACTGCAATGTCAAACGGTGAAGGAAAACATCGTGAAGGAACCGCTTTCCAGGCATCCGAACGTTCTAAACTCAAAAGTTCGAAAATATGTGACAATCACCAGTCCATCCCAATTTTTTTCAAAGAATCTTTTCAATTCTGGGAATGATATCAGCTGATTCTACAGGCTGTAAAAGACATCGACGTACAGGGATCGATCAGTTCTTTTTTAGTGATAGATCCCCCAGTATAGGTTTTTTTTCATTGGTTATTAATGGTAACATTAATGCGCGTCGATGACCCTTATACCCTTTACTGTGCTATGTTTATGTAACAAACGAGCCAAATATTTTTGGCAATATTTCACTCATAAACTACTGCATGAGTCTCCGGAGCCAATATAATGTGGTACAGAAGTCGTACACCCTGATTGTTATGAATGATGTTAAAGACTATGTTAATGCTATAGTGACATTATCTGATGGGGAAACCATGAACTCAATTTTTTATCCACAATCAGCAATTTATTATTTACTAAAACTACATTGGTATATACTTAAATATTACTTAGTGCTAAAAAATTACACACAAGTTTCACGATTCAAAAGAGTTTGCCCTCTGCATCTGTATGGATTTTTAAAATGCACTCTGTTTGGACCTTACATGGAATCTGTTTGGACCTTTTAAAATAATTATAAGTATTTTTAACAAGAAAGCTTCGGCGTCAGTCAACCAAAAATATACCTTCCAATAGCTGGTTAAAAATAATACCGAAAGAACCAAAGATCTATATTAGGAAACTAGCTTCTGCCCGCAACTTCATTCGCGTGGAAGTCATAAGATGCACAATATACTAAAATAACAGCCACTTTTTTATAAAACTCCCTCGACCACCGCATCGCATCGCATCGCCCACCCGCGCTTTTACTTAGTTTTAGCGTAGCGTTCATTCGAATCCGACCGAAACTTCCAGAGATTAGCGCATTCAAACAAACAAACAAATTCTCAAGCTTTATTAAATCAAAATCAATCAAAATCAAAATATTTTATTTCACATAAACCAACATGGGCACTTATGAAACGTCAGAAGCTAGGTGCACGGTTCAAATTGGTTGTTTCCTATGGAGAAATCCGGCAAGAAACTCCGCGGTTACTCTTTTAAAAATAAGGAGCTTTTACAGTATTTCCAATTACAGTGTCGATAGATATGGGAGGACAGTGTAGGCCTGTCAACAAGTAACAGGAACTCAACAAAATATAAAAATGTCCACAAATCTACAGTCTACAAGTTAGGCCTACAACGTTCTTCACATTCACAAAATACAGAAGAATCTATATAAAAATAAAAGCCTATTTAGACTAAATGACATGATTGCCATTACAACTGTAACAAATCTGAATCAAAATCTTATCCACAAAATCCATAAATAAGTAGTTGAAATAAGAACATTAACATTAACATAATATAAGAATATTATATTAGTATACAGATACCGAAAGAGGCAAAGATTTTTATTAGGAAATGAAATTTATCTCTGAACAAAACGTAATATGGAGCAGTTTCTGTTCCCCTTTTCTGACTCCCATACAAAGCGGTGATGGCTTCTTCCACATATGAAATGTACAGCAAACTATTTAATTTCATTTTAACACAGAATTTCTTGAAAGTCAGAACATAATAACTTTTTATACAAAAAGCAACGAGTAACGAACAATCTGACGTCTTTCAAGCTTCCTGGTATCGATAAGTTTGTATTAAAACATAATTAAGTTTTGCTATAATATTAGCCCTATAGTAGGATGATTTTTCTATAAAGTTCTGGAAGAACTTTTTGATGAGGTGAGTATGTAATCGTCATCCCGATGAGTACCTAATCAAATTGATTCGTTATACCATGGAAATATCGTAAGGAAAACTCAGGGCGAGTAAGATTTACTCTATGAATCATTATATCATCGTCATAATCATGTACCTAGCCTTGTCTATGTTGGGGTCGGCTTCTAGTCCTACCGGATGCAACTGCCTATCTGACCTCCACAACCTAGTTACTGGTATCAAATAAAATAAACCCGGTTGTCAGACTTTCGAGCTTCTAACGACCCGTAACGACTGTCAAAGATCAACGAATGACAGCCGGGAGCAACACCTTAACGTATTTTCCGAGGCACGGAAAATTAAATAAAACTGAAAATTATCGTTATAATTTATAAATAGTAGATTGTTATACAAGGAGCTAAAATTACCCAATATAAACGGTAGTTTTACTCCCTAACCGGGGCGAGGGAGTAAATAGAAACCGAGTCATAATAGGTTTTTAGTGCCGTGTGTTACACTCTACTTTTCACTACGATTGCGAGAAAATAAAATAATCCAATACAATATTAAAAATACAAAATGCACTACAAAAAGGTCTCACTTGCAGACAGACGAAAAACAGCAGAACTGATGCTACTGCACAAAGTATTCAATGGAGTCATAGACTGCAGCGAACTACTAGGCAAACTACATATGAACGCGCCATCCCGTCTGCCGCGGAAGAGCAGCTACAATTTATTTTACGTCTCAGGATCTAAAACTAATCTGGGACATTTCTCCGCTCGCCCGAGACTCTGTAGGCAATACAATGAATTGTCCAAGCGTTGTAACCTGGACATAACCCTCCCCATTTCAAAGTACAAAAATAATTTAACCACCGCAAAATACCAAGTATGTAACTATTAGGTTGGGGAAAAAGTCTTTTCGCATTATAGTATGTATGCACTTGAAATAAAATCTCTTGTAATAAAATCTATTTGTATCTGGCTGGTTTTGGTATCATTGAAAGTTTAATTTTTAAAGAACATAATTCCAAATTCACATTAGGAAAATGTGTGATTTTCATTTGTTTTTCGTACTGTCAAGATGAGTGAATCTAATGAAGAAATTCGATATATTTTAAAATTTTACTACAAAAAAGGTAAAAATGCAAAGCAAGCCGCGAAAAAATTTTGCGATGTTTATGGACCTAATACAGTGTCTGTGAGAGTAGCACAAATTTGGTTCAAGCGTTTTCAATCCGGAAATTTTGATGTCAAAGATGCACGTCGCTCTGGTCGCTATTACGGATAAAATGGATGCCATTTTTGAGAAAGTGGAGCAAGATCGGCATATCAGTAATTACGACGTAGCTGAAGAACAGGGAATTGACCACAAAACAGTTTTGGCACATTTGAAAAAAACTGGGTACACAAAAAAGCTTTTTTTTTTTATTTGGGTACCTCACGAGCTCACTGAAAGAAACCTAATGAACCGTGTACTCATTTGTGATTCTTTATTACGACGTAATGAAACCGAACCATTTTTGAAGAACCTGATAACTGGTGATGAAAAATGGATAACGTACGACAAGAACGTGCGAAAAAAGTCGTGGCCAAAGGCCGGTCAGGCTTCACAGACTGTGGCGAAACCCGGGTTAACTCGCAACAAGGTGATGCTGTGTGTGTGGTGGGATTGGAAGGGCATTATTCATTATGAGCTGTTACCACCAGGCAGGACCATCGATTCTGAACTCTACTGCGAACAACTGATGAGATTAAAGCAAGAAGTTTAGAGAAAGCGGCCGGAATTAATCAACAGAAGGGGTGTGGTTTTTCATCATGATAACGCTAGACCTCACACATCTTTAGCCACTCAGCAAAAATTAAGAGAGTTTGGCTGGGAGGTGTTAATGCATCCGCCGTATAGTCCTGACCTTGCACCTTCATATTTCCACCTGTTTCGGTCTCTTCAGAATTCTTTAGGCAGTGTCAGGTTAACATCACGAGAGGACTGCCAAAACCACTTGTCGCGGTATTTTGATCAGAAGTCCCAAAATTTCTATAGCAATGGGATCATGTCCCTACCTACAAGATGGCAAAAAGTTATCGAACAAAATGGTACCTACATACTTTAGTTAAATGTAAAGAAACTATATAAAAAAATGTTTTGAATTTTCTTAAAAAATGCGAAGAAACTTTTTCCCCAACCTATTATGTTACCTGCCTCTAATAATCAGCAAATCTGAAATAATTATTATTATACTAAACAATTGCAATATGAATGCTCACTCATGACATATTTTTTTTATATTTTTCCCTCAAATTTAATAATTTGTTTTCTCTATTTTTATTTTTATCCTGTCTACTCGTATAGCATTGTAATCTCGCTCTTGACATGTTATTTTTTTTTTCTTTCATCATTTATTTTCTCAGTTTTATTTTTTATTTTTATCGTGTTTTCACCTAGTTTTATTATGTGCATGCTGTGATCTCCTGTAATTGAAAGAGCACACGTAAAAAAACATATTGTATTATTGTGAACTATTATTGTATTTGTTTATATAAATTACGGTTTCGTGATTCTAAAGATTCCGCGCCAATGCCTTTTTTTATTTCTTCTGTAGCCGCAACGCAATGCACGCATTCTACCGACGAGATCGCAACTCTTAGTTCCATCTTCAAAAAAAAAATGTTTTTCTTTTTTTATGAAACAGTATTAAGTCGAGTATTCATCTATGATTATTCTATTTATGAATAAATATTTTTTCGTTTTTGTTGGCTCGCTGGCAACAGACAAAAATTAAAAAAAAACTTTTTCCCCCAGTGGAAAATACGCTATTTTATCCCCGGTCTGTTACTCTTCAATGTCGAACTTTTTGAGCAAGAGGAGCGAAAAAACAATTAATAGGAATCGTGACTAAATAACAACCAATATCAAGTAAACATCACGGATTCAATGACCAGCTAAGTTAAAATACCGCTCACCACGGTCTTAACAGATGAGTGACCATCGACTGAAATAAATCCCAACTACCCATCGAACAAAGTTCCTCCTACCCCTACAATCGCACCCAAAAGTTGGAATCCCTTGTGAAAACACATCGTGATTGAAACAACATTTAAATATTCATTGGTAGACGCGGTTTAATTAAAATCCTTAATATGTAGGTCGAATCAACGATGGAATAAATTGTTTTCAATTCTGAATGAGTCTCTGTAATTACGGAATGTTCAAGTAGTGAATAAATTGATTTCTGATAAGGGCACAGTCTCCTTAGCCAACACATAACATCACGCCTGTATCCTAGAAGGGCTAGGCAGAGGTGCAGCTATAGCACACCCACATTTCGCCACTTATGTTTAAGTCCCATGTAACAGGGGGCGAGCCTATTGCCATCAAACGGGCACAAATCCAAACTCCGGGCTGCTACTGAGAAATTCCAGATGGAAACCCAATAACACTGTCCGACCCGGGAATCGAACCCAGGACCTCATGCTCAGCAGTAGCGCTAGCGTCTACTAGACCAACGAGATAGCGAATGTTGTACAAAACAGTATAGAGGCCGCTGTTGTGTTGCTATCAACTTTGTCAGGGAATTGGTGGGACGAACTTATTTTTGGTCCTATCGTAAAATAAATTTGGTAGCACGACACGTTTTTTGATGTATTTTTCGTGTTGAGTTTTACGATAGCAGATAATCAATAATAACTAGCTCTGTGAGCTGCAGACCTCGCTAGTCTGTCTTTGCATAGCTTAAAACTGATTAAATGTTCACCGCGCTCATTAAAACAAAAAGCGCGCGCAAAGAGCGCGAAATGGCTGAATTATGTTTTTTTTTTTAATGTTTTCAACCCCATATCTCGGCCTTTTTTTTTTCGATAAACTGAAATAACACAGAAATTCGATATAATCATCAAACCTGCTCACAAAATTTCACGAGATTCGGTTGAGAAATGCGACCTGTAGAGGAGCACAGCCATCCGCCGGACATTCGGAAATATGAAAGCATTTTTGTCCAAGGTGAAACGGAGACGCCACGCGCTCGCTCGGTCAATAATAAGGTATGGTCGTGATAGAAATACTGTTTATTTATATTTATTATTATATTCATAATTTATTTTATATTATTTATAATTATTTTTTATTTTTTTGTTAAAAAATTATGACATTGCTTTCTTAACACCAAAACTCGTTCTTCAGGGAAAGACTACCAGTATTAATCAATAGTTTTCTCGTTACGTGCTTATAACATCTTCTGCCTTAGAAACCTAGGTGCCTTTCTTGAAAAGCAAAGTTTCTTGAAATACAAGACCTGACGGAAGTGTTAAAATCAGGAACAACAAAACTTCACGATTGTAAACTTGATCCTACATTTTAAATCGCAACTTCGCGAGGTAAACGCAAATACACAAACCTCCGTACTTATCTGACTTACAAGTCAAAGTTTCTCAAGTAATAACATATGGAACATCCCTTACAAACAAGTTGCCGTTTGATAGCAGTCGGAACGTTCTCGCTAGCACAAGTTTGAGCAAGACTGGCCAAGATAAAGCTGCCTCCAAGTCCGACAATTCGTTTTGGAAGATAAGCTAAAATGGTCAGTGGTTTGGAACGTAATTTATGATTGTACAAGCCATGTACCCCCGATGGGATTCTCATGCATGGACTAAAATGACGAAGTTCCATCCGAACTTTAATTCCTTATTAAACACAATAAGGAGATGAAATTTCAAAAATTTCGTAATGCTCACCTTCGTTATATTTTTTAACCGACTTTTTTTTTATGTATGTTAGCTCAGAACTTTTTTGTGGGTGAACCGATTTGGATGATTCTTTTTTATTTGATAGGTGGTGCTTCACATGTAGTCCCATTTAAATTTGATCTAGGTCTGACCAGTGGTTTTTGAGTTATCCTTCATAATGCATATTTTTTCCACTTAGTTTATATGGATGATGTGTTAATAATTTCCTGTCAACCAAAAAGTGAAAAATAAAAACTTTTTTACAAAAAAACAACCGACTTCCAAAAAAAAACACTAAAAGACGTGAAAAATAACTTTAATTTCGGAAGTCGGTGGCCAAAAACCTAAATACAAAACCAAAGACACCGAGTTCCGAAATTAAAGTTATTTTTCACGTCTTTTAGTGTTTTTTTTTTTTGGAAGTCGGTTGTTTTTTTGTAAAAAAGTTGTTTAGGTCAAAGAATCAGAATTATATATTTTCGTTTTTGGCCACCGACTTCCGAAATTAAAGTTATTTTTCACGTCTTTTAGTGTTTTTTTTTGGAAGTCGGTTTTTTTTTTGTAGAAAAGTTTTTATAAGGAACTCTTGTGCAAAATGTCATGCTTCTAGATCAAGTCTCTTGAAATCGCGGACCGCGGTTCGTATCCGTCAACCTATTTTGTAACTTAAACTTAATCTAAAAATAAAAAAGACTTCTAGCTTGCAATTCCAGAGTTCACACTGATAAGTCAAAGTATAAAAAATAGTAGATTGTATCATAAGGGAGCAAAATAATATTTTTACAGCGAGGGCGCTTTTTTGAATCCAGAGCGAAGTGAGGGATTCTAGAGTAGAATCCCGAGCGTAGAGAGAGATTCTTTTGTAGAATCCTGAACGTAGCGAGGGATTCAAAGTACGTCGCCCGAACCAAAAATATATTTTGCGCCCGAGTGATACTCTCTACTTTTCATCACCCACTATGAGAAAATAAAAGGCGCCTCATATTTTATTCTAATATTATTATTTAATAAAACATAGAGTAACAACTAAATTGAAATTAAATAGTATCTAATAATAAAACAACTAAAAACTTATATTTATATTTGAGACATATGCCACAATTGCGGCGGTAAGACCCCTCTTTCAGGAGTGGCTTGAGAGGCGCCACGGCATCCTCATCTTCCGCAAGACGCAGGTCCTCACCCGACAAGGCTGTTTCGGGAGGTTCCTGTTTCGGATAAGGCGGGAGGAAACGCCCGGGTGTTGTCACTGTGTGGGGACGACCGGAGGACACGGTAGAGCATACGGTGGAGGTCTGCCTGGCTCGGGCGGAGCACCGCCGTGTCCTCGTGGCGGCGATCGGCGGCAGCGATCTCTCGCGTCCGGCCCTGGTTCAGGCCATGGTACGGAGCTAGTGGGAATAGGAAGTAGTCACCTACTTTTGCGAAGCAGTAATGCTCGCGAAGGAGGAGGTGGAGCGCAAGAGGAGACACCCTGGGCGTCGGGAGTCGATAGCCGACTCCCGGTAGGCGCGGGCTTGCGGACGGCGAGTAATGGGCAGCTCGCCGTCCAGTAAGGACCAGGCCCGGGTCGATGGCGCGTTGTATTCCACGCGCGCCTCAAAGAGATGGCAGCATAATTGACGGGGTCCGATAGGGCCGATGCCTGCCGGGGTCGCGGATTGTTCGAACGAGTTACCGTGGCCCTAGCGCACAGGAAACTGAAGGAACACGGGTGGGTTTTAGTCAGTAAGAGTCTGACATGCCCTTCCACTCCGCCCAGAGCGGGAGAGGCCATATGATGATTTCCCACCCAAAAAAAAAAGACATTTTCGCTATTATGAAAATTTATTGCTACAGTTTTATTAGGAATAGAGATTGTTGTAGATTTTATATTCTGCGTGTTTGAAATAATGTCTGAATCTGGCTCATTTTGAGGAAAATGTGACGGTGAATCTCGTTGTCTGGATGTAGACGGGCGCGGGGACAGTGGCATGGATGCATTAACTGAAGGTTGCAATTTAATGTTTTCCACGATGTGTTCACATGTTTTCGCCTTGTTCTCAATGGAATCTTCTATATACTTACCTCTCTGCTTCAGCACTCAACTTCCATCCTCCATGTCGCTTGAGAACAGTTAAGTCCGCTCCAGAATCTGCCAAAAGAGTAGCAGAAGTACGACGAAAACAATGTCCTCTAACCAGCTTGATATCTGGTAACTTCAAATAAGTAGCGATTTCTTGTGGCATGTTAGAAATTTTATTTTTTCCCATAACTTGTTTGAAGCACTTGCCATTTTGATAACGGATGAAAAACCGATTGGTCTTCATATCAGCAGGACGTAGGTCCAGGTATTTCTGTACAATAGTTTTGTATTCTCCTCGGATTACGAAGGATCGGTCAATTTTTGTTTTTGTGTCTGTCAGCTTTATTAACAGTAAATCATCCGAGTGATTTTCGACATCATCAACAGTTATTTTTTAAATTTCATTGCTACGACAAGCTCCATGTACTCCGAAAATTAAAGCCACCTGTAACAAAACCGAAGTACAGGTTACAATAAAATGCGCATTTTAAAACACTATGGTTATACTTTACTAATCACCATATACATAGTTACTTATTTTTACGGCAAGATAGACTTTGTCGTGTGTCTCATTGAGGAAAGTCTCCACGTTTTTAACTGAGAACACTTTGGATTTTTTAGGTTTAAATCCATCAGACATCCTCTTCAGATACGCAATTAATTTCGAATATGTGTCCAGTTTTACGTCGTTATTAGAACTGTTGATATTAGCAATGAGTAGGTACTCCAAAGAGTGGAAGGTTGTTTAGTTTTGGCTAAGTACTGGAAGTAGGCCAAAAACACAGATTCTGAAAAATTCTTGGCGCCTCTTTCATTTCTCCATTCAATAAAATTACCATAGGTTTTCATATAATTCTCCCGGGATTTTGCAGTTAATAGATTACCCATCACATTTGTTGCGTCAGTTCTAATACTTTCAGGAAATAATTCTATACTTTCACTGTCACTTGAAGAACTCATTTTTCAAAACAAAACCATGAATTTCTAACAATCCTTGAAAATTGACGAAAACACGGGTTGTAGTTCGCGCGTTTTTAATTTGATTTCATTTTTTTTTATTCAGCCGGTGGCGCGGCTATGGGCCGTCGTACCAGTCTTTATTCAAACAATATTTGCGTTCGATTTATTTGGCGCTGAACACTAAGATGTTCCAAATTCAAAAAGTGCGCGGCAAAGAAAATTGCGGCGCACTTGTAGAGAGGATTAAAAACTCATTACTGCCCGCTAAAAGTTTCCTATAGAAAACACCACCTTTGGGTGCACTTAAAGGCGAACCAAGTCGTCCTTTTCGAATAGATGGGATGAAAAAACATTTTTCACAATAATAATTATGAATAACATATTTTATTTTTGTTTATTACTTAACATTTATTTAACACTTAATAAAAAAATGTTTCCTTTTATTTTATTTCTTAATCGATATTCTTAATGTCGGTTGCATAATATCTAAGTAATCGTCTACCGAACGGACCGCGACAGCCAAATTATTTTCAAACACGGGCCTCCATTAAAACTAATTGGCGATATAGTTTCATTTCATTTCATTTATTCGTGAACAATTTTTACATTGTGTTGAATATACATAAAATTATAAGAACTATGTCCACTCAATCTTTGTGGTTTTTCCTCAAAAGACCATTTCAGACAAATCTACATGGTCTTCACATGATCTAACCAAGATTATGTCTGGAGTTTAAAAGAGACTGTGGCCTCTGAGCTTGTTTCGGCCTTTCTTCTCAGAGTAGTCAGATAGGAAACGCCGACCTCATCTAGTTTTAAAATATGATTGACGTGTAAAAGTGTTTGTACAAACCTATTTACAGAAATAAAATCATTTATCATTTACGAATTATTAATTAACATTCCAAGAAATTAAAAATATAGTGCTTAACAGTTTCAAATATAATGTCGAAACGGTTATAAAATACTACTAGATAGTTCAAAAATAAAATAATTATGATGTCAAACCATTTTAAAATACAATGTCAAAAGTTAGTTAGTCATTTAATTTAGCAGCTAGTGTAAATAGTTAGCTTGCATGTGTATTTTAAGGATCACAAATTAACAATCTTATTCTGAGCCCTTAATCTTTCAGCACCTACAAAAATAGGATTGCTTTCAGATTTCTGCTGGCTGCCTTAAACGATAAAATAGTAGGTAAACTTTTGATCTTTTATATAATAGGAAAAATTAAAAAACCCCCTACACCAAAAAGAGCTGATGACGTTGGAACGGCTGAACCGATTTTCATAGAAACATATCTAAGAACCACCGCTAGAAAACCTGCTTCCAAATAAAAAAAACCACATCCAAATCGGTTCACTCGTTTAAGAGCTATGGTGCCATAGACAGACACACACACACACAGCGGTCAAACTTATAACACCCCTCTTTTGCGTAGGAGGTTAATAAAAATCAAATACATTCTAACGAAGAATTTACGAAAGCTACGCCTTTTTAAACCACAGCCAAAAATTACTCATTCAATATAAACAAAATCACTTCTTCAACAATTCATTTATCCACCCATCAAAAAAATTAAGGTCAAACCAACACTATTCTTCTGCAATCAATTGTTTACTAATGCTAATTCAACATCAAATCAGTCCATTCAGCGATCAAACAAAATTCATTGGCATTTGAAGTCCAAACACTTCTGAAGTTCGTTGATTCAAATGAAGTGAACGGAGCTTAAATATTTACCTATGTAATCTAAGTCCGCAATTTAGTTTCTTAAAATATAAACAAAGATGAGTTTCTGATAAAAAAAAAAACTTTAGAACTTACGCAGTCAGTGCGATTGGCGCTACAACTTCAAAAAATGGCGTGACTTTTTCAATAGTAGCAGTCATTCTAAAAATCAATTTAATATACACAAACATAAAGTAGATATAACATCAATTGGAAACAGGGATTTGAATAGAACTTACAAGCTTTGTACTTTCAGGCCTCGGTTAGGTTGGATACAGATAAAAGGCCTTAATTATCCTGGAAGCCTTCTTACTAATTGTTGTTGTAGGTAATCATGTTGGTTTGGTTAGTTGTATGGAAATAACATTAACTATTGCTTAAATCGAAGTAGATGGCCATGTATGTGAAGTTCAACAAACGTTGAGGACTTAATTTAAACCCACTAAGATTACTCTAACTTCCTTCCTACCTTACAAGCTTAAACTCTGCTTTAAGTAAAAAGCAAAGTTGTGGAAAAATACAAAAAAATCAACAAAGGATCGTTATTTTAGTTTATTTCTTAGAGGTATGAGGAACAAAGTGGAAAGTTTCGTAAACTTTAAATAAAAGTGAGAAACCTCCGACCAGACGGGTGTTGTGTCTGGTGGGCCTGACGGTTACTGTTGGGATGTTGTATACAGAGAGGGGATTTAGTCCCCTGCATCCGTCAAGGGGTGACTACACGTCATTCTAAACAACTTTCGCTATGACATTCAGACCTAAATTGTAAAAAATAAAATATACATGCATCAAAATAGTCTGTCTACTGTTGTTTAAGAATTTGCTTGCGAAAGTTGTTTAAATTTACGGGTAAAATCACCCCCTTGACGGATGCAGGTGACGAAATTGCAACGCTGTATATTTAATTTTATGCTAGTCGCGCGGATAACTCTGGTTGCTTGTTGTAGGATTTTTGTGACGTCAGTTTTTTGAGGAGCAGTTCGCATGTGGCGTTGTAGATGCCACATCTCAATTGTCAGAAATTACTTTACATTACATAAGTCAGATTGGCCTGTATTGCATTACCTACTAGTAGCAGGAAGCTGCTAGCCTTTTTTTGTTTTTTTGTTGACGGGGTGGAAATCCTCATGGATGTCCTCCGCCCTGGGGTGGGCGGAGGGGTCCGTCAGACTTCTACTGACTAAAATCACCCCGTGTTCCCTCGCACACATGCACCGGGGGCTACGGGGGCACTTAAGAACTCTTCAACGCAGCCCCCGACTGGTGCCGGCCCGCCTCTGCGGGCCCCGTCTAGTCAAACGGGGGAGTGAGGTGTTTGACTCCCCCCGCGACTCTAAGAGAGGCGCGCGTGGTACATTACGCGCCGCCACCTCGGGTCTTATATGATAGGGGGCGGCCGACGTCCTCGAGTCCGCCGTCCCTGGACCCATTTAGGGGGGCCTGAAGAGGGCATTATCTGCCCTTTGCCGACGCCCGGTGCGCCTGCTACGGGCCGGGAGAGCACTCGACATCTCCCTCTCCCTTCCCGCTGCCTCCTTCTGCGACATGACATTTTTGCAGAAGGTGATCACCGCGTCCCACGATGCTGCGCTGCCGACCATAGAATTAATAACAGTCGGCAGCGACAGGTCGCTACCCACTTCCGATACAAGGTCACGGCGTGGCTCCTCCCAAGCTGCACACTCTGCAAGCGTATGCCACGCCGTGTCCTCCCGGCAATGGACGCAGTGATAACCGCGAGCGTCTGGCTCGCTGCCTTGGCGATGCAGGTACCTCCCGAAGCAGCTGTGCCCCGAGAACACCTGCGTCGCCCTAAATGACAGCGAGCCGTGCCTCCTCCCGAGCCAGTCGTCGAACACTGGCCGGACCGCCCCGATAGTGACGAGGCCAGCGGTAGGGCGCAGAAGCCTGTCCCGCCATTCCGCCACCAAGACCTCACGGAGCTCGGAACGGCCCAGCGTGATCTGCCGCTGCACCAGTACCACGCCCCTCGTCCGCGCGTCCTCGCGCCTCCGATGTAGTGACGCGAGGGCTCTCGCTTCCAGGTCTCACGGCGGGGATCCGGCCAGTGCGCAAGGCGCCTCGTAAAAGATCGTGCTAACCCTCTGATGACTCTGACAGCCATCGCCCTTTGCGGTACTCGCAATACTGCGATACTGCGGGCCGTCAGGTCAGCTGCCCACACCGGGGACCCATATAGGGCCATGGATCGCACGATCCTCACGTACAACCACCTACAGGCGGTGCTCGGGCCCCCCAAATTGGGAAGCAGCGTTGACAGCGTGCCTGCAGCGCCCATCAACTTAGGCGCCAGCCGCCGAAAGTGGGGGCCGAAATCCCAGCGGCTGTCGAGCACCAATCCCAGGTACTTCATGGTAGACTCGACAGCGATGCGGGTACCCCCGACCACGATGTGTGATCCCGGTGGTGGCGCCCGTCGGGGGCCATGGAAAGTGATGACCTCCGACTTGCTGAGGGCTACCTCCAGGCCCAGGCGCCGGATGCGGTTCACCACCTGTGAGAACGCCGCCGTAGCCAACAAAGGAAGCTGCTAGCCTTTTTTTTTTTTTTTTTGATCCGGGGTGGAAAATCCTCATGGATGTCCCCCGCCCTGGGGGGGCGGAGGGGTCTGTCAGACTCTTACTGACTAAAAACCACCCCGGTGTTCCATCTCACACCTGCGTCGGGGGTCGCGGGAACGTACGAATCTTCCGCAACCCCCGACTGGTGCCGGCCCGCCTCTGCGGGCCCCGTCCGGTCGAGCGGGGGGAGTGAGGTGTTTGACTCCCCCCGCGACATCTAAGAGGGGCGCGCGTGGAACACTACGCGCCGCCGCCTCGGGTCCTGATGTATGGGGGGCGACGGACGTCCCCAAGTCCGTCGTCCCTGGACCCATTTAGGGGGGCTGGAAGAGGGCGTTGTCCGCCCTCCGCCGACGCCCGGTGCGCCTGCTGCGGGCTGGGTGAGAGGATGAGATCTCTCGCTCCCTTTCCGCAGCCTCCTTCTGCGAGATAACTGTTTCGCAGAAGGATACCACCGCGTCCCAGGACTCGTCGCCGCCGACCATAGCATTCACTACGGCCGGCAGCGACAGGTCACTGCCTACTCCTGAGATGAGGGCACGGCGCGGCTCCTCCCAAGCGGCACACTCTGCCAGCGTATGCCGCGACGTGTCCTCCCGACAGTCGACGCAGTGGTGACACCGGGCGTCTGGCTCCCTGTTTATGCGACACAGGTACTTCCCGAAGCAACCATGCCCCGAGAGCACCTGCGTCACCCGAAACGACAGGGAGCCGTGCCTCCTCCCGAGCCAGAGGTCGAGCACCGGCCGGACCGCCTCGATGGTGACGAGGCCGGCGGTAGGGCGTGAGAGCCTGTCCCGCCATTCCGCCACCAGGACCTCGCGGAGCTGCGACCGACGCTGCTCCATATGTCGCTGCATCGGTCGCTCGCCCCGCGCCCGCCATTCCTCGCGCCACTGGTACAGTGACGCGAGCACCTTCGCCTCCAGGTCCCAGGGCGGGGATCCGGCCAGTGCACAAGCCGCCTCGTAGGAGATCGTGCGGTACCCCCTTATGACTCTGACGGCCATCGCTCTCTGCGGCTTTCGCAGAACAGCAATGCTGCCGGCCGTCAGGTCAGCCGCCCAGATCGGGGCCCCGTAAAGGGCCATCGAAAGCACGATCCCTACGTAGAGCCTCCTACAAGCGGCGCTCGGGCCCCCCAGATTGGGAAGCAGCGTTGACAGCGCCCCAGCCGCGCCCAACAACTTGGGCGCCAGCCGCCGGAAGTGGGGGCCGAAATCCCACCGACTGTCGAGCACCAAGCCCAGGTACTTCATGGTGGGCTCGACAGCGCGAGCTAGCCTGCCGCAGCTTTAAAATCCCTTCAGTTTTAACTTGTATCGTTTAGAACTGATGTTCAATGATCTGCAACCATTGTGTTTTAACTCCAATAAACATAAGTTTGGGCTTAGTTGAAATGTGTTACGCGAACAGGCGACCGTCGCGTTCATATTATTTAGATAAGTATATATTTTATGTATGTATGTATTTGTTGTATATGTAAATGGTACACCACTGACTACCTGCATTATTGTCTCTCCTTCTACCTTGAATCCATCCAAAGGTTGTAAAAGATCGCTTTTAGCGGTAAGACCGCCCATTGTGTCACCCTATGTAAAATTTCTACTTTTATATCTGTAATTTTTATGGTGTACCTAATAAAGAGTATTCTATTCTATTCATTTAGTTTGGCGAACCAGAACGCATCGTCGCGCCTACAGAGGGCGCCTTCCAGGTTTTCGAACAAAGAGTGACAATCACGTATTCGCGCGACCGATCGTTTTAGTTAGGACACGGTGTTAGTTTATTTTCAATTTTATTCTGCGGTTTACCCGGAAAGTGATTTAAACGCGTTGGTCGTTGCCAATAGACACGAATGGTTTTTCGATAACCATAGACAAAAGTCAGAGACCAAAATTGAAACTTAATTTCACTGTACCTATTGGATTCAATAGGTACAGTGAAAAACTATTCGTAGGTATTTATTCATAGCAACAAATCTTAACTGTATACATATTATAGACTAAAGTAGCTTTTCGACTGTGTCCGTGTGGACGCGTTGTTCTTTTAAACAAACCAACGGATTTTTCTGCGGTTTTCACAATCATGCATATATAAAAAAAAACCTTCCGGAATAAATACTGTAAGCATTTATTCCGGAAGGTTTATGGTCTACCTAATCTATACATACTACAGATAAATAAAATTGGAGTGTCTGTTTGTAATATTAAAATAACCGCTTATTACTAAATGCATAGGGATGTATACACGGTACATATACCAAAATAACATTTTTTGTCTGTCTGTTAGTTCCGGCTAATCTCCGAAACGGCTGGACCGATTTTGACGGGACTTTCACTGGCAGATAGCTAATGTTATAAGAAGTAACATACTTGCATCCCGGTAGCACGTAGGCTAATTTCTGACGTCCATGCGGGCGAAACCGCGAGCAGCAGCTAATATAATATTATTAGAAGAAAATGAATAAAGAAAACAGCAACACTGCGACGGGCTATATAAGGAAGGCGGCTGGCGGCACTCGTTCGAGACAAAAATCACATATTAGACTCTCGGCATCGGTCGCGAACGGTTGTGTGCTCGCACTCTCCCGCTCTCGATTTTTGTCGAAGTTTAATTCTTCTCGCTGCGAACCTCGTAGCGCCCTCGTAGCCGCCCCGGCTGCATCCGATCGTCGAACAATTAATTAAATTTATTTAATTAATTGGTCGTATCAAGTGATCAATTAAAAACTGCCTTTTTCAAGGCAAAGTGATATTTCTTTAACTGCGCGATAGTGTGAGTAGCTTCACTAGGCCCCTTCTGGGCAAAACCACAGTTTCGTGGTCCTCGGTGGATACCTAGCGGTGTTAACGATCCGAGTGGGGTGTTGTCCCAACACACCCGCCAAACCCTTTCAGGGCGAGGCAGTCAGTTGGACGGGTCCCAGAGCTAACCGGCCTTGGGGGATCTCCTAGTCGGCTCTGGTGACAGTTTTCCTTTCCCAGCTACTCACCTAGTGTCTCTAGGGTGTGTCTACACCCTTCGCGCTAGACTGTCAGGGCCCCGTTCGCACAATAAGACTGGCGACGGGTTTACAAGCTTAAGGCTCACCATAGGTACTCACCTCCCTGTCTATACCCGACAGGGAGGGTAACTCATCCCCGGGAACACCCACCCGGGGAGTTAGGCATAGGGAATTTTTAGGCCGGAATCCTATATTCCACCATCCCCCCCAAGTAGTAGCCCCGCACCCCCAACATGGGGGATGCCATAATACTAGCTTTCTTCAAGGAGGTCCTCTTCAAGGACCCCGAGTTCATCGCCAAATATGGCGCTAAGTTCGCTGCTTTGCAGCCCCCCACCCCCTGTCTTCCCGACAACTCTGCCGCCATCGCTAACTTTAGCGATGTACTAGAGGCCCCCCCCCGGTGCAAACCGCCCCCCTCCCCCCCGTACCGATGGAAACCGACCAACGGACAACAACCAGACGCCCCGTCTCCCCGTACTCCTCCGGCTCGGAAACCCTCACGAACTGCTCCTCCGAGGATGACGGTTTCCAGACCGTCACTTCGTCCTCCAAAAGGAAGAAGAACTTCGCCTCTTCACAGGCAAATAAACTTAGGGACCAATCGGTCACTCCCCCGCCCACCCTTGCGACTCCGACCCCCGTCGTCGCCATCACGACCGGCCCCCCCCCCCGCGTTAAGCCCCCCCCCGGCTCTCAATGCTTTCCTAGAAAGCAACCCCAAAAAGACCCCCACCCCTGTCTTCATCCAAGACAAATCAAAATGGACCGAAGTGTCCAAATGGTGCGTCGATCTTAGGATCGGCTTCACCAGTGCCCGTTCAACCGAGCAGGGCATTAAGGTCCAAGTCCCTAAATCTAACGATTATAGGGAACTTACTAAGCTCCTCAGAGCACGAGGTGTGTCCTTTCACACGTACTCCCTCCCCGAGGACCGCCAGACCCGCGTTGTTATTAATAGGATCCCAAAGGAGATCGCTACCTCCGACCTTAAGGAAGACCTTGTCTCACAAGGCATCCCAGTAGCCGAGGTGCACCGCATGCACCGTGCCCGAGGCGGCGAGCCATACAACATGGTCCTTGTTGTATGCCCCCCCGTCGAAGGACACCACCCGATCTTCAAGATAAAGTCCCTCTGCCATCTCACTGGATTCGATATCCAGAAGCCCCGCAAGACTGGAATCGTCGGCCAGTGTCACCGCTGCCAACTATACGGTCACTCCCAAAAGAATTGCCATGCCACAACCAGGTGCGTCAAGTGCCTGGGTGGGCATGGCACTTCCGAGTGCTCCCGTCCTAAGGACCACACCCTCTGCACGGAACCACCCAGCTGTGTGCTGTGTGGCCTCTCCGGGCACCCAGCCAACTACCGTGGCTGCCCCAAAGCCCCTAAGGCAACAAATCCCAAACTGGCGAAGCGTACGGACGCTCGTCAGGGAAGGGAAGCCCCCTCCACCCAACTTCCCGAGCGCCTGAGTCCTCAGAGACCCAACGCTTGGAATTTATCCCAGCACCAACAGGCCTTCCCGCCCCTGGTACGCAACCAACCTCCCCCTCCGCCCCTCATCGCTCATCAGATGGACCCCCGCATTCGCGCACACGCGCCCCTCGCTACTAACCCCCCGGCTCCTAAAGCCACCACCCCCGCCCCAGTTGCGCCCGTTCCTTCCTCAACCACACCCGTGGCTGTAGGCCCCAACCCCATGGATCCGTTCAACGTGATCTCAGGCACATTCACTGCCTTCCTCACCCCTCGCGCCCGTCAAATGGCCAATGAAATCGTTGCCGCCAGAAATGCCGGTAACCTTTATGCCATTCAGTGCATATATAACGCGTACCCGGATATTACGCACGCGCTACAGTCATTTGTAAACTCCCCCAATCCCACTAATGGATAACGGAATCCTCTCGCGTTTAAAACCCCGATCCCTAAAGTTAGGTTATTTCAATGCCAATGGCATCCAAGGTCAGCGCGACGAAATCGGTACCTTCCTCCGCGACCACCAGATCGATGTCCTCCTCGTACAGGAGACTTTTCTAAAACCCCACATGCGAACGCCGTCGATAGCGAACTATCGGGTTGTTCGAAACGACAGGACTCGGTGTCACAAGGGTGGCACCCTCATTTACTACAGAAAATCCCTCTACTGCATCCCCTTGGACCCGCCCCCCCTCTCACGACTAGAAGTCTCCATTTGCCGGCTAGGCATGACAGGCCATCAACCGATCACCTTGGTATCGGTCTACCTCCCCCCTACGAACCAATCAGAGAACTTCCAACTCCTGACTGACGACCTGACCTTACTCCTCGGCCTGAGTGACTCCGTTATCATAGCGGGGGATCTCAACGCCAAACATCACACCTGGAATAGTACCAGAATCTCTACCCGAGGGAGACACTTGTTCGACCTCTGTACCCCTCTAAATTTCGATGTCATCGCCCCGATGACTCCCACTCATTTCCCCCACTCGGTTGACCATACCCCTGACGTGCTCGATGTATCACTTTTAAAGAATATCAACCTACGGTTGGATTCTATAGAGGTGATACACGAACTATCATCTGACCACCGACCAGTTGTGCTTAAGCTAGCCCCTCGCGTAGGCCTCCCCGACCCCGATCAACCCCCCTCCACAAAAGTGGTAACGGACTGGAGGAAAGTAAGCGAACGCCTGAAATCCAACACGTCCCCCCACTTAGACTCCATCCCCGACCTCTTCGACTCTATCGCTGACACGACGGCTGCGATCGACTCATTCACTGGACACGTATAATCAGTCCTGAACGATTGTTCAAGGGAAGTTCCAGCGACGGACGACCGTCGCTGGAAGTTGCCGGACGATGTACGTGAACTGATGACTGAGAAGAACGCGGCTGTCCGTGCGTACAGCAACTTTCCCTGCGACGCGAACCGAGCCCATATGCGCTACTTACAGCGAGCTGTAAGGACACGTGTAGCGGAGCATCGGGAAACGGGCTGGGATGAGTTGCTGAGCGAACTTGAGCCTACCCACCTAGCATTCTGGGAGCTTCAGAGGAAACTCAAATCCCGAGAAGTAGTCCCTATGCCCCCCTTGATCCGCCCAGACAATACCATCGCTTTCGATGATGTCGACAAGGCCGAGTGCCTAGCCGACAGTCTTGAGGCCCAATGTTCGCCCAGCTCTCAACCTGTAGACCAAGCTCACCTCTCTGAGGTCGACGCCGAAGTCGAAAGGAGAGCCTCCCTCCCCCCCGTAGAAGACCCCGAGTGCCCTCTGCCTCCCGTTACCCCCGACGAAGTGCAAGAGCTCATAAAGGGCCTTAAGCCCCATAAAGCCCCCGGTTCTGATGGAATGACCAATAAGGTGTTCCAACTTTTCCCTGCCCACCTGATCATGCTAATGACCACCATCTTCAATGGTGCCATGAGCAATAACATCTTCCCCCAAGCGTGGAAACAGGCCACTGTCATCGGCATTCCCAAGCCGGGCAAGCCTAAATCCGCTCCCTCCAGCTACCGCCCCATCAGTCTCCTCAATGTCATCGGCAAAATCTATGAGAGGCTTATTT
This sequence comes from Griposia aprilina, assembly GCA_916610205.1. Classification (NCBI taxonomy): domain Eukaryota; kingdom Metazoa; phylum Arthropoda; class Insecta; order Lepidoptera; family Noctuidae; genus Griposia; species Griposia aprilina. The sequence goes on along the minus strand of OU744301.1, from coordinate 4,409,383 downwards.
ATAAGCGTCTCAGAGACTATGCCGAGACGAAAGGTCTCATTCCCAACGAGCAGTTCGGTTTCCGAACCCAACACTCGTGCGTCCAACAGGTCCACCGTATCGTCGAACACATAAGCGTTGGCTTCCAACGTGGTTCGTTGACGGGTGCTGTCTTCTTTGATATAGCGAAAGCGTTCGACAAAGTCTGGCACAATGGCTTATTATATAAGCTATACCAACTTAAAGTGCCAGATCGTCTCGTGCTCATCCTGCGAGACTTTTTGTCGAACCGCACCTTCCGATTCCGCATCGAAGGAGCGCTATCCTCCCCCCGCCCCATTCGCGCCGGAGTCCCTCAGGGCTCCGTGCTCGCCCCTCTCATTTTCACGCTTTTCACCAGCGATATCCCCAAAAGTAAAAGGGCTCAGTTGGCTCTGTTCGCAGACGATACGGCCATTTACTACACCGGCGTAAGCCCCGACGCGATATCTCGCACTCTCCAAACCACAGTCAACCAACTCGGTGACTGGTTTAGGAAGTGGAGAATCGAAGTCAATCCCGATAAGAGTCAAGCGGTTCTATTTTCGAAACCGAGACTCAACCCCACCCCTCCCCGTCCGATCACCATGTTCGGCAAGCCTATCCCTTGGGAGAAGCGAGCCAAATACTTGGGTGTCACTCTAGACCATAGACTCTCTTTCGGTGAGCACATAAAGCAGGCGCGTTCGCGCGCCGCTTTCGCTCTCGGTAGACTCCACTCCCTATTGAATGCACGCAGCAAATTGTCACTTAAGTGCAAATTGCGCATTTACACAGCGTGCATTCGACCAATCATGACTTACGCGAGCGTGGTTTTCGCACACTCGAAACCCCACCACATCCATAGGATGCAGACCCTCCAAAACCGGTTCCTCCGTAGGGCAACCGGCTCCCCTTGGTTCGTTCGGAACGAGATCCTCCATCTCGACCTTAAAATCCCCACTATCCGTCAGTTCATGAAGCGCATTTCCAAGCGCTTCTTCGACTCCGCGGCCTCACATCGCAACCCTCTGGTTGTCGAGGCTGCCAGATATGCCCCCTCCCGCATTAGTCGTACCCGCCGTCCAAGGCATGCCCTGTCCGACCCCGATGACCCCATAACCCTCCTCCAGGAGAGCAGTAGGGCCACCAGTACAGTGCACAAACACAGACCGCCATCGTTCCGACCTCGCCGCCGAGGTCCTACGCGACGCCCCCGACGTAATTGTCCCCCCCCCCGACCCTTGCTCGACGACGCGCCAGCCCGCGCCGTAGCTGAGCCTGTAGATTTAAATTCCCCAGTTAATAATAATATAATTTAGATCCAGCCTGTCCCATCTTGCTGCCCTCCCCTCAGTGACGCCCTAAGCCGAGGTTCGTACCCCACAGGGGGTGCCCTTAGCGTGCGGTCACCTAAATTTTAAGTATTGTTCGCCCCTGGCTGGAGGCTTTAAGTTAGTAGCTTAAGGCACCCACAGGTTTGCCCGGTTAAGTAACCAGGACCTTAGTGGTCACAACTACGAGCTGCCAATTAGGAAAAAAAAAAAAAAAAAAAGGCACTCGTTCATTTGCCCATCGGTCGTCACGTAGTGCGGAAGCTCTGTCCGAATACCTAGTGATTGTCGTTATTTCCAATATTGTAATTTGTATGGCTGACGGCCATTAAAACTTTTTAAAAAATCAATCTGTGTTTGTATTTGTAACATCAGAAGTGGGATTCGAAGGCTGAAAATCCGTTGAGACGCATTTCTGGTTTTATAAAGGAAAACTTAGTATTCCTCCACGTGGTTTGGTCATTTAAAATTCGGACGGAGTTTTCGTCTGTGCGATGCCTGCCAACGATCAACGCAACAAACGAAAACGCCGTGGGCGAACTCCTTCGCCCAATCCTATGGAGGAAATCCTGAGGAGACTTCGCGTGTTGGAGGACCAGTCGCGTGCGTCAGTGGAGACGCAAGCCATTGCTACGACCAGCGCTGGCCCTAGCAGCGCCGTCGAGCTGCCAAACACGACATCATCGGCATCGGTGCTCGGGGCGCCTACACCGCTGCGCGAGCTTGTGTCCGCGCAAGTGGGAACGCCGCCGCCGACTCCGCACACTAGCATCATGGAATCAACGCAGTCTGAAGACGTGGTGACGAACGCTGCAGAGCGTCTTTTAACCGCTATCAGCTGTGCTCAGGTCAGATCTAACCGATATTTTGTCTCTGATTTTGATCCGAGTGTTCATGACTTCGACACGTGGTGTGATGAAGTAGAAAGAGCCCGTATTTCGAACTATTGGGACGACAGAGAATGCCTTGCTCGCGTCGGACATTGTCTAAAGGGCGAATCTCGCACCTGGCTTAGCCAATGGACAAGCAATATTCGCACGTGGTCCAGTTTCAAATTAGAACTAAAAGCTTTATGCCCACGTTCTGTCGATGTTGCGAACATTCTTTACGATGTCATGCGGACAGAGTCCGATAAATACTCTACATACGCCGAGTATGCTCGTAAATCGCTTTTAAGGTTACGCATAGTTAAAGGTCTAAATAACGAGCTGCTTACCGCTATTATTATTCGTGGAATTGCCGATCCACAAATTCGTGCTATGGCTACTAACGCTAAATTATCACCCGATTCTATAGTGGAGTTTTTATCGAGCTTTGTTAAACCGTCTAGCAGTTATATTAAGAAAGTGTTTCCTAATGGTCCTAATCGATCTGATAGGTCTTCCAATAGTAGTAACTCAAATCGCAAACCGTTAAAACGTCAATATGATTCCAAAGATTTAAAATCAATTAAGTGTTATCAGTGTAATCAATTTGGTCATAAGAGTATTAACTGTAACAAACGGTCGAATACGACCCCGAGTAACAGCGACGAAAGAGCAATTGCGTTACCGGCGACATCTCGAGGCGAACCATTGAAGTGTACGTTTTGCAAAAAAGTAGGTCATTCCGAAGTTACTTGTTTCGCTAAGGAACGCACAAACTCACGAAGTAATAATGGTATCAATTTTTGTCGCGAAATGGCGGGTATTTATAAAAATCGTGATGTGACGACTGCCGTCATATTAGGAATACCGTTAGACGTACTAATCGATAGTGGTTCATGTGTTTCCTTAATGTCAAAAACTGTTGCTAAACATTTCCCGTGTCAATTAAAACCTACTAACCAGTTATTACGCGGCCTGGGTGGTACGGAAATTAGATCGGATTCATTTGTAACGCTACCCGTTGAGTTTAGCGATATAACAATAGAAATAGCAGACGTACTGAACAGGAAAGGTATTACTTATGTTAGGACCGGTAACTGCCAACGTATAGTTAGTTCATAATGAGGTGACCGCAAACGATGTTATGCAAGTAAATTCGATTTCCTTGTCCGATCAAGTTACTACGTCGGCGTCTGGAAAATATAGGGAACGATTACTAGAGATCCTTACCAAGTATTCCGAATTCTTTTTAAGCGGTACCGCTACCACAACAGTGAAAGATAGTGAGATGCACATTAAGTTAACAACCAACGTGCCCGTGTACTATAGACCCTACAAATTATCGCATGACGAAAAATTAAAAGTACGCACTATAGTCAAGGATTTGCTTGATAAAGGAATTATTCGCGAGTCCGATTCAGAATACGCTAGTCCGATCCTATTAGTAAAAAAAAAGGATGGTTCTGATAGAATGGCCGTGGACTACCGTGCACTGAATCGAATAACTGTCAAAACTAGACATCCTCTTCCTTTGATCAACGACTATATAGACAGGTTAGGTAATGCTCGCTGGTTCAGCTCCCTTGACATGGTTTCCAGCTTCCATCAACTGAGGGTTGCTGAAGAGTCTATCCATAAGACCGCATTCGTTACACCAGAGGCCCAGTATGAATATTGCAAGGTACCCTACGGTTTAGCGAACGCGCCGGTTTTTTATCAGAAAACTATCTCTAAAACGCTTAAATCCTTCATTGATGCTGGAAAGGTCATGGTCTACATCGATGACGTGTTAATATTAACGGACGAGATGGACGAAAATCTCGTTTTATTAGATTCGGTTATAAAAACGCTAACTCAAGCAGGTTTTTCGATTAATTTAAAGAAATGTACTTTTCTTACTAAGGAAATAGAATACTTGGGTAGAATTATAAAAGATGGTCAGGTTAGACCAAGCAATTACAAAATTGATGCATTAGTTAAATCACCACGACCGAGTAACGTCAAACAGGTTCGCCAATTTCTTGGCCTCGCAGGGTACTTCCGAAGATACATTCCTAATTACGCGATTAAGACGGCGCAAATCGCCGCTCTAACTAGAAAAGGAGTAATCTTCAATTGGAGCGATGAACACGAAAACGCACGTCAAAATATAATTTCTTATTTAACTAATGAACCAATTTTGGCAATATTCGATCCTGAATTGACAACCGAGCTGCATACGGATGCCAGTTCTATTGGTTACGGCGGAATCCTTATGCAAGTATGCAAGGACGGCCGTAGACGGGTAGTTGCTTATTTTAGCAAGTTGACTGCTGGCGCGGAATCTAAATACCACAGCTATGAGCTGGAGACCCTCGCGGTGGTAAAATCATTACAACATTTTAGGCAATATTTAATTGGTAAATCTTTTATGATAATCACAGACTGTAATGCATTAAAAATGACACAACGTAAGAAGGATCTCCAACCCAGAGTTGCAAGATGGTGGATATATATGCAAGATTTCGATTTCTCGCTAGAATATCGTAAAGGGGCACTTATGTCGCACGTAGACTAGTTGAGTAGGAATCCGGTCAATATTATTAATGTTGTTCAAAAACCACAAAATTGGGCTCAAGTGGCACAGGCAGGTGACGAGGAGACATTAACGTTACTTGAAAAATTAGATAACGGTAAATTAGATAACACGCGTTACGTGAAAGGTAATGATCTCTTGTACTATAAGTATGGCGTCACGGGTGAGCAAGCGCGATTCTTATGTTATGTACCAAGGGCATTTCGATTAAGTTTATTACGCGTTTTCCATGACGAGCATGAACACATTGGTGTAGACAAAACCTGTAATCTGATCCTGCAACACTTTTGGTTCACCGGTCTGAGACAATTTGTCGCAAAATACGTCACGCACTGCGTAGTGTGCATTTCGCATAAGCAAGTTCCTCGCGCACCTTTGCAACCAATATCCTCGTGGCAAAAGGCTCCAGTACCATTCGATACAATACACGTGGATGTACTCGGACCACTGAGAGAAAGTGATGGGCATAAACATGTACTTATTATAGTAGACGCGTATACTAAGTACTGTTTGCTTTATGCCTTACCAAGACAAGATTGTAGCGAGTTGAAGCGCGTAATGACCCTAATAATTTCTCTGTTTGGTACTTTTAAAAGACTAGTGTGCGATAAAAGTCGTATGTTCGATAACCATGAGTTTCTTAATTGGATTTCAAATTATGGAGTCGAAGTGCATTTCATTACCCCTGAAATGCATCAGGAAAACGGACAAGTCGAACGTTATTGCCGTACTGTTTTAAACATGTTAAGAGTTGAAGTAAACTATAATGAAAATGATTGGTCAAAAATTTTGTGGAAACTGCAATTGGTTCTAAACATTACTAAACATAAGACTACTCAATATTCGGCATTAAATCTTCTTATTGGCACTGATTCCACTACACCTTTAATAAACGCTTTGATCAAAGATATAACTTGCGAAGGTTCAAATCCAAATCGCGATGCAATTCGCGAGTTAAGACGGCAGCGTGCAGAAGGACTTATTCGTGAAAACAAAGAGAAACAAGACTCATATGTTATGATTTAGTCTATGTGATTAAGAACTCTCAAAGTACAGGAAAACTCGATAGCGGTATGAGAGGCCCTTATAAAGTTATTAGGCTCCTCCCTAACGATAGATATGAGGTCCGATTGCTAGCCGGTGCCTATGGAAAGACTAGTCAAGCAGCTGCTCCATACATGGTGTTATGGAAGGGTGAATGGACACCTGAAACTTGTGCTGCATTTTTTGAAGGTACTTGTTTGTACGATTGCTGTTATGTTTGCTTTGTCAGCTTACATTCCTACTAGTCTTTTCCCTATTCTTCAGTTAGACTATGTACTAAACAAGGCTGTGTTTATTGATTTTAGCTACGTTATGTGTTATGTTCAGTGGAAGAGACCCGTGTAAATCCTGTGCGCGTGGTATTGGGTTCACCCTGACACTGGTGGTTTCCGGGGTGAGTCGGTGGCGCAGCCGACAACAGACCTGTGTAAATCCAGCCCTTATTAGGTATCTGGGGTGACCTACTAGAGACTGATGTAAATCCTGTTTGCGCACGCGAGTATGTGCGGGGTATTCGGTTGCGTGGGAACAGACCTGTGTAAAACCTATGTGACTTGAAACGCTTGTATGTAGCGTTGATTTCTGCTCATGTTGACTTGTTTGGCTAATTGGTACATAGTCTGACACCTCTATGCATTATATGAATTTAGACAACTGTTGATAAACGATGTAAATAATTATGTTTCTCAGAATATGTGTATCTCCACAGAGATCGATGATAATGACGCCGAACAGCCGTCGGACGCGGAGGTTGTTGCTGGCCCATCCACGAGTCCCTGCTGAAAGCTTCGAGCACGCAGCCCCGTCAGGAGAAGCCGTATTAGAAGAAAATGAATAAAGAAAACAGCAACACTGCGACGGGCTATATAAGGAAGGCGGCTGGCGGCACTCGTTCATTTGCCCATCGGTCGTCACGTAGTGCGGAAGCTCTGTCCGAATACCTAGTGATTGTCGTTATTTCCAATATTGTAATTTGTTTGGCTGACGGCCATTAAAATCTTTTTAAAAAATCAATCTGTGTTTGTATTTGTAACAATATATTAAACTCAGTGGCGTAGCGTAGTGGGGGCTGCAGGGGCGCCCCGCCCCGGGCGGCTCTTTTTAGGCGGCAGCAAAAATTAACAATAAATAATAAAAATATTTGAACCATTTTATATTTTTATCGCAACTACAAATTCGGACTGATTGAAAGGAGCACGGAATTTTTCATTACTTATTTTGTGGCGAAGTCGGGCTATCACTTTTCTTTGAATAATATTTTGTAACGACTGGCAACAACGTCTATACTTGTGGGAATTCCTCGTTTATGACTAATAATTATCAGCGAGAATGACTTCTATTACATATATATTAAAGTAGCTGTAGACGTTTCAGCGGTTAAGTTCAATACAGTTTATTACACGTACGGGGAAGTCCCTTTAAGGTACGGGGAAGTACGTGATGCTTTGACAATTCAACGAAAGTTTTATTGATGGATCGTCAGTTGTCCATTTCACATTGTCTCGTATCTCTATTATGTTACGCTTTCCAAATTGTGATTTTTGTTCTAATAAGTACGTGTAGAGGTTGTGAAATTATTTAACAACTTTGTAAAAAAATGTTTTTTTCCGCTATGTGTACCTACATTCAACTGTGTGAGTATTAAATATTATATTTATGTAATTGTATGTTGGATTGTCTGATGTGTTGTTCAAACTTTAATTTATTAAAATAAAATTAAAAACCGCCCAAGTGCGAGTTTTACACTCGCGTACCCAGGGTTTCGTACAAATATTTATAGTAAAATTTAAATTGTGAGATTTTACAACATAAATGGTCATATCTGATCGCGTTGACCTACAACTTTGATTTTTCACCTTATAAAGGGATCTAGACTTCAATTTCAATAAATATTCGATTTCAATTTAATATGTGTAAGTACTCGTTCCTATGAAAAAAGGTTTTGACAGACGGACAATGAGATGATTTAATAAAAGTAAAGATAGTTAAAGGTTCCATTTTTTCCTTTTGAGGTACGAAATCTTAAAAACGGAAAATTTCAGTAAAGCAAGTTTATTTTTAAATTTACTACGTATTTCTTTCGAAATGTCTGATAGTTTCGTTTATAACCCTAACTTGTACTTTTTACATTTAATATTTTTTGATTTTAGCATCAAAAATTAAAAGAGTGAAAGAAAGTGGGGCTTCTTACCGTAAGAAGAGAAGAGGTAAGTTGGAAAATATTAGAGCAAATCGAGGGGCTTTACTTAAATATGTGAAAACAGTTGTCCCGAGACGTCAGATTCCACGTTAGGCTTAAATTCATCACAGACAACTGGGCCCTCAAACCCAGAACAAGCTGAAATACCAAAAAGCGAGGGCGGCAAAATTTTCTTCTGCCCCGGGCAGCCGACACCCACGCTACACCACTGATTAAACTGTACGGTCTCATCGCCGTACATTTTTTCTGCTTACTCTGTACCCTACTTTAGGTCGACGATTCGCGTCATGATTTAGCATAATAAAATAACATGACTAACGAATTTTAATGAAGTGAACTTATAACTGTGTAGCTATAAACAACTGAACGAAATAATCGCCTTCCAGTCTAGTACTGTCACTTACTCTTAACAATAAACTTAACTACATAATGCATCTTAATGGAACGTGTTTCTCTATACTAACTGAACTTACAAACCTTCACAAACCGGTATACGGAGTTAACTACCACAATCCGTACATAAACTTACATTAATAAAGAAATCTCGTTTTTTTGTCAAATCGTAAAAACTGTACGAAGCAGAGGCGAGTTGCTATAGTATACACTAAAAGGGTCAATGCATAACCGATCTTATAGACTTTAAAGTCAATTTCACTGTACTGATTCGAACAAACTACAAATAATAACATAGCACAAATTAATTAAGCTCACTATTTCTGTATATTCATAATCAGCCTATAATGTTCCCACTGCTAGGACACAGGCCAGGCCGGGCCTCTTTCTATGAGATAATAGCCCATTATACACCACGTGGGCCCAGTGCGGCTTGGTATTGTAGCGGCATCTACATTGCCACATGCGAGCTACGCGTCACACTGACGTCACGCAAAATCCTGCATCGCGCAAGCAGAGTTTAGCATAAACAGCGTGGCGCCACAATGGTGACATTAATTTAATATATGGGTATTGTTACTAGCCAGTAGTGGTCAGTAACAATAAAAAATATTCGTACAAAAATCAAAAGTGTTAACAAAAACTGTGTGCCTCACGGCTGCGCCAAAAAGGTTAATTTCAGCATTAATCAAATCAAATATCGATTCAAATCATTTTTATTTCAGGAATACACCCATATTGAAATTAAAGCAAATTACAAATAAATTATTAAAAATATATTTAATAAATTAATACAAAACTTTCTTATTTTTTTTTCTTTCTGGCCACAAGCCCTACCCATGTGTTATATTAATGCCGCCAGTGTAGCGCCAAGCTGTTTAAATCGTCCCGACATCAATAGTCGGAAGTTGACCATCAGACACAACACCCGTCTGGTCGGAGGATCCTCCCTCTTCTATGGAGATTTGTGTGAGCTTTACACCCTAATCCTTATAACTCTATAGTAGGTATATTACATCGCTTTAAATACAGACACGGCTAATTCACGCCCTTAATAGATAATACCGTTCACAAACCATAGCATGATTACGTTCCATTACTTGATTGCCTACATTTGCTCTCAAAGAGCTATCGGAAACATATCTGAGCATTCATTGAGCCGAGTAATCTGGTTAATCTTTAATTATCAGCTCAACACGGCAGCTCGTTTTCACGCGTCAATGATCATCATTTGTGAAAAATTCTTAATGACGTAACTAACAGGAGTAAAAGAAAATAATTTATCATTTAAGTACCATAATTATATTATTTCGGTAGCCTTTTTTTATCACCACTGCTTTCAAAGCGGTGAAAGAAAACATCGTGAAGAAACCGGAAATCCGTGGAACCAAAAATTCAAATTAACATTTCTTTGAATTTTTCGCTCTTTTTTTTTTTACGTGGGCCCGGTGTGGGTTGGTGGATTACTCCCTCTCACAGAGAGAAGGCCTGTGTCCCAACAGTGGGAACATTATAGACTGACTATGCTTGGGCTTATGCTATGTATTTAAGTTCTAAAAACTGAAATTGAAAATGAATCGACGTTGTCGTTAGTACCTCATCATCACATACATTGAAACGTGACTACCCGGAAAAACATGTCATTAATGGTTCAACAATTTAATTTTAAATGCATCATTTCATTTTGCTCATTGCATCAGACAATTTCATGCGCGGCGAACCAATAATTGTGTTGTTTTAAAGTAATAATCGAAATACACGAGTAAATGATGTAAAGTAAATACCACGTTAATTATTAAATTATATCATTTAATTTCTTAAATTACAATAGTATTTACAATTAAAATATAATAACCTAACTTAACTAAAACTAATAACAAACAAAAAAATGGCATCGAAAAATTCCTCCGCATCGCTGTCGACTGGTAATGTACCCAAGAGACTGGCGGCATTGCCACGTTGTATGGCAATGCTTAGCCTCTGCCCAAGGTAAAAGCCAGCCCTTGGGTCACGGGAAGTGTCGTTAATTTAATTACCATGTGTATATTGCCACATATACATCGTAAGGGGAAAATTAAACACATGAGATGAATATAAATTAAGCGGACACTGCAGCGTCTTGCCGAGAATATAACACGGCAATAATTTGGATACCATGTGCGGTGAAAATAATTGTTATTTCTAAATTACTGTTCTAGCTTAATGCTTTATTGCTGGTGTATAAGTTGACGCGGCATTCGAAGGACCAATACGCGGGGATGTATTTTTTTCTTTTTTGTTTTTTGCGGGGTTGGAAATATTGGACGACACACAGAATTTAGCAAAAGGGAATATGAGGTTATGAGTGAGAAAATAGGGATGGATGGACTTACTTGAGAACCTTCTGGACGAAACAGGTTGACTCAAGGACAGCCTTCGCATACGTCCCACGTGCTCACTGACTTTCTTCTTCTCACGATGATGCACTATCACTTGGTTTTTAAATGTGACACTTGTGTCGGCCAACACTTATAAAATAAAGAGTTTTTGAGTTTTTTGATATAGTAGCGGATTATTAGCGGCGCGGCGCGGAGCGTGTGCGGTTGACTCAAATCTCATCGCAAGAGTGTTTTTTTCAAATCACAGTGGATTTATGCTGCGATTGGCTATCGCTGCGGCGGAAGCGCCTCTGATTCGGCGCGTGTGATGAGCATCCCTCTCGTTCTGTTGTATAGGAATTGGGAGGGAAGGAAATATAGCTCAAAACTGCGGTCGGCATTATTATAGTAAACTTATTACTAAAGCTTGCGCGAGCAATTGCCTTTGCAGGCTCGATGAAATATCGAAACATCGATATATATTTTTATCGAAAGCAGATTTGATGCAGTTATAGTAAATTGACTGACTGCTATTATTTGTTATGCAAAAAGCGTACTTACTTTGACAACCTGCAAAAACAAACATTTATACAATTTTATAATAGTAACTTTAAATACGGTAGTCACAAGCAAACATCACAAAATGACTCCCATTTTTCCCAATTTAAAAGTACAACAAAAACAAATCCAACCATAACAATACGACCTTTCAACTTGAATTTACGTTAAAAAAACAATAAAACTCTTTCACAAAAAACGAAGCTACTAAAAACAAAACTTTCGGTAAATAATAGGTAAAATTAAAAAAACCCCCAACACAAATAGAGCTGATGACCTTGAAACGGCTGAGCCGATTTTGATAAAACATGTCTAAGAACCACCGCTAGAAAACCTGCTATCAAATAAAAAAAACCGCATCCAAATCGGTTCACCCGTTTAAGAGCTATAGTGCCACAGACAGACACACACACATAGCGGTCAAACTTTTTGCGTCGGGGGTGAGAAACATGAAACTTTCACGACCAGCGGGGTAATTGTGTAACACACTTGAAGTGGCAATCAATCGCAATGCCTTTCATAGTTACATCCATTGCTTCAAAGGTTTGAAAAGTTCGTCAGCTCAGCAACGAGAATAACGAAATGAATGGCTATTATATTACCTAAGACACAGATTTCTGCTCATCATTTTATCTACGAGATTAACGTAAATAAGTGTGAAAGATTCTGACTGCCTCGTTTGTCTAGTGGTCACAAGCACTACAGCTGACAATGAGGTCCTGGGCTCGATTTCCAGGTCGGGAAAAGTGGATTTTCCATAAGAAATTTCTCAGTAGCAGCCCGGAGTTTGGATTTGTGCCAGGTTGATGGCAATAGGCTCGCCACTTATTTATGACATGGGATGTAAAATGAAAAATTGTCAAAATTAAAGGCATTGCTATCGATTGCAATTTTATGTTTGTAACGCAATTACCCAGCTAGACACATTGCGAAGGTACATTGGAATAAGGTAATCCATTATGTGAAAGTTTTGTGGCTAGGTATTGACGGTTAGACACTAAAGTCTAGTCATAAGTTGTATTAGAACTTGCTGTTACAGAGTCTGAAGAAAGTTAGACAATCGGATACCGTGTCAAGTAGTAGAACGAGACTGTATTTTCATTACTTTTAGCTAAAAAGTATTAAAGTTTAAAAGAATTTCCAATATTACTAATTCTTTACGGGACGAAACCTAAACTACGCTTTGTTTTTAACCGAATTCACAAAAAGGAGGAGGTTCTCAATTCATCTGTATGTTTTTTTTTTTTTATGTGTGTTAGCTCATAACTTTTTTCTGGATGAACTGATTTGGATGATTCTTTTTTATTTGATAGGTGGTGCTTCACATGTGGTTCCATTTAAATTTGGTCAAGGTCTGACCAGTAGTTTTTGAGTTCTCTTTAATATTGCATATTTTTTCCACTTAGTTTATATGGATGATGTGTTAATAATTTCCTGTCACTGTTATTTACACACCAAGTAGTGGTATACGAATTTGTGTGGCGTAGGTATCGCAACTAAAAAGTGAAAAATAATAAAAAGTTTTTTACAAAAAAACAACCGACTTCCAAAAAAACACTAAAAGACGTGAAAAATAACTTTAATTTCGGAAGTCGGTGACCAAAAACGAAAATACAAAACCAGACACCGACTTCCGAAATTAAAGTTATTTTTCACGTCTTTTAGTGTTTTTTTTTTTGGAAGTCGGTTGTTTTTTTGGTAAAAAGGTTTTTCTTGTTTTGTTGTTTACAACGAACACTTCGCGTGCAGCGAAGGACAATATGGTAATGCAAATCTACAGCTTGAGCTTAAGACAAAAATAAACTATTCAATCTTTAACTCCTTATCCCAGCATTATCTTATAAACCTGTTACGAACATCGTCCATATTTCAGTATAAACTAAATTCATAACATTAGTTTATGCTATAAAGTGGAAAACCGATACTCCCAAACATTATCAACTTACTCAGTCTTGGGCATCCTCACTCATTAAGGAGCCAACGTGTCGACTTGCACAACATCGTAACTAACATGTTGTTCATAAAATAATACTAGGTAGATAATCTTGTAGGTACAATCACCTCACGAAATTGATCAGTTTTGGACCTTGTCAAGCGTCATGACGCCATTTTCATCGTCCAAAATGACAAGGTTTTCAAGTATGATTAACCCTCCCTTCGAACGTGGATCCACGCGAGACACAATTACTTTTTAATTGTTTCTGTAATTACCGCATTCAACCGGTTAAAGTTTTCGAAAATTGACCGTACGTTTACTAGAAGACAAAATAATACAATGCCAACAAAATTACGTAGCGGAGCTTACGTAGCGGAGCTTACGTAGCGGTTGGCGTAGCAATGACAATATCTCAGTGCCAGCTACGCCCGCCGTAGCAAACGCGTGGTCTTTGTTTCGTAGCACGACTAGTAATATTTTCTAAAGTAGGTTGTTAAAGGGGGATGCACTAACGTAGCCAGCCCCAGTTGTATATATTTTAATAATAATACTTCTGTAATAGTACATTACTGCCGCAGTCTGTAATGACTGCGTTGTGGGCAGCACTGATGGTGCCTGAAAGTGGAGCGTAGCGCAGCTCCAGGCCAACACAACGCGGACAGCACTGCACGATTAAGGCTTCATTTTTATGAAAGGTCGATAAAAAAGCTAGACAAACGTTTTCCGATAAAGTCTTTCGACTTTCTGTCGACTTTCCATTGTAATAACTTTTCTTAGGCCTGCGGGGTAGTTGCATAACGCACTAACAGTAGGAATGGCTTTCATTTTGATAGTTCAACAACATTCATTACGTTCTTTACGTTGTTAAGCAGACAATTCTTTCTTTTTGTGGGAAATCATCAAATAACAAAAAAAAAAAAAAAAAAAACAATATCAATAATTCAAATAATAATAATATCAATAATTTTTATGGCGTACATAATAAAGAGTATTCTATTCTATTCTATTCTATTCTAACCTTTCCCGCTCGGGGCAGAGCGGGAGGGCGTGTCAGACTTTTACTGACTAAAACTCACCCGTGTTCCTTCAGTTGCCTGTGTGCCAGGTCCACGGTAACCCTTTCGGACGAACACGCAACCCCTGCAAGCATCGGCCCTAATGGATCCCGTCAATGTGTGCTAACATCTCTTTGAGGCGCGCGTGGAACACAACGCACCGTCGACCCGGGTCTGGTATTTACCGGGCGGCGAGCTGCCCATTGCTCGCCGTCCGCAAGCCTGCGCCTACAGTGGCCGCGAATCGGCTATCGACTCTCTACGCCCAAGGTGTCTCTTCTTGCGGCGACTAGGGGCGTGAGGGCGCAACGATTGCCTCTCCCTCACGCGCTCCGCCTCCCCCTTCGCGAGCATTACTGCTTCGCAGAAGGAGGTGACGTCTTCCCATGCCCTCTCGCTCCTGGACCAAGCCCGACGCGAGAGATCGCCGCCGCTGATTGCCTCCGCGAGGACACGGTGGTGCTCCGCCCAAGCCGGGCAGACCACCGTATGCTCCTTGTCCTACGGGCGATCCACACAGTGGTAACACCCGGGCGTTTCCTCCCGCCTTATGCGAAACAGGAACCTCCCAAAACAACCGTATCCGGTGAGGACCTGCGTCAGACGGACGGTAAGGACGCCGTGACGCCTCTCAGTCCACTCCTCAAAGAGGGCACTTACTGCCGTAATTGTGGCGTGCCCAGCGCAATTAGGGTGCAGTTTGTATTTTTCTTTGACTTCGGTGGCAATAAATTTTCAATAATTAATTTCGCTTCCTTTTGAATGTCCAGCGGTGATAAACACAGTGAATTTTCCCTTGAAGAGTTCATCTATACTAAATTAAGTTTTATTAGGTGAGTTTTTTATTTTATTTTAAATATCACGAAAGTTGATGGAAAACAATATGGAGAATAGAACAAATATTCACGGTATCGTTTTTGTTTCTTTCCCGGGCTTTTGTTTGTTTTAATTACGCAATGATGATTGTACTGCCTGTACCTATACAGCCAAATTCTGAATAAAATCTTTTGCACCTGACTATTTTTGTAACAAAACTCGACAATAATGTATTTTCAAAGGAAAATGCTGGTGGCTCAAACTCACCAGCAATGAAATTCCATACAACTTTGCTGGCACCTATTCAAATAGCGCGGAAAGGTCGACCTTGCTCAAAAAAGGTTCTCAAAATAATGACCACATTACAAGCGTTTTTAACTAAATACATATTTGCTACGTTCCCGATCATAATTTGATCAACATACAAACTAATTCCGACCTACAAAATGAAAAAAACGAAGAAATTTTATATCGCGCATGATATCCTGGCGCTTTCGCCTTAATGTGAAGGTTTTATCGAGATTCTGACTTACCACAACTGTTACGGGGACCTATATGCGTCGGTCTGTCGGTAATTAATCGCCCTAGCGACAATCACCAAACACAGAGAAGCAATTAGCTGAGCACTCTGGAGCAATATCTGTCGATATCAGATACTGTGTCGCTACAGACTCCTTTTGATCCCACGGTCCATCAATTCTAGTAATCGCCCGTATTACAGTTTACATTACGTAAACAGATTTATCTAGTACAGTAGCCATTTATGCACCAATCCATTTTTTTGTAAATAACATAATACCACGTCTGTGTTACGACGACTGATTGTCCACGAGGTAGGCAGAGGTGTCAGTAAAAGAAAGAAAGAAATACATTTATTTAACACAGACTAAAACGCACACAACACAACATATACAAGTAAAAAAGAAAAATAAAAAGTGTAAAGTGCGTTGTGAGAAATTAGCAGGAAAATAAGCCAACATTTTTTCAGTTATGTTTTTGTATCATGATATAGGGGGCGAACCAAATGCCATCATCCGGGCACAACTCCAGACTATGCGTTGCTCCAGAAAGGTTCTTAATAGAGAAACCTAAAAACAGTTTTCCCGACAAGAGGATCGAACTTAGGAACCCCAGTTATTCCTCTAAATTGCCTACAGAAAAATTTAGAGTACCACAATAAATAAAAAACAAATGAATTTTCATAAAATATTTTATAACGAAAATTAAATTGTATTAAGTCTTCCATTAGGCGTCACGGCTCACACTCAGAATTATGAAATTTTAATTACAGTTCGCATATTAATTAAAAGTTGACTCTTTGTAATGAGTCACGTAAATATTTTCTGTAGCTCTCAGACGTACGTTCACATAAAAGTACCCTTATGTACAGTTAACAAAAGAGTTTGTAAAGAAAAATAAACAAAAGCAAAAACATTTGCTGGGACACGTACAAAAGAAATAAACACAATCAATCTGCCTAGACTCTTCCCAACTATATTGGGGTCGGCTTCTTATCTAACCAGATGCAGCTGAATAGTATTTTACATAGAGCAATTGCCTATCTGACCTCCACAACCCAAGGACTAGGTAACATGTTATGTTGCCCCTTGCTAAGACTGATTGTCAGACTTTCGGGCTTCTAACTACACACAAAGACTGTCAAAATTCTACGAATGACAGCCGGGACCTACGGCTTAACGTACTTTCCGAAGCACCAGGGTCTCGATATGTAGGTAATGGATGGTCACCCTTCCGCGAACCAACCGCGACAAACGAAGCTTAACCTTTGATCGACCAGTGCGGCTGTTATCATTTAGGCACGAGCTCCACCATAAAAATATAAAAACAATAGTATTAAAAATACTAATAAAAATGATAGTCCTGGACGTAGCCAAAGGGGCATAATTCAGCATAGTGCTGCGACATTTAAAAAAAGTGAACTCAAAAATAACATCCATTTTTGAGAAATGCTAATTATCATCGTTTTAAACTTCAGAAACTTTTAGACTGACGATGTCAACTACATGAATAGGTATTCTGAAAAATTCAGCACGTGCTCAAAACTAAATAAAAAGCAGTCAAGGTTAGCTGCCTGAATACAATTTTTTTTTGTTGACTGTATATACAAAACATTTGAATGAGCCTTTCAAATATACCTTACATTGTTTCAGTTAACATTTTTAATTTGTAACGAAATGGTTACAATTTCGTTACGTGCTAAGTGGTATTGAAACTTTATGTTAAAAGGTTTTTCTAGCAATGAATATAAAAGTTCCAACGATGTTGTGTAACAGAATGTTACAGCTAGAATGTTGTAGTGACAATTCGTTATAACAAATATTGCACCACAAATCAAGCATCATCAACGTATTTTCTTTCTTTTATTTCCTTTCTTTCTTTTCTTTCCTTTCTTTTCTTTATTTCTTTTCTTCTTATCATAATTCTCCTGCCCTTATCCCAATTTATTTGTGGTCGGAACAACATGTATTTTTCTTCCACACTTCTCTATTAGTCGTCATCTCAGTAGTCTAGCCATATCATCTTTCACACAGTCCATCCACCACCTCTTTACAAAGAAAAAAAAAAATGTAGATCTTTTGGCCAATCAAGCTGGGTCAGATGGTTTTTTTTTAAGTGTTCCTCCATTATATACAGATTATATAAGATTAATAAAACAGCAGTGTACAGATGTGTGGAGCGAATACTTTAACCAGAGGTCAACAGAAAAGGGAATTTGGTAGAAGACCATCCAACCACAGCTTCCAGTGTTCCAGTTGGACTGATCAAAATGTGCTTAGCAGAAGTGATTTAGTTATGGCACTAAGACTTCGTTCCGGTCACATTCCATCAAAGAAGTTTGGTTTTCTGATGAAAAAGGTTACGTCACCCAACTGTGAAGAATGTGGAGTAGTCGAAGATGTGCAACATGTTTTGATGTAGTGTGTACGGAATGAACCTTTGCGATTTAGCTTACTTGGTCCAACAAATAAATACGACATTGGAGAGTGTAATGCTATCCTGGCTTGTCCAATAATGGAACAAGCTAGAATATTGTACAAACTGGCAATTTTTTAGTTTAATGTAAGTGTTTACTGTTGTTACTTCTAGTTACTTGTGCTGATGTTACAGGGTGACGTTATCGTTCAGCGATAAACCCTTAAAAACAAGAAAAAAATATTCAAAAAAAACCTATTTTATTTCACATAAACCTACATGGGCACTTATGAAACATCAGAAACTAGGTGCACGGTTCCAATTGGTCGTTTGCTATTGAGAAGAGCCGGCAAGAAACTCCACGATTACTCTTTTAAAAATAATTGGCTTTCACAATGTTTTCAAATTACAGTGTTAATAGGTATGGAAGGACAGTTTAGGCCTGTCAACAAGTACCAGGTACTTAACAAAATAGAAAACGATCTACAAATCTACAGTCCAAAAGTTAGGTCTACAACGTTATTTTGTTCTTCCCCTACTCATATAGCCCTCCACATTCGTACACAAAACTTTCCTTACGACATTTTCCTCATTCTCTGACTATACCGTGAGCACCAATTTCCAGACAACTTTTTAGTCACCGATGCCACTTTCCGACTCATAAACCAATCAAATTCGAAATATCTTTTTCAGAATTTCAGTTGTACGGAACATGGTTAGTCAAACTATTTCTACTGTAATGGTTCTATTATAAGAAACAGTGGGGCTAACGCGAGTTTGCGTGGTTTTAAGCAAAGATAAGGCTACCATGCGGGCGATTTCCGATGTTTCGGCAAATATCTAGTTTTCAGCAGACAATACGAAATCTAGAACTATTTACGATACAATGTACACAATTCTGCAATTTCTTCAAGACTAAACAGCAACAAGACAAAAGTTATAAACAAACTCAACCAGAGTAAACAGATGTTTAAATTCAAATTCTAAAGAAAATCAAACCAAAGATGTAATAACACGAAGTTAATAAAAGTAAAGCATCGTAAACGATACAACACAAAGCGAAACTCAGCCTCATTGGAAAAGTATTTACATTTCATTTCTAGATATTGTTTATTTAAAATAACGTTAAAGTTTTGTCTACTGTTTATCTATGAAATTGCTATTTTTATACAAACCAATCCTAACCTATTTATGGAACTGTCACACGTTTCTATTCGTAATCGACGGGATGATAAATTATGCGTACCAAAATCAACCACGGCATTTATGCATAAAAGTATTTTTTGTTTAGCACCAGTCATCTATAATAAAATCCCAAAACCTATTAGACAAATACCTATTGCTCTGTTTAAAATACATTTAAAAAAATATCTCATAGCCAAATTATACCATATCGGAATTTTTAAATGACCGCAATTAATTAAATAGATTCCTATTAGTTACGACATTTTCACAATTTGGTCCTCAAATATGTAAAAGCAATACTTTCCCCTTTTTAGGGTTCCGTAGCCAAATGGCAAAAAACGGAACCCTTATGGATTCGTCATGTCTGTCTGTCTGTCCGTATGTCACAGCCACTTTTTTCCGAAACTATAAGAACTATACTGTTGAAACTTGGTAAGTAGCTGTATTCTGTGAACCGCATCAAGATTTTCACACAAAAATAGAAAAAAGAGCAATAAATTTTGGGGGTTCCCCATACTTAGAACGCAAACCCAAAAATGTTTTTTCATCAAATCCATCCCTGTGGGGTATTTATTTATGGATAGGTCTTCAAAAATGATATTGAGGTTTCTAATATTTTTTTTTTCTAAACTGAATAGTTTGCGCGAGAGACACTTCCAAAGTGGTAAAATGTGTGTGTGTCCCCCCCTGTAACTTCTAAAATAAGAGAATGATAAAACTAAAAAAATAAATATGATATACATTACCATATAAACTTCCACCGAAAATTGGTTTGAAAGAGATCTAGTAAGTAGTTTTTTTTAATAAATCCTAAACCGCAATTTACCTTT
This sequence comes from Griposia aprilina, assembly GCA_916610205.1. Taxonomy (NCBI): domain Eukaryota; kingdom Metazoa; phylum Arthropoda; class Insecta; order Lepidoptera; family Noctuidae; genus Griposia; species Griposia aprilina. The sequence continues at coordinate 4,389,303 of OU744301.1, read as the reverse complement.
TGCTGCTACGGAACCCTTCATGGGCGAGTCCGACTCGCACTTGGCCGCTTTTTTAATTAGCATTAGGATTGTTTTTTAATTTTATAGTTTGTTATGTAGACTCAAATCTTTTATGGTTTATTCAAAACCAATAATATGTTGTTTTTGTACGCCATAATATGGCAAAACATGCAGATCTACCTGTTATTATTTTAAGACCTTGCACATATTATATGATGTATACTCGTGTTTTACAATAAATATATTCTATTCTATTCTATTCTACTGCATATGCAAATGCCATCAAGACAGCACATAATACTACCAAAATACATTATTATTCTGGAAAACGCTTAATGTCAATATGCTTTTGTCATGTAGCGGCACAATAAAAAATACTTTACTAGAAATAATATCGCAACACGAAATCAAACCAAACAATAACGTAACCAACTTCTTAACACGTTTGATTAAAAAGTTGTTTTCTTAGTTTGTGACAAATAACAACAAATCAATAAAAAAACGAACTGTAATTAGAAAGAGAGACGATAATGCACTGATCAATGCACAAGTTAACTGAGTTTCTCTTTTTTTTCTTTATAAAAACTATTACAGAACCAATTGGAAAGTTTAGAACTGGTTTCCATTATGTACGGTCTACGGCAACGTTCGATGTGATCGAAAAAGTTTTTATTTAAAGTCGTTTAATAAATACTCCTTTTTGAATTAAATGGTATAGGTATGTAAACAACTCAAGCATTGTTTAATTACATCAAAGTGGTCTTGATGAAAAGTTGTGATTGCCTGCAGCGCACTGATGTTGTAAACCTGCAGCACCGAAGGTTTTGCCAATACGTTCTTGAATTCGGCAGAAAAACTGAAATTTCACAGTTACCTGTAATTTAATCGTTATCCATTTTTTTCAAACTGGAACACAGAAATGCTACTTGCCGGCAAAAATAATGTAGATATCGGTGTAAAACATAACTGAACGAATATCTTTAAGAAAATCTCTCGCATACTATAATTTCCTAGTACAAGTACCACCAATATTACATTAATCGTTTTTCTTTTAGTTCTTCTACGCTGTATAGTCTGTTCCAAAAGTATTTAATTATAATGTAAACAAATGGATCCGAAAACGTACCTCTGGATGCTAATTTGTAGTGCCACTTACAAATTAAATGCTTTGATTTTATTATTTGAATAAATAAACCAGAAACGCTAATTTTAAATCACCATAAACATGTTTTTCATTTGTCTATTGAGGTTTATTTTATAACCTCGATTTTCGTAGGTCTTTCTTCAAGAACAATTTATTAATGTTATACAAACAAGAATTGTTGGAAAAAATGGCGAGACAAATTTTTTAAACTTAAATACAGATAAATGTGATACGGATTCCTTTAAGTAATTGATTGCTTAAGAATCTAACCTGAACAGGGTTTTTTACACTTTCATCAAACGATTCTTTTGGAACAGACTTTACCATCTATAAATAAATCGACACATTCTAGAAACACTTTGTCCCAGAGAATTTAATAACAGCAAATACGGACACAAATCACTGTAGATATCGGTTTCCTAGCCAACAAAGTGTGCTGCAATATCCACATGGTCGCATTACAACTGGCGCGTCACATCCGGCGAGAGACAACATGGCCGCTATCTAACTTCCGGTTTCGCTTCAACGCTACTCTTTGACGGATTTATACGAGTGATCGACGAGTGAAATTGTTTTTTAATCTGTCTGAGTGGAAAATATTTGTTGAAGGGATTAAAAAGTTTGTGTAGGTTAGAAGGCCTTTGTTTGAGAATATAAAAAAAATGGTTTGAATTTGAGCATAATACTTTATCAGCAACAACAGCGGGGTAATTGAATTACACACTTATGGGTAATGCCTTTCATTTAGACAGCTGACCAGCATTCATTTTGATATTTACGTTGTTGAGCAGACGAATTTTCCAAATCTACATGAGGCAATGCATTTCCTTCAAAATCTTTCGGATTGTTATTAAAAGTATGTAACGCAATTAGGGTGAAGCTTGCGCTTGGGGAAAATGAGTGTTGTGGTCACGACCGGAATTACCATTTAAATCGCCAATGCGTTGAATAATTAACTAGTACAAATACCTACTTAAATGAATTCAGCACATGATTCTAGATCCCCTAGGGTAGAAAATTTTCGTCAGTTATCAAAAAAAAAACTGCTGGTTCGTAGAAAAGAGTAAAAATACTACGTACCTACGCGGTAAAAATGAATGGACCAGCTTTTTTTTTAAATTACCTACGACAAATTTCAACGCAGAGGAGTCAGAATCATGTAATTATTTATTGACATAAAACATGTTTTACAACAATGATAGAATTCTCTGACTCCTGCGCTAGTCATAACTGTGTTGCAGGAGCCAGTGTCCTCCCGTAATAAAAGACACAATTTTATGTTTTATGACACAACAAAAATAAATTTAAAAAAAGGAAATAAAAGAGACTTCACTTTATAGGTACCTACTTCTAAACATGTGTAAATCTATATATATATCTATATATATAAAAAATAATCCCTATTTCCCTTGGTCACGCCATCACGCGTGAACGGCTGGACCGATTGCACTATTTTTTGTTGTTGTTGTGTTCCTTATTGTCAGGAGAAGGATCTTATGAAATAAAAAAATAAGGAAGTTGATCGGAACGTTACAAAATTTAAGAAAACTTAACGCCAATATTAATTTTACATAACTGTCAGTTGTTTGAAATAACTGTCGGCGATTGACAGAATGCGCGCTGCAAATATCATTTAACACAGATGGATCGGTTGATAAATGAGTCGATAGTTTTAGTTTTAGTCAATAGTCAAAACTAAAACTAAACGACATAATGACATTCCTAGTTAAGACAGGACAACGTCTGTCGAGTCCGCTTGTAAACAATAATTATGGTTCTTCTTTTGCGCGAAAGTATGTTTTTTAGTGTATGTGTGTGTGTAATTGTATTTGTGTGTGTAGTTGAATGTGTGAGTTTGCATGCCCCCAACTGTTTGTTAGGAAGAGGAACCAACTCGGAGCAATGGGTTTCATTTCGACAGTTCAACAACATTCATCACGCTATTAACTTTGTCGAGCAGACAAACCTTTAGAACATAATTATGAAGATAATGAGAATGAACATAAATATAACAATGGTAACAGGTTGTGCATCGATGTCCCACCACCATGTATTTTATGATAGTATTCAAATGGACACTAAAATAACCCAAAACAAGTAAAAGGAAGGACGCGTAAACGAATCACTAAATCTAATAAACTCTCGAGGGTAGACCAACTACTAGCAACTTTATCTAATAAAGGGAAGGTACACTAATAAAATAATTAAGGCAAACTGTTGAAGGATCGATTCCAGATTCAGGGAAATAGTAAATCTTCTAGAGTTACGAGATCAATTGCTCTAAGGCAATCAAGGGATATAATTTGAGAACATTTATCTTGAGATAAGAACATATTTTATTTCGCATAATAAACATTTGTTAATTTCTATGAGATACATTAAAACTAGCTTAACGCGCGGCTTCACCCGAGTGGAGGTCGGAAATTATCCCACGGGAACGTCCTACCGGGTTATAAAGTATCCTATGCCCTAATCCAGATCATGGTGTACCTGTGCGGCTAAATTTCAGCAAAATCCGTTTAGTCATTAGGGCGTGAAATGGTAACAGACAGACAATTGCTTTCGCATTTATAATATAATATAAAGTTAAAGTGGATATGGATAATATGACCTAACTCCAATCTTTTAATTTTATTCTCTCGTATAGCACGAATTAAACGATTAAGAATAACTCTTGTAATGATTATAATATTAACCAATCATGAGAAAACGGGCCTGTCAGTCCAGAGGGCCTAGACAAATGGCATTCGCTTCGGAGCGATTCTATTTCTACAATCGCTATCGCTTTCGCTAATGATTCCAAAAACTAGTGATAACGCTCGTCAAAAAGTGTCCCTTGGCTATGCATCTCTGTGGAAGTACCTAATCTTTCGACGCTGTCGATTCATTTCTTAATCGAATGTTGTTAACATTGTCTAGCTAATTTTTATTCGTTGACCTATGATCACGTGACATTTCGATAGCTTATGTTAACCCCATACATTTTAACTTTTCTACTAGCGTCATCGCTAATCGAATGTTACTTTGTCTAGGCTCTCTGGATACGCCGGACGTTCATTAAACATTTTACGATCGCCACTCGTGGTAGCTATTTCAGTTGGATCACATAAATTTAATGTAAAAATACCATGGATATTTTTTTATAAGGTCCATGTTTTTGAGTTGGCAATACTGACTATAGCAATAGACCAAAAACCATCGTAATGTATGGACGCTCAGACTTTCAAATAAAAAAGTCACAGCGATTACGAAGAACACATGTTATCAGCAAAGAACCGACGCAAACAGATAAGAAAATACCTACATTGTATGAAGCGAATATTCCCCGCAGTAACTCCTAGAGCCTCAAGCAAGACATTTTGATATTTTATGTCCCAAAGATGGCGTCAACGTAATGTCATTAAATTGTAGCGGCGGCGTCTACACAGTGGCGGAATTGCATGTTTTGGCTTAACTGCTTTGTGATCATAATTGGAAGATTAAGATTAGGATGTTTATTGCTTATGGGTATGATTATGGTTGTAGTCTTCTGTTTCATCTTACTTATATACTTGTATTTACTCTTAAAGAAGTGGTGCTATGCTTCGCGGGTTGTTGAATCAAGTATAGAAAGCAATTGGGTCAGATGAATCTGTATGGTGAATTAAAAAAGGCATTATTTATCTAACACAGGACTGCAATAGGAGATTTGTTATTCATTTGTTTCAAGAAAGCGGACTGTACCAATATTAACATCCACTGTATATAATCTTTCAATTATTCCTAAGAATTTGTGGCGAGAAAATGTTTCGTTCTAAAGTTTTAAAACGGTCCTATTTTCTTTTGCAGAAAGAATACACAGCTGTTTATTTAAAGCCAGTTCGCTGTGACTTTCCTGAAAGCGTTTTCTGAACACGTGTACACTCAATTAAACAGAATGACGTAACCTTTCCAAGTGAAAATTGCCAAAAACAATTTACTATCAAGCCAATTAGGGCTGCGGAAAAACTTGTGCTCTCCGCCAATAACAAACAATAGATCGACTATAACGGTCCGCACACACCCGCTATCTATTGCGTACCCAACTTTGTGTAGCAATTAACACCACCCTGTATTGTTTTTATCGCGGCCATTTTGTACGGAAACTTTTGTGGGTAGGTTACATAGGTAGAAAGTTTTAAGTACTTAATTATACTTGACTAAAGTTGAGTTCCGGTGCAATTACAGGCACATCAGACTTTTAGAGCGTTTTTTTGGGTGGGAAATCATCAAATGACTTCTCCCGCTCTGGGCGGAGCGGGAGCGCGTGCCAGACTTTTACTGACTAAAACCCACCCGTGTTCCTTCAGTTGCCGGTGCGCCAGGGTCACTATAACTGTTTCCAACAATCCGCGACCCTGGCAGAAACTTTTTGGCCTGTATTCTAAAAAGATTTTTTCTTTATAATCTCGATTTTAGCATAGTTAAATACTTATGAAAACCTTCATCTTTTAAGAGATATTCGCTAAAGAGTTAAGCTTTTATTCATAGAATACTGCTATTGGGGACCGAAACCCTTGTAGCGGTATCAACATCGCCACATGCGAGCTACACGTCATACTGACGTCACGCAAATCCTGCATCGCGCAAGCAGTTTACCGCGCGACTAGCAAATATACAACGTCCCGACATCAACCGTCGGGCAGTTGCCCACCAGACACATAGGACAGTCGGAGGATCCTCCCTTTTCCATAGAGTATGAGTGAGCTTTACACCCTGTTCCTCATACCTCTATACCCTTTTCCCATTCATTCTAGGCGACGTTTAGGGACAAAGGACATGTCAGATTTTTGGGTTTCTACCAGACACCAACTTTCACTCTCGGATTTGAGGATAAACATAATAATCTTATTACAAACCATATATACGTTTAGTCAGTCTACTACAAAGTAAATATTTACTTCTTGGGTGAGAAAATTGAAAGCTGCCCCGATGTGGCAGACGAGAAATAGTTACGATTATGATAATAATATTATGTGACTCTCGTGTCGCATGTCAGATTATGTATCCAGTGGTTAGGGTGGTTCAAAGCATAAGAGACAGCGATAATATACATTTTATAGCATATTTTCATGTTCATAATCAGACACACTCAATTTTTCAACAAAAAAAAACCACGCGTCGGATACTAAACTATAATTACGAGTATATGGCTTTTTCTTAGAGAATATGAAGTTGGTTTGAGTCATATTTACATATTATGAATGTATGGTATTACTATTAAATCCCTAGAGCTCATGCTCCACTGTGTGAAGAACTAATTAGATTAAACTTCTCCAAAAACAGTGCTGTTTAGTCTAAAGATTCAGTACCTAATGGGCGTTTCTTCATTAGCTGGCCCGGCCCAACACCGATACCGACACCGACAGTACTCAACGACACTGCACCGACAGCTACATTCTTCATTTGGCCGACACGACACGACGGCTTTGTCGGCTTTGCTCCCACTTGTGTCGGGCTGGCATCGTTACGTATGTGTTGTGTACCTACGCTAGCTTCTATGTGAGCGTGCGTGCAGTATAGATGTTCTGTGCTGTGGAATGACAAAGCCGTCGTGTCGTGTCGGTCAAATGAAGAATGTAGCTGTCGGTGCAGTGTCGTTGAGTACTGTCAGTGTCGGTATCGGTGTCGGGCCGGGCCAGCCAATGAAGAAACGCCCATCCAAAGGTTGAAAAAAAAATGAGGAGAAATAATGCAAAGAGGGGAAATAATGCAAAGAGGAATATTACTAATTATCTAGAATAAAAATATTCCGGTAAGCAAGGAAGCCAAGTGATAATCAACCTCATTTGCCATCCAATATACAATTTAAAGATGCTCGAATATAAAGTCGATGTAATGATAAGTCACAAACGCTTCGCCCACGACCATCATAAAAGTCTCAATGACTGCCTCAGTAGACTTTAAAAGCCGTAAATCATGACTTACGAGCGAAGATAAGGGCTTTATTACTATGCATTTCTTTTTTGCTTTCATTACTAAATCCTTGGAAATTAATAAATTAAAAATAGATAATGACATTAGGAGATTGACGTGTAAAAGTGTTTGTAAAATACTATTTACAGATATAAAGTCATTTAGCATCATTTAATACAAAAAAAGTTCGTTTTTTTTTGTGTACGTTTTACAAACTATCATAATATAATAGTATAACAAAATGTAAAAAGTAGCGAAATATAGAAAAAGCTCAAAAGCTCAAAAGTCTGACAACCAGTCTAACCAAGGTGGTCAGAAAGGCTCCATTTAAAATACTGGGATTCAGCTGCATTCGGTTAGACTGGAAGCCGAACACAAAATAGTTGGGAAAGGGCAGCAGATTGATTGTTACGCGTTTTGTTTGTTGTTGTCACTTTTATTATCTGCCTGACGACGCCTGCAACCAGGGCAGCGGTTGCGAGGGCTGCGCCCTGCATGTGGCCCTACATGCGCGGCGTCTCAGGTTCCGAACGCGACTGCGCTGCACTCGTCAATCTGTGACATTCTTCAGTGACATTTTATAAAGTGTAAATCATGTGTAAATAGTGAAAAATTGGTTGTGTCGTTTATTTTTTTTATGTGTTTGTTTTTAGTGCATGTGTTATAGTTAGTTTATATTAATTTTGATAGGTAAGTTTAATATATGATCAATGACGGCAGTTGCGACGCCGGAAACAGTGCCAGTCAACCAGTCACATCGCTCGATGTCCAGCTGGTGCGATGCCCGTATTGCTCACAGGCACGCTTTTTTAAAGGCGAACGGGGGCTGAGGATACACTATGGAAAGATCCACAGATCACATAGTGTACCATTGTGCCCCCCAGCTGCATTCCCAACACCAACACCTCCAGACCAAACCTTGTGGCAAACACTAACAAAATTAAAAAATTCAACCCCGGCTTTAAAGAGAGTTCCCCGGGGCGCGAGACGGTTGGTTGCGTTAAATTTGGCGCGATGTCTCCGTCTTGTGACCCAGGAGAACTCACAAAGTGCCTGGGAGCAATTACTTACCTGCCCTTATAGGATTCTACATGTGCAAAAAAATTTGACACCCAAAAAAACACTAACTAACCAAATTAAAGACAATTGTAACAATTCGACCCTAATTTTAGATCCAAAATTACCTAAATTTTACAACAGGCTTATGTTCACATGTGGAATCCAAATTAAGTGAAGGTGACATCAAGGGCGCGGCCAGGATACTGTTCAGCAGCGATGTGGTGGCGCCTTACTCTCCAGAAACGCTAACAGCTCTAGAGAGTAAACACCCAGCGCCTGCGGATGGTCTCACCTTTCCCGACCCACCCGACCCTCCCGATGTTAATTCACCCTTCCTAAACGTTTCGGCCCCCCAGTTGATTGCAGCCGTGAGCTCTTTTCGAAGTGGTTCCGCCGGCGGCCTCGACGGCCTGACTCCACAACATTTAAAAGATCTACTGAGTTCAGGCGCCGGGGAAGCTGGTGAGTCGCTTTTGAAGGAGCTTGCGGCTCTGATTAACCTCATGCTCTCCGGCGGTGTGAACGAGGCCGTCGTCGACGTCTTGTATGGGGCCAACCTAGATGCCCTGCGCAAGAGGGACGGCGGCATTCGTCCCATCGCTGTTGGGTGCACCTACAGGCGTACGGCAGCCAAAATTTGCTGTAAGCTGTATAGCGAATCGCTTACAGCTAAGTTTCAGCCCCTACAGCTTGGTTTTGGCTCGAAAGGGGGCTGTCAGGCTGCCGTACATGCCCTTTCCACCTTTTTAAACTCCAACAACGGTGAGGTCATCCTCAAGGTTGACGTGAAGAATGCCTTTAACTCTGTAAACAGGGACACTGTGTTGGCTGAAGTCAAAAAGGAACTACCCGAAATTTATGTTTTTTGTGGCAATGTTACAGGTACCCTTCCAAATTATTATACAAGGACAATGTTTTGGAATCTGCAGTAGGATGCCAACAAGGTGACCCTCTCGGGCCAGTCACTTTCAGCTTGGCTATTCACCCAATTATCCAAAAACTAAATTCAAAATTTAACGTGTGGTATTTAGATGATGGAACGCTAGGAGGTGATGTAGACACCGTTTTGAAAGACCTACAACTGCTCAAACAGCAATTTAAATCTATTGGCTTGGACCTTAACCCCTCAAAATGTGAACTTTACCTTTCTGACATTACCGACAGAGAATTGACCATAGAGAAATTTAATGCAATAACCCCACAAATCAAAATTCTAGAAAAAAGTTCACTGCACCACCTAGGGTCCCCAATTTTAGAAGACAGCTTTTATTCTTTCATCGACGAAAAAATCAAAAACTTCAACGAAATTTCGGACAGACTTTCCAAAATTAATTTACATTCGGCATTCACCCTGATTAGATACTGTTGTTTTGGTCCAAATTTTATATATTTTCTACGTTCCTCCCCTTTATGGAAGCAGCCACATCTGTTGGACAAAATTGACAAAATTATTCGCAGCACAGTAACGTCCATTTTAAACGTGGCCTTGGACGACCGAGCGTGGCTTCAAGCCACACTACCCATCCGTTTTGGTGGCCTCGGCGTCCGCAAAATTACCAGTATTAGCTTACCGGCGTTCCTGTCCTCTGTTCACAGCACCGAAAAGTTAACCAGGAAAATTTTAGCCCCCTCCCTGGTTGACTCTGAAATGCCGTGCTTGACTGATGCGGTGAACGCCTGGACAGCGGTTTGCCCAGATACAGATCGGCCCGTGAACCCATCTTCCCAGAGACAATGGGATGAGCCGCTCTGCAGGTTGGTACGGTATAAACTTATCAATACGTCAGCCAATACTGCTGAGCGTGCCCGCCTGCTGGCTGTGGGAGAATGGGAGTCGGGCCTCTGGCTTCAGGCGCTACCGTCGCCCAACATAGGTACTATGTTGGGTGACACTACTTTCCGGCTCGCTACTTGTCTGCGTCTGGGCGCTCCTTGCGGGGCTCCGCATCGCTGCCAGTGCGGTGAAGCTGTCGACTGCCTCGGACACCATGGCCTATCTTGCAGTAAGAGCGCAGGCCGGATAGCACGGCACGCCTGCATTAATGACATAATCCGTCGTGCTCTTGCCACCGCCGGGGTGCCAGCTGTTTTAGAACCCAACGGTTTGGCACGTGACGATGGGAAGAGACCAGATGGAATGACCATAATTCCCTGGAAGTTAGGCAGGCCTTTAGTGTGGGATGCAACGTGTGTCGACACCCTTGCGCCATCCCATCTTCCTAGCACGGCGGGCTGTGCTGGGGCGGCTGCTGCAGGTGCAGAAAACCTCAAACGGCGAAAATATTCGAATCTTATTGGGAGTTATATGTTCGAGCCGTTTGGTGTTGTAACACTAGGGCCCTGGGGTCCGAGTGCCCACTTGGTTTTTGGAGACATTGCGAAGCGATTGGTCGACTCTTCACGTGACCAGAGGGCTGGCCTATTTTTTGGCCAAAGAATTAGCATCACCATACAACGTGGCAATGCTGCCAGCCTTTTGGGCACTTTTCCTGTCGACAGCGATGCGGACGAATTTTTTGATGCCCTATGATTCTTTTCATTCATTCTTTTTTTATTTTATTTATTTGTATTTAGATGTACATACTATTAATATTTAGTTTAATTGTATAATACCTATGTAATCTCAACACCAGTGTTCGGATTTTGAATACTCAAGCAAAATAGAAAAGGCCTTTTATTCCATGCAAATTAAGTTTTACAAAATATTTAACGATTTTGACGATACCGACGTTTCTTTCCCCTTGGAAATTAAATACTATCTTTAATTTTCCAGTTTGCGGTTTGGCATAAATCAGGGTTTTTACCAAATACCTACCTACTTATTAGCAGATATCTTGCATAGGTGACCTTTTCTGTTGAGGTCATCGCGTATCTATTATGACATTAGGTAATTCCTGATAATATGTACTACGGCTGATTAACATAATCAAATCCACCCTGAACGATAGACGGTGTTTTTTTTTTAATAAAAATTGTTTGCTAAAACATCTTCACTTGAACCAAGACCGACATATTTGTATTCCACAACTTCTGCTTTCTCTGCAATAACAAAGTGAAAGTCTGAATATTGACTATCATCAAATTGTCCCCGGTGAAATTGATTCCTACCTATTTTTAACCGACTTCAAAAAGGAGGAGGTTATCAATTCGGATGTTTTTTTTTTTTTTTTTATGTATTTTCAGGCATAACTCCGTCATATACAGGCGGATTTGCAAAATTCTTGTTTTTGTTTGAAAGGGTATACTCTCGAGGTGGTCCCATTGTCAACAAGTCAGAATCTGATGAAGGAATCCCATGGAAATCGAGGGAAATCTTCAAATTTTACAAGCACGCTGTCTCGCTTGTGCTGCGTTCCGATGCGGTCGCGTTTGCATATTCTTTATATCGGTTAGCGCGGCGCAAGCTGTCGCTCGTAATTTACACGCCATGAGTAGTGAACTAGTGGCGAACGAGCTGCTGGCGTTTCTGCAGCAGAAGCTGGATGTGATGGACGAGGTGTCAGCTGTCCAGATCTGCGCATCGAACTTCAGCGAGGATGACATAGCTGCTGCAAAGCTGTTGTTGTTCAGTGTGCTGAACAAGCGCGACCAGATGGTGTCCCGCCGGCGTGACGGGACTAAAAGGAGCCTGCAGGATATAATCACGCTATTCAAGGAGACCGACCCTGACGACGTGCCGACATTTGTGGCGAAGGAGCTACACAAGCTTCCTCCTGTCACCTTCGACCACGTCGATGTAACGAGTCTTCTGAAGGACATTGTCTTTCTAAAGGCCCGCCTCGCGGATGTGCTGACGAAATTAGATGCATCCCAAAACACTGTCGCTGATTTGCGCAAAGAAGTTAGCGAGTTGCGCAACAGTGTGGCGGTAATTAGGTCACCTGTCGATGCTTCAAACGTAAATGCATGTCGCGGAGCCGGCCTCGATATATCGTCGTCGAATTCCGCGTCAGCAGTTTCGTCGCCAGCGCATACGTCGATTGCTGAGCTTGCAGAGCGCCGCGCCGACGCGCCCCGCAGCCCCGTGCTCGTCACCGCGGCTCCTCCTCGCAATGCCGCCCGCGCCCCTTGCCCCATCCCACTGCCAGTGTCTGTAGCCCCGACGAAACCCCTACTAAGGGATTTCGCTAGCGTCACCGCGAGTGCCCGTGGCGCTCCTAGTATAAAGCCCATGCCAGAGAAGGCGCCGAATAGGGCTGGTAATGATGATGGTTTCGTGACGGTGCAAAGGAGCAAGCGCCGATCGCGAACGAACCAGAACCGCTGTGGCAAAGCTCCTGCGGAGCCTGAAGTGAGCCTGCGTGCCGCAAAGCCGAACACACCGGTGTACATCTCCCGCCTGCACTACACCACTAAGGCGGAGGACATCGTTGAGTACGTGCGCCAAAAGACGAGGTACACGCCCAGGGTACAGTTACTGGAATCGCACCGGAACGTCAACTTCAAGGCGTTCGTCGTGCGTGTACCGAACTGTTATCTACCCCTCGTCATGGAAGAGCACTTTTGGCCGCAGGACGTGGTGTTCCGCCGCTTCCGCGGACAAGTTCCACTGGACAGCATAAAATTAAGCTAGTGCAAAGTGAAGCGCTACTAACATAGTCTTAAGCTTTTTACTAATACAACTTTTGTTTTTATAAAAATATATATGTTTAGGTTAAGGTATTTTTCTATGGGCCTGTGTCGCCTAAAATAAATGGTATTATTATTATTATTATTATTATAGCGATTTGGGTATTTTTTATAGTAACTCGTGCAATGCTCTCGGAAAGCACTATTCGGTGAAGTGGAACTGATAATGATGGCCACCGGATCTACTCAATTATAAGTATTTCACGGGTTACGATTCGATTACTTTAATATGGTTGCTAAGCAATTTATGCTTGTCACAATGAATATGGTGAAATGGTGCTGATAGTGGCGTCACCATCAGCTCCAGTTCTTTTGGTTCTTACCAGGAGAACTCCTCAACAATTAACGTCCCTGCATCAGGAAAAGGAATATTTTGTAAAAGGTGATGAGTAGTTGACATAAGGCTATTGTAACTTTGATAAATTAATAGCTGACTCACTAAAAAGTGAAAAATAAAAACTTTTTGACAAAAAAAAACAACTGACTTCAAAAAAAAACACTACAAACTGAAAAATAACTTTAATTTCGGAAGTCGGTAGCAAAAACTAAAATACAGATCCAAAGACACCGACTTCCGAAATTAAAGTTATTTTTCAGTTTGAAGTGTTTTTTTTTTTGAAGTCGGTTGTTTTTTTTTTGTAAAAAAGTTTTTTTTGCTTTCTTGAACAAATTTTTGGAAATACAATTTTTCATTAAAAGGAAATACATTTAGAAACGTTCATTTGCACCTTTCAAGACCTAAAGAATGCCACTGATGCCGCAATCAACGTAACCTCCTACTGGGCTCAAACAATATAATAATATAACCAAAGTACCGTCCTTATGAAATGAAGAAGAAGAAGTATTTTACATGAAGCGACTACCTTTCTGACCCCCAAAACCCAGTAACACGCCCAGGTATTATCATTGTGTGGGTCGACCGGAGGACACGGTGGAGCATACAGCTGTGGAGTTCTGCCCGGCTTGGGCGGGGCACCGCCGTGTCCTCGTGGTGGCGATCGGCGGCGATCTCTCGCGTCCAGCCCTGGTCGAGGCCACGGTATGGAGCGAGAGGGAATGGGAAGCCGTCACCTCCTTCTGCGAAGCAGTAATGCTCGTGAAGGAGGAGGCGGAGCGCGTGAGGGAGAGCCAAGCATTGCGCCCTTATTCCCCTAGTCAACGCAGGAGGAGACACCGCGGGCGTCGGGAGTCAATAGTTAACTCCGGGCCACCGTAGGCGCGGGATTGCGGACGGCGAGCAATGGGCAGCTCGCCATCCGTTAAGGACCAGGCCCGGGTCAACGGCGCATCGTGTTCCACGCGCGCCTCAAAGAGACGTCAGCATAATTGACGGGGTCTGATAGGGCCGATGCCTGCCGGGGTCGCGGATTGTTCGAAAGAGTTACCGTGGCCCTGGCGCACAGGCAATTGAAGGAACACGGGTGGGTTGTAGTCAGTAAGAGTCTGACACGCCCTTCCACTCCGCCCAGAGCGGGAGAAGTCATTTGATGATATCCCACCCAAAAAAAAAAGGGTAAGTAACACGATACCCCTTGGTATAACTAGTTATTAGGCTTCTGCACAAATAACAGCCGCTAACCACCAACAAACTGCTAAAGCTAAAGTTTACTTATATGAACTTTAAATCGTATTTAAAAATCCCAACAATACAATTGGTAATTAAACGATCGGTTCCCAGGCATTTGTTCGAGAATGCCAACTTCACTAAAAGAGCTACTTTACAGTTTCAACCGTTTCCAAGAACTCAACATACTTAGAAACTTATAGTTTTAGAGATTGCAGCACTTCGCACGCAGAGATAAATAGCTAGAGGATCGAACAAGCAACTTGGCAACTGCTCCTAAGTTGGAACTTGTTAGGAAAAAGTCGTCTAAGTTAAAAACTTATAACTTGTTAAGGCAATGAGAATAAGGTCGCAGTTGCTACGTTCTAGGTGCTAATTCTATGTTCAATTTTCTTTGTATTTTGTATACTAAAATATAGTTGAATACATTCTTGAAATAGGTAAATAAAAAAACTTTATTCTATTGTACTATTCGCGCGAGTGTTTAGTGATTTGAAACGAGCAAATTACTACTCAACACGCTTCAACATAATCATTTTGATCTATCACCATTTAGGCCAAGACTGCATGACGTTATAAAATATATATAAGTACCACTACACCTATTGAAACCTTCGAATAGTCCCAGTTTTACAGCGTTTGTCCACCGCCACCGTCAACGGGACGTCAACGAGAAATGAGATTATTCGAACAGAACGTAACGTCCCGTTTTTTTGCTGAACTGGACCTATTTAGTGCAGCCACGAGGCACACTTTCCTGTTAATTTCTCACTACGCACTTTACACTTTTTATTTTTATTTTTTACTTGTAGGTGTTGTGTGCTCTGTAGTTTGTGCTAAATAAATTTATTTTCTTTCTTCTTTTCTTTTTTCTGTTGACGGACGTGCGGTGGAAACGCGGCCATAATAAATGCATGTATCGCTACTTCAGAGCCGTCATCGTCATCTCGTTCTCCTTAGCGTCCCGTTGAACTCCTGTTGACGTGGCGGTGGACAAACGACCTTAGGCATGAAACTTGAAAGCAATGATAAATTAAATTTGTTTCCGTAAATTGGTTAATTGGGTAATTGGTTGGTTGGTTTCGTAAACGAAAGAAAGAAAATAAATGTATTTGACCCAGGTTAAGGCACACAATATTCACACAAAAACAAAAATTAGAAAAAAAAATACAGTATTGTGTGCCTCACGGCTGCGCCAAATAGGGCCAGTTCAGCATAAATGCCAGACAACTAGTGCCTGACGCTGGTTTACAACTGGACCCTATGTTACGAAGACGTCTTACGAATGCAAATCAGTTTTATAATGTGTGTAAATATTTAAATAAAAAATAGATATATATATATGTCGGAGAAACAGCATTCTCCTTGACATCGTTATTAGTGGTCACGAGTTTAGTGGGCGTCATAAGGGTAAAATGCGAGCACAAAACAAAGTATTCACTGTTTCATACAATTTAAGGGCAGTTGTTTACAACGTTGATAATCACTGCAGGAATCAATATCTCACAATAACTAATTTGCTTAAATAAATTATATTCGAGCAGCAGGTTCGCGATACCAATCTAACTTTATTACTAGCGATCCACCTCGATCGACCACCGTTACTCTAATGAATCCCCACTCCACCCCACCAAAGTTAAGATGGCGCCTCGACCCCACTCTAGATTTATCCTCTGCTCTGATTGGACGTTATACAATGCAGTGACTTTTAATAAAATTAGTTAGATTTACACAATATTAAAATTTAATAAATCAAATCAAATTAAATTAGGATTTAACAGGTTATGTTTAATTAACAATCAACCTTATCAATTAATCGTATGCAACCAACAATCAACTCTCAGTTTATTTCCTCCGACATATATGTATATGCGTAACAAATTTAATAATAATAAAATCTATTAGGTATTTATTTAGAACATAATTAGAGATAATAATATAATGGTTTTTATGGAAAGACATAAAATGGTATAGTTACACAAACAAAGGATTGTCTCCAATAAAGAACAGTTAACTACGTAAATCACAAATTTATATTAATGAAACTTTCAAATTGATCATGTCTAGCTTCCGTTGCACATCTATGAAGTACTGCTGTAGGCACCTTTTAAATGTGTCGATCGTGTTAATTGCTCGAATAGGTGGTCGCAGGTTATTCCACACTTTGGAAGCCGCATAACGGAAGCTACCTCTAAAAGCGGCTGTACTATGCGACTGGGTCGAGAGTTGCTGCAAGCTTTGCCTTCTCCCACATTCTCGTCAACTCGCTATCCAATTCAACGTGTCGTACAGGTAGTCTGGTTTCTGGTATTTAACTTCACCGAACAGAAGGCACGCCAAGTGTTGCTTGCGTATCGATTTCATTCTCAATGTGAAATGTGATGTGTGTGAGCTATTATAGTTATCCATATTTAGATCAAAATTTCAAACTTCACTGAAATTCCATTAACTCGATTCATGGAACCTCCACATATATTAGTTTCAATCTCTGGGGTTTAAACATTATCTCCATTCTCCATATTTGCCGCCATCTTGGAATCGAACACAGATAATTTCGAGGAATTTAAATATTTAAAAGGCCATTAAATATGGCCTGTGCCTTGTTTATCAAAACTTACAAGCGTTTTTTCCTGTACAAATTTTCATTATTACAAACATGTGTTAATCAAAACAGCACGTGTAATCTACGGGTTACAAGTGTCGTTATTTATTTCGCAAGTATATTTTTACACAGGTTTTTCTTTCATTGACTTGAATGTGCCCTGGCGGCTGAGAGTATGTCATGCTCACTCTAATGTCTCGCTGGTGGTGGCGTGTGTGTTGGATCATTAAGTTCCCTTCAAAATGGTTGAGCTGAATGGTGCTGATCCATGCGTCATGTTCGTGAACGGGCGCCGTCAGTGCGGACTGGTAATTTTTTAGCTACCACGGCTTATTTTAATTTAGTTTAATATTTGAATTGCTTTTGTCTTTTTATTACGGACGCTTTTAATGTTCTGCATCGTTCTCACATGCATAATTTCAACATGAACGATGTAATGAATATTTTGTAACCATTTTTTGATTTAAAAGAGTGTCCATGGAGTTTCTTGCCCGTTTTTCTCCATAGGTGCCTACTACGCTTTGGAATGGGTAACTAGCTTCATCTTTCTGACTGACCGACCCCTTGACAATTCAAAAGTGCCTGTAATTGGTTTATTTGAAATAAATGCTTTGAGTTTGAGTTTGAGTTTGAGTTGACACTTGTATTCATTATTTTGTTCATCAAAAAATCCTTTGTAAGTTACAACTTGTAGAAAATCATGGCAAATCCTGAGAGTGACCGGCGCCTCTCCATTCCGTCTTACAAGTTTACGAGTGTTGCGCTTAGTACCGCAATCAAATTTTAAATAACATTTTCTTTTTTTTAATGTTGTCAAGTGTTTCAATTGATGAAGAAAATATTAGAATAACGGAACCTAGAACATATTAAAGAAGAATTGACTACGGTCATAAGGAGATGACCTTAGAATTTAACGAAAGATTTCGAATGAAAGCTGAATAATTGGAGCATTTAATTAACATTTTGGGTAGCCATTTAGAAAGAAATTCTAACAGAAATAACGCCCTGTCAACCAAATTAATATTACAAATTGCTCTACATTGGTTGAGAACCGGAGTTCAATATCATGCTGTTTCTGACATGCATGGTGTAACAAAAGGCAGTGTATGCAATATTAGGCATAAATAATATACTATTCAGCCATGCGTATCACTACATACGTATACTTTATGAGCATCAATTAAAAAACATACAATAAATGGCGGGAAAAGAATATGGCGGCATAACTTTTTGATTTTAGAACTTACAAGTAAAATCTACAAGCGTTAAATTTTACAAACCCTGTAGATTTTATTTGATAAACGTAATTTACACGAACATTTAAAAACTTCCTTGTAAAGTGTCACTTGTGAACTACACGTTCACAAGTGACACTTTGACTTGTAAGTTTTAAATAATAAATGATTTTATTTCTGTAAGTAGGTTTATACAAACACTTTTACACATCAATCATATTTTTAAAACTAGACGAGGTCGGCGTTTCCTATATGACTACTCTGAGAAGAAAGGCCGAAACAAACTCAGACGTCATAGTCTCTTTTAAAGTCCAGACATAATCTTGGTCAGATCATGTGAAGACCATGAAATGGTCTTTTGAGGAATAACCACACAGAATGAGTGGACCTGTCCAGTCAGTGCGCGCATTTGTCACTAATCGTGGAGCTCAACTCAGAACTTAAGGAGCTCAACCACGCGACTGCCAGATTATCATTGAAACTACCTGAGAAAGTGAAAAAATTCAATAAAAAATAAAAGTTACCTACATAGTCCTCACATTCACAATAAATAAACAAAGTACACACAATAAACACAAAATAAAATAGTATTCACAAAGTAAATTGTCATGACATTGTTTATATAATAATTATCAAAATGTCAAAATTTATGTAAAATAAAAAAATAAAAATATAGCAAAAAAAAACAATAAAAAAAAACACTCAGTATGCAAAAAATGGAGCAACTCAATCCCAAGCCTTTTTGTCCTCAATATAATCCTTAACGATATAAAAGGCTTTCTGGCACAACTTACGTTTAATGAATAATTTGAATTTATTAAGGCTTAGATCTTGAACGTGGCTTGGAAGTTTATTATACAAGCGTATACATTGACACCTGAACGAGCCACTTATTTTTTTGAGCCTTGTTGTAGTTATAACAAATTTGTGTTTATTCCTAGTATTTATATTATGGATATCACTGTATTTTTTTAAACAATTTTAATATTTTTATGTGCATATAAAAGATTTTCATAAATATATTGAGAAGGCACAGTCATTACATTAACCTCCTTAAATTTCTCTCTGAGAGATTGTCTCGGACTTAATTTATAAATTGATCGAACAGCTCTTTTCTGCGAAATAAAAATAGTCTGAATGTCGGCGGCATTTCCCCATAACGGAATACCGTACGACATAACACTATGAAAATAGCTAAAGTACACTAAACGGGCTGTCTCTGTGTCGGTTAAATTACGAATTTTTCTAACAGCGTATGCTGCGGAGCTTAGCTTTTTGACAATTTATCTATATTATGTGGGCCCCACTGAAGCTTGGCATCCAAAGTTAAGCCCAAGAATACTGTGCTATCTTCAGGATTCAATTCTTCGCCCTTCATCAATACATTCGTTTTCACCTGTCTAACGTGAGTTTTGATAAGCTTGTAAGCTGCTCTTTGGCTTTAATTCAATTTAATGGAGAAATAAATAATTAAGTGGAAAACTTAATGAAACACGAGCATTTTATTACACGTTCTATTAGAAACATGTATTTTTTATGCAAGAACCCCGAGTCAAAACCAATTTGTAGGGCTGACCTCCTGCCCTACAAACCAGATGAAATGTTAACTCAAGTGTAGAATTAAAATTTAATATGTGAGTAATTTTCTAAATGAGGTGGACCGTTTTCTAAGAGGTTGGAATAACGATCTAGGTCAGACACGGCTTGACATGCCTTGAAAATAAAAAAGTAACTACTCTAATATTCGAGAAATTTTGATTAAAATAAGTAGGTACAAAGAAAAAATACGAAGTTGAAAGTACAAAAAGAAACCACAAAAATTAAGCAAAGAAATAGTCACATAATTAAACACACGAAGTCAATTTTATTTACAAAAAAAAAAAAACGGCTTCGAATGATTTTTATGCAATCAGAAAATATTTTTAAATTAGAACACAAATATATTTATGAGGAAACGAATATAAATCTAACGAAAATACGACACAGCTGATACGTGTGATCACTCCAACGTTTGGCGAGCAAAAAGGGGTCACCTGTTAGACACTTCTTAAAACAAAAAAAACGACACAAAAAAGAGCAGATGACCTTGAAACGGCAGAACCAATTTTGATAAAACATGTCTAAGAACCCCCGTTAGAAAAATTGCTTTTAAAGAGAAAAAACCGCATCCAAATCGGTTCACCCGATTAAGAGCTACGGTGCCACAGACACACACACACACACATAGCGGTCAAATTTATAACACCCCTCTTTTTGCGTCGGGGTTAAAAATAGGGAACACAAAAAAACTAAACGTATTTATTTTTTATTTTTTATTTTAGATGGGTTTGATCTTGACTTTAGTCTAGGTCAGAGATGGCAGAGACAAAGTCGACGATGGAGTGAGCTTACCCAGAAGAAGCCTGTTCACTTTCATTTTAGTCAAAAAACTTATTTTGTTTCGTGAAACAAAAGCATCTCAATTTAGTCGACTACTACGGCTAAATACAGACTGAGGCCTCACAATAACACTGACGTCAGAGATTGGCAAGGCCTATTTTCATCACGCGACTGATTTCCTTTGGGATGGCAGGGACTGGTGGTGTTGCGTCAGCTTGGTTGACGAAAATATCTTCATATTATAAACGAAGCCAGATGTCAGCATCTAAGATCAGCTCTATTGACAATTTGAGATAATAAAAAGAGAAACAGGACAATAGAATTCACAGGAAGGTATTTTTGCATTGTAAAGGAGTCGGTTAGTTAGTCGAAAGTTAAAACTAGTTGTGGGACTTTTAACATAATTGTTGAAATGTAGGTGTACTAAACACCCCTGCCTATCCGTACAGGGAATATAGGTGTAATATGTTATTTATTTATTTATTTAAATGCCTTAAAACTATCATTACAGGTCTTAACCTAATGCGAGTTAGGTTAGGTTAGGTTAGTCTGGGGTGCATGTTGAAGAGCCTCCTCGTGGCGCGCTCTGGGCAACGTCAGCTCCAATTGCCCACCTGCTTTTGGTGGTGGACAATTGGGGCTGGCGGCTAATCTTCAACAAACGGGGAAGGGTCATGGTTCCAATCACCTATCATCCTAGTTGATCGGTGATGAGAACCGGGCTAGGGGCGAGACGGCCAGTCCATTATTGGGGTAGGCCTGGTGGCCATCTAACGTCTACACCCCCTCTGATTGCAGAGGGCAGGTCGTAGGCGTAGATTGGGAGGGGAAGAGGAAGACAACCTCTATAAAAAAAATTAACCCAATCCCAAGGTCGAGCGTGCCGAGGGGATGAATGGCCGGAGGGGATCCAGTCACTAGCGCAGGGGGGGTTAACAGGGGAAAAAGGGACCGCACCCTTCAAAGGAAAAAACTAAAAAATGGACCAGACAGATAAAAATAAACTACCCCAGGGCGGTACCGGCTGCTCAGCAGTCGGAGAATCCGTCACGTTCTCTTCGAGAACGTCAAGCCCCCATTCGTATTCTGGGGGGGGCAATATTTGTCAACCACTTGCCGATGGCAACAAGAGCCGAGGAGGCTCCATACACACCGCCGACACCACCGAACAGCGAGAAAAGGAGCTTCAGACGAATCTGAAGCCCCTGCGCGTGGTGGTCACACCGCTTGCCGTCACCAACGGCAACAAGAGCCGAGGAGGCTCAAGTTCCGACAGGGACCAATCATATGACCTGGAGGAATCTAGGAGGAAACGCAGCCTCTCCTCTAGTGAGGAGAACCTGTTGGCTGCGAAGGTGCCAAAGGCACAGAGAGGGCGAGGTGGTGCGGTGGCGGGCGGATTGCCCGCTCGGGTGCCGGAACGTGACGGAAGGGGTCGCTTCATGCCCGTACGCCGGACCAACACGCCAGCTCCAGTGGAGCGCGTGGAGAGCGCGGAGAGCGGCCCCGAGCCCATGGAGGCGGACCTGAGCGGGGGCTCCACTGTGTCCCTGCTGGGATCGAACAGAGCGGAGGCGAGTGCTGCAAAACGGGCGCAGCGAAAGACTGTCGCGGCTGACGAGGTCAGCGAGTTGGCCCGACAGGCCCGTGAGCGTCGCTCTACCCGGATGGCTGACGGCGGGAGCGTTACAGCGGTGGCGCTTAGCCGCCAAGTCTTGAACGGCGTGGATGTCGTCCTGAAGGTTGCCACCAAATCGGGCAACCTGAAGGGCACATTCACCCGTGCCCTGAAAGAGGCGGCTAACGGAATTAAGGAGGCGGTTGAGGTCCTCCTAACCCGCACTAGCACAGAGGAGACGGCGAAGCTATGGGAGGAGAACGGCCGTCTCCGAGCTGAGCTGGAGGACCTCAAGCGGCAGTTCGCTGCCCAGAGGGCTGCTCCCGCGGCCACCGGCTCTTATTCCGTCGCGGCGCCGTCGTCGACTCCAGCGCCGGTCCCGTGTTCGACCCCTGCACTTGCGGATGCGGAGGTCGAAAAGATCGCCCGCATCTGCATGATGCAGTGTGGGACGATGGTGGGTGCCCGCTTGGAGGCCATAGAGGCAAGGCTCCTGCCAGCGGAAACCCTCCGCCCACCGCTCGCTGCGGACAAGCGGAGAAAAGAGGGGCCGGCTAATCAGGGGCCACTAATAACCACGGCGGCAGAGTCGAGCCAGTCCGGGAGGGGGACCGAAAAGCCCGCAGAGGGTTCGTCCGTGCCCACTTCCCGGGCGGCTGCGCCACCGGCGGCCGCGCCTGGGCCTACCACGGAGGCCTGGACGACGGTCGTCAAGAAGGGCCACCGTAACGGGAGGAAGACGGCACCACCGGCACCGGCAGTGGCACCGACACCGGCACCAAAGAAGGCCCAGGGACCGCCTAAGATCAGAGCCCCACGCTCCGCGGCTGTAGTTATTACGCTGCAGCCCGGAGCCGTCGAAAGAGGCGTCACCTACAAGGCGGTCCTTATGGAGGCAAAAGCCAAAGTCGCGTTCCCCGACCTTGGCACACCGTCCGGCTTCAGACTGAAGCCGGCGATTACGGGGGCGCGGCTGCTCGAGGTGTCGGGTGCCTCTAGCGGCGAAAAGGCGGATATCCTGGCCGCCAAACTGAGAGAGGTCCTCAACCCGGAGGACGTCAAGGTGTCCAGGCCGATGAAGACCGCTGAGCTGCGCGTTGGAGGCTTGGACGACTCGACGACTCCGGCCGAAGTTGTGGCGGCCGTCGCCCGAGTCGGTGGATGTCCGCCCGACGACGTGCGGGCGGGCGAGTTTCGCGCCGATGCTTCCGGGCTCGGCACGATTTGGGTACGGTGCCCGGTGGTGGCGGCGAACAAGGTCGCTGGCGGTGGGCGTTTGTTGGTGGGATGGGTTGCAGCGAGTGTCAAGCTGCTGCAGCCCAGGGCCATGCGGTGCTACCGGTGCCTTGACATTGGGCATGTTAGGGCACGGTGCACCGCCGAAGTTGACCGCAGCGAGCAGTGCTATCGCTGCGGCCAGCCCGGCCACAAGGCGGCCCAGTGCTCCGCGGCGCCAAACTGCAGCCTCTGTACAGCTGCAGGGAGGCCCGCCGGGCACAGAGCGGGCGGAAAAGCCTGTGGCGCCCCCGCCAGCAAGAGAAAAAGGGGTGCCAAGACTGCGGGGGGCTCTTTACCCCCCCCTCAGCCTGGCTGCCCTTCGGCCGACTCCCGGCCTAGGAATGGTGCGGAGGGAATGGATTGCACCTAATGGCGCTCTACCATTTCCTCCAGGGCAATCTCAACCACTGTGCCAGAGCTCAGGATCTCTTGCTCCAGAGCATGGCGGAGTGGTTGATTCGCGTGGCTGTGGTCGCCGAGCCGTACTTTGTCCCCCCCCGGGATAACTGGGTGGGGGACCTGGATGGCTTGGTGGCCATCATCGGCGGGGCTCTCGTCAATCCGTCCCGAGGACACGGCTGGGTGGCCGCCCTTGCGGACGGCATTGGCGTGGTTGGGGCGTATTTTTCGCCCAACAAGAGTCTCGCCGACTTCGAAAGCTTCCTTGTCGAGTTGGGTGCCGTCGTGGGCCGACTCCATCCTCGCCCCGTGCTGTTGCTAGGGGATCTCAACGCCAAGTCTGCGGCGTGGGGATCTCCGGTGACCGATGCTAGGGGTGAGGCGCTGGAGGAGTGGGCGGTCACGACTGGCCTGGTCGTCCTGAACGTGGGCTCGGTCCACACGTGCGTGCGGCAGCGGGGCGGGTCAATAGTGGACGTCTCGTTCGCTAGCCCTGCTGTTGCGAGCCGTGTTCGCGACTGGCGTGTTGCCGCGGAGGTGGAGACGTTGTCGGATCACCGATACATCCGTTTTGACGTCTCCGCCCAGACCGCCGGCGGCCGCAGTTCATCGGGCCTGCGAACGGATGACCCGCGCTGGGCGCTCAAGCGCATCGACAGGGAGCTTCTCGAGGAGGCCGCTATTGTCCAGGCCTGGATCCGGGAGTCGGCAATGAGCGGACCCATCGACGTCGAACAGGAGGCGCTGTGGTTCCGCGGGGCGATGACGCAAATCAGCGACGCGTCCATGCCCCGCGTCCACACACAGTCAGCAAGGCGCCAGGTGTACTGGTGGTCCGCCGCGATTGCGCAATTACGCATCGCGTGTGTGACGGTGAGACGCCAGTACACCCGTTACCGGAGGAGACGTCGTCGGGTCCCTGACGAAGAAGCCGCGCTGTATGAGGTGTACCGCGCGGCTAAAGAGACTCTGTGGCTGGCCGTCGGCGAGGCGAAAACGCGAGCCAGGGAGGAGATGCTGGAGACTCTAGACGGGAATCCATGGGGGCGCCCTTATCGAGCGGTTCGAGGGAAACTTCGAGCCGCAGCGCCTCCACTTACGGAGAGTCTTCAGCCCGAGCTGCTGGAGGAGGTAGTTGCAGCTCTCTTCCTGGCAAGAGCGGAGCATACTCCGCCGCCGATGGCTTTGCCCACAGCTGCAGAGTCTACAGAGGAGAACGCCATTAGCGTCCCAGAGGTGACACAGGCAGAGATGAGGGCGGCCGTGATGCGGCTCCGGGCCAAGAACGTGGCTCCGGGGCCCGACGGGATCCACGGCCGAGCGTTAGCCCTCGCTCTGAAGGAGCTGGAGCCCCAGCTGAGAGGACTCTACACAGCGTGCCTTGAGCGGGGCCAGTTTCCCACTTTGTGGAAGACTGGTCGTCTGGTCCTGCTCAGGAAGGTGGGGCGCCCTCCGGACTCGCCGTCCGCGTACCGGCCCATAGTGCTGCTAGACGAGGTGGGGAAGCTGCTGGAGCGGATACTCGCAGCCCGCCTCGTCGGCCACTTGTGCAGAGAAGGGCCGGACCTAGACGAGAGCCAGTTCGGCTTTCGGCATGGGCGCTCCACCATCCACGCGATATCGCGGGTGAGAGTCCTGGCGGAGGAAACGGTGTCCCGAGGTGGGGTGGTGGTGGCGGTGTCCTTGGACATCTCCAACGCATTCAACACCCTGCCCTGGAGTTGTATTCGGGAGGCACTGCGGTATCATCGGGTGCCTCTCTACCTCCGCCGCATCGTTGGGGCTTATTTGGCGGAGAGGTGTGTCACCTACATGGGACGCGATGGCGTTAGCCAGCGCCACATGTCGTGCGGTGTTCCACAGGGCTCGGTCCTGGGCCCGCTCCTGTGGAACATCGGGTACGACTGGGTGCTGAGAGGCGAACTCCAACCGGGCGTCGACCTGACGTGCTACGCGGACGACACGCTGGTCACGGCCCGGGGGAGTTCGCACAGGGAGGCAGCGTTGCTGGCGACGGCTGCGGTTTCACAGACGGTGAGCCGCATACGGCGCCTCGGCCTGGAGGTGGCCCTCAACAAGTCGGAGGCCATGGTGTTTCATGGTCCCCGGCGGGCGCCACCGTCCGGATCCCACATTGTGGTGGGAGGGGTACGAATCGCTGTCGAGCCCACCATGAAGTACCTGGGCTTGGTGCTCGACAGTCGGTGGGATTTCGGCCCCCACTTCCGGCGGCTGGCGCCCAAGTTGTTGGGCGCGGCTGGGGCGCTGTCAACGCTGCTTCCCAATCTGGGGGGCCCGAGCGCCGCTTGTAGGCGGCTCTACGTAGGGATCGTGCGATCGATGGCCCTTTACGGGGCCCCGATCTGGGCGGCTGATCTGACGGCCGGCAGCATTGCTGTTCTGCGAAAGCCGCAGAGAGCGATGGCCGTCAGAGTCATAAGGGGGTACCGCACGATCTCCTACGAGGCGGCTTGTGCACTGGCCGGATCCCCGCCCTGGGACCTGGAGGCGAAGGTGCTCGCGTCACTGTACCGGTGGCGCGAGGAATGGCGGGCGCGGGGCGAGCGACCGATGCAGCGACATATGGAGCAGCGTCGGTCGCAGCTCCGCGAGGTCCTGGTGGCGGAATGGCGGGACAGGCTCTCACGCCCTACCGCCGGCCTCGTCACTATCGAGGCGGTCCGGCCGGTGCTCAACCTCTGGCTCGGGAGGAGGCACGGCTCCCTGTCGTTTCGGGTGACGCAGGTGCTCTCGGGGCATGGTTGTTTCGGGAAGTACCTGTGTCGCATAAACAGGGAGCCGGACGCCCGGTGTCACCACTGCGTCGACTGTCGGGAGGACACGGCGTGGCATACGCTGGCAGAGTGTGCCGCTTGGGAGGAGCCGCGCCGTGCCCTCATCTCAGGAGTAGGCAGTGACCTGTCGCTGCCGGCCGTAGTGAATGCTATGGTCGGCGGCGACGAGTCCTGGGACGCGGTGGTATCCTTCTGCGAAACAGTTATCTCGCAGAAGGAGGCTGCGGAAAGGGAGCGAGAGATCTCATCCTCTCACCCGGCCCGCAGCAGGCGCACCGGGCGTCGGCGGAGGGCGGACAACGCCCTCTTCCAGCCCCCCTAAATGGGTCCAGGGACGACGGACTTGGGGACGTCCGTCGCCCCCCATACATCAGGACCCGAGGCGGCGGCGCGTAGTGTTCCACGCGCGCCCCTCTTAGACGTCGCGGGGGGAGTCAAACACCTCACTCCCCCCGCTCGACCGGACGGGGCCCGCAGAGGCGGGCCGGCACCAGTCGGTGGTTGCGGAAGATTCGTATGTTCCCGCGACCCCCGACGCAGGTGTGAGATGGAACACCGGGGTGGTTTTTAGTCAGTAAGAGTCTGACAGACCCCTCCGCCCCCCCAGGGCGGGGGACATCCATGAGGATTTTCCACCCCGGATCAAAAAAAAAAAAAAAAAAAAAAAAAAAAAAGGTTAGGTTAGTCTACAAAAAGGGGGATCCCCCACAGCGCATACTTCCACGTAGTTTCCCCCGGGCAACGCCGTGTCTGACCACCGTAACGGAGTGGCAGACCGGCGGCTAAAGTGCGCTGTGATTCGCAGACAAAAAACGCGGACGTCTATGAATATGCCGAAGAAGCCAAGCCGTGACGCCTCCGGGCGTCTTTGTTTTAACGCTAATCGCTCCTCCGAGGGTGATTCAAACGGCCCTTCTCAGGGCCAACCCAAAGGCCCTTCTCAGGGCCAAACCAAAGGCCCTTCTCAGGGCCAACCCAACGGCCCTTCTCAGGGCCAACCCAAAGGCCCTTCTCAGGGCCAAACCAACGGCCCTTCTCAGGGCCACGCCGGCGGCGCTTTGGCGTCGGAAGCGGACTGCGCACCATCTGCGGTCAGCTTCTTCAGCAGGGCGGACGAGTTGTCGGACGCCGACGAGTCCAATATGGACACGTCGGCGGCCGAAAACGAACGCCCCAAGCGGAAGAGGGCCGATCTGAGGCTCGGGTCCGGGGGCTCCTCGGAGTCGGTTGCGAGTAGGTCGAAGAAGAAGTCGAAGTCTAAAAAGGCTTCGACTTCTGCTTCGGCTCTTGCCCACGATGTGGGCTTGGTGGACGCCGAGCGCCAGCTAAACCTGGCTAAAAGGGCGCAACTCCAGGAAGACCTGGAGGAGAGGGTCGCCGCAAAGGAGCGGCAGGCGCAAGCCGCCAGGTCGAGGGCTGGCTATGGTGCGTCTAACGTGCTTTATGCTGACCACTCCCTGGCGGAATTGGAGCGCATGGCGCAGGAAGACAAGGAGGAGGTTCTGGAGGTCGCCTCAAAGTCCTCCAATTTGAAGGGGACCTTCCAGAAGGCCCTCAAATGCCGGGCAGCAAGCATGCACGGCATCGTGATAGAGCTGGTGAAGCGGACGGCCACGGACGAGACGCGGCAGCTGCAGGCGAAGGTAGATCGTCTGCAGGCGGAGGTCAGCCAGCTACACCAGAAGCTGGCCGAGGTCACGGCCCAGCCTGCCCAATCTGCCCCGGGTACGGCGGTGGAGGGCTCCTCTTCCCATGCCAGCCTTGAGGCGGTAATCCGCGGGGTTGTCATGGAGGAGAGGGCCTTCATCAGAGGCTGCTTCGCGGGCATCGAAGACCGTCTCTTGCCAGAGAAGCGGCTCCGCCCGCCGCTAGCGGCGGATAAGAGTCCACTGCCGACGGAGCCGGAACCTGCGCCTCTGGGAGGCCCGGCATTGGCCGAGCAGCCCCGGGCCCAGAAGCCCTCCAAGGGCAAAGGTAAGGGCAAGAGGACCACTGTGCCCCCTCAAACGCCAACCACTAGCGCGGAGGGAGCGTCTGGGTCGTCTGCCGCTCCAGCGGCCCCCCGGAACTCACAGGAAGAGGACGCCCTTCTTCCCTCCACCACCCCGTCCAACCAGCCGTGGACGAAAGTGGTCAGGGGGGGAAAAGGGCAAAGGTCGACCCCCAACCCCAGTGCAACTGCCCCAGCGGCGAAAAAGGGTCTAGCCGGCGGGAAGAAGCTGATTCCTCCCAAAACCGCGGCGGTCGTGGTGACCATCACCCCGGAGGCCGTGGAGAGGGGCGAGACGTACGAGTCCGTCCTAAGACGGGCTCGTACCAACGCGGATCCCTCCCGGCTGGGGATCGGCAACATCACGTGCCGCCGTACCCTGGCTGGGGCTCGAATTTTCGAGTTTTCGGGGGAGCAGCGCGGCGCAAACGCGGACCTCTTCGCGGGAATGCTGCAGGAGGTCATCGCGGATGCGGCAACGGTCGTCAGGCCTGTAAAGACCGCAGCCTTGGAGGTGGCCGATCTGGACGATTCGGTCACCAAAGAGGACGTGGTGGCGGCTGTTGCGACGGCCGGAGGCTGCGACGCTGGCGCAGTAAAGGGTGGAGCTATCAGGCTCGGGCGCCGCGGCATGGGCACCATCCGCGTCGAGTGCCCAGTCGCTGCGGCCGGGGCCGTCCTTACTGCGACCAAAGGACGGCTGCTTGTGGGGCTCAGCTCAGCTGTGGTCCGGCCACTTGAAGACCAGCCTATGCGCTGCTTCAAGTGCTTCGCGTTCGGCCACACCCGAGCCACGTGTCCCTCCAAGTCCGACTGGGGAGAGTCTTGCTTCCGGTGCGGGCAGGAGGGACACAAGAGTGCCGCTTGTCGCGCTGCCACGCTACGCTGCGCGGCGTGTGCCGCCAGTGGCCGCCCCGCGGACCACAGGATGACGGGCAGGAGCTGCAAGCCGCCCGCGAGGAAGGGCATAGTGCCGGCGCAGGTTCGCCCTGCTGCTACCACCACCACCGCCGTCGTCGCCGCTGTAGCTCCAGCGGCGGTAGCCGAGGAGGGATGTGGGATGTTGGAATAATGGTTTCCAACTACCACATCCTCCAGGCGAACGCCAATCACTGCAGGGCAGCCCAGGACTTGGTGGTGCAGGTCATGGCCGAGTGGTTGGTGAACGTAGCGGTGGTTGCCGAGCCCTACTCAATCCCCGGCAGCTGGCTGGGTGACGAGGACGGCTTGGTGGCACTAGCGGCGCGGTCTTCCACAGACTCCCCTCCCCTCTCGCTATTAGAGAAGGGACCGGGATACGTGGCTACCGCGTGGGGAGAATTAGCCCTTGTGGGCGTCTATTTCTCCCCAAACCGCCCTCTTCAGGACTTCGAGAACTATCTCGGTGTCCTGGCCGCCGTGGTCGGCAGGGCGGCGCCGCGTCAGGTCTCCGTACTGGGAGACCTGAATGCCAAGTCGGTGAACTGGGGTAGCCCGGCCACCGACGCTCGCGGGCGGGCAGTGGAGATGTGGGCAGCCTCCTCTGGACTCTCCCTCTTGAATAGAGGAAGCGTCCAGACATGCGTGCGGCGGCAGGGTGGCTCAATAGTGGACGTCACTTTCGCCACCCCTGCGTTGGCCGCGCGCGTGTTAAACTGGCGGGTGGACCTGGTGGAGACTATGTCGGACCACCGCTACGTACGGTTCGATATCTCCACCGGTGGCCCCGGAGAGACGCGGCCCCTCTCGGGGCGATCGCCGTTCCCGCGGTGGGCTCTCACCCGCCTGGACAGGGAGGCAGCAGGGGAGGCGGCGTTCATCCAGGATTGGTTTTCGCCGCCTTCCGCCGGCCTGGATGTGGATACCGTGGCGGGGCGCCTGAGGGGGTCTCTGACCGAGGTATGCAACTCTAGCATGCCTCGGTCTCGCCGACCACTACCCAGGCGCGCCGTGTACTGGTGGTCGATGGAGCTGGCGGGGCTACGAGCAGCGTGTGTGGAGGCAAGAAGGGCCTACACGCGAAGCCGGCGGCGGCGTCGACGAGCTCACGCCAACGAGGACCACCTCTACGAGGTGTATGTGGAGCCAAAAATGGTCCTCGATAGGGCCATCGCCGCCGCCAGAGACTCGGCGAGAGCGGAGATGCTGGTGGGTCTTGACAGAGACCCCTACGGGAGACCTTATAAGGCGGCGCGCTACAAATTGCGCCCCTTTGGTCCCCCAGTGGCCGAGACCCTGGAGCCCTCATTCCTGGATGGGGTGGTTCAGTCCCTATTCCCGTGCAGGGACAACTTCACCCCACCAGTGATGGGCGCACCGCTAGAGATAGCTCCGCCAGCTGAGGAAGAAGAGGAGGCCCCCCCTGTCACGGAGTTGGAACTCCGCGCGGCGATTGTCCACATCCGCGCCAAGAAGACGGCTCCGGGCCCCGACGGTGTTCCGGCAAGAGTGGTGGCGATCGCTGCCACTCAAATGGAGGAGAGGTTTCGGGACCTCTTCAGCGCATGTCTTGCGTGTGGGAGGTTCCCGAAACCGTGGAAGGAGGGGCAGTTGTGCCTCCTTCGCAAGGAGGGCCGCCCGGCGGACTCCCCCTCGGCATTCCGGCCCATCGTTCTGCTCGATGAGGTCGGCAAAATGTTCGAGGGGATAATCGCTGGCCGCCTAAATAGCCACCTGCGGAGTATCGGGCCGGACTTGTCGGACGCTCAGTTCGGTTTTCGGGCTGAGCGCTCCACGGTGGACGCGCTGGCCCGCCTCAAGGGTCAGGTGAAGGGGGCGATGGAGGCGAGGGACGGATTGTTGGCTGTGTCATTCGATATAGCCAATGCCTTCAACTCCGTTCCCCACTCCACCATCCTAGAGGCACTCCGATTCCACGGAGTGCCCCTATACATGCGTCGTCTGCTGGCCAGCTACCTAGAGGATCGGACGATCGCCCTCGTTAATAGGGCTGGCCAAGTCCGGCGGTACGCCGTCGAAGCCGGCGTTCCGCAGGGGTCAGTCATGGGACCTGTCCTCTGGAACATCGCCTATGATTGGCTCTTGCGGGGAACTCTCCTTCGGGGCACGAGTGTCATCTGCTATGCGGATGACACTCTCCTCACCGCCCGGGGGGGGAGTTTTAGGGAGGCGGCCAATCTGGCCTCGGCGGGCGGATCCTTGGTCGCGGGGAGGATCCGCCGCCTAGGTTTAACGGTGGCGCTGCACAAGACCGAGGCCGTGTTCTTCCACGGGCCTCGGCGGCGCCCCCCACCTGATGCCCACATTTTCGTGGAGGGCATCAGAATTGAGGTGAAGGCCCAGATGAAATATCTGGGCCTTGTACTCGACAGCAGGTGGCGCTTCGGTCCGCATTTTAGCGGACTGTCGTCGCGCCTGCTGAAGGCCGCAGGCGCGCTCTCGTGGCTGCTACCCAACTTGGGGAGGCCCAGCGCGCGATGCCGGCAACTTTACGCCGGCATCTTGAGGAGTATGGCCCTTTACGGGGCTCCTATCTGGGAGGACTCCCTCCAAAGGAGGGAGAACGCCGCCGCCTTGCGGGCGCCCCAAAGGGCCATAGCCCAGCGGGTGGCGCGGGCCTACCGCACAGTGGGCGTCGCGGCAGCATGTGCTCTGGCCGGCACCCCTCCTTGGGAACTCGAGGCGTGGGTGCTCGCCAGAGTATATGAATGGACGGCGGGGCGGAGAGCGGGAGGAGAACGCCCAGCCCCGGAAGAGCGGGAGGCCGTCCGGCGGGAGGCGAGGGATGCCATTGTCCTTCATTGGACGGGGGAGCTCGCCACCGCAGCTTTTGGCCGCCGAACCCTAGACGCGATTGGGCCAGTGTTGCGAGACTGGCTCGAGCGGTCGCATGGGTTCCTCTCGTTCCGTCTGGTGCAGGTGCTGTCCGGACACGGTTGCTTCGGATCGTACCTGCACCGGATAGGACGGGAGGAGACGCCGTCGTGCCACGACTGTGGCGCGGTGGACGACACGGCGCAGCACACTCTCGAGGTGTGCCCGTCGTGGTCCGAGACGCGCCGCAGTCTCATCGCGGTGATCGGACCGGACCTCTCACTTCCCGGCTTGGTTAATGCCATGCTGCAGGATGAGAGGTCCTGGGCGGCAGTCGCCTCCTTCTGCGAACACGTCATGTCCCAGAAGGAGGCGGCTGAGCGCGCGCGGGAGGACGATCCTCACGCGGCGTCGCTCCGAAGGCGGAGGAGGGGTCGAAGAAGACGTCAGTTTGATAGTCATCTCCGACTCCTCCCAGGTGGAGGCCAGCAGGCAGCGGGTGCGGGGGCGCCCTTGCCTGTATTGCACAGGCCTCCACCAGCGTCGGACGGGAATGGCCAGGTGTTCCCGGCCATTCCCGTAGCCCCCCAAGCTGGGGGGAATGCGGGGCCCGCCAGTTAGGCGGGCATGCGCCGGGAGGGTTGTGGATGCAAAGGCTGAGCCGGATTCCCATGGCCTTCCCATCACGGCGATGTGGGAACACCGCTGAGTTTTAGTGGGTATACTGTCATTCCGACAGGAGTCCCACATATCCCGTCTCGTCCCCCCACGAGCGGGAATGCATAAAGCATTTCTCAGCGAAAAAAAAAAAAAAAAAGGTTAGGTTAGTCTACAAAAAGGGGGATCCCCCACAGCGCATACTTCCACGTAGTTTCCCCCGGGCAACGCCGTGTCTGACCACCGTAACGGAGTGGCAGACCGGCGGCTAAAGTGCGCTGTGATTCGCAGACAAAAAACGCGGACGTCTATGAATATGCCGAAGAAGCCAAGCCGTGACGCCTCCGGGCGTCTTTGTTTTAACGCTAATCGCTCCTCCGAGGGTGATTCAAACGGCCCTTCTCAGGGCCAACCCAAAGGCCCTTCTCAGGGCCAACCCAACGGCTCTTCTCAGGGCCAACCCAACGGCCCTTCTCAGGGCCAACCCAAAGGCCCTTCTCAGGGCCAAACCAACGGCCCTTCTCAGGGCCACGCCGGTGGCGCTTTGGCGTCGGAAGCGGACTGCGCACCATCTGCGGTCAGCTTCTTCAGCAGGCCGGACGAGTTGTCGGACGCCGACGAGTCCAATATGGACACGTCGGCGGCCGAAAACGAACGCCCCAAGCGGAAGAGGGCCGATCTGAGGCTCGGGTCCGGGGACTCCTCGGAGTCGGTTGCGAGTAGGTCGAAGAAGAAGTCGAAGTCTAAAAAGGCTTCGAATTCTGCTTCGGCTCTTGCCCACGATGTGGGCTTGGTGGACGCCGAGCGCCAGCTAAACCTGGCTAAAAGGGCGCAACTCCAGGAAGACCTGGAGGAGAGGGTCGCCGCAAAGGAGCGGCAGGCGCAAGCCGCCAGGTCGAGGGCTGGCTATGGTGCGTCTAACGTGCTTTATGCTGACCACTCCCTGGCGGAATTGGAGCGCATGGCGCAGGAGGACAAGGAGGAGGTTCTGGAGGTCGCCTCAAAGTCCTCCAATTTGAAGGGGACCTTCCAGAAGGCCCTCAAATGCCGGGCCGCAAGCATGCACGGCATCGTGATAGAGCTGGTGAAGCGGACTGCCACGGACGAGACGCGGCAGCTGCAGGAGAAGGTAGATCGTCTGCAGGCGGAGGTCAGCCAGCTACACCAGAAGCTGGCCGAGGTCACGGCCCAGCCTGCCCAATCTGCCCCGGGTACGGCGGTGGAGGGCTCCTCTTCCCATGCCAGCCTTGAGGCGGTAATCCGCGGGGTTGTCATGGAGGAGAGGGCCTTCATCAGAGGCTGCTTCGCGGGCATCGAAGACCGTCTCTTGCCAGAGAAGCGGCTCCGCCCGCCGCTAGCGGCGGATAAGAGTCCACTGCCGACGGAGCCGGAACCTGCGCCTCTGGGAGGCCCGGCATTGGCCGAGCAGCCCCGGGCCCAGAAGCCCTCCAAGGGCAAAGGTAAGGACAGAGGACCACTGTGCCCCCTCAAACGCCAACCACTAGCGCGGAGGGAGCGTCTGGGTCATCTGCCGCTCCAGCGGCCCCCCGGAACTCACAGGAAGAGGACGCCCTTCTTCCCTCCACCACCCCGTCCAACCAGCCGTGGACGAAAGTGGTCAGGGGGGGAAAAGGGCAAAGGTCGACCCCCAACCCCAGTGCAACTGCCCCAGCGGCGAAAAAGGGTCTAGCTGGCGGGAAGAAGCTGGTTCCTCCCAAAACCGCGGCGGTCGTGGTGACCATCACCCCGGAGGCCGTGGGGAGAGGCGAGACGTACGAGTCCGTCCTAAGACGGGCTCGTACCAACGCGGATCCCTCCCGGCTGGGGATCGGCAACATCACGTGCCGCCGTACCCTGGCTGGGGCTCGAATTTTCGAGTTTTCGGGGGAGCAGCGCGGCGCAAACGCGGACCTCTTCGCGGGAATGCTGCAGGAGGTCATCGCGGATGCGGCAACGGTCGTCAGGCCTGTAAAGACCGCAGCCTTGGAGGTGGCCGATCTGGACGATTCGGTCACCAAAGAGGACGTGGTGGCGGCCGTTGCGACGGCCGGAGGCTGCGACGCTGGCGCAGTAAAGGGTGGAGCTATCAGGCTCGGGCGCCGCGGCATGGGCACCATCCGCGTCGAGTGCCCAGTCGCTGCGGCCGGGGCCGTCCTTACTGCGACCAAAGGACGGCTGCTTGTGGGTCTCAGCTCAGCTGTGGTCCGGCCACTTGAAGACCAGCCTATGCGCTGCTTCAAGTGCTTCGCGTTCGGCCACACCCGAGCCACGTGTCCCTCCAAGTCCGACTGGGGAGAGTCTTGCTTCCGGTGCGGGCAGGAGGGACACAAGAGTGCCGCTTGCCGCGCTGCCACGCTACGCTGCGCGGCGTGTGCTGCCAGTGGCCGCCCCGCGGACCACAGGATGACGGGCAGGAGCTGCAAGCCGCCCGCGAGGAAGGGCATAGTGCCGGCGCAGGTTCGCCCTGCTGCTACCACCACCGCTGTCGTCGCCGCTGTAGCTCCAGCGGCGGTAGACGAGGAGGGATGTGGGATGTTGGCATAATGGTTTCCAACTACCACATCCTCCAGGCGAACGCCAATCACTGCAGGGCAGCCCAGGACTTGGTGGTGCAGGTCATGGCCGAGTGGTTGGTGAACGTAGCGGTGGTTGCCGAGCCCTACTCAATCCCCGGCAGCTGGCTGGGTGACGAGGACGGCTTGGTGGCACTAGCGGCGCGGTCTTCCACAGACTCCCCTCCCCTCTCACTATTAGAGAAGGGACCGGGATACGTGGCTGCCGCTTGGGGAGAATTAGCCCTTGTGGGCGTCTATTTCTCCCCAAACCGCCCTCTTCAGGACTTCGAGAACTATCTCGGAGTCCTGGCCGCCGTGGTCGGCAGGGCGGCGCCGCGTCAGGTCTCCGTACTGGGAGACCTGAATGCCAAGTCGGTGAACTGGGGTAGCCCGGCCACCGACGCTCGCGGGCGG
This sequence comes from Griposia aprilina, assembly GCA_916610205.1. Taxonomy (NCBI): domain Eukaryota; kingdom Metazoa; phylum Arthropoda; class Insecta; order Lepidoptera; family Noctuidae; genus Griposia; species Griposia aprilina. The sequence goes on along the minus strand of OU744301.1, from coordinate 4,353,298 downwards.
GCAGTGGAGATGTGGGCAGCCTCCTCTGGACTCTCCCTCTTGAATAGAGGAAACGTCCAGACATGCGTGCGGCGGCAGGGTGGCTCAATAGTGGACGTCACTTTCGCCACCCCTGCGTTGGCCGCGCGCGTGTTGAACTGGCGGGTGGACCTGGTGGAGACTATGTCGGACCATCGCTACGTACGGTTCGACATCTCCACCGGTGGCCCCGGAGAGACGCGGCCCCTGTCGGGGCGATCGCCGTTCCCGCGGTGGGCTCTCACCCGCCTGGACAGGGAGGCAGCGGGGGAGGCGGCGTTTATCCAGGACTGGTTTTCGCCGTCTTCCGCTGGCCTGGATGTGGATACCGTGGCGCGGCGCCTGAGGGGGTCTCTGACCGAGGTATGCAACTCTAGCATGCCTCGGTCTCGCCGACCACTACCCAGGCGCGCCGTGTACTGGTGGTCGGTGGAGCTGGCGGGGCTCCGAGCAGCGTGTGTGGAGGCAAGGAGGGCCTACACGCGAAGCCGGCGGCGGCGTCGACGAGACCACGCCGACGAGGACCACCTCTATGAGGTGTATGTGGAGGCAAAAATGGCCCTCGATAGGGCCATCGCCGCCGCCAGAGATTCGGCGAGAGCGGAGATGCTGGAGGGTCTCGACAGCGACCCCTACGGGAGACCTTATAAGGCGGCGCGCAACAAATTGCGCCCCTTTGGTCCCCCAGTGGCCGAGACCCTGGAGCCCTCATTCCTGGATGGGGTGGTTCAGTCCCTGTTCCCGTGCAGGGACAACTTCACCCCACCAGTGATGGGCGCACCGCTAGGGATAGCTCCGCCAGCTGAGGAAGAAGAGGAGGCCCCCCCTGTCACGGAGTTGGAACTCCGCGCGGCGATTGTCCACATCCGCGCCAAGAAGACGGCTCCGGGCCCCGACGGTGTTCCGGCAAGAGTGGTGGCGATCGCTGCCACTCAAATGGAGGAGAGGTTTCGGGACCTCTTCAGCGCATGTCTTGCGTGTGGGAGGTTCCCGAAACCGTGGAAGGAGGGGCAGTTGTGCCTCCTTCGCAAGGAGGGCCGCCCGGCGGACTCCCCCTCGGCATTCCGGCCCATCGTTCTGCTCGATGAGGTCGGCAAAATGTTCGAGGGGATAATCGCTGGCCGCCTAAACAGCCACCTGCGGAGTATCGGGCCGGACTTGTCGGACGCTCAGTTCGGTTTTCGGGCTGAGCGTTCCACGGTGGACGCGCTGGCTCGCCTCAAGGGCCAGGTGAAGGGGGCGATGGAGGCGAGGGACGGATTGTTGGCTGTGTCATTCGATATAGCCAATGCCTTCAACTCCGTTCCCCACTCCACCATCCTAGAGGCACTCCGATTCCACGGAGTGCCCCTATACATGCGTCGTCTGCTGGCCAGCTACCTAGAGGATCGGACGATCGTCCTCGTTAATAGGGCTGGCCAAGTCCGGCGGTACGCCGTCGAAGCCGGCGTTCCGCAGGGGTCAGTCATAGGACCTGTCCTCTGGAACATCGCCTATGATTGGCTCTTGCGGGGAACTCTCCTTCGGGGCACGAGTGTCATCTGCTATGCGGATGACACTCTCCTCACCACCCGGCGGGGGAGTTTTAGGGAGGCGGCCAATCTGGCCTCGGCGGGCGGATCCTTGGTCGCGGGGAGGATCCGCCGCCTAGGTTTAACGGTGGCGCTACACAAGACCGAGGCCGTGTTCTTCCACGGGCCTCGGCGGCGCCCCCCACCTGATGCCCACATTTTCGTGGAGGGCATCAGAATTGAGGTGAAGGCCCAGATGAAATATCTGGGCCTTGTACTTGACAGCAGGTGGCGCTTCGGTCCGCTTTTTAGCGGGCTGTCGTCGCGCCTGCTGAAGGCCGCAGGCGCGCTCTCGTGGCTGCTACCCAACTTGGGGAGGCCCAGCGCGCGATGCCGGCAACTTTACGCCGGCATCTTGAGGAGTATGGCCCTTTACGGGGCTCCTATCTGGGAGGACTCCCTCCAAAGGAGGGAGAACGCCGCCGCCTTGCGGGCGCCCCAAAGGGCCATAGCCCAGCGGGCGGCGCGGGCCTACCGCACAGTGGGCTTCGCGGCAGCATGTGCTCTGGCCAGCACCCCTCCTTGGGAACTCGAGGCGTGGGTGCTCGCCAAAGTATATGAATGGACGGCGGGGCGGAGAGCGGGAGGAGAACGCCCAGCCCCGGAAGAGCGGGAGGCCGTCCGGCGGGAGGCGAGGGATGCCATCGTCCTCCATTGGACGGGGGAGCTCGCCACCGCAGCTTTTGGCCGCCGAACCCTAGACGCGATTGGGCCAGTGTTGCGAGACTGGCTCGAGCGGTCGCATGGGTTCCTCTCGTTCCGTCTGGTGCAGGTGCTGTCCGGACACGGTTGCTTCGGATCGTACCTGCACCGGATAGGACGGGAGGAGACGCCGTCGTGCCACGACTGTGGCGCGGTGGACGACACGGCGCAGCACACCCTCGAGGTGTGCCCGTCGTGGTCCGAGACGCGCCGCAGTCTCATCGCGGTGATCGGACCGGACCTCTCACTTCCCGGCTTGGTTAATGCCATGCTGCAGGATGAGAGGTCCTGGGCGGCAGTCGCCTCCTTCTGCGAACACGTCATGTCCCAGAAGGAGGCGGCTGAGCGCGCGCGGGAGGACGATCCTCACGCGGCGTCGCTCCGAAGGCGGAGGAGGGGTCGAAGAAGACGTCAGTTTGATAGTCATCTCCGACTCCTCCCAGGTGGAGGCCAGCAGGCAGCGGGTGCGGGGGCGCCCTTGCCTGTATTGCACAGGCCTCCACCAGTGTCGGACGGGAATGGCCAGGTGTTCCCGGCCATTCCCGTAGCCCCCCAAGCTGGGGGGAATGCGGGGCCCGCCAGCTAGGCGGGCACGCGCCGGGAGGGTTGTGGATGTAAAGGCTGAGCCGGATTCCCATGGCCTTCCCACCACGGCGATGTGGGAACACCGCTGAGTTTTAGTGGGTATACTGTCATTCCGACAGGAGTCCCACATATCCCGTCTCGTCCCCCCACGAGCGGGAATGCATAAAGCATTTCTCAGCGAAAAAAAAAAAAAAAAAAAAAGGTTAGTCTACAAAAAACATTTTAAAAACTAGCGTAGGATGTTTGTTTGTATGTTTCTTTAACAAAAGCATCTGATTTTAGCCGCAGTATTCTATGAACGGACAATATCAGTGACGTCAGAGGCCTATTTTCATCAAGCTGTAGATTTCCACCGGGACTGCAGCCTTAACAATGCTTTGACTACCACAATGTACCTATAGCCTACAGCTACACTATAGTCCTGCTGCAATGTACCTTCGGTTATACTGCCTACATTATCTTAGCCAGTAGGTAATATCACTTATTCCTGATGACTTTGACGTCTTGAGAGATTAGCAGGAAGGGAAAAATTCAAAATTCCACAAAATAACCAGTATCAGCGTTCCTGTCCTTTGTCCACACCACCGAAAAGTAGACCGGAAAATTTTTAGCCCTCTCCCTGGTTGACTCTGAAGTGCCGTGCTTGACTGATGAGGTGAACGCCTGGACAACGGCTTGCCTGGATACAGATTGCCTCGTGCACCTATATTTCCAGAGAGAGTGTGATGAGCCACTCTGTAGGTTGGTACGGAATAATCCTATCAATACGTCCTCCAATGCTGCTGAGCATTCACGCCTGCTGGCTGTGGGAGAATGGAAGTCGGGCCTCTGGCTTTAGGCGTTACCGTCACCCAACATAGGTTCTATGCTGGGTAACACCACTTTCCGGCTCGCCATTTGTCTATGTCTGGGCGCTCCTTGCGAGGCTCCTCATCACTGCCAGTGCTGTGAAGCTTTCGACTGCCTCGGACACCATGGCCTATCCTGTGGCAAGAGCGCAGGCCGGATAGCATGGCAGGCCTGCATTAATGACATCATCCGCCATGCTCTTGTCACCGCCGGGGTGCCAGCTATTTTAGAACCCAACGGCTTGGCACACGACGATGGGAAGAGACCAGACGGAATGGCCATAATACCTTGGAACTCAGGCAGGCCTTTGGAGTGGGATGCAACATGTGTCGATACCCTTGCACCATCCCATCTTCCCAGTACAACGGGCTGTGCTGGGGCGGCTGCTGCAGATGCGGAAAACATCAAACGGCGAAAATATTCCAATCTTATTGGGAGTTATATGTTCGAGCCGTTTGGGGTTGAAACACCAGAGGCATGGGGTCCCAGTGCCTACTTGGGTTTTTGTGACATAATCAAGCGATTGGTCGATTCTTTACGTGACCAGAGGGCTGGCCTATTTTTTACCAAAGAATCAGCATCGCCATACAACATGGCAATGCTGCCAACCTTTTGGGCACTTTTCCTGTTGATAGCGATGTGGACGAATTTTTTGATCCCCTATGATTATTTTCCTTATTTTAATATATACTTTAAATGTACTTAGTACCTACATATTATTAATATTATTTTTAATCTGTTAGCTTATATATTATCTAAATTAATAAACAAGCCTTAAGCTCGACGTCCACAGGTTTGTAACATGTTACTTTTGAGTAGCGTCGTGGATGATGGGCTTTACTTTCTAGCACGTCAGTGATACAAGAGTGAACGTCCTACCGTTCCTAATTAGCCAGTCAGGATAGTTCTTGCCTCCCTGACTCGCTAAGCTTAAATCTTAATACAGATTCCTAAATTTAGAGTAGTGTAATTAGCCTTTCAGAACGTATGGAACCACTGTACTTTAACACCTGACGCGTTTTCAAAGTAGCAATGTATATGTATTTATTGTTTATTTTTTAAAACCTCAAAGTTCGCAAAACAGTAGGTGCCGAGAAAAAAATCGCCAGAATTTCTTACGGGATTGGTGGGTTAGTGGGAGTATTAAGGGTGGGGAAGATCACGCCACTACATTGACTACGCCTTATTGCTTGGAAGCTTTAGGGGGTACTGGTCTAAAGCATCCAAGCAATAAGGCGTAGTCGACGGAGCCCCGCTCAGCGTAGCTCCTACATCTCTGAATGGTTTAAAAAATAAACACAAAATGAATGGCAGGATCTTTGTTCGCTCGCTTCGCTCGCTCGCTAGAACCCACCACCCCTTCGAACCTAACCTGTCCAAGTCGGGGTGCTGCAAGTACCGAGCTCGCTTCGCTCGCTCTTGCATCCTAAGTTCTTCTCATAACATTGCCGTGTTTTGTATAATATGTTAATTTGCGTAATGTAATAGGTTCGGGGACTACGGGGACGCCATTGTGTCAATCAGTTGTTGTTGCAAACAGGAGTACGATAGAAACTCTAAACTGTGAGTACATACAATGACGACAGGTTGAGTACTAACAATAACGACTGTCCTGTCAGTCAAACGTTAGCGTCACTTACATTTGATTACGTTTTGTTGCCCACGATCTTTTAACAGTACAAACAAAAACTTTATTATTTTTAATTTAATTAATTATATTATTTGCTTTCCGTCATAATTGAGTTCATTGCGGTAGCAGCCTTTTAAAAATGAATTAAAATTAAAAACTTACAACATATAAAACAAAAACCATTAAAATTTCGCTATCACTTTGTTTGAACGTAAAACGGAACAAACCTTGGTGTGAAATTCGTACATTATGATTGTGTGGTAAAAATGACAATTTTATTATGTAATTATGTTGAATTTTCAGAAAATTTAGGTTTTTTTTTACTCAAAAGCTAGCTGTTTGCGCCGTGTGAAATTTTGCGAAATTGTTTTACAAGACATGTATACGCTATAAAATGTGTAGCTTCGAACGCGCGGATGTTAACATACAATGGAGCCGAACGTATTGCAGGTATAGACGTCCTACATGCTGAATCATGGTTATACTTGAAAAGTGAATTCGACCTTTTGACCTTTCTACTTTAAATTAAGTTCTTATTTTCAAAGAAAATGACATATAAGAACTGTCAAACTTAAATGGATGCATTGAATTTACTAATAAATCTTGAAGGTAATATAAAGGATATAAAAGATTCAGGTGAAATATACAAACAATAAAAGAGATAATTAATCCCTTATTTCTAACACAGTGACAGTTTCTCTAAGAAATCCGATTAAACGAAGAACAAGCAATCGTAATTAGAAATAGGTACAAAAACAATCTATTTAGCTGTCTCAATAACTCTAGAATTGCGAAAATATTATTAACGATCCAATCAAACTAATAATGATATATTATTATTTATGGGACAGCAAGCAACTAGTAAGGACAATTGGATTAATGCGTTAGGGCCTGGACACATCACCAGGGCGCGGCGCTGCCACCGTGAAACGGCACGACGCAGTACCGCGCCACGGCGCCGTGTACGGTGCACCGCGCCGGCTCACGGCGCACCCGCTCGGCCGTTGATGTTTCGCTGTCACAAAATTCTTACGTGTTAGTGCAAAAAAAAATCCTGATAATACCTAGAGAGTTGAGGATTATAAGAACAAAAAAGTCTTGCAATTAACACGTACTCGGAACTTTGCGACGGCGAAACATTTCGCGGCGCACCGTACACGGTGCCGTGGCGCGGTACGACGACGTGCCGTTTCACGGTGGCGGCGCCGCGCCGTGGTGATGTGCCAGGCCCTTAGGGTTTTAATCTGGGATTGATTGAAAGAAAAAAAAGAAAAATAAAATACGTTTATTTGCGGTAAACATGACGCTAAGAAAAAACACACAAATACAAAAAAGAACGAGTAGAAGGCGGTAGTTGTTTTTTGTAGTTCTGGTAAATTCAAAATTACAGTTAGGCAGTAAAAATTGAGCAGTTAACTAAATAAAAATAAGTCATAACAAATATTTAAATTGGTAATTCAATAAATACTAAGCCGTAAAATGGCTTAACGGGCAGTTAACAAATCGGAAATATTCGGTGAGAAATCCACCTTGAAAGTAGCACTCGCCGGCTGCTCCCGCAGCACTGCTCGCTTCGCTCGCTCGGGTCACGAGCTGTTTGTTTCTAACCTAACTTAACCTATTAAATGCCGAATTATTTACCTAACGGTCCATTGCAAAATGTTTACTGGCCATTCAAATAATACACTCCTTGAGAATATTTGAACTGACATTGTAGGATGAAATAACCGATCAATTTCTTTATTCTTTTCTTTTCTTCTTTCTTTCTTTTTTTTTTGAGTGCCTGTAATTTTTTTCAACTGCTCATAATAATGCCCCTAATCTATAAATAACAGTTGTAAATATTATTACCCTTTTAATCTGTATCAATAATGGAAACTGTTTCAACTGACCATTGTTTATTTGTGATCATGAGCCATCGTTTGTGCATGAAATGTATAAATTGTAACTTTTTTACGTATGCCCAGTGCAGCAACCATTGCTCTTAGCTGCAATTTTAAACACAACCTGTAGCTACTTATAACAAATAAAAATAAAACTTCAACACCAAAATACAGGGTTATTTTTCAAAGACCAGCCAAATTTAAGGGTGTGGTATAGACCATCAGACTGAACAATTTTCTCCTTGGGACCAATATCGTAATCGCGAAAAAAAAATCAGCGGTCCTATACATTTGGGTCGAGTAGGTATTGAAGTTTTGTATGGGACAGTTTATAAATTTTTCGCGATGATGATATTGGTCCCATGGAGAGAGTTGTTCAGTTTGATGGTCTGTACCACATCCTTAAATTTGGCTGGTCTTTGAAAACTAACCCTGTATAAAAAAATACATAATTTTTCGGTCAAAAATAACAATAAAGAATTTAAGATGAGTAGTCTAAATATATCTGATCAGCGGGGTAATTACGTAACACACTAACAGTAGGAATGGGATATATTTGACAGTTCAACAACATTCATTGCGTTATTTACGTTCTTGAGTAGACAATTTTTTCGAACATATGAAGCAATGGATTAGCAATAGGCTTCAAATTGATTCAGATTGTGATATATAGTGCGTTACGTAATTAGGGTGCTGGTCACGCTGTATTCACTACCATGGCAACTGACGACCTGTCGCTAGCCTATCCACAACTCAACCGTCAGGCTACTGCCGCGTGATCGTGAACCACGTAATTTCATAATCTTTCCTGCATTATCCCAATCCCGTATAATAATTAAACTGCGTAGGAAATAATTGTCAAGGGATGAAAGTAAAACATTCAAATTAGGAAGGTTATCCGCTGAGGTCCCTTTAGATCGTGCCTAATTCTGACGAATTTGTACACGTGTATGTTATTTTAAAGCCGAGAGATAGAAGGTTAACTCAATTGTACGTGATAGAAACCAATTACATGTACACAGACAGTGAATGAAGAAGATTGTGGATAGATGCTTTTCCTAACATTATGTCATCCTACATTTGTAATTTCAGATAAATATCGAACGACATTTGAACAGAAACAATAAACAAAAAAACACAACAAACACACACAAAAACAAACACAACACAAAACAAACAAATAACAAACAAACAAAAACACACAAATACACAAACAAAAACAAATATTAAAGGAAGTTTTATTTTCAACAGCGGGCTTCGATCTCATGTAGCAACTTTATCAAAATACCCAAGACCATGCAATAAGCTGAGGTTCTAAAATGTTCGGTCTAAGTTATCAAATCATGTGGAGTTGACCTTCTACATGTTATTACACGCCTCTGCTGGATAATCGTCAAACAATATATTGAAACAGCTGTCCAATCCGAGTTTGCAGACATCCGGCATCGATCTCAAATGCCAGGTGATACATCGGTGAGTTGTTACCAATTCTTTGAGGACTCTCCGCAGTTAACCACGAGTTAGTCTAATAAATATAGGGTTGAAATAGTATTGAAACTGAGAATCAGTTTCTAGGGGATTACCATGAGGAAAGACTTACTCATTACCGTTTTAAATACGTAAATTAGATTATTCACAGTTCATCATCAAATCATACTTGACAATATTTTTTCAAGGTCTTTACTTTAGTCTGCTGCTCATTTGGCATCAATGTACATAAGTTGTATCTAGTAATTTAAATAAGAAAAGTTTAGTCATATAAATAAGTTTCGTCTTAAGTCTAAGACTTGCCCAAAATATATGAAAGTTGACGTTGTCACGTAAAAACGTACTGACAATCCAGACCATACGATTGAGTATTATCGATAAAACTAACAATAATCTATTGGGAATATTAAGCCGTATTGTATCTAAAAGAAACTTTATTTCTATCTCATGTACACTAAGCTTTCAAAGGACCGTAACCTTCTTGAATGTAATATGATCAGATCAAAACCTGGCCACAAACAGCCTCCTGAATTCCACACAAAAAATTCGAAGAAACACTTTTTAAAAATAGAACCCTATTCCTAAGGGCGTCACACACATTTCCATTCATATAATTATAAACATGAAGGTCGGAGCTGTTCCCTTTTGCTGTGCCTTTTAAAGCATTAGGTGCAAATTACAATAACTAGGTCCATTACCCAGGCATTGTAATTAGCACCTAATGCTTTAGCGTAAATGCCACTTAATTATCGGGCTTATTACGTTATGGCGAAAGCACTAGTGAAGCCCGCGAAATGATTTTTTTTTGACGCTCATTATTTGCAAGTCAATTCCAGGTCAAATGTTGATTAAAATATGATTCGCGACCGTAACAAATCTGGGGGCACGGCAGTGCCCCCGCCAAGTCGAGCGCGAAGCAAACACTGTCGTACCATCCTTTACTGGAACCATTTCGCCGCATTTTCAGGCCCTTATTTGAGAACCTCTGGATAAGACCAGAACGCAGGAACTTTCGTCATCCAGTAAGCTATAATCACATACTTAAAATCCAAAATTTCAAGTCTGTAGGTCATTTAGTTCCGAAGGTAAGCGAAAGCAAAGTTTCGCATTTATGATACTCACTCACTCACTCACTCATGATCATCAGAATAGAACTAGTACTTCCCATAAACTCAGAGAGCTGAAATTTGGTACAGAGTAGGGTTTAATGGCCACATAAAGAGAAAACTATAAAAACTAGGATAATCGAAGATCTGGAGTACCTGGTGACCCTGATTAGAAAACACAAAAGCCCAAGTAAACTATTAGAGATCGACATACCGCCTTTACAAAAAATATTCAAATTGGTGGGCCGCTTCATTTGATGTCAAAAATCGAAGGTCTGAAGTATCTGATGAAGAATCCTCAGCTGGTCTCAGCTGTATTAGAGATATGGTAATGCCCCCTTCTACTATTAGTACATAAAAAAATCGACTGTCATTACAAAAATCCAGCATAGTGGGACACATCTTCTAATTTAATCTAGCCTATAGCATCCCACTGCTGGGCGAATGCCTCCCCTTCTGCTTTTAATACGCATATAAATAAAATTAAAGGAAAACTCTGGATAAGACTAGACTGGCTTATATACTTATACTTACAAGTTTACAAGAAGAAATAGTCGAACGATTAACTTTATTCTACTCGAACATTACACAAATTAAATAAAAAAAATTACACTAAAATATTAATTTCGCTCAAAATTTTGTCAAAATATAATGCATTGGACTTAGAGTGGCGGTGATACCTGCACACGTCGCTAGATGGCGCTGACTGTATTTTAAAACGCGCTTACGTTTGTTTTTCCGATACCGTATATGGCAAGTGGCAACCGGCCGCGTTACAGTCGTTTACGACATTCTTCTACTGCGTTGAAAACGTTTGCTAGGGATTAGGAGGGATTATTTGCATTTCGTTGATTTCGCTTATTATTTCATGAGGTTTGCTAAGGTTAATTAGCAGGTTGTTATTATAACAATTCGAAGATTTGAATAGGTTAGGAATTTTATGATTAGTGAGGGATTACTGATTAGGCGTAAATACCGCGCCGATCTTTAGAAATTAAACCGTCTAAACCGTCTAAAAGAATAAATAATGAACGCGTATGGGCAATACGAAAAACTGTTGCTACTGTACAAGAATCAGAACCGGAAAAAAGAAAAGAAAGATTTGTAATAATAAAAAAACTACTCCTAAAAAGAAAAAAAACTGTGTCAAATAAGAAAATCCAATAAAATAAATCAATATGCCCACGATTCTACAAAAAGAAGTGAAATCCCACCAAAAACATTCTGTAAAAAGCTAGCCAAGTCTCGATGGAGCTGCTTGTTTATCTCTAAAAAGTAATGAAATCTAGACAAAATCGTGCCGAGTCTAAGCTTCCTTATTGCGATTTCTTTATTATTATAGTTAATGTTGTGTGACTTGGCCGTTGAAGGGTACACAACGGTACAAAACCAGGTTCAGGCTCCATGACACCATTGCACCAATCTGTCGCCAGAACCGCTACCCATTGACGATGGAAAATTGCCACTTGGAAAACGTTGATTCAATAACCAGTCAATTGTAGGCTTGATAAAGCTGCGTACTTCAATAATACTTATGTATAGGCGAGCCTGAAACAAACAGTACTTATAAAAAATATTTCCAGTACAGACGGACTTCTAATCATTGATAGAAGTCCGTCTGTACGTCTATTTTATGTTAGATCGGTGGTCGATTTGACGCTCCAAAAAGAAGAGAACAAAAGTCAGCATTGTCAATGCTGAATGCATGTGTTGCACAATCAACAACAGCCTAAAATGAGACACTAGAGTCCAATTACCAATACCAGTATGGGCTATTATCTCGCTTAACAAACATAGGTAGTAACAACAGATATAACATTACGTGTAAACAAAATTGACTTGTACCCACTAACGTATAAAGAATGTTCAATGGCCAAGTCACACAACATTAACTATAATAATAAAGAAATCGCAGTAAGGAACCTTAGACTTGGCACGATTTTGTCTAGATTTCATTACTTTTTAGAGATAAACAAGCAGCTCCATCGAGACTTGGCTAGTTTTTTACAGAATGTTTTTGGTGGGATATGTATTTACAGAATTAGTATAATTAAAATCATAAATTCAACTCTCTAAGTCCAAATTGCCTTATTAAATGACTGCTTCATGAAGTCATAACATTTGAGGTCAATTCTAACTTAGAGATTTTGGAAATAATACAGATAAGTATAATATTAATCTAATATATGCATAAAAATGTTAACAAAAATAAATAAAGAATCACATCTCAAGTCATGTTCAGCACATATAATAAGTTTACACCTAAGAATTTTCATATCCTAATTAATATTCTGAAAAATTCTTAGGTGGAACAAATTTCCAAAGTTTGACGATTGATATGAAATTAATGATTATTATTCAGTAAATATATCATGCCTACAGTCGCGAATCGCATTTTGATCAACATACGACGTAAAACGGAGCTGCAATTTGCAAAAAACCAAAGAAAATTTTAATTTGGCGGGCTACAGCTGGGGATTCACCTTAAGAGGTACTTTTTTTTAATTATCTGGCTGTTTATACACTCACAAGACCGCAGCATTTTAATTTTAATCCGTATTTTTCTTAATTATGTATGAAATTTCGTAGCCGACTACCTAACCAAATTTAGTTCTATTTTTAAAATTCATTTCCGCCCCAGAGAGGGAAGCAATTACTATGAGTATTTCCCGCCCAAAGATGGGGACAAGCGTCTTCCACCCGCTACTCGGATCAAACAAACACTACTTTCTGAGTATGAGAAATATATTTTTTTAGGACTTATGCACACGTTTATACTTGTTACCCTTTCTGACGGCGAATACCTGTGGACTTGTTGAGAAGTACACACATACTGGGCCTGATTGACTAACTCGTGCAACGCCTAACTAAACGCTGGATTGCTGTGCAACGAGCCGTAACGTGGCGGCCGTGCGTGACGTCATAAAGTTTTAACCAATTAAATAAAACGCTACCGATAACAGAGAGTTGTATTGATGATTCTAATGATTAGTAAATACATATTTGTTACGATCGTGAATCATAATTATTTTGATTAACACACCACCTGACACTGACCTGCCAATTGTAAAAAATCGCGAGTCATATTAGTTCATACCCCTTAAGAGGCTGACAACAACTAAAGCGCGGTCACTTTCGGACTGCAAAGAAAAGAAAGAGAAGCGCGATGACACAACGCTGGTAATTTATTGCAAAATATGATGCAATTTATACAAAAAATCTAGTGATTGGACTAAAAAATTAGAACACTATTACGTTAATACAAATTATGTGTATTATGTTTTCAACACACTATCTAACTAGCATAATTATATCCTGAAGAATATAATATATTTTTCTGATTTTGTTTACTGCGGTGGATTATATACTTTTAGGCATTATAAAACTTGCGTTTAGGTCCTGTCGTCCCCTTATTAAGTTCCCAACGTGGTATGACTAACCTTGACATTTATCTTTAACACTGGAAAATGTTCCTTGGTTGTGTATCATATCTTTGTGATTATTATTGTATATTTCAAATTAGTTATACCTAATATTGGAAATGTGACAATTCGTAAGCCTAGAGCTAGATTCATTACCAAAACTGTGGTTATATGGCCCGCTGAGTAAATTTAATATCAGAGATCCTTTGATAATGCGCAATTGAAATAAATTTCCAGATGTTAGTCAATGTATAATAAATTAACCACACTACTTGGAAATTAGACACTGAATTATATTGCCATTAGATTTATTACTAATCGAAAATGACAACACAGTTCACTCCAATTTGCTGTAATCAGCATGAAAGTATATAAATAATATTTTTATACCTTACTAATACATTTACAGACATGTTAATACAGCCCCGCAAGACAACCTACATCCATATTGTTTTTCTATAAAACAACATTGGCAAGAATAGGTGACCTTAACCAGTCACCCGTTGACATACCTACACCTTTTCTACATCAGTATAAACCCAGAAACTCGAAACTCCGCACCTGCACTATTTAAATAATAGAACATTTCAGAGCGCCTTGCAGCGCTAACACGGTGTGACAGTTGCTCTTAACGCCAGTCTCCTCACGGAGGGTGAACTACGGAGTCTAGCTTCAGTTACTAGCAGACACACCCTGGGGGAGCGATTGTATACCGTGTTAATCGAACTTGTATATTTTGAGATGGTCCCCTAGGAATATGAGTTGAATAGATGGATCTTAATGGATGGTATTCGGTGGTGTGTTAGAATTTATCTTTTCGTCTCTTATTATTGTTTGTTACGCCCACGATCACCAAACAATCTGCCTACCCTTTGCCCAACTATGTTGCGGTCGTCTTCCAGTGTAACCGGATGCAGCTGAATACCCATATTTTACATGGAGCGACTGCTTTTCTGACCTCCACAACCCAGTTACTAATTAACACGATACCTACCTTGGTAAGACTGGTTGTCAGACTTTTGGGATCCTGACTACTCGTAACGATTGTCAAAGATTTACGAATGACAGCCGGGACCAACGGCTTAACGTGCTTTTCGAGGCTCGGAGGGTTCTCAATATGTTAAGGATGGTCACCCATCCAGGAAATAACCGCGACAAGCGTAGGTTAACTTTCGATCGACCCGTACGGCTGTTATTATTTAGTCACGAGCCCCTCGCACCCACGGTCACAATAATGTTGGAAATGTTTTTTTTAATTTATTTCTCATCACAATGTTGTTGTGGACAGTAAGTGCTAAATCTAAAAATTAGGCTTAAAATTTGTGAGAGACCAACGAAAACACAGAAACAGCCATAAAATACCAGTGTTACGGGTGGCTCGCTCTAGTTTGCTCTAGTCAGCATGAAAACATACAAATAATATTTTTATACCTTACTATTTAATTTATTTATAGATATGTTTAAACAGCCCACAGATAACCTACAAAATACTGTGTTTCTATAGAACAACATTGGCGAGAATAGCTGACCGTAACCTGTCACCCGATGAGATACACCTTTTCTACAACGGTATAAATACAGAATCTTGAAACTTCGCATCTGTACTGTTAAAATAATAGAACAGCTCAGAGCGACATGCAGCGCTAACACGGTGTGAGTGTTACTCTTAACGCGAGTCTCCCCAAGGAGGGTGAACTACGGAGTCTAGCTTCAGATACTAGCCTACACTACCTGGGGGAGCGATTGTATACCGTGTTATTTTAGAACCTGTGTATTATGATGCTGTAGCGGCATCTACAACGCCACATGCGAGCTACGCGTCACGCAAAGTCCTGCATCGCGCAAGCAGAGTTTACTGCGCATCTAGCATATATACAACGTCCCGACATCAATCGTCGGGCATTTGCGCACCAGACACAACTCCCGTCTGGTCGGAGGATCCCCCCTTATCTATAGAGGATAAGTGAACTTTACTCCCTGTTCCTCATACTTCTATAATGTGATCCCCTAGGATTTTGAGGCCAGGCCCTAGGATTTTGGAGTTGAATTCTAGTTCCGATAGGTGGATTCTAATGGTATGGTATTTGACACGTGATTTTTTAAGTTAAAACTAATTATCGTGTTCGAAGCTGTGTTAGAATTTATCTTATCTACTCACTGATCTTTTCGTCTTATATTATGTTATGTTATGTTGTGTTATGATTGTTAAGCCCTCTGTCACCAATAATGTGCAAAATGGAACACTTATTGCGCGCTAATTTTACTCCTACTAAAAATTGCTCCACTGGATTCGACCATAAATTCATCAGAAAAGAGAGCTCAACTAATTGGAATAGTAAATTAGACCTCTGTATCTTTGTTAAAATCACGGTGTAATTGCTCACGTCTGCCTAACCCGAATTTAAATCTGATGTCAGATATAAACAACCAAACAACCAATTCAAATTTAAAAAACAAAACTCAATCAACAATCAATCAATCAATCTTCAGACTGCCCGTGGCTTTCTGAGATGATAGTGGATTGCGAATGAATAGAACAGAATACTCTTTATTATGTACACCATAAAAATTATAAATATAAATGTAGAAATTTTACATAGGGTGACACGATGGGCGGTCTTATCGCTAAAAACTATTGAGTAACTAACATGACCGCAAGCTTCGCAAAACCGCATTGGATAATGTCAATAATTGACTACCGTTCTGGAAACACCCCGCAAATTTTCCTTCTGTGTCGCGACCACTGATAATCATTCTGTTTAAACTTTTGTACGGTCTATTCTGTTAAAATCTTACCGTGAATAGTTAGGCGAGGTGAACTTAAAGTAAGTCTGTCGCCCCCCATACATCAGGACCCGAGGCGGCGCGCAGTGTTCCACGCACGCCCCTCTTACACGTCGCGGGGCGAGTCAAACACCTCACTCCCCCCGCTCGACCAGACGGGGCCCGCAGAGGCGAGCCGGCACCAGTCGAAGGTTGCGAAAGATTCGTACATTCCCGTGACCCCCGGCGCAGGTGTGAGTTGGAACACTGAGGTGGTTTTTAGTCAGTAAGAGTCTGACAGACCCCCCCGCTCCCCCAGGGTGGGGGACATCCATGAGGATTTTTCAACCAGGATCAAAACATAAAATAAAAATGTGAACTTGAAGTGAGTTGTCATTCCATCTGATGACACTATTGACAGCTCACTTTAAGCTTATACTTTTACAGAACAGATCGGCAGTTCACGTATCTGGTATTTACTGCACGATTGTCTTTTGTATTAATTTTGCAGAGTGATTGTTATTTTTCTAAATCAAATGAATTTATTTATTCGCATAGAATGTAGATATTGTACAATAAAGTTGTTATAAAAAATATAGTGAGCCGGGTATATTCTGCCTGAGTTTTGACATGCAAAATTTAACAAATAGTGTCACAATCATTAAGCTCATGAGCAAAATTATTTAACAGTTAATAAATTGATACATTATTTCAACAAGTCCAGATCATGCATAAAGTGTATCACATAATGTCAATAATACATTGAGGTAACAATAATATTAAATTGTTGAGATGTCACCCTTAGGGTCATTCAAAAAATCACTTAGCGAATAATAACATTTCTGTGTCAAAAAGCCTTGAGTCTATTTTCAAATTGTTGAAATGTGTCACTTTTTATGCTGTCCGATAGTTTATTAAATATTATTGGACCCATGTAGAAAACATTTTTTCTAAGTAGTGCTGTTTTATAGCCACCGATAATTAACAGGTTTTCGTAACTAAGTACTTTCTATCTTTACCACTTTGTGGGAACGGTACTTTACAAAGTATAACAGCATCAAATACACTGTAAAACGCGAATGAGACCTCCCTGAGGGCAGCACGCAATGTTATCTTAGTAACGTGCACTTGTGAGACCTTAAAAAATAATGTTATACTTGTTATACAAACGTGGGGTTATCTCTATAAGTAAACACGATTAGTTTTTTTTTTTTTTTTTATAATCTTGTTTATTTAGAGGCTTTTACCTTACAAAGGTACGTCAGCCTCATCATACCCTAATCTAACTAATTATTACACGTAATTATTTTAATATTAATATAAATATATTATTGCGTAAGCGGGGGAGATATTGATGCAGCAACCATTTCAAAAATCAGTTTCGCTTCTCCCGAATTAGGTGTGGATAATATTCTAATGAAAGCCCCAACATCATACATATTAACTTTTAACTCCCGCATCACTATCTCCCTCTCTCTCCCGTTCTTTTTACACTCCACCAGCAAATGTTGGACATCTTCGATTTTATTACACACTTGACAATTAGGGGACTCAACTTTTTTCATTAGGTGTCCAAATTTCCTGGATGGAAAATGACCAGAACGTAATCTATGTGCCATAACAACATACGACCTCTTTATATGACTTTCAGCAAACCAAGGGATTCGAGGAGGCTCACTTTGCATAGTCTTATACCATATACCTTTTTCTTTAGACTTCCTGTCGAAATACTCTTTAAAACTATTGTAGCATATGTTCTTGTAATAGCTAAGTGTTTCTGTGTAGAACGGAGCGATGTCAATTTCCAATCCTTCCAAAATAGCTTTTTTTGCAAACATGTCAGCCTTCTCGTTTCCACGTATACCAATATGAGATGGAATCCATTGCAACCTCAAATTAATGTCACCAAGTTCATAAAATAGTCTAAGAATTACATAAGCTATCGGTATACCTCTGCAACCAGAGGCGCATCGAGCTAAATGCATTAAACCACTTTTGCTATCCGTGCATATAACAATGTTTTGATTTACAGAATGGTTCGCATTGTCCCAACAAATTATGTTCTCTAGCGTTTTTGAGATTGCAATGAGTTCCATCGTCATTACAGATAAGTTTGTATCAATAGATTTAAACAAGGCCGAAGTTCCATCACTCAAGCTATAATAAGCTGCACCACATCCACTTTTGCTCTTAGACCCGTCAGTAAAGTACATTTTCCACCCCGGGTACTTTTCACTAAGTTCCTTGATAACATCGACTTTAAGTGATGTAACCTCATGGCTGCGTTTTGCTGCTTTGACACAGTCTAACTTACAACTAATTTTATCCCTTACGTTTATACCTGTCACCCATTTCTCCAGTGAGTACATGTCCAAAATACTTGAACAATACATATTACGGTGTTTACACTCATTATAAACGGTCACAAGCAACGGTTTTTTCTTATTGTTCCAGTATCTTGTGACTGAAAGATCATTCAAGTCATCTATTAATTTAATAGTTACATTGTTCGAACATGACATACTTTTTATACAGAACTTGTAAGCTAAGTATAATCTCCTAACGTACAAAGGAGGAATGCACAATTCAGCTTCCATTACGTGTATTGGAGTGCTTTTTATAAAACCACCTATAGTCCTCAAATACTGGTTCTGAATTTTGTCCAGTTTACCTAAATGACTCTTTGCACTATTATCATAGAGAAAACAACCGAAGTCAATCCTACTGCGTACCAATGAAATATACAAAGATCTCAAATGTTTCGGATGGATTCCCCAAGTCGGCCCCGCCAGCACTTTAAATAAATTTAAAAACTTTGCCGTCTTTTCCTGTATTTCATTAGTATGCCTTTTCCATAGAAGTGACCTATCTAACCAGATACCTAAGTGTTTCACGCAATCGACTGAGGAAATTGGTATGTTGTTAATTGTAAGTTGCAATTGTCGTCTTCTTCTACCTCTACTAAAAAGACACATCTTTGATTTGTCTGGTGACATTTCTAGACCCATATCATCCAACATTACACCCACAGAATTAAGAGCAACTTGCATTTCCGATTCCGCGTGGTTTAAATCTTTATGGCTGAGGTAAAATACGAAGTCATCCGCGTATTGCGAAACAATTACAGTCTCAATCTGTCGGCATATTGTTGATGTAATAATATTAAAAAGCATCGGTGATAATGGATCGCCCTGTGCCAACCCCCTGCTTGCTCGTCTAACATCTACAGTTCGTCCATCACTACCACTTCTTATCATCAAGTTTCGCTCTAATAGAAATGAATTTAAATAACTACAAACTTTTGAGCCAATTCCCAAATCATCCAAAGTCTGAACAACCTTTTCCACTAAGACATTGTTATAAGCATTTGTAATGTCCAGAAAGCAAGCCAAAGTAGGGTCATTTCTAGTGAAACCCAATTGAACATAAGTAGATAATCTTGAAATGCAATCTAAACAAGATTGAGCTCTCCTAAAACCAACCGTGTAAGGTGACAAAATTGAATGTTTCTCAATATACCATTCTATTCTTTTTCCAATCATATTATGAAATATCTTACAGACACAGGACATAAGAGATATTGGCCTAAGTTTAGTCTCCGTATTCGTGTCTTGCCCAGCTTTAGGAATAGCAATAACTGATATCGCACGCCATTGTTTTGGGATAACTCCAGTTCTGTAAATACCATTATATACCCGGAGAAGAAACTCCTTGGCCTCACACGGAAGATTATAAATCATAGAGTACGTTATTCCATCATTACCCGGAGCGGTGTCCTTCTTTTTTAAAATATTTTCTAATTCTTCTATTGTAAATGCTGATTCTATTAAAACATTCTGTGATTTGAATACTGGTGGCACATTTATTACGGAATCCGGTGTGAGTGAATATAACAAACCTTTTAGTTTTTCCTCTGACACACTAAATTTAGCTTGACGATAACCTTTAAGCCATCTCATCTTTCGCCACATATCAGAAACTGAAGAAGTTTCATCTATGCTACTACAAAACTTTTTCCAGCCGCTATCTATGGCTTTCATTATCAAACTATGTGCATGTGCCCCTTTCTCTTCTAACCTTGTAAGATTGTCAGGAGTGGGATTTCTTCTGAATTTAGCTAAAGCCAACCTACGTTCAGCCACTGCTCTAGACAATGATGGATCCCAATACTCTTTTGGTTTAAAATTCCTTAAGGGACTAGTACACATTTTAATCATAGGTATGTGCTTATTCGCTGCCATATCAACTTGTTCTAAGAAATAGTCGTATAATGTCTGAATATTATTGCTGACGGCAACTACCCCAGAAAAAGATTTTGTAAGCTCCTGACGATAGGCCTCCCACTCTGCTTTTTTGAAGTTTCGTCTTTTATTAACCGACTTCACAAAAAGGAGGAGGTTCTCAATTCGTCTGTATGTTTTTTTTTTTTTTTTTTTTTTTTTTTTTATTTTTTTTATGTGTGTTAAGCTCATAACTTTTTTCTGGGTGAACCGATTTGGATGATTCTTTTTTTATTTGATAGGTGGTGCTTCACATGTGGTCCCATTTGAATTTGATCAAGGTCTGACCAGTAGTTTTGGAGTTATCCTTAATACTGCAGATTTTTTCCACTTAGTTTATATGGATGATGTGTTAATAATTTCCTGTCACTGTTATTTACACACCAAGTAGCGGTATACGAATTTGTGTGGGGTAGGTACCGCAACTAAAAAGTGAAAAATAAAAACTTTTTTTACAAAAAAACAACCGACTTCCAAAAAAAACACTAAAAGACGTGAAAAATAACTTTAATTTCGGAAGTCGGTGGCCAAACACGAAAATACAAAAACCAAAGGCACCGACTTCCGAAATTAAAGTTATTTTTCACGTCTTTTAGTGTTTTTTTTGGAAGTCGGTTGTTTTTTTGTTATACTCAATGTGTTCTTGAAAGTTCATCGAAATCTTCATTACGAGGTGATCACTACCTAAATTTTCGTTCATTACAGCCCACTGAAATTTAATAGCGATGTCAGATGATGCTAATGTGATGTCCGGTGATGATCTTTGTATATTTCCATTAACTAACTTGACCCGGGTTGCCTCTCCATTATTTAATGTCACAAGGCCGTGTTCCAAAGATGAGTCCAATATTTGAGTTCCACGCTGATCCGTTTTATAAGACCAGTTCGTATGGTGACCGTTAAAGTCACCTGCAACTAATGATTTTTTAGGCACTAACGAGAAAATATTGTCCCAATCTGATGATGTTGTACGCACTGAAGATGGACAGTAAATAGATACAACATGTTCCAAACTCTTACAATTAAGTATTTTCATACATATAACCTCTATACCTACATTACTTAAGCTAATTGGGCATACTTGAGCCTGTATAGATTTATGGATAATTATCGCGACACCACCGTAAGAATCGTCTCTGTCTTTTCTATATATATTATAACCTCTCATATTCAAACGAATATTTGGATTAAGCCAAGTTTCACTTACAATAACAATATGAATTTTTTCCTGCCCAAGTAACGCGTCTAAACTAGGTGATTTTGGCTTTAAACTTTGACTATTCCATTGTAGTATATTAATCAACGTATCTTTGCGAAAATTATCCATTTAAAAAATTTAACAGCCATTGACATACATTTCTTCCAATTAAAAACTCCTTAAAAAATACCTTGCATTCCTCGTATATTACTTTCAACACCGACATTATTATTTCTTCAAATCCTTTCTCTGAATAAATTATTTCTTTAATTTTTAAAAATATTTCTACGAATCTGAATTTTCTTTTCTTCTTCTTTTCAGCTTCTTCTTTTTCCGATTGTCTATTTTCTTGACTACTTCCAATTATCTCATTTTCCATAGAGAAAGTTTCCCACTCTGTTTCTATAAATGTAGTTTGATTGTCTCGCCTGTCTTTATATTTATTTTGCTTCTTAGACCTATCCACTTTTTGTTTCTGTCTGATGCCTAAGATTTCTGTTTGATTGCATGTACTTTCCTTGGTTAAGACTTCATGTGCAGTAACTGTCGATTGCACAGCACTACTGTAAGTGTCCTTCAAAGTAATTTGACTCTCCTCCGTTCTTTCATCAGAATCCTCAATTGCTACCACCATACTGCCTTTATTGTTGTTCTTTAGATATATTTCTAAGGCTTTTCTATAGGATATGTTCTCTACACTCATTAATGTTCGAATCTCTTTTTCTTTTAGAAAGGCAGGGCACGTTTTGTCAAGTGCCATGTGTGATCCTTTGCAATTAGGACATACAATTCTGTCTGTTTCACAATTTTCATGCTCTTTGCTACATTTAGGACACAGAATCTTTTTTGTTGGGCAAAATTTCTTTATATGCCCGAATTTCCAACAGTTGGAGCATTGAGAGACAGGAAATACATATCGTTCTACTCTAAAATGGCATCCATATGCAAAAATAAATTCTGGAGTTGTAGGGCTCTCAAAACACACACGCACAGTCTCACTGTCCACCCACTCCCTGTCCTGACTGATACGCCTTAGTCTTCTAACTGATAATATTTTGCATGAGGTCTCTAATGACTCTAATATCTCTGACTCACTCAGTTCCAAATCTACACCCTTAATTATTCCGTAAGATAAATCGAGTTGGTTAACAAATTGAATTCTTACTCCTAAATCAACGAACTTCTGACATTTGATTAACTTTTCTCCATCTTCTTTCTTAGCCATATTTATGAAAACCTTGTAGGGACTTTTATAGTTGATTCTCAATATGTTTTGAATATTCTCATTTTTCAATAATTTTGCTAATGCCATTTGTTTGGGCAAGACTTCTAAGGACGTTAAGCTAATCTTATATGTGTCATCCATATTATTTCCTCTTACCTCTGTTCCCGATTCGCCTTGAATTCCAGACACACTCCTTATAAGGCGTTTAGGTCGCCTTCTGGTCACCGTTATAAAACCCTCTTCGCTGCAGCTTTCATCGCCCTTTTCCCTGGCCCTTTTCTCCACAATTCTTCCACTATCCATTCCGCAATCCTTCTTGTTACTACTGTTACTAGCCCCACCCGCAAAGGAAATCGAAGTAATCATTGAATCACTGTTTTCTGCGTTATTTCCGTCACTTTTTTCTTCCATTCTCAACTTATGTGGGTACTCCGAAAAAAACTTGACTTAAGCGATACGGAGTAAACAAACTACGTGCGCTCGCGTCGGCGTCTCGCGCGCAGTGCACGATTAGTTGAAGTTTATTTTACAAGCTTTTAATTTTATTCCAAAACTTGCAATTAATAATGGAACGATTTACCAAGTTTTCAGTGTTCTAATTTGATGACTTTGATAGAGATGACGTGATGCTGTAGGTAATAATGTATACCTTTGTGTAAATCCAAAGGCAATGTAGAAGTCTATTAACTTTTTTACTATCTCATAATTAATTTACCTGTCATGCGTTATATTTAATTATTTTTACCTATTGTGGTATAGTAATTTTATTCTAGGTGCATCGTCTTCACATATAATTTAATGTATACATAATATTATAAAACATTTTTAAAAGAGTAACGGTGGAGTTTCTTGCCCATTCTTCTCCATACGAAACTACCTTTTGGAAGCGGCAACTAGAATCAATTCTATATTTTTGTAAATTTTGACGTTCAAAAGTGCCTTTTATGTACCTATTTGAAATAAATGATTTGACTTTGACTTTAAGTGTGTGCGCTCCGTAGGAAGGATATGTTTTATATTTGGTATTTTGCCATTCCGCCATACATAACCGCTATGTACAGCAACAATTAGTGGTGAGGTTCGTGTCAATCAAAATTCATGAACCATGATGTTGAATACCTATTTAATTATTAATTAGATAGATATGATACATATTATGAGAGTATTGAGAGGAATTTACAAGACAAATGTGAGTGGAAAGGCCGGGAGAAGACGCCCGAAGAGGACATATTGTGACCTTATTTGTGATGTTCTTCAGAAAAGTCATGTGCGTAGTACTCGGAACCGGCGTGCGTGTATGACCAGATGTATGAATGTAAGCGAGTCAAATGAGTATGTAAGGATCGTAGCAGGTGGCTTTCTATAGTTTATGCCTACCCCCGAGGGAAGAAGGCGTGAGTTAATGTATGTATGTATGTATTATGAGAGTAGCCTACACCTCCTGAAAGCTGAACTCCCTGAGTGCAACGGTCAAAATTTCTTGACTGCATATAAAACCCTTTTATTTACTGTACACAGCCGTCGAAGCACTGTAGCAGCGTTGAGCTTTAAATCCATTGGTTTAATTCCTCATCGTATTCCATCCCTTAAGGTCGGCTTACCAAGCGGCACGGCGCGGCATGGCATGGTACAGAATTTTCTTAAGCGGTAATGATTTTAAATCTTATTTTCATATGCTTAGCACTCACATTTCGTTTATAGGGTTATGATTTTTATAGTGTTATGCGTTTTAGCGTTATGCGTTTTTGCGCTATACGTTTTAGCGTTATGCGTTTTAGCGCTATGCATACATACATACATAAACTCACGCCTTCTTCCCATGGGGGTAGGCAGAAACTACAGAACGCCACCTGCTACGATCCATACATACTTCTTTTGCCTCGTTTACGTTCATACATCTGGTCATACACACACGCCGGTTGTGAGTACTACGCACCTGACCTTTCTAAAGAACATCACCAATAAGGTCACTATATGTCTTCCTAGGGCGTCCCCTCCCGGCGTTTCCATTCACATCTGCCTTGTAAATACCTTTTGTTAATCGCCCTTCATTCATCCTCTCAACATGACCAAACCATCTTAGCATACTCTTTTAAATTTTTGTCACTACATCTTCCTTTAAACCGCACCGTTGCCTTATCACATCATTCTTCAGTCTATCATTCATAGTCACACCACACATGCTTCGCAAGGAACGCATTTCCACAGCATTTATTCTACTTTCATGCTTCTTTTGCCACACCCAGCACTCACTTCCATACATAAGCGTAGGCACCAGCACACCATTGTGAACAGCCAGTCGTGCTTTTTTGGACATCAACTGGTTGGTTACAATTGCATGTGTAGCACCATTCACTTTATTTCCCGCATTTACCCTTCTTTGCACATCTCCATCAATCTTTCCATCCCTTGTAAATAGACTCCCCAAATATACGAACTCACTTACTTGCTCCACACACTTATCATTTAATTTCACATCACATACCGATACATCCTCTTCTCTTTCAAACACCATGACCTTCGTCTTATTCACATCAGCGCTATGCGTTTTAGCGTTATGCTTAAGTCACAAAGCGACTTAAGCATAACGCGGAAAGCTGTGGTTTACCACGTAAGGCTCTCACATACCGGGCCAAAAAAATGTTAATGCTTTACCGTGCCATGCCGCGTCGAGCCGCCTAGTGAGCGCCGCCCTTTATGCTCGATATAACAGTAATCTTAGGTGCCTTGGCTAGTCGTCCTTGTATGCGGTCCGCCCCGATTCTTCTAGCAACTAAGTTGTTAAAACACAAACTTTGTGTTGTAACACAAAGTGAATATTGGTTCTTGCACTTATGTATTGTTCAGTGGTACGTTCGCTTGATGCACGTGAGGTTGAAGTTTTATTAATCAGGGTTCACATAATCAGATGTTTACTAAATATGCACTAATTTTACTGCGTATCAGGCGTTAATTTTAAGCCCCTTTTGAAGCAGTAAATGACCTAAGCTAACATTAATGAATAACCTCTAGAGTAGGAGATGCATGTTTTAAATAATTTATCTGTGCAATTATTTGCTAATATTCAATTAAAATAATATTAAAAGCAAATTAAACAATTTTTCTTTAAAAAAAAAAAAATTTAATGATGGAACTAAAACTACAGTACAACTGTTATTGATTTCTGTCATAACACGTAAGTAACAATAAAATAATATTTACGATACGGCAGTGATGCATCCTTCCGCGAAGCTGTCGCGAGCAAAAGTAATCTGACGTTTTTGTCGAACACTGAACGATGACCAATTGTTGGATCTGTCAGTTGATGTCTCCTGATACGGCCACTCCTGACATCCTGACGTCCTCGGCAGGTCTAGTCGACATGGCTTCATCATCTGTTAAAGGCATGGCCTCATCCGATTGGTCTGCACCTTAAATTTACATCTACTATAATTACACAGCTAAGATTAACACCAAGTACCTATTAGAAGGGAAGGAAGGCAAGGAAAGGAAAAAGAAATTCCCAGGAAAAGAGTGAAAGTTATTTACAAACCGTTTAAGATTACGAACAATCAGCCACTATTAGGTTCACATAAGACTAGACATACCATTCACAAGGTCTAGTGCTAATACTTACAAGGCTAGATATAACATACAAGGTCTAGTATTCACACAAGGCTAGACATAACATACAAGGTCTAGTATTCACATAAGACTAGACATAACACACAAGGTGTAGTATTCACACAAGGCTACACATAACTCAAGGTCTAGTATTCAAAAGGCTGAAGGCAACGATACCTCACAGACATTCAAGGGCTACTCACACGCAAAGAAGGCAGCACACTCATCTGGAGTCCATTCACCCTTCCAAGGTACCATGAACTGCGCCGCGGCATAGGTCACCTTGCCATAATAAGCTTCAATTCGTATCGGCCATTCTCCAATACTCTTGTCACCTTTTATGGACCGCGCATTCCGGAATCCAATTTCCCTTTGGACTGCGCGTACTTAATTGCAAAAGCAAGATCATCTTTTTGAAAAACATGAGGCGGTTGGCGCCTTTTGTTGACATACTTGTCTTGGCGACTCTGAAGAATATGGGACTATTGGGAACACAATTAAACATGGACTTCACATAAGACGTATATTCAACGACTGGCGCTCGGCTCATAACCAACAAGACTTAAACCTAAATACCCACTATTACAAATATATCACACCTCCACCACAATACAAAAGTACATCTTTAAAATAACACAATAAAATAAAAATAACCACAATGAATACATCAACATACCTGATGTAAACTCGTACTAATCCTAACTAGTTAATCAATTGTAAATCTGGCTACTGGTTTACGTGTTCGCTTAGAGTAACGATTCTCCGGCGGCGGAGATTTTGGTTGCATATTAACTGGAGAATCTACAGGAGTATGACAGACCGGATTTGAACTTCCTCCCTTATTCCCGGTAGTCGCCTCTGGTGAGACTACCTCTACTACCCGTTCTAACCCCTCGCTAAATGGCTCGACCACACTCTCTCCCCCATGATCTGTATTGTCATCAGTCTCTGGACAGGTAACATCAGATAAGCGTGACCTGCGGCGCATTTGATCTACATGTCTTTGTAAAGATTGACCATTATCCTTTACCACTGAGTATCTACGGGCGCTGTCTACCCGTTCCACGGTCCCTTTCACCCACCTATCATTAACACCGTATTCACGAGCCCATACTGAATCACCCTCCCTGAAACTGCGGTCTGATCCCCCCGCGAATTCCATTTGTCGTCTCTGGGCTTGGTGGACTCTGTCATTGGTGTCCTGGTTGCTACGCAGTAAGTCTAGTCTAGAGCGTAAAGGACGTCTCTGCAACAGCATTGCCGGGGTTTCCCCGGTAGTGCTGTGCACTGTGTTCCGGTATGCTAACAGAAACGTTTGTAGTGCGGTGTCGACATCTACACCATCCCTATGCGCTTTCTTAATAGCCCGTTTGCAAAGCTTGACTGCATTCTCTGCAGCCCCGTTTGATGATGGGTGGTAGGCTGGTGAAAAATACTGTTTAATGCCGTTGTTTTTTAAGAAAGTTTTAAACTCTATACTAGTGAATGGTGGGCCCTGATCAGATACTAATTCCCCCGGCAACCCAAACCTTGCAAATGTTGCTCTTAAAACCTTTATAACCGTTGGAGCATTAGTTCGTGTCATCTCAAACACTTCTAACCATTTTGAAGAAGAATCAATAATAATTAAGCAGGTAAGACCTTTATATGGCCCTAGGAAATCGATGTGAACCCTTGTCCATGGGCGCACGTGATACTGCCACGGCTGTATCGGGGCCCGCGGCGGTGCGTCCGCTTCCGCTGCACAAGTCTCACATTGCTTACATAATGCTTCCACGGCTGTGTCAATATTAGGCCACCATACATAGCTACGTGCCAAGCTTTTTGTCTTTACGATTCCCATGTGACTGCTATGAAGTTGTTTTAAAACATTATTCTGTAACGTAAGTGGTATAATCATACGATAACCCCACATAATACAACCACACTCTGTATATAACTCATTACGCCTCATAAAGTATGGTTTGAAACTTTCTGCATCTTCACAAGTTGAAGGCCACCCGGATTGTATGTAAACTAAAACCCTACTTAACACTTTATCTACAGCCGTCGCTTTCATAACGTCTTGGCTCGTAATAGGTAAAAAAAAAACAACGAAATTAACATATGTATTTTCTTTTTGTACATTTTCTTCACAACCTTTGCTGGGAAGTCGTGATAATGCATCGGCACAGTTCCTACTTGAAGAAACATATTCTATATCATAGGTATATCCCGCCAATAACACCGCCCAACGCTGTAACCTAGACGCGGCCATCACCGGAATACCGACTTTATCGCCAAAAATATAAGTGAGAGGCTTGTGGTCGGTTCTTAATTTAAATTTTCGACCATATAGATATTGATGAAATTTACGAACTCCGAACACAATAGCGAGTGCCTCTCGATCTATTTGTGAGTAGGACCGCTCGGCTTGCGTGAGCGCGCGTGATGCGTACGCGACGGGACGTTCGCCCCTTGCCGTTGTTTGCGATATCACAGCTCCTACACCTACACTGCTTGCGTCTGTTGTCAAAATTATAGGTAACTCCGGTGTGTAATGCATTAGCACTTCACTACATGTTAATAAATGCTTCACTTTACTGAACGCATCTTCACATTCTCTATTCCAGCTATACGAGATTCCTGCTTTTAGCAATTTAAACAAGGGCGCTAGAATTGTACTAACATTTCTTATAAATTTGCCATAGTACATTACCATACCAATAAAAGCTCTTAGTTCTGTAATATTCGTGGGAGCTGGAGTTTTAACTATTGCTTCTACTTTGTCTGGGCTCGTGTGTACCCCTTCTTTACTAATTGTGTGGCCCAGATAGTTTACTGATTCAGCAAAAAATACACATTTATCTTTTTTTACTCTGAGTCCGTATTTGTTCAAGCGATCAAATACTTTGCATAAGTTACGCATGTGTGCTTCGTTGGTAGGTCCTGTTATTATAATGTCATCCAAAAACACCCCCACATGTGATAAATCTGCAAACAACTGCTCCAAGTGTCTTTGAAAAATGCCTGGACTTGATGCTAACCCGTATACTAGCCTATTATACATAAATAATCCTTTATGAGTGTTAATCACTGTATATTTTTTTGTTTCATCTAGCTCAAATTGAGCGTATGCCTGTGAAAGGTCAATTTTACTGAAATGCTGACCACCCTTCAAATGAAATAGTACTTCCTCTACTCTGGGTAATGGATAACGGTCAACTTCTATAACTTTGTTTAAGGTCAATTTATAATCTGCGCAAATTCTAATGTTACCGTCCTTCTTGACGACCGGCACGATGGGTGTCGCCCAGTCAGAACGCTCCACAGGAGAGAGAATGCCGTCCCGTTGCAACTGATCCAGCGTGCGCTCCACCGGCTCGCGCAGCGCGTACGCCAGCGGGCGCGCGCGCATGAACACCGGCCGCGCCCCCTCGCGCACGCACACGCTCACCGTGCCGCCGGTGAACCGACCCAGGCCGTCCGCGAACACTTCACAGTATTTGGTACTGAAAGCAGCCACATCAAATACATTGTTTTTATACATCACAACATCATTACTGTTACAATCATAGGTTACTGTAGGTAATTGTATTTTTAGTTCTGCCATCCACTGACGGCCTAATAGAAGTGTTTTGCCATTCTCAACAACATATAAATCTAATAGCTTATGCCCCTTTTTATATTTCACAAATGGTTGTATTACTCCAATGGGTTTCACTAACTCGCCGGTATAATACCTTAGTGTTAAATTACTAGGCTTAAGTTTTACATCCTTAAACAATCTACTGTAACACTCCCAGTTTATGCATGACACCGCACTGCCGGTGTCACACTCCATTTTGATGTCAATTCCATTAACATTCAGTTCGACATAAATAGGAGTACACTGCGTCGCTGATAATTTACAAACATCTACAAATATTACCTCATCGCTCTCCGCGCCATCACTTTCATAGGAATTTCTTATTTGGATTGCGTCCATCTCCACGTTGTGGTGTTCCGATAAATTCGGACACATACGTCGCAAATGTCCTACTTGGTTACACACTCGGCACACATAACGCCCGAACTTGCACTGTCTTGCGTCGTGACGCGCGCTGCACACTCGACACTGCTGTTGCTGCGCGCGCTCACCCAGCTTCATGGATGCGGGCGCTGCCGATGCAGGCACGCCGCGGCCCCGGTCGCTACGCGTCGTAGTATCGAACGGTGTTGTCGGTCCACGGACGTCACGAGCGACCACCGCCGGCGTACCCTTCCGCCGCGAGCTCGCTGACATCGCTTGCCACGTCACCGACGCCGTCGATGCACCCTCGTTTCTCGACCCGCTCTGTCCTTCAACGGCCGCTGCGTCTTTTTCTGCTGCCTCCATGCTAACCGCCAACGTATACGCCTTCCCGAAATCCAAATTGCTTTCGGCGAACAGTCGTTGTCGTATGGTCTCATTTGTTATGCCACACACTAGCTGATCTCTCAAGCTTTCTTCCAGCCAGGACCCAAGTCCACATGTTTTGGACATTTTCTTCAAGATTGCCGCATATTCCGATATTGTTTCACCTTCTTTCTGTTTCCTATGTCGAAACTTGTATCTCTCCGCCAACTCACTTGGTTTAGGTAGCAAGTGTTTTTCCATGACGTCAACGATTTGTGCTAACGTTTTGTTTTTAGGTTTTGCCGGCGTACACAAATTAACCAGAAGTTCATAACACTCCGCCCCCATCACTGTTATTAATGTAGGCACTTGTAATTCGTTTGGAATCTTGTTTACCATAAAATATTGTTCTAACCGTTCTATGTACAGCCGCCAATCGTCACTGTGGACTTTGAACTCGGCAATTTTACCGATCGACATATAATTTTTTTCGGTGATACTGTCCTATATTATTATTTATTATTTTGCACAATCACGCGTTGGATCGTCTGTCCTCGTCGCCACTGAAGAATATGGGACTATTGGGAACACAATTAAACATGGACTTCACATAAGACGTATATTCAACGACTGGCGCTCGGCTCATAACCAACAAGACTTAAACCTAAATACCCACTATTACAAATATATCACAATTATCCTTAAGACGTTCAGCGGCCCTCTGCCGGTCGTGTTCTGGCAAGGATCGACGATCACTATCAGAACACTATAGCGACACCACGGATCAGGGTTTGTATTACGGGAGTAGTACCTTCAATACGGATCAACAAATTTAACGGCGATGCTTGAGTGGTCTTTTGTTTTGTGACATTCAGTACAAGCTGCAAACGCCATAACTGTTCGGAACACTTACTTTTCTTATTATTAGTCTCGACGCGTAACATGTTAAGAAGAGTGCGTACATCTCTCCACCTCGCCATTCGCGTGATGCATCTCAGGAGTTACGTAATGTATAGTGCATCCTAAATCATTAATCCATTTAACGAAATTTGTGGCTTCGAACATACGACCTCGATCGGTAACTATAAGGTGTGGAGTGCGAAATAAAGAAACAGCGTTTTTAAACGCTTTCTTTAATTCGTCATGGTCCTGTCTATAACGTGGATCAGTTAAACAGTACTTAGAAAAAGCGTCAACCAATACTAAAATATGTTTATAGCCATTGGACTCCAGTAAAGGACCCAGGACATCGGCATGAAGGGTATGAAAAGCAACATCTGGCTTAGTCCATGACGTAATGGGCTATAACGGTGTCCTATGTACTTTTTTACGAAAGCATGAAGACCAGGTAACCAAAAGTGATTTAAGATCAATCCAATAGGTTTGTCTATCCCTATATGACATTGCTCATCATGAAAGATTCTAAGTAAACTTAGACTCTGTGACCTTTCGGTATAAAACAAAGTAACCGTGATTGCTCACCTACAGGTGAATAACGATAGTAAAGAATCTCATTGTTTTTAACGTAACGACTAGCATCTAACTGTCCTTCTTCTAATTGTCTTAATAATTTTTACGTTTCATCATCACCTGATTGTGCAACTTGAGCCCAATTTCGCGGCCTATCTATGTTATTTACAACGCGGATGGGGTTGCGACTAAGAAAATCCGCATGTGGCAGTAAAACACCTTTTCTATAAACAATTGTAAACGTGAAATCTTGTAGGTACACCCACCACCTAGCCACACGAGGTTTTAGGTCCTTTTTAATTTGTGTAGCCTTTAACGCATTACAATCCTTAATTAACTTAAACTCTATGCCTATAAGGTAATGCCGAAAGTGATGTAAAGCTTTGACTACCGCCAACGTTTCTAGTTCATAGGAATGGTATCGCACCCCTGCCCCATGTGTGACCTGACTATAATAAGCAACAACTGATTTACGACTATCCGTACTTAACTGAAGCAATACTGCGCCATAGGCTCGACTGCTGGTATCCGTATGGACCTCTGTCTCTAAATCAGGATCAAAGATAGCGAGAATAGGCTCGCTCGTCAAACACTCAATAACCTCATCACGAGCTTGGTCTTGTTCTTCACCCCACTTAAAATCTACGTCTTTCTTAGTCAAACGCGCAATACATGAAGTTTTGAGAACATAATTTTCGATGTACTTTCGAAAGTACCCCGCTAATCCTAAAAATTGTCTGACTTGACGGACATTTTCGGGATTTGGAGAATTGACCAATGCGGTGATTTTAGACTTACAAGGACGTACTTTACCGTTTCTGATTACTCGAGCTAGATACTCTATTTCGGTGTCCAAAACTGAACACTTTTTCATGTTTAATGAAAACCCAGCGCCTGATAACTTACGCAAAATCTGTAGTCCTTCATCATCACTATTACTGACCAATAAAACATCATCAATGTAAACCATCACCGTGCGATTGTTTATGAATGAACGAAGTGTATTGTTAATAACCCGCTGGAATACAACTGGTGCATTAGTAAGTCCAAACGGTATTTTCATTGCCCTTCGGGCGTAACAAAACCAGTCAAGGGAATCGACGCACTATGAAGACGAATCTGATGGAACCCTGATGCCATATCAAGGGTTTTAAAATATTTGCCCTTAGCCAACCGATCTATATGATCCTCGATCAATGATAGGGTGTACCTGTCTTTAACAGCGATTCTGTTTAAGGTACGAAAATCGACGCACATTCGATCCGTTCCGTCTTTCTTTTTAATTAAAAGTATAGGACTTGCATACGCAGATTCGGATTCACGAATTATTCCTTTAGCTAAAAGATCGTTAATTATTTCACGTACCCTCAACTTCTCATTAAAAGATAACTTGTACGGCCTGTTATTATGTGTATGTTTATGTTTTTACGGCCTATAATACACGGGCGCATCACTTTTCAAACGAATGTGCAATATGTGCATGCCACCGGTTGTCACGGTCGAGTTAGCCGGTCCAGGTAACATAAACTTAGAAAATTCATTTAATATTTCGATAAGTTTTTCCTTATTGTCGTCATCAAGCGACGACTGGATACGATGCTCATTCGATTCGATAGCCGAGACTTTTGCAGCGACTGCACTAAAAGTTAGACGCTGGTAATCCTTTGTGCGTACATACATTAGTCCCTCGCGATTAAGGACGTCTGTACCTATTATGATAGGTGCGTTCATACTTGCACTGGGCACAATCAATAGATCGACTTCAAGTTTAATTTCTTTAAGCTCAATAGTAAGTGTCACATACGAAAACACCCGAATGATAGTATTTCCAACACCTTTTAACTCTCGATAAGTGGTTCTTGTAGCGCACGACAAGTGTTTCACCACAGAGGACGAAATAAGAGAAACATCTAAAGCTCCGCTATCGATCAGAATGTCAAAGGGTATCCCTTGGATTACTCCAACTACAACATCTTTGTAATTATTAATGTCAGGTAGGGAACAAAAATTTACGTTGCTTTTTCTATTAACAGAACGTTGTTTGGCGAAACAATCGTTAATATGGTGTAATATGGTGCCCAGCATTTTTACAGTACGTGCAAACAATTTTCGTTCCCGAATTCACATCACTGTTAGTCGTATTTGTATTAGTAGTTGATGGTTTTTGTTTAGCTTGACAGTTAATTTGTTTATAGAATAGAATAGAATAGAATACTCTTTATTATGTACACCATAAAAATTACAGATATAAAAGTAGAAATTATGTGTTTTTTTTTTCTTTTTTTTTAAATTAATTATTTCCGGTTTGTCGACATGAAAAGCATTTTAATGGAGTCTTTTTAACGGGACGTTTGGCAAAAAATTATTTCACAACCTCCTTACATGCTGCAGTGTCACGATTTAAACGCTTTTCATGCTTACCCTCAACCGGTTTTACAAAAGAAGAAAAATAATCAACTAACTCGCACGGCTTAAGGTTCGCATTCGTAGCTGCCGCTTTAGTCTTGGGTTCATTGATACCACGTATAATAATAGCACTAATAAGTTCGTTACTCAAACCTTTAACTATTTGTAAGTTTGTAACAATAACAAAGACCGACGTACATACTCCGCATACGTAGCAAATCTATCAGAATTGGTACTCATGACCTCATAAAGAATGTTCCCCGCACCAATCTTTTTCACACACAATGATTTAAAATCTCGTTTAAAATTACTCCAAGACTGGTCTGTCGTAACCCAATCATCTAACCAAGACTTTGCGTCTCCTTTAAGACAGTGACCGATACGCGACAAACATTCAGCATCATTCCACTTATATAGAATTCGCGCTCGATCTACCTCATCAGACCACGCACCATCATCGTGTATATTGGGGTCAAAATTTGACACATAAAAATCACGTACTACCACCGTATTTTATAGATTGAATAGCCTTCACATTTTTTTCCGTTGAATCGCAATTTGTTGACGGTACTTCGACATTAGACGACATGACAACTGACGACCTATCTTCTAACGCATTTAACCGGTCCACGATGGTTTGTAACGACTCACGTAATCTCGAATCACTCCTAGATCGTGGGCTGCGCGTCGAACGGTTGCGCTTGCGATGCCGACTTTTCGAAACTTTGCGGCTCCTAGAACGCGAACGACTACGAGAACGATTTCGTTTTCCCATTATTGCGACACTCAACACGATAATGCACAGCAATCAACAAAATATTACACCAGAAATCAATAATGCAATTAGTATTTAAAACCAAATGTGGTTAAGTATCCCACTTCTGATAAAAGCAAATTAATCAATTTTTCTTTAAAAAATATTAATTTTAATGATGGAACTAAAACTACAGTACAACTGTTATTGATTTCTGTCATAACAAGTAACAATGAAATAATATTTACGATACGGCAGTGATGCACCCTTCCGCGAAGCTGTCGCGAGCAAAAGTAATCTGACGTTTTTGTCCAACACTGAACGATGACCGATTGTTGGATCTGTCAGTAGATTTTGACAGTTCGACTAGCTTCACTCAGTTGATTTTATTATAATACAAGCTGACCCGACAGACGTTGTCCTGTCTTAACTATGAATGTCATATGTCGTTTAGTTGTAGTTTTAACTATTGACTTAAACTAAAACTATTGACTCATTTATCAACCGACCCATCTGTGTTGAACGATATTTGCAGCGCGCATTCTGTCAATCGCTGACAGCTATTTCAAACAACTGACAGTTATGTAATATTAATGTTGGCGTTAAGTTTTCTTAAATTTTGTAACGTTCTGATCAACTTCCTAATTTTTTTATTTCATAAGATCCTTCTCCTGACAATAACGAACAAACCAAAAAAAAATTAGTGAAATCGGTCCCGCCGTTCACGCGTGATGGCGTGACCAAGGGAAATAGGGATTCATTTTTATATATATAGATAATATTATTAATAGAATACCTAGGTATACCTAGGCAGATTAGGTTAAATAATACCTACACATTTTTTTTGTATTATCTCTTCGATTCTAATGGCCAGAAAACGAACATTTAAATTCAGCCACATGGAAAATCGCATTTTTATGCAATCCTCCTATTCCGCAGAAGTTTCCCGTCATTAAACATTAACTCATTACATTTAAGTCATAGACGTACATTAGGTACTTTTAACATTAAAAAGTTTGAATGTGGCTAAAGATTTGTGTCAGCTGCAATGTAAGCCCATTTTGTGGAAAATGGGTTTGAAGACCCGGAAAGTATGTACTTGTTAACACATAAGTACTAACTTAGCATGGTATAATAATATACTTCGCCAAGTATAGCACTCCGGTGACGGGGGTGACACAAGGCTATGTCATCACCGCTGTGTTACCAGTAGTGTGTAATAATAACTCCCCAATCGCCTATATTACCTGTACGAATCCGTTAAAACAAAGAGGTTTTAACAAACAATTACGTTGGTTTATGTTTAAATTGAATTGTTTCGTTTGATTAGAAAAATTAAACGTCAATTTAAAAGGTTTATCTAGATTTTTTAACAAAATGGTGAATGGAAATGGTTCCATAATTCGTGTTTTGTTTAAAATAAAGTGGCAACTGGATAGTGACGTAAGCATGTGTCACTCCTCGAATGCCAGACCTTGTTTTTTTTGACTATGTAACTTAGGACCTAGAATCTAGGTAGAAATGTCACTTGACTGTCGGTCTAGCCACATAAAACAACACCCTGATGTGTCAAAGTTAAGTAATGAGGGAATATAATTACTCCTAAAGTACTTGTTAGTTACTCTATTTGAGACTAAAATAGGAAAACTACAGATAGGAGAATCTTTAAATTAAGTTTTGTACCTAAAGCCAAAAACATTTTACGTAAGAAGCCAATTTATTTATTAATTATTTTATTTACGCGGCACAAGGCATAAATTTAAACCAATAGCCAAGTTATTCGGCTTCGACGATGGGGCAGCCCTACCTCGACAAGACTGATGTGGTTCCGGCTGACGAACTGAGAAGACGTCGATTGCAAAAAATCGCTATGGATGGAGCCTGTTTTATTAGTTAATTAATGAATAATGTGACATTACCAGTGATCGGAGTAGGTAGATTGAACTGGGGTCATTGATCCGAAACGTATATATTACTATGGACATTCCTCCGGAATTGGTGGATTATTAAAGAAAAACCGGAACTTATGTAGGAATTGTATTCTGCCAGAGTGGAAGGAGTCATTTGATGATTTGCCATCCTCAAAAAAAAGGTAGGAATTGTAATAAAATGAGCAATTTTATTCTTTATTATTCTTCCTATTTTTTTTTTTGTCACGATTTGACAAATCCCAACGACCAATCAGAACAAAGGATCATGGGTGGTACAATAACCGGTTATCAGAACAATGCGTACGCCCGCCGGAAATACTAAATCCGGAAATACCGGAATTACTTTCCGGAAAAATGGCTTATCCATGTTATTCTTTCTGTGTGCATTTATGATACAAGTACTAAAAATCAATCTACCTACTCCGATCACTGGACATTACTCTAGCTATAGATTAATATTTATGCGATGACTACAAATACATAACATTGATTTATTCATTTCAATTAGATTTTGCTGCCTTTTATTTACTGAATATTTAAGTAACAATGAAATTAGCATTAGCCAAAGCCTGGCCTCACAATTATAATTAGTGACTTTTGAATTACGACTGCCTGTACCGTGTGCCCTGTCATTACAAAAAAATGTTTGGTGGGTGGGTGGATTTTGTTGAGCATTTTTATTTATGTTGATAAGAAAAAGGTTCTTACTACAGAGTAAAAACTGCAAGTGTGTGTTTTGTGTACTAAAATACTAAGCTGTAGTAGAAACAGCTTACTTAAATATTCAGTTCTTGTTCATCGCGGTATTGATCATTCCCATTTAATAATTTTATATAAGCTTCGACCAGAATTCGGCCACTTTGACAGCGTTAGCATCGACCTCGCAAAGGTCTTCCATAGTGCAAGTGTTTTTGCAAGGAGAGCACGACAAGAGGTGTGGCATCGATTGTGATGTGGCTCCACAGTCGCACTGTGGCTCGTCGGAGTAGCCCCACTTGACTAAGTTGTACCTGCAGCGACCCACCTGGCTTAATCAGTTAAGAGATTTCCAAGTGGGCCTTGAGAGTTGGTGGCCCGCTGGGAGTTTTAGACAGTATAATTAGAAAATTGGACTGAGAAAAAGAAAGGATATCCACTATACTTCCATTTTATCAAAACAAAAGCATGTAGGCATTGTAGGTACATATCGCATGTCACCTCTGTTAGGTTGGTATATTGTTTTTAATCTTTGTCAACTATTCCTCACGGGACAATATGTAATGCTGTCATTTCTTACCTACGTCATTATATGAGTACCCTTATGATCTAACTTTTGACCTTAGCTTTTTTTTGTGTAAGTATGCGTATGTACCTATGACTCCATTGCTAGACGCTTTTCCATTGTTATGTCTAGCACACTTCATGAATACTAATATATTCTTATACAGTTGCCTAATATTTGTATGCCTGTTACATGATAAGTATTGCCTGAAAGTAATGAAATAAAAGGAAAACTTTTATATTAAGTTATTTACTTATTTACTATAGCACTCCAACGAGTAGTTCACAAAAACATTTGCAAAGAGTTTAGACTTATTGTATAGGTACTACAGCGAACTTGTCACTTAAAGGATAAATGTACTGTTATATTGATCATGTTTTACTTTTTTGTTGGAGTAAGGGAAGCGAGGCATCATTGCTTAATTATTTTTTTAAATAAATCTGAGGTTCCTAATGAGGAATTGTAATCGTTTAATTTTACGATAACTTGCATTAAATCAATGTACCTTATGTTTGTATCGTTAACATTTCCTCACACTGCATTACCTGCACTTATTACAGATACATGCACAAAGCAATAACGAAAAATATATTGATAAATGAACAGCAAAGTCAGATGATACATTTAATAAAAACACGAGCGTTATCCTATGATCGATGCGCTGTCAAAAATATTTGGCAAACATTCCGAAATAAGACAATTTTGTCTTGGCTGACTCTTAATACAGCGGCATAAGGTTGATAATCCCTTAAAACAATATAAAATATTTGCAAATCTGTGAAATAATCACGCAATACAGTATCAACTAATCATGATTGATATTCGATGCTCGGGTGTAAAATCCATCAGGCTGTTTTCCTTTTTGGGTAAAAAATGATAACAACGTTTTTCCAAGTCCCTCAGGACCAATGATTGGCAGCTTTCGGTAAGTAATGGACAGAGAAACATGGTACCGCTTTTGTCTAAAAGAAAATAAATCGCTATTCACTGAAAAGTTTATTGAGTGAAAGATGGTTGAGTGAAAAGAATATGGGAACTAATTACGTTAGGTTAGGTTTAGAATATACTTCCCCACCGAGGGTGTCTCCACGTTGTCGTCGTGGTGGGGCTTGCGCGTCTCAATGATCTTGGGGCTCTGCCGGTAGAGTTACTCATGCCGGAAAGGTCCAAGTGAGAGACCAGACCAAGAGAGACACCGGGACGGGGTCGCTCCTGATTGATCGATCGACAGATGATGCGACCATGCCGCTGCAGTGTAGGCGCACCAAAGCGGCGCGTGTTTCTCTCCCTGAGGAGTAGTCTTCGAGGAGAGAACTTTCGGCGGGTTCGCTGAGTCGGATTGGCCAGCGAACGGAGGCATGTTTAATGCCGCCGTCGGGGGCTTGGCTTAATTGCCTGGCCCAGAGACAGGCTACCTCTAAGATAAAAAACCACCCAATCCTAAGCTTTGAAGCGCGGTGAGAGGATGAATGGCTGGGGGGAGTCCAGTCGTTAGCGCTCCCCCTGTAGAGCACCTGCCGCACTCTGCAGTATGTAGGCTTACCGGGTATCTAGGCTCTGCCCGGTGGTCATTTTTTACCTATATCTACTCGTGGGATTACTATGGATACCGAAAAAAAAAAACAAAATAAATTGGCGATCGTGATGGTCGAGCAGATAAGTGTGGGTGAAATCGAGAGTGAGCGTAAGCTCAAAGCGCTCGCGGACTGAAGAGGAGATGGTTGGGCGTCCTTCCAAATTTTGGAGGAAACGCTCACGTAAAGAAGATGAGAGAGAACACGTGGGGTTGACAGGCCTCTCTTCTAGCGAGGAGAACCTACCGGCCGCCAAAGTGCCGACGGGCAGGAGAGGGCGAGGTCGCGCAATTGGTGGAGCGTCTGTTCCTTCGACGTCGCACGACTCTCTGGGGCGCTTTATCAAGCGCCCTTATATGCCGGCACCCAGCGGAGGAAGCGTCTTGGAGACCAACCAAGTGGAGGGTGCTTTTACCCCAAACTCCACCTCTTTGGTCAGCACAAAAGGGGAGATCAACTCGGCTAGGAGAGAGGAGAGACGGGCAGTGGCTCTGGATGAGGTGGCTGAAATGGCTAGTCAGGCCAGAGAGCGGCAGGCTTCTCGCTTGGCCACTGCTGAGGATCTGTCGGCGGCGGCCCTAAACCGCCAAGTAATGGACAGCGTGGACGTGGTCCTCAAGGTTGCTACTACGTCTGGCAACTTGAAGGGCACGTTCACGCGTGCTCTAAAAGAGTCGGCGATAGAGATTAAAGAGGCGGTGGGAGTCCTCCTTAATCGCACGACCTCAGAGGAGACGGCAAAACTACAGGAGGAAAACAGCCGTCTCCAATCCGAGATGGAGGTCATCCGGCGAGAACTTGCCGCTCTAAGGACCGACTTTTGTCGGCAGCAAGAGTGTGCCACTCCAGCACCTTCTGCGCCCCCTCCAGCACCTGTTTCTCTGCAAGCCGAGCTGGTTGCGGAAATAACCCGGACTGTCATGTTTCAGGTAGGGGCCATGATGAATGTGCGCTTCGAGGGGTTGGAGTCAAGACTCATCCCAGCCCAGACCCTCCGGCCACCACTCACAGCGGACAATCGGAGGAACAAACATGATTGTGACATCCACTACCTCGCCCAGCTCTTATATAGAAGAGGGCTTCTTATTATTTTGGGTCGGATATCTTCAAATGTTTACTCTCGCTCTGGGCGGAGCGGAAGGGCGAGTCAGACTCTTACTGAGTAAAACCCACCCGTGTCCCTTCAGCTGTCTGTGCGCCAGGGCCACGGTAACTCTTTCGAACAATCCGCGACCCCGGCCGGCATCAGCCCTATCGGACCCCGTCAATTATGCTGACATCTCTTTGAGGCACGCGTGGAACACAGCGCGCCGTCGACCCGGGCCTGGACGTTTCCAGAATTGGTTGATTTTTGCTTAAGCCATGTTAAAAATATAATATGATTACTCAACAATTAGCCCAACGATTAAAGTGAAAAACGAATGTAGTATTTGCTAAATACTAACTTGTGTGATAATGATAAGTCTTCGTTTATCCGCCAACTTCATAAAGTAATCACTGCATACAAGCCTATAGTTTCTCTTGTGCGACCCTAAACTAACACATGATTAAAATGCAGGTCCATTCACATACAGACTTCATGAATATTTGTGAAGTAACTTACTAAAGTCGAAGACAAACTGAGACTGATCCTGGTCAAGACCTTTTTGTTCGGACCTGTCTTCTACACAAGCAATAGGCGTGTGTGGAAGTCTAGGTTTGACGGTGCGATTATGATATATTTTATTTATTCCCATAAATGGGTTAAAAAAAACACTTTTAAGCGTCAAAAACTATGTTTTTAAAACTAGATGAGTTCGGTATTTCTTATCTGACTACTCTGCGAAGAAAGACCGAAATAAACTCAGAGGTCACAGTCTCTTTTAGTGTCCAGACATAATGTTGGTCAGGTCATAATGAGGACCATGCAGGTTTCACGTCAACGCCGGCTATCGCTGAAAACCAGCGCTGGGGCTCTGTCTCGCATAGGGTCGTAGCATTATGCGGAGCGATTGCCGTTTTGCGTGGATGTGACGCATATTTTTCCTCCAACTCGTTTTATTTTTTTGCATTTGTGTTTTTTCTTTGCGTCATGTTTACCGCAATTAAACGTATTTTCTTTCTTTCTTTTCATTTTTTTTCTTTGTTTATGTCTGAGGTGGTCTTTTGAGGAAAGAACCATACAGATTTGAGTGGACCTGTCCAGTCAATGCCCGTATTTATCAGGAATGATGTAGCTCAACTAAGAACTTAAGGAGCTCAACGACTTGACGAACAATACCAAAGAAAGGACATTTGGGTAGGCCGCATAAAGTACTCAAAACTGCCAGGTTATCATAAAAAGTCTACTGAGAAAAAATATACCCACATAGTCCTCACGAATATTGCCGATTAACACCGAAGATTTTCCGAATATATCCATGTCTTCACCGGCGCTGCTAGCATGGCTACAGCTTATTGAAATAAATGCTTGACAGCTATGAAACTTTCAATGAAATGGTTATTTCTAGACAAGACAATCTAGGTTTATAGGATTCTGGAATTCTTTGAAAACCAAACAGATGGATGCTGGATGGACATTCCTATTTCATCTAACTGTATTAAGTTAGTTGTTTATCCATTAAATATATGTTTTGTTCTTTAGGTATTTTCTATCAGCCTCAATTTTTTTCTTTTGGCAGTCATCATTTGAAGCCGAGAGCAGACAACTTTCCCATTTTCATAAATTACATTTTTAAGACCACGTTTTACGCAGCCGGATTTTTAAATCAGTATTTTTTTTTCTTATATCGCAATTGACAAGCTATCTCAGATTGACATTATAGCACTGAAATAATCGGGATAT
This sequence comes from Griposia aprilina, assembly GCA_916610205.1. NCBI lineage: Eukaryota > Metazoa > Arthropoda > Insecta > Lepidoptera > Noctuidae > Griposia > Griposia aprilina. The sequence goes on along the minus strand of OU744301.1, from coordinate 4,310,398 downwards.
GAGTTATTAGACGCTTGTGTCTATCCTTGGTCACTCTTAATTGTCTTTTAGACCAATGACGATGCATTGTCCTGCAACAATCGAAGACCTCGGTTTGTTTAAAATTTATCACGAATTGTTCACTAATGCGGTGTGACATCCTTGCCACGCGACTGAAGTAGCCATTCAAATAGTCTGTCAACATAAATGAAAATAAACCTTATGTCTTAGAGTTAAGGTTCAAGTGAGTTTATAGGATAGTAATTAGGGTTGGTAGTTTTAGATAATAAATGGACCTGTGTGATGGATTGCGAGCTGTGTCGATTTATAAATCCAAGGAAACATGTCTGTTTGCGTAAAACCGCTTGCTTTATTTATTATTTATTTAGTGTTTGTGGTTTCTGAAGATTGTGACGATTATGGTGATGTTGTGAGTAGATGTTCAAATCTATTATTTATTTCTTAAAAACCACAACTATTAGTTTCTGTCCGTCAATATTGTTTGAACGTGTGTTTTTACTAAGGGCTATAATTTTTTAAGCTGTGGAATTTCAATGAGTAGTGAGCCTACAAGTTAATTTTCAAGTATGGGTTTTGGGTATTTCATCTATCAACCTAAGTTATTACTGGAGATCAACATTATATGGTATTTGGTTGGTATTAATTTGGTTATAACAATAATCAATAATTAGGCACTTATTATTCCAAAACTTACAAAAAACATCGTTATCAATTACCGACCCCTCATTTAATGGTTGAAGTATTTAAATATCTAACAATAGAACTGTCAAACGAACCATACTAGCATGACTTCATTAATCTGTCCCACAATAGAACTTTCACTGTTGTTATAAAAAACCATCGAATATTTAATACCCGTATGTAACAAAAACTATTGAAGTGTTACGAAGGAAAAGCCAGTATAAGTTGACCTGTGTTACCTCTAGGTGCTTAGTAAATGTCAAATAGAAAGGACAACTCTATACATATTCAGGGTTCTTGTTAGTGTGGTTTGTGTTTCGACATCTCACTTACCTGGTGAAGTTATTACGTGTCATTGACAATTGAAAGACAAAATATTAAATAATGGAACATTTACCTATTTATTACATTACTGAAACATAAGTTACTTAATAATAACTTGCATCTAAGTTATTATGTTTTCCAGAAGAAAAAAAAGTTTTTATAAATTGACCAACACGCCGTATAGTTTAAAAAAATCCTGTGTCCGCTGAAGATTCTAACAGTATGTTTTTCATAAACACTGACTTCAATAAATTAATAGAGCAGCTCAAATCATAACTCATTAATATCAGACGTCACATCATAACTCACAGGGTCCAATTTGCCAATTACACAATCACAACTGTCAATCTGACATACCTAAATTCCATTGCTATTGCTAAACGTAATAAAACAGTGCACCGGCTGAGCTAACTCGGTCACAATGGCCGAGGTCGGCGCGAGCGCAGATACGACCATTTTACATAATTTCATTTACGCGATACCATGTGACAATTTTCTTCTATTTATTTTCATACATGACTTGACCGTTGTAGTGAAGAGACATGTAATAATAGTGAGAAGATGAGGATAATAATAGTGTTGTTATTCAGTAGTGTGATCGTGTTTGCTGGTGCGCAGGATTGCAAAGTTGGCGGGAAAAAGGTTTCGTGGATCTTTCAGTGATTTGTTTTGAGAGTGACTGGATTTTTACTTTTCAATTTTTTTCCTCGGAGCTTTGGGAAAATATTTACCCTTTGGATATCGTTATTAATCATATATTCTCTAAAAAGCATACCTGAATATAAACAATCACCAATGAAATTAGAACAATTTCTTAACCTCTAATTTTTTTATTACGTGTACTGTGTACCTATGATAATGGTTTTCTCTTTTCTTTTATACATTTTATTTTAACAATTATTTAAAAAACAAATACTTGAAAAGTAGGTATTTGTAACATTATTATGAGGGCGCACACGGGTCCACTAGCGCCACTCCTATAAAATAATATTATCTCGTGATTGAGAAGGAATTTTGAATCGGCTCAATAAGCACCCTCGGTAAGTGTGTCTAGAATTTTCTAATACCTTTTATAAACTTTCACATTGAGACACAGCAACAAAATTCGATCTATAGAAAACCGGCCACATTCCTCTAGATCATAGTATGTGCTTCGTGTCTCAATATGAAAGTTTATAAAAGTTATTATAAAATTCTAGACACACTTACCGAGGGAATTGAGCCGTTATTCAAAATTCCTTCTCAGTCAGGAGATAATATTTTTTTAAAGGAGTGGCGCTAGCTGACCAGTGTGCGCCCTCTTAAATCCAATTAGTTTCAAATAACTCATTTAACGGCAAATTAGAACAATAAATTGTAACACTAATCAACAAATGAGAGCAGAACTGTTTCATTACTAATTGCCAATTGACTTGATTACGTTCTTATTCTATACTTTTACAATCTTCTAATGTTATTTAATTAAAATTAGACAAGAGTGCTGTCAGCATCGGAACACGGTGATTAATAAACAGTGTTTTTTTCTGATTAAAAAAAAAAGTTTATGTCTATGTATTATGTTTAACGGGACGAAAACGTTAAATAACAAAACGTGTGGTTCTGTGAGAAACGTGATAAAACAGCTGATTCGGTTGTCATAGATACCAACGAGATCTACTACAGATATGCTAATGAAACGTTCACACTTGTAATTTTTTTTTTTCATTGGCAAACCTTGTTGAACCTGACGCATATTCTACCTACTTTGGTGTTGATTTTTTTTATGTAACAAAAAGTAGAAAAGGAAAAAGATTTATCTCGGTTGTTGTCCAGAAAACTACTTTTAACAAAGAAGCAACTTCAATTTAATGTTAAATTCTGTCTTTATATATGTTCGTCTAGGTTAAACGTGAGAATATCTCTTATTATTTAACCATCATAAGTACTTTCACCAAAAGTGATAAGTAACCAGGGTCGTCGGATATAGTTGAAGTTTAATAAGAAACGGATGGATGTTTTTGAATAAAATTTAATATAATTAATATTAGGTAATCAAACAGTTCATTTATCAAATTAAATCATATCAAATTAAATTTCATTCGAAAAAATTCCTCGGTGTATTCAACTACATCCGATGACCCTGGTTACTTATCTCTTTTGGTGACTGTACATAAGGACCTATACGTGTCTAGATGCTAATCAAACATTAAAACAAAACGTTCTGTCCACAGTGTGTCGACCACGAACAATGTTGCGGAGGATGCTGCTTCTATGGCGAGTGTATAGACAGTGAGTGCCACGTGTATATAATAAACAGTGGTAGACGAGGTCACAGGAAACAAAAGAAAATCGTTTTAGATTAATAAGTATTCCATTTAATGTCTAAGTATCGTGATCGGTGATAGGTTGGTAAAAAGTCTAAAGTGATTTACTTTAGACTTTTTTACAACCATTCGACAGTTGCTGTTGCACTACAGATGCTTGGCTTCAGAAGCAGCGGAAATAAATAGCGAATCTCCGATACAACGTATCTGGCGAAAAACATTATTTCAATACAGTGAAACGACGTCCAAAGAAAAAAATCTTCACAGGCTTTCCGAAACACCCACATGTACTCGTATGTTCAGTGATAATTTATAGTTTAAGAGCTAGAGGGTTTTAATTTTTTTTTGAGAATTTTTACTAGATTTTTTTAACTTTTCTCTGAGTGCGTTACACTTTATTTAAAATCTTTGATTAGATTTTAAATCCGTAAAATATGTTCTACGATCGACAAAAATACTGTTTGTCTAAACATCACCCAAGGTGTCTCTAACTTAACTCAAAGGAAAACTTTTGCTTGGCAAGATACGTTCCAGATTTTCAGTCATTATAGAAAGAAAAAGGGTCGTTGCCGACCCCAAAGTAGTTTTAAAAGTCCCTTATATCGTGACAAAAATCTTATAAAATTAAATCTCTCAACTATAATGACACTTTAAACCCATTAATAATAAACCCGGAATAAAGTTCAGACTCTAACCTCGAAAAATATAATAATTATGTTTAAACTGAACTTCAAATGGTTTTAACATAATAAAGGGGCTAGGTATCAAACCAGTAGTTTCCTAATCAGACGCTTTATTAAGTACAGTATCCATGACAAGTATGATGGAGTCATGAGTGACATGCTGACAGGCTGGCATCCAGACAGGGGCTACGCGACTTTTTTAGAACAATTGCCATGAAGTTTTCATAGGAATTGTTCTACTAGAATCGACGTGTCGCGCTGCCGCGTCGTGCCTGCTTACGGGAGCCTTTATGCATTCATGTTAGGTATTATGCTCATTACGCATTAGTGCGCTCGTTAAAATCATTTGAGTCGGTACGTGTTTCACTATCTGTATGGTCTCAAGGTCTTCAAATAATAGAGTTATCAACTTTGACACAATGATTACTTACCTTTGTAAAACAATCTTCGATGGTTTCTGAAAACCCTAACTTTCTTCTGAGGGGTTTGGCAGAAGAGTATACAGGCTGGCAGGGTCATCGACCTGCAACCTGTTACCATGGATTCAATACATGATTCTGAACCCCCCTGAGGTGAAATGATTCGTCGATTATTATTAAAAAAAAACAAGTTTCATAGAAAAATGCAATACCTACGCGGTCAAAATGTATAGAGCAGCAATTTGTTTTTTAATAACGACGAAATTTCAACACAGAGGGGTCTAGAATAGCCGACTCCCGGCCACCGCAGCCATCCCGGCCATCCCGGCGACCATTGGGCTCATCGCCCGGGTCGCCGGCGCGTTGTGTTCCACGCGCGCCTCAAAGAGATGTCAGCACTATTGACGGGGTCCGATAGGGCCGATGCCGGCCGGGGTCGTGGATTGTTCGAAAGAGTTACCGTGGCCCTGTCGCACAGGCAACTGAAGGAACACGGGTGGGTTTTAGTCAGTAAGAGTCTGACACGCCGTCCCGCTCCACCCAGAGCGGGAGACGTCATTTGATGATTTCCCACTGCAAAAAAAAAAAAAGGGGCATCTATATTCATGAAATGACTCCATGGTAACAGGCTGTGGGACGATGTCCCAGCCACCCTGTGTAATAATGTAATAAAAAGTAAGCCTAATGTCATGTACCGAGCCCATCACAGTTCCAAATTCCGAACTGCCACTCACAATGTCCTAAGAGGAAAACCCAATAGGTAACTTTTTGTCCGACCCGGGAATCGAACCTGAGGACCTTGAAAAGTGGCAGTAGCTTATAAAGCATTTAGTATTTCTACAATGACTTTTAACTAAATCAACATAAGCTTTCACTGCAACATTAGCTTTTGTCAATCCAATACATGTTTGACTTTTCTACAGGGTTTTCACTGAAAAAATCCTTGTCTAGGCCCTATGGGACCAAACGATCACAACAATCATATTTACGACCCCTACACTGAACGATATTGCCTACAATAACGATGAATATGATAGAATAGAATACTCTTTATTATGTACGGTCACCAAAAGTGGTAAGTAACCAGGGTCGTCGATTAAGTTGAAGTTTAGTAAGAAACTGGTGAATGTTTCCGAATAAAATTTCATTAATAGAAAACAAACAGGTCATTTATCAAATTAAATTTAATTCCAAAACACCCATCGGTTTCTTACTAAACTTCAACTTTATCCGACGACCCTGGTTACTTATCACTTTTGATGACTGTACACCATAAAAATTACAGATATAAACGTAGACATTTTAAATTATTTTATTAGTATTTATTTATTTTATTTTTGAATTAACCTACCTGAAGCTTGAAGTGAACATGCGCTATTTTTCCTTTCAGCCTACAGATCCTGCCTATCGTCGATTGACGTGTGTGAAGAGCACGTTTGTCTTGGAGAAGAAGAGTGCGTAGTATACGTACCGCCGGAATGTCCGGGATGTGAACCGTTGCCGCTGTGTAGATTGCCTGGTACATACCTGTAGCACACGAGAAGATATCTGTCAGATAACGAGCTTCAGACAATCTACTCGTACCTGTGAGAGAATGTACAGTCACGAATGAAAATTTTCCAACGTGAAAATTACGAAACGTTTATAGTTATAGACAGGCGATAATTAATTTATTAGAGTAAAAAGTTGAAAATGCTTATAATTGATTTCAATTAAATGCATTTTAACTTATTACCACATTTTTACTAACTTTTTGCTTTTAAATTTAACACATACGTTTTTTACTATTTGTAAAGAAACGTTATTAAAATTATAAAAAAGAAATTTCTACAACATTGTATTGGCAGGAAAAGTTACTTTTTTAGCCACTGACCTAAATCTCTGCTAGCTCCTTTGACACACAAAACACACAAAAAAAACACTTCCTCTCCCCATATACAGCATCATTATATAATATAGTTTTTTTCTTTGCTCTTGTTTCATGTTTATTATTGTGATATGTAGATAAGTATATATGTTTTGTGTATGTATGTATGTATTTATTGTATAAGTAAATGGTACACCACAGACTACCTGCAGTATTGTCTCTCCTTTCTCCCTTAATCCATCCAAAGATTGTCTTTAAAAGATTGCTTTTAAAGATAAGGCCGCCCATTGTGTCACCCTATGTAAAAATTCTACATTTATATTTGTAATTTTTATGGTGTACATAATAGAGAGTATTCTATTCTATTATAGCGGTCACAAAAAAAAGGTTTAATAAAAAATACAAATAATGTGAAAAATAATACTTTATAATAGAAAATAAGTAGGTAACCTGTACATAATTTACTTCTTCAATATAAAGCTTGTATTTTATTATGAAAATGTAATTTGATCTCACGAAATAAATAATTTATGAAGTACAAAATGTAATAACTTTCAATGCATAATAAATTAAAATATGATAAGCTTTCTATTTTATTTATTAAAAGTAAAACCATATTATTTTAAATATTCATTTAACATTTCTTTACCTATGAAGTCAGCCTCTCTGTGGTACGTAAAAAAGGTTAAAAATACAAAATAACAATGGTACTGTAAACAAACTACACTATATTGCCTACCGTTGAATCCAATAGCCGCATATATTGAGACTGTAAACCGCAATGAATCAGTCAATCAGTGTCCTACACTGGCATTTTAAGAAAGCTCAAGAAACGCCTTTAATAAAAACGAATGATCACTCCATACTGGCCAGTGTCTCCACTGGCCAGTATGGATAGCATGAATCTATAAATATTAGTAGTATATTTAAGTAAACAAATTTGAATCGAAAAGTTCGGATAGTCTTGTTTATTTGTAAACGGCTGAACAGATTTGGATGAAATGTATCCGGCCGGGTACATAAAATAGTTTCGATGCGAGCGAAACCAAACAGACAACCAGCGAATTTGTATTTTTTGAAAAATATTTATCCGTGACACGTTACGTCAAAAATTTAAAGCGCTAGCAGAAGTTATGAAAAATGCATTCCATATCAGAACTGAATAATACAGAAACAAATGCGCTCGTCAGTTGTTTTCCTTTTGCAGTCGAATTTCATATTTGTCAGGAATGTATCGAATATTTATGTGATATTCAATTCACGGAATTTCAGTGAAAATTGAATCGAACACATACAGTTTGCGATACAAGTGAAAAGGTCGTTAGTGACAGATTCAGTTACAATTAACATAAAATTAATTGAAACTGAATTGAAATTCTCGCAATCTGTCCACCATTGTGCGTGCTTTGCCAAATATTTACTTTGGTTCAATTTTTTTAAATTGTATTTTTATTTAATAACGTGATGGCAGCAGGCTCGCTACAAAGAACTTTTAACAAAACTGGCGAAATAGATGTTTTTAATAATGTTTTATATGTTATTCGATATTTTTAAACACTATTTAGCATACCATTTTCAAATGATTTGTATAATGTACAAGCACGCTAACTAATAGTGCCATGCTTTTCTATAATATAGATACATGCGTGTCTGTATTTAGTTGGTTAGCCTTTATAAAAATAAATTCATTTGCTTCTACTGTCTATACTCATTAATTTATTAATTCGTTTAACTCCGCCCCTATACTGCAATAAAATTGGAAAATTTCAAAGAAATGTCAGGCCCCTTTGGCTACACTTCAACCCAAGTCCAAGCCCAAGCTTATACTTCAACCCCTACAAGTCCGCCCCTAAGATGACCCACTGTCCACTGACATAGCTTTTCGGTAGCATAAGTCCATCAAAATTTTTGACGTTTTCATTATCGTTTTTGCTGATAGAATGTCACTTTGTCTAATCTCTCATGTCGTGGATATTGTCATGATAGATTGCTTAAACGGATGCTCAGAAATAGGCACTAACAAAATGTTATTTTGGATACGTATTCAGGGTAAACAAAAGTTTCGTAACATTTTTGCAACACCCTGACTTTGTGATGCGGGAAACATGGAAACTGATTTGCAAAGTTTTGACGACATGAATATTTTACATGAGTAATAGTGGTATCTACTTAGTAACTACCAACGAATCCGTGACTTCAGGCCATGGACATCGTAAGTAGAAAATTGAAAAAACTACATGACTAGACTACCAAAACATTGGTAGTCCTTTTAGACAAAATTGATCATGTCCTTTTCGACGAAGTGATCTAACATCCATTTCAAATGTGGCATTGGACGACTGCACGTGGCTTCAAGCTACACCACCCATTCGTTTTGGTGGGCTTGGCGTACGCAAAATTTCTAGTGTAAGCCTACCGGCTTTCATGTCCTCGGTCCATAGCACCAAAAAGTTAACCACAAGAATCTTAGCCCCTTCTCAGGTTGACTCTGAAGGGCCGTGTTTGACCGATGCGGTGAACGCCTGGCAAGTGGCTTGCCCGGACACGGTTCACCCAGAGAATCCGTCTTCCCAGAGACTGTGGGATGAGCTGCTTTGCAGGTTGGTATGAAATAAAATCATTAATACGTCCACCAATACTGCCGAGGGTGCCCGCTGGCTGTGGGGGAATGGGAGTCGGGCCTCTGGCTTCAGGCGCTATCGTCACCCAACATAGGCACTTTGCTGGATGACACCACTTTCCAGCTCGCAACATGTTTGCGTCAGGGCGCTCCTTGCGGGGCTCCACATCGCTATCAATGCGGTGAAGCAGTCGACTGCCTCGGACACCATGGCCTATCCTGCAGCAAGAGCGCTGGTCGGATGCATGGCACGCCAACATTAATGACATTATCTGTCGAGCTCTTGTCACCGTCGGGGTTCCAGCTGTTTTAGAACCCAATGGCTTGGCACGTGACGATGGAAAGAGGCCAGATGGAATGACCATAATGCCTTGGAAGTTGTGTAGACCTTTGGTGTGGGATGCAAATTGTGTCGACAGACTCGCGCCATCCCATCTTCCTAGCACGGCGGCCTGTGCTGGGGCGGCTGTTGCAGGAGCAGAAAACCTCAAACGGCGCAAGTATAACAACCTTACTGGGAGCTATAAGTTTGAGCCGTTTGGGGTTGAAACACTAGGGCCTTGGGGTCATAGTGCTCATCGAATATTTCGGGATATTGCCAAGCGGTCGGTCGACTTTTCTCGTGACCAGAGGGCTGGCCTATTTTTTGCCCAAACAATCAGCATTTCCATCCAACGTGGCAATGCTGCCAGCCTTTTGGACACTTATCCCATTGATGGCGATGCGGACGAATTTTTTGATGCCCTATGAGCACTACCTTGCTTGTAAATACACTGGATCGCAAAAATTCCGGGTCGCTAATAAATGGCGTGATAGTTTCTTAAATACATAAGACTAATTTGTGAAACTATAGTATATTGTAGATGACTGATTAATATTAGGTCTTTACCTATGAAATTGCCGTTCTGCAGTACTGGCCATTTCAAATCAAAATAATTTTTGTTTGGCTAAGAATTCTAATTTCAAATTAATTTTATTTTAAAAACATGGATTTTTTTTTCTAAAAGTAGTCATTTCTTTATTGATTAGTGTTACATTTTCATCGCATTTCAATCTTTTTCGTCATCATGGATACGTTAAAAATTCGAGTAATTATGGAATATGAGTACCGTCGTGGCAGCAACGCGGCACAAGCGGCACGCAACATCAACGACGTTTACGGAGCTAACACTACAAACCAACGCACCACCTGTTATTGGTTTGCTCGCTTCCGTTCTGGAAATTTCGACCTGAAAAATTAACCTCGCGGTCGTCCGAAGACTTTGGTCGACAATGACGAATTAAAGGCGATTGTGGAAGCTGATGATACACAATCTACGGCTGAATTAGCAGCAGCTTTCGACGTTAGCGTCAAAACAATATTGGTCCATTTGCGTCAAATTGGCAAGGTAAAAAAGCTTGACAAATGGGTGCCCCACGAACTCAATGATCGCCAGCGCGAAGTACGCGTCGAGACGTGCCTTGCACTGCTCAACAGACACACAAATGAAGGAATTTTGAACCGCATTGTTACCTGCGATGAAAAATGGATTCTGTTTGATAACCGTAAGCGCTCAGCAAGTTGGTTGGATCCTGGTTCAGCACCTAAACAATGCCCTAAACGAAAACTTACCCCTAGAAAAGTGATGGTCACTGTTTGGTGGTCTAGCGCCGGTGTGATTCATCACAGCTTCTTACCAAACGGGGTGAGCATTACTGCAGATGTGTACTGTGAAGAACTGAACACAATGATGGAGAAGCTGGCGCATCTCCAACCAGCATTGGTCAATCGCTCGTCTCCGCTGCTCCTGCACGACAACGCGCGACCTCATACTGCACAGCAGACGGTCTCCAAGTTGCAAGAACTGGGGTTGGAAGCTCTCCGTCATCCGCCCTACTCACCAGACCTTGCGCCTACAGACTACTACTTTTTCCAGAATTTGGATAACTTCTTGGCGGGAAAAAAATTTAATACCCGAGAGGCAGTACAAAATGCCTTTGAAGAATTTGTTGCCTCCCGTCCAGCTGATTTCTTTAAGAAGGGCATCAATAAACTGCCACTGCGATGGCAAAGATGCATTGATTGCATGGGTGATTACTTCGATTAATACAAATAAAAAATTCATGAAAAAAAATCGTTTAAATTTTTTCATACAAAACGGCAATTTCATAGGTAAAGACCTATTATATAAAAAAAAATGAGGAACACGTTTTGTACACTATATAACTTTAATTAAATACAAAAAATAAGAAAATTTCGCTTCTAACTTATGACAACAAAAATACACTTCGCAGTAAATCTTAAAAAATAAAAGATGTTTTGTAAATAGGGTAGATGCAAATATAATATTTATGAAAATTTTATGATTAAATCGTTAAAAAAATGTTAAAGAAGGGCCACTGCAACGTTATTAGTTTACATAATGTTGTTTTGTAACAATAATTACGAATTAAAAATGACTTGAATCAAAAAGTATTTTAAAACACCAATCAGCGTTTAGTGACGTCACTCCTGTTATGACAACTTATTTGAGCTTATGATTGTAAAAGTGAATATTATTTTATGGGAATATTAATTGCGTTTTTTTTAATAAAAATGGTAGTTGGGTTTATCAAAGCAGACTCCAGGAATTTACCAAGAGTTAGTGTTGACATGGTTGTAACTTTTTTTGTCGAAAGTGCAAAGTTTTCAATTGTTTTTTTTTGTGATAATGAACAATGAACAATGATTTGTGTTTAATGAATACTCTGGAGATGGATATGAAACATGAAAGACATAATAATATAGTTCTTCATTAGAAAGCATTATCCTTATATTATTATAGTTATAGTATAATTTGAAAGTTTGAATGTTTGGTTGTCGAAAGAATAAATCTGAAAGAATAAATCAAAATTATACCCGGTGAATTTTCAATGCTCTCAAGAATTTCAAGATTTTCCTTTTTTTTAATGTTTTCATTCTATTTTGGCATTCAAAAGTATGAGGTACCAACAATAATTTTACAGAAAAAGTTTTCCTCCACACATTTTAAACTTTATCCAATTTTCGACGTCGTTCTCCAACTGTAAAATTAAAAATATGAAGACAGGTTTTGTAAGTATTAGGTAGGTTGCTAACGCGTTTTTACTTACAAGCAGATAACAAGTATATTCGCCGACTTAAGTCAAAGTGATCTTCACAGCATCGAATAATGGTCTTTGGAGAATAGGTAATTGTCATTTCTCTTCGCAGCTTGAAACCACTTTTTTCTCAGTTTAGGGTCAGAAGGTCCAATCAAAAATAATATATTTGGGAACTTTGTCATGTAGATGGATGGACACATTGGCACAAAACATGAGTCAACACGGCTTTTTTTCGGAATATTAGTGGTATTGTTATGATCACCTGATGTTGATGGATAGTCCATTTTTTTATTTTTACAAAAAAATATCTCAAATGGCGAAAAAATATGCAAAAGTATGAAAGCCGACGAACAAGTACGACCAGTGACAGACAGGAGTGACGTAATCGGAACCATAGGTTGGTTTTCGCGCCAAAATTTAAACTGTCAAATTAAAACCGCATTTTGCCGATAAATTACAATGTTTTATTTTTTTAATATATTTGTGGTGGAACACACCTACATGGAATTCTTTAAAATGAAAACAAAAATAAAAATATTGCATGTTCCCTATTCAATATTTTGTATTTCCTCCACGAGCCCGTATCACTTCATTCTCAAAAAACTCAAAAACTCAAAGCATTTATTTCAAATAAACCAATTACAGGCACTTTTGAATTGTCAAGGGGTCGGTCAGTCAGAAAGATGAAGCTAGTTACCCATTCCAAAGCGTAGTAGGTACCTATGGAGAAGAACGGGCAAGAAACTCCATGGACACTCTTTTAAATCAAAAAATGGTTACAAAATATTGATTACATCGTTCATGTTGAAATTATGTATGTGAGAACGATGCAGAACGTTAAAAGAGTCCGTAATAAAAAGACAAAAGCAATTCAAATATTAAATTAAATTAAAATAAGCCGTGGCAGCTAAGAAATGACCAGTCCCCACTGACGGCGCCCGTTCACGAACATGACGCATGGATCAGCACCATTCAGCTCAACCATTTTGAAGGCAACTTAATGATCCAACACACACGCCACCACCAGCGAGACATTAGAGTGAGCATGACATACTCTCAGCCGCCAGGGCACATTCAAGTCAATGAAAGAAAAACCTATTAAATGGTAGCTTTATAGTAGGTACATAGTACTCACACATGTGCTATGCAATTAAACAATACTAAAACATTGAATTTATACAATGCAAAGACAAGTTTTTAAAATCTTCAGCAGCTCTAACAGTAGTTTCAAATGCTAATCAATTATTTTATGCGCCCTTGTGGAGCAGGACCAGCGTTGAGCCAAGCCGTGCAAGCATTAAGACGATGTGGTGTGGATGTGGAAGGTTATCACTTCTTTAAACCAAATTTTTTATACGATTTTGGTCTATGTCGCATTCCTTAACTCGTGTAAGGTAACGGGAGCAGGAGAGCGTTGTCTCACGCATCTCCGGAGCTCGTTCCATGCATTTTCTATGGGATTTAAGTCTGGGCTGCGAGCTGGCCACTCCATGCAGGTAATACTGACGTCTTGAATATACATATTGACCAAACGAGCAGTATGTGGTCACGCATTATCGTTTATAAAAATGGAATTTGCACCCATATTCACTAAGAAAGGACCAGCATGCTCATTTAAAACCTCTTCTACGTATCTGACAGCAGTCAGAGACCCGTTTTCTATGATCACTAACTCCGTGCGATCCTCTGAAGATATCCCAGCCCAAACCATTATTGATCCTCCACCGAATGGCACCTTTTCTTCAAAACACGCTTAATGATACCGTTCTCCTGGTCGTCTAAATCTCTTCGTCTCCCGTCGTGCGTAAATAAACAAAATCTGGACTCACCGGAAAACATAACCTTGGACCAATCTTCATCTGTCCATCGGATGTGTTCTCGAGCAAACCGTAACCTGGCAACTCGATGTTTTCTGAGCAGTTTGGGGCCGTTTGCTGGTCTATAAGACTTTATATCAGCTTCACGAAGCCGTTGCAGAATCGTATCAAAGCTCACATTGTTGTGGTAAATTTCTTGAAGACTGTTTCGGACCTGAACAGCCGTGAGAAGTGCTCACGATGAATCGGTCTTCTCGTGTTGTTGTGCACCTTGGCCTGCCATTTCCTGGTCTCCTGATGTTCATGCCGTCTGTCTCTTGAAATCGCTGGAGTACTCTTTCGACCGTTGATAAAGATACTCCTACTGTTTTAGCAGTGCTACGCTGACTTCTTCCTTCTTGTACCATGGTAATAATCCGTGTACATTATTCAGGTGTTAACGATATGATATTGCACTGAATACTCTGATCAATCCAAGGAACCATTTATAATGACAGCTCGGTTTGAAACAAAAGCAGAAAAAATATTCTATTCCTAATTTTAAATTTTGAAATTTTTCAAAGATCAGTTTTTTTTTTAAATCTGTACCTTGTACAAATTAAATCTCTTTAGAGATTTAGAACAAGTATTAGTAACCTGCTTACTACATTTTATTTATTCTAGCGATCTAGGTACATAATTTATGGACATATCACGGTTTTTATTAGCGACCCGGAATTTTTGCGATCCAGTGTACCTAGTAGGTATTTAGATATTTTGGTGTTAGCTTTGATTATTATATTGATTAAATAAAAAAATACTTATTTAAAAAAAAACATACATGTCGATCACTTGTAAATCGATTTAGGTACATCGATAACCGTTAGTGTATCGTTAACAACCACGAAAGTAGCTTCTTAATTACCGTTATTTATTCTTTCCATGACGACTTTGGTCATTCACCAGTGAATGTTATCATACTCCACGATGACTTGGTTAATCTTCATCATGAGCGAAATTATGATGACTATTAATGATTTAAAACAATAGACGTGCAGAAAATGAAACCACTTCAAAATTGTTACAATAAATAAAATCATAAGTAGACAGAAATTGTTTATTGATCAAAATCAATAATACAATCAGCAGTAGACACCTCTAGTAAGAATCTACTGCTATCACAAAAAAAACACACACACACACAAAAACACACACAAAACACTACACACACATGCACACACACAAAACACTACACATACACTTAAAAAAAAATGGTATTGCACCGTTGGCTATACAAATTAAAATAATTAATTAACACACTCACTCGGTTTTTCGAACAAACACTGGCAAAATCTTTGTGTGGACGAATCTTTGTGTGCCTGTATTTTCACTCGGACTCACAGGGTACCTAGCATAAGCGTCGTCGGCGCCATTTCTTAACACACCACTTACAGTTAGAAAGTTTCCTTGAACAGTCCCGCGTCAAGGATTATTTCCAACGTTTACGAGGGGAAGCCTACTGATCAAATCACTTCCTTAATTTTATGTGCCATTTGCAGTATTGGACCAATTAACTGATCCATTAAACATGTCTAAATAATTCTGACGATTCAGAATAGTATTCTAATTTTGTAATGATAACAAAGCGTTTTTATTTTTATTATTTTGAAGAATGGTCAAACATTTCTTATTTTTCTTATAGTGTTTAAATTAAAAAGCATTGTGACCGAGGGGCTCGTGGCTAAATAATAACAGCCGCACGGGTCGATCGCTCAGGTTAAGCTGCGCTTACCGCGGTTGGTCCGTGGATGGATGACCATCTTTACTTACAGAGACCCCTCCATCCGTGCCACGGAAAGTTTAGCCATTGGTCCCAGCTGTCATTCTTGGATATTTGGCAGTTACGTTCGTCACGGGTCGTCAGAAGCCTAAAAGTGTTACAAACAGTCTTACTAAGCGGCATCATATTACCCAACTGGGTTATGGAGGTCAGAAAGGCAGTCGCTCCATATAAAATTCAGCTGCATCCGTTAAGACTAGAAGCTGACCCCAACATAGTTGGGAAAAGGCTGGGCAGATTGTGACTGTAATTAAAATTGATTTTGATTTTTAATTTTACAGGATCTGATTTCGCATTCGATTAGTAAAAAATTTAAGCTGACTGAATATATTCCATAGTTATAACTATAGTGAAACACTCCACACTCTTCATATTTTCCCATTATCATGGAGTTCAAAGTCTTGCATAATAAAAACAAAAATCTTTCCGCCAATATTAACTCTCTGGAGCGGAACACATTCCCCTTTTGCAGGTTTTGCAGATTTTACCGACAGATATCTCCGCAAAAATGCAGCCCGCATTGTAATAACTTAAAACCGAAGCTATATCCACTGAAGCACAGATTCCTTATGAGAACCAGGTCAACAAAACAGTGTTAGGTGGAAAATCTCAATAAATCGTCACGATAAAGCATTTACCTAGATCTGGAGTGACTCCAAAATCGTGTCTTCTGTGAAAGTAGGACAAATCCGGGAAATCCACGCCCGGTCGAGTTGCGAGCGGTTTGGTCAACAAATTAAGACGGAGTACGTATACATCGGGGGTCGCCTTCGGAGGGACTGATGAAGTCTTGGAGACTTCGCACTTCACTTGATTGCTGAGAGCTGCATCCAATATTGCTAGATGTGATTTATAACAGTCGTCTGTCGCATATTGCTTTTCTTATAGATAAATTTTTATTTGCGCATGCAACATACAAGTAAATAGATCAGAATAAAAGACAAAGCTGTCTTGAAAAACGTGTATTCTTGATGCAAACGTTTTTAACCTATTATAGTCCTCTCGTCATAGATTTCTCCCGTCTTTTTAAATAAAATCCATCTTTGAGACTCCTGTCTCTGCGAGTGCGGGTTGGAGGAGGGCACCCTGGATCACGTATTGTTCGAATGCTCTAACAACATCCTACCTTTAGATTTGTATAGCTGTCTCCCTAAATTTAAGATCCCTCTTCCGATTAATTTCTCCTCCCACTCCAGACCTGCATGTGACGCTGATGATTTTCATACGCCACAATAATAAAAAATAATAAATAAAAACAGACAAAATATTCGGGAAAACCAATCATAACTTTATGATTTGTTTTCCCGAATATTCTGTCTGTGTGAATGTCGTATACGAGTATGTATGTTTAATGTTCTAACAATTATAATATATATGTAATTTTATCTTTTTGTTTGTTTCAGTCCAATAACTGATCCCCACAAGATCTACGTTAAGTTCAACTGTCTCATCGAAGATTTTTATCGATTTATTTTTAACTGACTTTGATGATTTTATAATAACTTCCTGTCACTGTTATTTACACAGCAAGTACACGAATTTGTGTGGGGTAGGTATCACAAATTAAATGTGAAAAAAATCTTTAAAAAAAACAACCGGCCTTCAAAAAAAACACTATGGTGAAAAATAACTTTAATTTCGGAAGTCGGGGGCAAAAAACGAAAATGAGGAACCAAAGAGACCAACTTCCGAAATTAAAGTTATTTTTCACCATAGTGTTTTTTTTGAAAGTCGGTTGTTTTTTTTTGTAAAAAAGTTGTTTAACGTGGATTTTTAATTTCACAGAAACTGAAAACCCATTAAGGCTAATTGCAATATATTCCATAGTTATAACTATATACAATGGAACACTACACTCTTTATCTTTGCTCTTAATTATGAAAATCAAAGGCTTGCATAATTAAAACGAAAATCTCTGTGCCAGTATTATCTCTCTGATCTGGAGTGGAACACAGCGCCCTTTGCTGGCTTTTGCAGATTCTCTACAGAATATCCAAAGCCGGAAAAATGCAGCCCACACTGTAATAACTTAAAACTGAAGCATTATCAACTGAAACATAGATTATTTATGTGAACCTGCACCCTAATTACGTAACACACTATCAACTGAAACATAGATTATTTATGTGAACCTGCACCCTAATTACGTAACACACTATCAACTGAAACATAGATTATTTATGTGAACCTGCACCCTAATTACGTAACACACTATCAACTGAAACATAGATTATTTATGTGAACCTGCACCCTAATTACGTAACACACTATCAACTGAAACATAGATTATTTATGTGAACCTGCACCCTAATTACGTAACACACTATCAACTGAAACATAGATTATTTATGTGAACCTGCACCCTAATTACGTAACACACTATCAACTGAAACATAGATTATTTATGTGAACCTGCACCCTAATTACGTAACACACTATCAACTGAAACATAGATTATTTATGTGAACCTGCACCCTAATTACGTAACACACTATCAATCACAATCTGAATCATTTTGAAGCCGTATCTAATCCGTTGATTCATATTGTTAGCTATTGTTATTATTGTTCGGTTGAAGAATGATGTGATAAGGCAACGGTGCGGTTTAAAGGAAGATGTAGTGACAAAAATTGAAAAGAGTATGCTAAGATGGTTTGGTCATGTTGAGAGGATGAATGACGGGCGATTAACAAAAGGTATTTACAAAGCAGATGTGAGTGGAAACGCCGGAAGGGGACGCCCTAGGAAGACATAAAGTGACCTTATTGGTGATGTTCTTCAGAAAGGTCAGGTGCGTAGTACCCACAACCGGCGTGCGTGTATGACCAGATGTATGAACGTAAACGAGGCAAAAGGAGTATGTATGGATCGTAGTAGGTGGCGTTCTGTAGTTTCTGCCTACCCCCATGGGAAGAAGGCGTGAGTTTATGTATGTATGTGTGTATGTCAAAATCAAAACCAAAATATTTTATTTCACATAAACCAACATGGGCACTTATGAAACGTCAAAAGCTAGGTGCACGGTTCCAATTGGTGGTTTCCTATGGAGAAGAGCCGGCAAGAAACTCCACGGTTACTCTTTTAAAAATAAGGGGCTTTTACAATGTTTCCAATTACAGTGTTGATAGATATGGAAGGACAGTGTAGGCCTGTCAACAAGTAACATGTACTCAACAAAATATAAAAAGGTCCACAAATCTAGTCTACAAGTTAGGTCTACAACGTTCTCACATTCACAAAATATAAAAGAATCTATATAAAAATAAAAGCCTATTTAGACTAAATGACATGATTGCCATTACTACTGTAACAAATCGGATTCAAATTCCTATCCACAAAAGCCATAAATAAGGAGTTGAAATAAGAATCCGTAGTATATAATGTCAAATAATGAGTAAATAATGTAAAGTAGTGTTCTAAATATTATTTATTTTTATAATCATGTATTGGCAGTTTTAATATTTTATTTTGTAAGGTTGTAACCATGTGCCCAAGTGAAATTACATTGATTATTAGTTGTTAAACTGACTTTTGCCGGTTGACAGCAACTAGCTGTCAAATGGTAGCCTACGTGTACAGTCTCACTTGGCAACATGGCAGTTAAGCTTGAACACTCGTGGAGTGAAGACGTATTTTGTGTATTTTGAAATAGTGTTAACGAAGTGTAGTAATGTTATTAAACTGATTATAAAGCCATACAGACTTTGCTTTCTTCGCAACTTAATAGTGGATTACAACATGTTCGAAAAATTTGTCTGGTCAACAACGTAAATAACGCAATGAATGTTGTTGAACTGTCAAAATGAAAGCCATTCCTACTGTTAGTGTGTTACGCAATTACCCCGCAGGTCAACAAAACAGTGTAAGGTTGAATATCTTAATAAATCGTCACGATAAAGCATCCCCAAAAGCATGTATCTAGATCTGGAGTGACTCCAAAAGCGTGTTTTGTGTGAAAGTGGGCAGTCAACAAAATAAGACGGAGCACACATCAGGGGTCGCCTGCGACGGACTGCCCACTTCACTTGAACGTCGAGCTGTAGTGCTATTTTGTAAAAATCTCACCGTTAAAACTTAGGCCAAATGAGTTTTAAGTGAGCTGCCTATAGTGTCAAATCAGGTGGAATGACAGCTCACTTCACCTAAGTTTTCACCGTGAGATTTTTGTAGTATAGACCTGCTGTATCTTATTTTACTGGAAGTGTTTTATTGCTGTCGTTCAAATTGTTTTGTTAATTTTGTTTAATTTCTCTTGCAACTGCAATGGGTTTCAATCAGAACATGTATTTAAAATAAAGCAATCTTGAAAAATGTTTGTCCTTCATCCTATCATAACAGCCCTCTCGCGCGTCTTAAATTTCTTATTATTAGGTAATACATAGTTAATGTGTGTGTTAGTTAATGTCGTTTTTACTAACATTAGGTTATGACCTTTACCGTGCGGTGGTTTACCGTGGCCCAGGCACACAGGCAACTGAAGGAACACGGGTGGGTATTAGTCAGTAAGAGTCTGACATGCCATTCCTCTCCGCCCAGAGCGTGAGAAGTCAATTGATGATTTCCCACCCAAAAAAAAACAAGTTATGACCTTTACGGATCTTTTATGGATCTTGTAATTTGACCTGAAATAAAATATATAATATTATTATTAATAATACATAATACATACACTCACACACCCACACATTACACGAATACTCCTTCCTCTATGTAACATGGAAATTGTTCTCTCTTACTTATGTACTTCGGGCGGAGATCCGGAGGCCTGAAATACAGGCTTTGGCTTAGCTTAAGCACCTGTCTCTCACAATATTTTTCTTTAAGCCCTGACTGGACATTATTGTTTTTTGTTATTATTTTATAAGGATATTGTGGTGACAAAACAAATAAATATTATTAAATGATGAATGGTTTTATTTCTGTAAGTAGGTTTGTACAAACACGTTTACACGTCAATAATGTTTTTTAAACTAGATGAAGTTTATTATATTAATACTGGTTGCGCCGATTCTATTAGAATTATGGCAGATTCGTTTCCTTTCTTTGTTATGTTGGCAAAAGCGAATTAATAGGTAAGTTGGTTTTGCAACTTCCTATCTCCTATCCCATTCCTGCACATCGCCTTTCGTTCGCGTGTGAGCAAGATGGCTATATCAAGTGGCGCCACCTTGCGCAATCTCGTCGCAACAATTTGAAATAGAGAAGAAAAAATATGGCGTTTTTGTGTGCGTTCGATCCTCACCGCGCGCACACCGCGCGTTTTTGAACTCGAAGAAACAAGTGAAAATTCGCGAAAATAGCATCGCATCAAAATAAGGTTTTGTGCACCCTTTCCTTTACTGTACAACTGTCTTTATCGCCTATTTCTCTCTCCTTACAGTATTGTACGTCATCCATAATTTTGTAACACCAAAAGCAAATTATAGTTAGATATCGCTTATTCGCGCAAACAAATCATTATTACAAGCACAGAAGGGAGTTGTCTTCCTGTTGTTCAGGTTATCAAAAATGATTGAGATGATCAATCTCCTAACTACCTCTCGGCAAGGACTGCGTTACGTTTATGTCAGCTCAATGTTGGCTTTATATTCTATGTTGTAATTACTTGTAGATTATAAAAAAATAGTTCAAAGATTATTTGTGAGTGTTTAACCAATATATCTCGAAATGTAAATGAATGGACAAATCACTGAACAAAACTCACAGCACTCAGTTATATTGAATTCTTCTTATTTTTCTTCTTCTTATGTCCGCCATTGTATGCTATTGTGTGCGAGAAGTTTAAATAAATAAATTCTTAATATCGTCACGGACTAGAAAAAAAAGAAGGACTCCGCGCCACGCAAATCGAAAGTTAAGCACCGTACCGATCTATGTGTGTGTGTGTGTGTGTGTGTGTAAATAAGTGTCTTACTTGTGATATGTTATTCCTTGACACTTTTTCTGGGATGTAGAATTATTTCTAAAGCATTTCACAACACAAGGCATTATTTTATTTGGGTTGGCTTTAGAATCGTGCGGCACGCGAAGCAGGGTAAAAGGGGTTAAAGCTGGTAGGGATTGGGTCCCCGATTATAATGCTATCACTCTTATTCCTAGGTAATGCATATTTTTCGAGAAATTAAAGAAAAAAAAATTCTAACCTCAAATCAGTTTTATAGCGAAAACGGAACGGTAAAATGGGCGATTGACAACCAAATCTGTTCCACATATTGTCTATGGTGCAAAATGACGTGAAAAATTGGCAAAAGGGAACGTAAAAAAAAAATGTATGTTATGTGTCACTGTCATGTCGTTTGTTCATTCCGTTTCTCCTCGAGTTGCGTGAATCTGTTCTCTGTGTTTTGTGGTGTTTTTCTTGTGGCTGTATTCGACGACTTTGGCTTTCCCTGTGGACTCGAATTGTTTGCCCTCACGATGTTTAGTTGTTTCATTTCTTTGTTTCACAACTTAGTAAACCTTCAATTTAGCCCCATTGAATGTATGTGTGTACAATAGGCAATGTTACTAGAAGCTGAGAATGCCACTAAGATAATTTGGATGCAAGAGCGAGCGAAGCAAGCTCTGGACTTTGGGGCACCCCGACACGGATAGATTAGGTTAGAAGGGTATGGCGGGGTCGAATGAGCGAGCGAAGCGAGCGAATAGACCCCGCCATAGCCTTCGTGGTTATTTTTTTTAAACCACTCAGAAGTAGGAGCCCCTAGCCCCCCTAGCCTCCTAGGAGGACCCCCCCCTCCCCCCAACCCCCCTACCCCTCCGCGTGCCGCACGATACTAAATTTTTACCGTTCCAAATTCAAATACGACCCTAATAACTTTTGCTTGGTATTTTTAAATTAAGAACAACCCTGTCGAAGCCAAAAAAATATAATGTTATTTCCAAAAAGAAGGTTTACATAAAACGGTAAATATTTTCGGTTATTTATTTGGGCATGGACAAAATTAGGCGACCGTTAGACGACCTTTATTTGACAAATTATGTAATCATTCTTATCGGTATTGTGTCGAGAAACCTTGAGATGTCCTAGTAGGGTTATTATTAAACGATATCCCTTGTGAGTCGCCTTTCATTACGGATCACCTATTAAGAGCTGATAATAAGTAAAGCTGGCGGGAAAAAGTGTTACTATATGAAATGGTTGTTTTTGTGTTTAGTACAAGAAATTAATACTTCAAAACTTACTACTACTTACTTACTTACTTCTTCAGCGAGCGAGCCTGTGGCCCTAAGTTCAGTTTACAAGTCGATATTGAATTTTACAGTGAAAAATTACTTAGTTGGAGCTAAGCTATTGAGAGCAGTGGTGGCTCAGTGGTAACGGCCCTGACTAACGAGTTTTAGGTCGTAGGTTCGGCCCCAGTCAGGCGCTTTACTTTGTGTAATTTATTTCATCACCATTGCTCTCAGAAATGGTCAAAGAAAACATCGTGAGGAAACCGGCGTGTCCTAGAACCAAAAAATCGAAGAAATGTGCCAACCCGCACTGAGCCCGCGTGGTGGATTATAGCCCACTCCCTCTCACAGGGAGGAGGCTTGTGTCCCAGCTGTGGGAATGTTATAGGCTGATTATGCAAGCTACTGTACTTTCAAATATTTGGAATTTAGCTCAAAACTTACAAAAAAAATACTCTCGCGCTAACTGACCGAAAATAAGCCCTTGAGGGAATCATAATTTAAATCCTTCTGGAGTGAAATTCCACGAACCATGAAGATGATGTACAAGGTCACTCCTCTCTAATCTCTCAATTATGAATTGTATAATATATTAGATAATCTCCGTCGAAGACTCACATTCGTTAATCATTAAAAATATTTAATTAACCTATAAAATAAAATATTAGTTCAGTTTCAGCAAGCCTTGATTGGAACGGCTCCAACTTGAAGTAAACAATGTAGAGCGTGCGACGATTTTTAATTGAGAATATGGCGGGTATACAAACTTGCGGCCATTTGCATATTTATTAGGTTTCAGCCTCTTTCGGGTAGGCATTGTTGGCATAGTTTTCAGTGATGTAAAGGATCGCTTTTTTTCACTCTTCAGGTCAAGTCGCATTCATGATACACTTGTGCTTCGTATAAACACCATTATTTCAGTATACTGAAAATTGTTTTACATACTTAAATTATTGTCTTGCAGCTTGAAATATCCACGAAACGCGTCTTGAAAGGTTCTGTCTGTTGGAATCCTCCAATTAAACACAAGAAAAACTTCATCACGAAGAAAAGAAACATCAAAATTGGTAGACCAGGTACACAAACATATTAGGTCTTTACCTATGAAATTGCCGTTCTGCAGTACTGGCCATTTCAAATCAAAATAATTTTTGTTTGGCTAAGAATTCTAATTTCAAATTAAATTTTATTTTAAAAACATGGATTTTTTTTTCTAAAAGTAGTCATTTCTTTATTGATTAGTGTTACATTTTCATCGCATTTCAATCTTTTTCGTCATCATGGATACGTTAAAAATTCGAGTAATTATGGAATATGAGTACCGTCGTGGCAGCAACGCGGCACAAGCGGCACGCAACATCAACGACGTTTACGCAGCTAACACTACAAACCAACGCACCACCTGTTATTGGTTTGCTCGCTTCCGTTCTGGAAATTTCGACCTGAAAAATGAACCTCGCGGTCGTCCGAAGACTTTGGTCGACAATGACGAATTAAAGGCGATTGTGGAAGCTGATGATACACAATCTACGGCTGAATTAGCAGCAGCTTTCGACGTTAGCGTCAAAACAATATTGGTCCATTTGCGTCAAATTGGCAAGGTAAAAAAGCTTGACAAATGGGTGCCCCACGAACTCAATGATCGCCAGCGCGAAGTACGCGTCGAGACGTGCCTTGCACTGCTCAACAGACACACAAATGAAGGAATTTTGAACCGCATTGTTACCTGCGATGAAAAATGGATTCTGTTTGATAACCGTAAGCGCTCAGCAAGTTGGTTGGATCCTGGTTCAGCACCTAAACAATGCCCTAAACGAAAACTTACCCCTAGAAAAGTGATGGTCACTGTTTGGTGGTCTAGCGCCGGTGTGATTCATCACAGCTTCTTACCAAACGGGGTGAGCATTACTGCAGATGTGTACTGTGAAGAACTGAACACAATGATGGAGAAGCTGGCGCATCTCCAACCAGCATTGGTCAATCGCTCGTCTCCGCTGCTCCTGCACGACAACGCGCGACCTCATACTGCACAGCAGACGGTCTCCAAGTTGCAAGAACTGGGGTTGGAAGCTCTCCGTCATCCGCCCTACTCACCAGACCTTGCGCCTACAGACTACTACTTTTTCCAGAATTTGGATAACTTCTTGGCGGGAAAAAAATTTAATACCCGAGAGGCAGTACAAAATGCCTTTGAAGAATTTGTTGCCTCCCGTCCAGCTGATTTCTTTAAGAAGGGCATCAATAAACTGCCACTGCGATGGCAAAGATGCATTGATTGCATGGGTGATTACTTCGATTAATACAAATAAAAAATTCATGAAAAAAATTCGTTTAAATTTTTTCATACAAAACGGCAATTTCATAGGTAAAGACCTATTATTTTGGCCGCATTTAAATTGGTTTATATCGGAAAGTACGTATTCCAATGCAAATTTCACTTCATAACTGAAAAATAACGTCTAATTATTATTTTGAAGTACATAATTTGTTAGAATTTTGCGCTCATTTTACGGAGCATACCTTTTTTTTTGGGAGGGAAGCCATCAAATAACTTCTCCCTCTCTCGGCGGAGCAGGAAGGTGTGTCAGACTTTTACTGACTAAAACCCACCCGTGTTCCTTCAGTTGCCTGTATGCCAAGACCACGGTAACCCTTTTGGGCAAACCCGCGACCCTGCCAGGCATCGACCCTAGCGGACCCTGTCAGTGTGTGCTGACATCTCATTGAGGCGCGCGTTGAACAAAACGCGCCGTCGACCCGGGCCTAGTCCTTACCGAACGGCGAGCTACCCATTGCTCGCCGTCCGCAGGCCGCGGTTACGGTAGCCGGGAATCGGCTATTGATTCCCGACGCCCAGGGCGTCTCCTGCGACGACTAGGGGCGTGAGGGTGCAAATATTGCCTCTCCCTCACGCGTTCCGCCTTCTACTTCGCGAGCAATACTACTTCGCAGAATGAGTTGACGGCTTCCCATGCACTCTCGCTCCGAACCATGGCCTGGAACAAAGCCGGACGCGAGAGATCGGCGCCACCGATCGCCACCATGAGGACACGGCGGTGCTTCGCCTAAGCCGGGCAGACCTCCAACGTATGCTCCACCGTGTTCTCTGGGCGATCCACACAATGATAATACCCGAGCTTTTTCTCACGCCTTATGCGTAACAGGAGCCTCCTGAAACAACTGTATCCTGTGAGGACCTGCGTCAGGCGGAAGGTAAGGCCGCCGTGGCGCCGCTCTAGCCACTCCTCAAAGAGGAGACTTATCGCCGCAATTGTGGCGTCCTCAACCGTGCAGACCTAAGCGTAGTATTTACTAGAACTTACAAAAAATCAGTCTACGCCTTCAAAAAATATCAGTTATCAACGAAAATAAACCGTGTGAACCCTTATAACGTTCATAATAAAACTGAAAGGATATTTTTTTACATAGAGCTCCGTCATCAAAAGGTAATATTTTAGGCGAGTGTATCAAAGAAAGTCGGACGGGCTCACTCAGAATGAAAGCAAAACGTTGAAAAAAAAACGTACATTTGGCAAAAATAATTAATAATTAAAAATAATAAAATAATTTTCTGAAGGTATTTGCATAAACATGACTAGCTCGGGGCCAGAACCGGCGATTAGCAGTTTTATTAATGTGGGTAAAGTACCTACTCTGACAAGAAATTATGAATAATTTTAGATACCTGCAAATATCATGTTTAATGTATAATTGACCGAGCGAGCGCGCATCGCGAGCGAAGCGTCTCCGTTTCAGCTTGGGCAAAAACGATTTCGTATGTCCGGATGTTTGTTCGCACTTCTGCTTTTATTTTAGTGGTATAGATTGTTGGGTCACGGGCTGCCAGCAATCTGATATAGCGCTTCTGAGCAGCAGTCAGAACAGTTGCGCGACCACTGCGGGGTCGGTCAGCTAAATTATCCATGCCGTGGTACCTCTGCAACGTGGCCACGACGCAGGATTGGGATACAGCAACTCTGCGTGCTATTTCTCTCGTGGTATACCTTTTTTCCTCAAAGTTACAATTCTTGCTCGCAAAACTTCTGATGAAAAAATATTATAAATCCATTAAAATTGACTAAGTCAGATTTCTGAATGAGCGTAAGTTTGGATTGAATTTCTTTTCATATTGAAAAACAATTGAATGTGTTTTTGTTTTTTATTCGAAGTCAATAGTTTTAAGTAAATAATCTAAAAGGAAGAAGATTTATAATATAGTCTACCGTAACAAAAAAGATTTAGATTTTTCAAACTGATCGCAAATCGCTTATTTTGATGTGTGTATTTCAGCCATTTCGTGCTCTTTTGTTTTCAATAGCGCGGTGAACATTTAATCAGTTTTAAGCTCTGCAAAGACAGAATCGCGAGCTCTATACCTCACAGAGCCACTAGTGTTGTAGTTGTTCAATGTTTTATCAGTGTTTAAAATAAGACTTGCTTTCATTTTTAGATAGATCACATTTCTACATCCAGAGATTTACTTCTCTATCCGTGTATACCTAATTGTAGGTATACTTTATTCCTCACGCAATCACGCAGAAAATAATAGACTCAAGATTTCTGAGCCCGCGGTTAGGTGATTTACTGTCATCTATTGACGAGTTCCATTCCTCTAGCTAGAGGTATTCATTAGATCTTCGCCATAGGATCAGCTCCATGATTTTACTTTAAAATTAAAATAACAATAATTGGCTAAAATTGCCAAGTGTCAGAAGTAACTATAACTTACTACCTATAGTTACTTCTGACACTTTGGGGTGACCCAGTGACCAAGGATTTCGAGTGATGACCTGTACATAGAAAGGGAACACAGGGCGTTGGCTATCCGATGTATGTTGATCCGCAGATTTGCACGGTGTAGCAAGCAAGTAAAAATTACACTCTTCAGAGCTTATTGCCAGTCATTATACACGTACAGTCTGTGGGTTAGGTATACGCAAAGATCATATAACGCTCTGCGTGTGCAGTATAACTACGCGTTCAGGATGCTGACGGGGCTGCCGCGGTTTTGTAGCGCTTAGGGGATATTTGCTGAGACGCGATTGATTGCTTTCATGGCATCGTTCGAAAGCTGTGTGCTTCGATCATAAGCACAATGCGTGCCAGTTCCTACAGCATTCTGAGCACGTTGTGCAGTAGGTGGGATTGTCCAATGCTGCAACACTGGGTTGGACTACGGGTACATACTAGATACTGCGTGGATAGCGTGAGATTCGGCTCCAGCACTCTAATTGTCCAATGCTGCAACACTGGGTTGGACTACGGGTACATACTAGATACTGCGTGGATAGCGTGAGATTCGGCTCCAGCACTCTAATTGTCCAATGCTGCAACACTGGGTTGGACTACGGGTACATACTAGATACTGCGTGGATAGCGTGAGATTCGGCTCCAGCACTCTAATTGTCCAATGCTGCAACACTGGGTTGGACTACGGGTACATACTAGATACTGCGTGGATAGCGTGAGATTCGGCTCCAGCACTCTAATTGTCCAATGCTGCAACACTGGGTTGGACTACGGGTACATACTAGATACTGCGTGGATAGCGTGAGATTCGGCTCCAGCACTCTAATTGTCCAATGCTGCAACACTGGGTTGGACTACGGGTACATACTAGATACTGCGTGGATAGCGTGAGATTCGGCTCCAGCACTCTAATTGTCCAATGCTGCAACACTGGGTTGGACTACGGGTACATACTAGATACTGCGTGGATAGCGTGAGATTCGGCTCCAGCACTCTAATTGTCCAATGCTGCAACACTGGGTTGGACTACGGGTACATACTAGATACTGCGTGGATAGCGTGAGATTCGGCTCCAGCACTCTAATTGTCCAATGCTGCAACACTGGGTTGGACTACGGGTACATACTAGATACTGCGTGGATAGCGTGAGATTCGGCTCCAGCACTCTAATTGTCCAATGCTGCAACACTGGGTTGGACTACGGGTACATACTAGATACTGCGTGGATAGCGTGAGATTCGGCTCCAGCACTCTAATTGTCCAATGCTGCAACACTGGGTTGGACTACGGGTACATACTAGATACTGCGTGGATAGCGTGAGATTCGGCTCCAGCACTCTAATTGTCCAATGCTGCAACACTGGGTTGGACTACGGGTACATACTAGATACTGCGTGGATAGCGTGAGATTGTCCAATGCTGCAACACTGGGTTGGACTACGGGTACATACTAGATACTGCGTGGATAGCGTGAGATTCGGCTCCAGCACTCTAATTGTCCAATGCTGCAACACTGGGTTGGACTACGGGTACATACTAGATACTGCGTGGATAGCGTGAGATTGTCCAATGCTGCAACACTGGGTTGGACTACGGGTACATACTAGATACTGCGTGGATAGCGTGAGATTCGGCTCCAGCACTCTAATTGCGTCACACAGTATCAATCACAATCTGAATCATTTTGAAGCTCATTGTTAATTAATTGCTTCATGTGTTCGAAAAATTTGGCTGCTCTATACCGAACATAACGCAATGAATGTTGTTGAACTGTCAAAATGAAAGCTATTCCTACTGTTAGTGTGTTACACTGACTTTACCAAGCATACTAGCATACGGTTGTTGTTTGTATGCTAAAATTAGTTTTAAGTTTTCTTTACTAACACTACTGTATGGATTCACTGTGATCTGGTAATAAAGGTTTAATAATAATAATTATGAAACATACTTACTTACTTTTAAAAATAGGATATAAAAAAACCTCCTCCGATTCCGGTTCTTCCATCGTATAGATCAGTGACCCGAAATACCGTCAATTTTTCGGTAAGTAATTTCCGTTCAGTTACAATTTTTTGATGTTAAAGATTAAAGGACCCTCGTGATCCGTTTCAGCGACGCTTGTTGGTAATATGAAGTGAAGTGCTCATCAATAAAACATTTGAAGCGGTTACGGTGTGACGCACTTAGTTGGGAAGCAGAAGTTTAGGTCTGTAAATAATTAATATCTAATAGACAGCGGTAATGGTTAGTGCATACCGTAATTGCTATAGAAAATACCCCCTTAAAAATACCTGCATTTTTTTGTAATATTCCTTCTTCGTTTAAAACTTATTCAACCTGTTTTAAGCTTTACTTGACCGGCAATTAATTTTTACCATGATTTCTTTGAAATTTAGAAAGAACTCTTGCTATGCTTTAACATACAAAATTTCCTTACAATGGATGTCATTTCAGATCTTTTTAACCGACTTCACAAAAAGGAGGAGGTTCTCAATTCGTCTGTATGTTTTTTTTTTTTTTTTTTTTTTTTTTTTTTTTTTATGTGTGTTAGCTCATAACTTTTTTCTGGTTGAACCGATTTGGATGATTCTTTTTGTATTTGGTAGCTGGTGCTTCACATGTGGTCCCATTTAAATTTGATCAAGGTCTGACTAGTAGTTTTTGAGTTATCCTTAATACTCCATATTTTTGCCACTTAGTTTATATGGATGATGTGCTAATAATTTCCTGTCACTGTTATTTACACACCAAGTAGTGGTATACGAATTTGTGTGGGGTAGGTACCGCAACTAAAAAGTGAAAAATAAAAACTTTTTTACAAAAAAACAACCGACTTCCAACAAAAACACTAAAAGACGTGAAAAATAACTTTAATTTCGGAAGTCGGTGGCCAAACACGAAAATACAAAACCAAAGACACCGAATTCCGAAATTAAAGTTATTTTTCACGTCTTTTAGTGTTTTTGTTGGAAGTCGGTTGTTTTTTTGTAAAAAAGTTTTTTTTTTAATCAAATGGGTTGGTTTGATTAGAAAAATAAGCTAAAATTCCTCGAGTGAACTATAATTTTCTTTGATTTATTAACGGTAATCGGATTATCTAATGAAGTTATTAGTTATTCCGTTGTAAACGGTACGTATTCTTTCTTATTCGTTCAAATTATCGAAAGCTCTGTATCTTTGTATCGATATTATATTCTATTTCTTTGTCACAGGAATGTTCAGTGAAACGTATGCTTTTCTTCGAGTGCCTTATATCAATAAGAATCATACCTTCAACAAAACGGTATGTAACTTTTCTCATCATCTGTTTTATTAAAAATTCTGCTTGTATGACGGACCTTATCTCCTATTATTTGTGTTAGGTATTGACCGTGTTTATCAAGCCAAATTTCGGTTTCCCCCGGGCTAAATGTCTAGCCTGTGAATCGTAATGAATTTAACCTCTCGACTTGCAACGAGACTACTCAACTAAACCTCGTGAACGAAACAACGAAACCTCGTTTTGACGACGCATGACGATTAGTGGGTGTTCCAGATATATATATGTCGGAGGAAGTAAACTGAGAGTTGATTGTTTGATAAGGTTGATTGTTAATTAAAAATAACTTGTTAAATCCTAATTTAATTTGATTTAATTTATTACATTTTAATATTGTGTAAATCTAACTAATTTAATTAAAAGGCACTGCATTGTATAACGTCCAATCAGAGCAGAGGATAAATCTAGAGTGGGGTCGAGGCGCCATCTTAACTTTGGTGGGTTGGAGTGAGGATTCATTAGAGTAACGGTGGTCGATCGAGGTGGATCGCTAGTGATAAAGTTAGATTGGTGTCGCGAACCTGCTGCTCGAATATAATTTATTTAAGCAAGTTAGTTATTGTGAGATATTGATTCCTTCAGTGATTATCAACGTTGTAAACAACTGCCATTAAATGGTATGAAACAGTGAATACTTTGTTTTGTGCTCTCATTTTACCCTTATGACTAAACTCGTGACCACTAATAACGATGTCAAGGACAATGCTGTTTCTCCGACATCAGAAGTGGGATCGATGCAGGCACAAAACGGACAAATCAAGTGATTGAAATGATGGGTGGCGTGCTTTATTTGAAGCGCAACAAAACAGCTTGCGACTACTGGTGGAGACTACGCAACCCGCTGGCTACTGAAGACAACCAATTTCGAACCTGAAAATGCAGACACCGACGCCTGAGCCTGGCTATCAACAACGGGTATCTGCTTGTCGGACTTTGATATACAGGGAAGTAAACTGATTTTACTTAGTAACGCTATGAAAGGTTCGGCCGCCACGTGGCTTTCCCATGTGGCTTTTCCTAGCATGAAGTGGGTAGAACTTAAAAGTAGATCAAGGGGCTAAAATTACCCGATTATTTTAATTACTCCCGAGCTCTAGGGACGGGGTAAATGGAAATCGAGTTGCAGTGGGTTTTTGGCGCCGTGTGTTGCACTCCACTTTTCACAAATAAAATAATCCAATACAATATTAAATAGTTTTAATAGTTATTATGGGTTAAATGCACAATTTGTGCAATTCTGGATATTTAGCGAAATGTTTTTTTTACCGGCAATTGTTTGTGGGGTGGGCGTGAGAGATGCGCGTGGTTCCGGGTTTGAGAGTCCCTCGTTCGAGTGTTCTGAATAGAGAATCAGCTGAATTGACTCATCCCTTGATGCGTTCTGTGGTGCGCTGGGTGAAAAGATATTTTCCTTTCTCGCTTTGATTCATTGGACACGTGTGCAGCGCCTGTGTTAAAAATGTTTTCTGGTAAACCACAAGACGGCGAATGCCTCGCGGCATATGCAAGCCGTTTATTCACTTCACTCATGTCACGAAGAGGTAGTTTAAACAAAGAAGTCTACTTGTTTCTAAACTAATTAGAAAGCTCAGCTGTGTGTGTATATGAAATGTCTGAGCGTGTGCGTGAAGTATGTGATGATTACAGTTTTATGTAAGCGTGGTGGCTAAATAAGCTCTGTGTATGGTGTCTTAACGGCGTGGTGGCTGTTAAGTTCTTAAGTTGTCTGATCGACGAAGTGCCCAATTTCGTGCGACCAATCACTTCGGTTAGACCACGGTGTTAAGTTCAAAATGTATGAAAAACAAAGTTAGCGGCCGACTTGTTTCTATGAAAACTTCATGGAAATGTTTCTACCAGAATCGAGTCGCGCCTGTCTTGGACTGTCCGTTGTTTTTCATACATTCACAGAGTCGGTGGCCGACTATAAGTTTGGTATAAATGCAGCCTAAAAGCCTCGCTACAGGATTAATCATTATTTCATCATCATCCCGACTTTGCCCACTGCTGGGCATAGGCCTCTCTTTTCTTGTGACAATCGCCACGTTCTTGTGCCAGCCTCATCCAGGTTTTGCCCGCGATG
Organism: Griposia aprilina; assembly: GCA_916610205.1. Classification (NCBI taxonomy): domain Eukaryota; kingdom Metazoa; phylum Arthropoda; class Insecta; order Lepidoptera; family Noctuidae; genus Griposia; species Griposia aprilina. The sequence goes on along the minus strand of OU744301.1, from coordinate 4,277,436 downwards.
GCAACAATGTCATCTGCCCATCTTGCAGCCACTTGACACCTCGTATTCCAGTCATTGGACGCCATTTGGTCATTGTCTTGCTCCACCTGTCCTCACTGCACCTTGCCAGGTCTCCTGCCCATTTGAGTTTTATAATACTTTTTCCGTAGATTTTTGTGTAGATAAGAATTGTCTAAAATGGCGAGGTGGCCAATTAGACTGTGTAGATAGGAATTGTCTAAAATGGCGAGGTGGCCAATTAGACTGTGTAGATACGAATTGTCTAAAACGGCGAGGTGGCCAATTAGACTGTGTAGATACGAATTGTCTAAAATGGCGAGGTGGCCAATTAGACTGTGTAGATACAAGTTGTCTAAAAAGGCGAGGTGGCCAATTAGACTGTGTAGATACAAGTTGTCTAAAAAGGCGAGGTGGCCAATTAGACTGTGTAGATACGAATCACCCAAAAAGGCGAGGAGGCCATTTAGACGGTGGTATGGGTGGTTTGAATGGCGAGGTGGTTGTTTTGATACTGTGACTGTCCGCGAAAGCATTCAATTTATAGAGAATTCATAGCCTATGCTGTGTGCCTATCCTATTATGAAGTGTAGAATCTATTTAAGATGAAGTCATTGTGCAAAAGATGCAACAAACACGTTTGTTTTTGTTTCACTTTGTCAGGAGTGGCCGAACGATATTACAGAAATTTTGTTCTTATTCTATTTGTTACAGACCATAATGATGCTCGCATGATGACGCACCTTCTACGTTATCAGAAATATGATACTTGTTGGTTCAGGCGCAGAATAAAAACGCTGCAAGTGACCGTTGGCGTGCCATGTTTGAAAAATACGGATGCGCGATCATGCATGACAAGGACCGAGGTGGAGCAACTTTATGAATCGAGCCAAGCAGCTCCGTAGCCCCGTAGCCATCAGCAAAGCCCTTCGTGTGCTTCAAGTGTGGGACACCAGGACATATCGCGGTCCGGTGCACGAACAGTGCAGCCAAGTGGATTGTGGAATGCTGCAAGCAGCGAACGGCGAGTGGATGTTTGCGTCGAATCCTCAGGCACGTTAGAACATAAAGGTGATCTGCATTGTTTTGTTTACTATTCTGGTGCTGAATTCTCGTTAGTAAAGGAGAGTTATGAAGCTAAATTGAGTGGTGGAAAACGAGTTAAAAACGTTACTACGTTGACTAGTATAGGTTAAACACGAGCTCGGAATAAGTTTTATGTAGCCTAACGATTAGCGAAATCAAACTAAGTTAGATCGGAAGTTTAGAGGTCCGTTTAAGATAGCGGAAGTTTTGGATGGTGATCGCTATACGATAAAAGGCTTTAAATTCTAACCGTACTCACGATAGGTTCAGAAAGATGCCAGTAGGTCATGTACCAGTCGAAGTAGATAGTGATCACAGTGGTGATCAGCCAGCCTAAGTTATGGAAAGCATGCGAGTAGGGGCTCTCTATCGGCCGTAGCGAAGTGTTTTGATCCATGTGCTGGATGTGTGAGAGCAATGCGATTGCTGGTCGGCTGGAGAGCCGTGGCGTTAGAGTGGCTACTCGTGTGTGGGTTTCCAGGTGTTAAAGGCTCTTAGTGAAAAAGGCGATTGTTAATGTGGATAACGGTGGTACATGGCTCTGGTTGATGATGTTTGGCTATGATTAATCAAAGTTTGTTTAGTTCATTTAGAGAAATTGTTTCATTAAAACTGAATAAAGAAAGAATAAGGAATAAAGTTGAGTTGTTGGTGAGTTGAGTTGCTGATTGAGAATAAAGTTTTGTGATTTAAAAATAGAAAGCCGTAAATGGTCAGAATTGGCCGAGCCGAACATGCACTGTGTTTGAGTTTTTGGTTGCAGGTTATCACACGAGGACGTGTGAAATGTCAGGATGGCTGTGTCGGAGGAAGTAAACTGAGAGTTGATTGTTTGATAAGGTTGATTGTTAATTAAAAATAACTTGTTAAATCCTAATTTAATTTGATTTAATTTATTACATTTTAATATTGTGTAAATCTAACTAATTTAATTAAAAGGCACTGCATTGTATAACGTCCAATCAGAGCAGAGGATAAATCTAGAGTGGGGTCGAGGCGCCATCTTAACTTTGGTGGGTTGGAGTGAGGATTCATTAGAGTAACGGTGGTCGATCGAGGTGGATCGCTAGTGATAAAGTTAGATTGGTGTCGCGAACCTGCTGCTCGAATATAATTTATTTAAGCAAGTTAGTTATTGTGAGATATTGATTCCTTCAGTGATTATCAACGTTGTAAACAACTGCCATTAAATGGTATGAAACAGTGAATACTTTGTTTTGTGCTCTCATTTTACCCTTATGACGCCCACTAAACTCGTGACCACTAATAACGATGTCAAGGACAATGCTGTTTCTCCGACATATATTTTTATTATTCTATACTACGCTATTGCAAATTAATTATTTAGTCATAATAATTTTTATCCGCGTTAGTATTGGAAGTATTTTTCTTCTTAATTTAAGACCTTACTATGACCACTTACCGCCGTCACTCAAACAATATATTTCCTAGAAACCTTATATTTAACGTGCGCGTCCTTAGAATACCAATTGCAATCGAGCTCTTTAGGACGTATAGCAAAAAATAGGACTAATAGGTATTAACGATCTCGTGCATCTAAGTTTTTCTCGAGTAGTTCTTTTTTATAGAAAAAAAAATATCGACAGCCCTATATGCAATTATTTTTTGTGATTTGATTGTTTAAATTTTGGTTGTCTTTTTTACGTTTTATATATGACGGAGAAGGTACGTCTCCCTCTTTATCATCAGCCATATTTTAACTACTGTGTGCGTACTATGGGAAGTGTTAGTTATTGCGCAATAGAAAAACCGTTTGCAGTTCAAATCAAATTATAATTTATGAACAAATTAATCACACTAGCGAATCACACACTCTAGATATATGACACTACTATACAGAACGCGCGACAGTTTCTAAACGTGTTCACTGCTTGACCCGCACTGACCAACTCTGCTTCTCTGCTCAAGCTTTAGCGTTATGTTGCAGACTCTATCGATCGTCGCCTAGTGGCGCTGGCGTCCGGATTAGTCAATACATATATTTGTAATTTCGGTGTATTTTTTATTTTTTTATCAAAATTATACGTATTACAAATGGCGGATGTGTTTTCTTCAATCTATTTCACCACAATACATACACATAAAGTCACGCCTTTTTCCCATGGGGTGGTACAAACTACAGAACCAATTATTATGTAGGTACTTTAGTGGATGGCCGGATTGAAAGTCAAAATATAATAGTTACTAGTTGCCAGTCAATTCTCATTGTTAAAGCTCCCACAGACAGGCACGACGCTTCTGTGCGACGCGATTCTGCTAGAACAATTTCCATGAAGTTTTGATAGAAATTGCTCTACTAGGGTTGCGTTGCGCCTGTCTGCGAGCCTTTACCCGGTAAAAACAGCGTAATGCATCTGAATCACGATCCTAAACTTTTTGGAACGATTGAAGTTGTATACGAGGCTGTTTATTTATTGAAGCTTCAATACTTCGATTTTGGTAAATTTATAATAGATCTGACACATAAGACCTAATACCATGAAGCTATGTAAGCATTTGTACAAATGCTTATCTCCTTAGTTTTTCTATTTCACTTCTGCTATTCACCTGCTGTCTGGTTAATCAGCCGTTTCCTCCACTGAATAAAGCCATCTCGAATACTTATCTGCATGTTAGATGGACAAGGGTGAGGGAGACAACGACTCGCATTTTATTGAGATCCATTGTATTCTATTGCTTTTCTTTAAAACCTCAATGAGAATATTGTGTTTTGATATGCTAACCACAAGAATAGCGGGGTGTCTACTGTTTATTTTAATTAAGAATAGTGAACTGATTGGTTTTATTTAGATTTTAGAGATGATTAAATTTTGCACAAATTGTTCGCGTTGATTGTTCATGATTATCAAGAAATGCTTAAAAAAAAAACTCAAACTAACTTAATTTAAAAAAAGAACGGGGATTCTTAACACTCCAGGCTAAAAGTCACCCAAAGAGCAAAGGAGATTGCTATGCTTGGAACTTCCCTAAGTGATCGAATCAGAAATGAAAAGATCACAATGAAGACAATTAAAAATATTTTATTTCACATAAACCAACATGAGCACTTATGAAACATCAGAAGCTAGGTTCACGGTACGTACCAATTGGTCGTTTCAGTAATATGAATATCAAGTTAAATTATCTAAGTATGTTTCTTTATAAAACTGATTGACAAATCAAACACAGCAGCGTGAAGCCGTTTGCCTGTTAGTTTAGAAACACTTTGAATTAGTTAACTAAGTCTTCTTACTGAACTAATTTAATGAACTCGTTAAACTTTGTGTCTTGAACCTCGCCTGTAACGCCTTTGACGAATTAATGACTTGTAAGAGCATTGTGTACGGTGGTTAGCTTCTTACTATCCATAGAGTTTGATATCGATTTGCTGGAAGACTTACTATTTTTTGTTTTTGTAGCGTTCTAAATACAAAAAAAAAACATTAGGGTCAAATTAAATTAGCTGCCAAAGTTTCAAAGACGTGATAGGTACGAGTATCGATATCGAATGACGACAAAACAAAAACAAAAACATAATATTGAACTCCTAATTTTATGATGGTATGAACACTACCAGCGGCCGCTGACCCCTTTTTCAGCAAAAGCTAGTCAACTCGCTGCACTACTTAGTATTCAGTTCAGTAAGAGATTAGTTCAGCAATTTTATTCCTCTTGTCTCATAAGTAGACGCAATTAGAACCGACTCCAGTCTCACATTACCTCCAAAGGCCACGATTTTAACATAATTGCAGTATATCAGTTTGTCTGACAACCAGACGTTCTGAATTAGCATCGCTTATACTGAAACTTACTTTTTAATTTTGGTTGCGCATAACGCGATCAGCGATTTTAAAATGTACTGATACATAAGTTTTATTCGTCATGACATGTGTATTTTTGGATTTCCAACGTTCTTTTTAAGTGGTGCTAGCAGACTTTATAGAAGCAAATTTTTTGAATGGCTACGTGGATCGTCTATATCTAAGTTAAGCAAAGACTATGTACGGTTGATATGTCTTCCGAAAAAAACGCATTTTTTTTTTTATTTGACAACTTGTTTTAAGAGATTTCAAAAAGTGCACTTCTTTCAGTGCTATTTCTCATTGAAATTTTAAACATGTTAATAAAACAATAACATTAAAATTTTCCAGTCTTTAAAAGTCCGAGCAAGTACAAACGTGACTTTTTCAATTCATATGTACTTTCTGAGTTTATCTTGAACATTACTGACGTCGCGCGTCGGTGAAGAAAACGTCGTGAGGAACCCCGGAATCGTCAAACCGTCTTGAGCAAGCGTGGTGAATAATGCTCGTGCCTTCTCTGTATGAGAAGAGGCCTCTGACCTGCACTGGGACAATAGGTAATAGGCTGGTATTATTATAATAAAAACTATGTCAATGTACTGCCAGCGCTCACGACATAAGCCCAAAATAATTAATAACGATCTCATATTAAAGCGGCAGCACCAACAATTAATCCTAGCGCTGAAGTTTGTGTCGTTGACGACAAAGTTACAAGTTATACAAACTAATTTAGAACAGTGTGCAAGTAGGTAAGTTTTTATAAAAGACTTGCGAAAAAAAAACATACAGATTTATAAAGCAACGCAAACATGAACCTATACAAAATAAACAAGAGTTGACAAGACTCGCTGGACGTTACTTAGCGCCATTTTGTTTTTCATTTTCATCTACGCATCCCTCTTGCAGTAATGCAATATTTCTCTCTGTAAAAAACATATTTGATCCCTCCAAGATGAGGTTTGGCAAAAACGAAATACATCTAAATAGCTCTACAGGGCCTATAAAGGATTCGTTGGACCCTTTCATCAAATCCTTGACTATTTTCGAGAAATGGACATAGCAAAACAAATAGGAGTATTGATACGAAGGATCAATAATATTATTAGGCGTAAAGGGATGCTTCAAAATAAAGGACTCTCGATTTTAAAAATAACTATTTCGGCTTTTGTTTTTAATTATTTCAGAAAAGGATGAAGTTTGTATTTTGTTTTTTTAACTTTACACACGCTGTACAAAGCGCCTGAATCTTTAGCTTCGGAATAGCCCCGGTTAATATCCCCAGCAGATTAAAATCTGCGTTTTTATTATTAATCAGGATAGCTCCTACCATCATCATCTGCGTGCCTTTTCCAACTATGTTGGAGTCAGCTTCCAGTCTAACTAAATGCAGTTGAATACCATTATTTTCCACGGAGCGACTGCCTAGTGTTTGCCTACCAACACACTCAAAAATATAATACAGATAAATATATCTCAGAAAAAACTAACTTTTGAAGATGCATAAAAAAATAACAAATATATTTATATTTTACAAAATCAGAAACTGTTGACATGGGCAAATTACTTTTTGAAAATAACATTATTCAATTGTCGTCCTTCGCGGCTCTGGCACTATTCAAAGCGATCTCTAACTTTCATGAAAACGCGCGCGTTCTGTATAATTGTGTCGTGTACTTACAGTATGTGATTCGCTAGTGTGATTAATTTGATCATAAATTATATTTCGATTTGAACTGCAAACGGTTTTTCTGTTGCGCAATAACTAACACTAACAGACTTATAATAATATTAATAATGTGTACATGTAGATAAAAAAAGAAGGAAAAGAATCATAGAAAATCAAAAAATTCGTCAGCATCGCTGTCGACAGGAAAAGTGCCCAAATGGCTGGCAGCATTGCCACGTTGCATGGCGTTGCTGATAGTATTTTATTTGAGTTTATCTGGATCTGGATGTTACGTTGATTTGGTGTCGAAAGAGAAAAATACGAAATGCAGTTAGTGTCAGGGAAGAAAAGAAGTTACATATGGTGGACTTTATTTTTTTTTTCCGATAAGAAGAGAGATAATGTGAGCAAACGTAATTTCATGAGGCAAGATTTCCTAAGAATTTATTTCAAACTCAAAGCATTTATTTCATATAAACTAATTACAGGCACTTTTCAATTGTCAATGGATCGGTCAGTTAGAAACATGAAGGTATGAAGTTGCCCATTCCAAAGCGTAGTGAGTACTTATTTAGAAGAACGGGCAAGAAACTCCATGGACACTCTTTTAAATCAAAATATTGGATACATCATTCATGTTGCAATTATACATGTGAGAACGATGTAGAAAGACGTGCACGTTAAAGAGTCCGTAATAAAAAAGATAACAATAAAAAAAAAACAATTCAGAAATCAAAATAAGCCGTGGCAGCTAAGAGATGAACATTCTCTAATGACGGCGCCCGTTCACGAACATAACGTATGGATCAGCACAATCCAGCTCAACCATTTTGAAGGAATTAAGTTTCCTTTTAGGAAGGAAGGAAGGAATTAAGGAAGGCGGTGGCCGAAAACGAAAATACAAAACCAAAGACACCGACTTCCGAAATTAAAGTTATTTTTCACGTCTTTTAGTGTTTTTTTTAGAAGTCGGTTGTTTTTTTGTAAAAAAGTGTTTTCCTACTAGTATCGTTATTTGTAACCTTCCAAACTGTTTTTATTTTGTTTTCTGTTGATTTGATTTTGTTGTTAATGTACATACAGGGTTGTAGCTATCTGGCAGGTATTTCTTTTTTTTTTTATATATAGCATCATACTTGTTTAAAGATTTAGTGTCAATATAAGGCTCAAGGCCATACAGCTCAAACAGTATTTCCCTACATATCCTATTACCCCTAGGGTGAAGGCAAATATTTTTTGTTTTCTTTTCAAAAATGTTATTGAATTCAGTGTGCACTATTCAAATGAAATCATCATACAATTACTTTGCATCATTTAACTTATTATTTCAGGTACTATTGAATCTATTTAATTTGCCAGTCGTTATTGGTCTCAATTGTATTGGCACTTTGTGCAAAGGTGTTTTAAATGAAAAAGTTACCAATCGTCCATAATTCCGTGTTTGTCGTTTGTCCGTTTGAATGTAATCAGAAGGTAGATAATTTACAATGACTTTATCTAAATAATTACAATCGCAGAAGACATTATCAATTCAAGTAGCAGAAATAGGAATAACTCTAGTCGGTTCTGTAAAAACATTAGATAAATTGAACGATTTAAAAAGGCATAATAATGTATTGAATATTTTAATGAAATAATTTCAAAGCATTACATTAACGATTGCTTTTTTTGTGTCTCCGAAGACGCATGTTAAGTTTCGCTTACTAATTTAATTTGACCTTGTATATCACGTGCGTAACTTGAAATTATTTTTGCTTCTTTCTATTGCGAAAAAAGTTTATGTATATTCTAATGAAGGAGAATATTATTAAAAAAATGTAGATTTCTACAATATACTTTTAATGACTCATTTAAAAATACAGTTAAATTTAAAGAGGAACCTTAATTTCTGGCTTCCAGACCTTTTATTTTCACTTTATGATAAACAGCATCTGGTCTGACCTGTATGTTTACGATCGGAGACCACAATTTTATAGCTACAGTACTTGGGTAAACACTTCTGTCTGCCAGCTTATTCTTTTGGCTACAGCCAGTAGTATTATAAAGGCTTGTACGAACAGGCGCGACACGCGACGCGACACAAAGGCTGGCCGGCTGGTGGTGGCTGGTGGTGGCTAGTGGTGGTGGCAGTAGTGGTAAGTCTCGTCTATTTAAGGATAGATTTAACCTTTAGAAGGTACTCGGGTCAATTTAGAACTCAGTCAGGCTTCATCTAAACTAAACAAGATATTGTATTTCTAAAGTTCAATAACAACAATATAATTTTGTAAACACTAATATTATGTATTACTAGCTTTTGTCCACGGCTTCGCCCGCATGGATGTTGGAAAATATCTCATTTATACATTGTTTTCATATAACTCTTATCTTCTGATTTACACGGCGGACGCCAGTAAAGCTCCCAGTCGGCAGGATTTTTTTCCGACATCTTCAACAATCATCACTGTATTTCAGCAAATTTAGAGAAAATCATAATGAATTATACATTTACACCTTCCTCATGAACCACACCATCATTGGTGAAAACCGTATGAAAATCCATTCTGTACTTTTTGAGTAAATCGCGTTCATACAGAAAGACAAACGCGGCGTGAGGACTTTGTTATATAATATGTATTATGATTCTACCTCAAGGATTAGATAAACATCTAATCTTTTACGGTGAGTATAATTCTTCAACAACAGTTTTCTTAAGACGTTCAAAGAAAAAATCCGTAGGAGCCCGATACTACTTGTATATATCGTGCCTTTATCCCGTTTTTAAAGTCTTCAAGACGGCCAATATATACGAGGCTCATAGGCTAGCTATACTAAGTTTTACTACCACTTCTCGTTCGTGTACTCATAAACACGAGACGGTTTTAGTTTCCTCGCCGTAATTGTTTCCTCTCGGGTCCCGCGGGGCACAACCTCGATAATCGCTGCGGTTCACGAACAAGATGCAGAATGATAAGCTGGATCTTTTTTACTAATGAATCGATTTCAGGAATCTGCAATGGCGGAAATGGAAAGTATTTTTAATACGTAAGCGTATTAAAAAAAGGAAGAAATATTGTTTATTTGCACAAACAAGATGCATATTACAAAAAATAGACAAAATATATACAGCAATAAAAAGTTGCCAAAAGCCTCGTATTCGCGTTTTGCGATATATTGTGTTTATCAATTGAATAGGTAAGTCAATCGGTAATCGCAATATCATTGTACCGTGTTTGTTTAAGCAATATCCCGTCATATCGATTCAGACAGTGTATGCGGAAGCCAATTTTCATCGTTATCTACTAGCAAATATGATGATGAGGTATTCACGATTAAAATGTTGCAATGTAATATACTTAAACCTTGCCTGCCTGCTCAAAGATATTATACGTAGATTGAAAAGCAGCTAAGTCATATTTTAATTAATGTTACTCTAGGGAGAAGCTACTGTTAAGTTTTGCCAAGTATTACACGTGTATTTATGTCTCCAAGTCACTTATGCCGAAGACTACGAGTCACTCGAGAGTATTCTATTCATGATATAGAAATATTATTAACTTCTTAGACTACCTACTGCGGGCCAAATACTGTTTTAAAAAAGGTTGCAATACATATACGAGTATTCAGCTATCTGGAAATGTAAGAAAAAAAAGTAAGGCACAATATCTTATTCCGTCGTAAACAGTCTTACAAAATGTGTAATGAAAACCAAGAATATTTTGCTTTTATAGTTCGTACGTGATCGCAAAGCTAGGGTTGTGTCTTTCCAGTTTTATCGAACAATTACTATACAAATACAACCGATTTGATTCTTGTGACTTGTGTTGTGTGGTAGAAACTAAAATATTGTTTTATAAACGAATATAACTGTTATCTGTAATTTATTTTAAGTTTTATGCAATAATTATTGCATAAATTGGTAAATTGGTTACCAACTTCAATTCCAACTGTCTCATTGGCCTAGTAGTTGCAAGCGCCTGTTATATGGTGACCAACTTTTTGGCTTCCATAATATGTATTTAATAGTGACACCCCTTTTTTTTTTTTTTTTTTGGTTGGGAAATCATCAAATGACCTCTCCTGCTCTGGGCGGAGCGGAAGGGCGTGTCAGACTCTTACTGACTAAAACCCACCCGTGTTCCTTCATTTGCCTGTGCGCCAGGGCCACGGTAACTCTTTCGAACAATCCGCGACCCCGGCAGGCATCGGCCCTATCGGACCCCGTCAATTATGCTGACAACTCTTTGAGGCGCGCGTGGAACACAACGCGCCGTCGACCCGGGCCTGGTCCTTACCGGACGGCGAGCTGCCCATTGCTCGCCGTCCGCAGGCCCGCGCCTACGGTGGCCGGGAGTCGGCTATCGACTCCCGACGCCCAGGGTGTCTCCTCCTGCGGCGACTAGGGGCGTGAGGGCGCAATGATTGCCTCTCCCTCACGCGCTCCGCCTCCTCCTTCGCGAGCATTACTGCTTCGCAGAAGGAGGTGACTGCTTCCCATTCTCTCTCGCTCCGTACTATGGCCTGAACCAGGGCCGGACGCGAGAGATCGCCGCCGCCGATCGCCGCCACGAGGACACGGCGGTGCTCCGCCCAAGCCGGGCAGACCTCCACCGTATGCTCCACCGTGTCCTCCGGTCGATCCACACAATGCCAACACCCGGGCGTTTCCTCCCGCCTTATCCGAAACAGGAACCTCCCGAAACAGCCATGTCCGGTGAGGACCTGCGTCAGGCGGAAGATGAGGACGCCGTGGCGCCTCTGAAGCCACTCCTCAAAGAGGGGACTTACCGCCGCAATTGTGGCGTGCCCAGCGCTGGGTTGCGACAGTCGCACTCTCCATGCCGCCATGAGATCCCGCCGGAGCTCTGTCCGCTGTGCCGCAATTTCTCGCGGCAGCGGAGTAACGCCCCGGCGTTTCGCCTCCTCGCGCCACTCCCAAATGTGCGCGAGGACTTTTGCCTCCAGATCCCATGGCGGCAATCCGGCAAGGAGGCTCGCCGCCTCGTAGGAGACCGTGCGGTATCCCCGGACCAGCCGAATGGCCATGACCCTTTGGGACGCGTTCAAACGGCGTGCTGGTCGGAGCCTCAATGAATGCGCCCACACCGGTGCCCCGTAAAGGGCCATGGACCGCACGACCCCCGCGTAGAGCCTCCGGCAGGAGGCGTTTGGACCACCTAGATTGGGCAGGAGCCGCTTCAATGCAGCCCCGGCCCGGTCCAGTCTGGGAGCCAAACGTCGGAAGTGTTCAACGAAGTTCCACCGGCTGTCGAGGACGAGTCCCAGGTACTTCATCGTCGACTCGACGCCGATGTGAACCCCCCCTGCTGTTATTTGGGAACCCGACCGTGGCGCGTTCCGAGGACCATGAAAACACATGGCCTCGGACTTGTGCAGGGCCACCTCGAGTCCCAATTGCCGGATCCTCTCAACGACTGTCGCAACCCCGCGTGTCATTAAGTCGGCCGCCGCCTGGTGCGACCTCCCCTGCGCCAGGACTAGCGTATCGTCAGCGTAACAAACGACGCTGACGCCGCTAGGGAGGTCGGCGCGCAGCACCCAGTCGTACCCGATGTCCCACAGATGCGGCCCCAGGACCGATCCCTGTGGAACACCGCACGACATCTCTCGCCGGTTCCATTCTCCTTGGTGACCAGGGTAGATGACGGCCCTGTCCGTCAGATAGGCCTCGACTATACGACAGAGGTAGGTCGGCATCCGGTGATACCGGAGTGCCTCCCTGATGCAACTCCAGGGCAGGGTATTAAAGGCATTGGCGATGTCTAGAGACACCGCCAAGACGACCCCACCCCGGGCCACCGCATCCCCCGTCGTGAGGGCTCGTACGCGCATGATGGCGTCCACCGTAGAGCGCCCCCTGCGGAAACCAAACTGATTCTCCGCCAAATTCGGCCCCACCCGCACCAGCCGCCCGACGAGGCGGTCTGCAATGACTCTTTCAAAGAGCTTGCCCACCTCGTCGAGCAGCACGATGGGCCGGTAAGCGGACGGAGTGTCCGCAGGGCGCCCCATCTTCTTAATGAGGACCAGTTTCCCCGTCTTCCAACGAAGTGGGAACTGGCCCCCCTCCAAGCATGCGCTTAGAAGCCCTCTAAGTCGAGGCCCGAGAGCCTCTAAGGCCAGGACCCAGGCTTTTCCAGGTAGGCCGTCGGGTCCTGGGGCGGTATTTTTGGCACTCAGCCTACGTACCGCCACTCTCAACTCTACCTCAGTCACCTCAGGAGCATCGTCGTCGTCGTCCGTTGTGTGGTCCACAGTGAGCACCGCAGAAGGCGGAGCCATGGGCGGAGGAGTATGCTCCCCTCGCGAAGGGAACAGAGCGCCCACCACGCCCTCCACGAGCTGGGGCCGGAGACTCTGCGTCAGCGGGGGCGCCCATGGGCGGAGTTTCTCCCGCACCATTTTATATGGGCGTCCCCACGGGTCCCTGTTCAGAGTCCCCAGCGACTCCTCGCGGGCCAGTCCCCTGGCCCGTAGGATCTCCGCTCGGAGGGCGGTCTTCGCCGCTCTATAACCCTCGTACAGCTCCGCCTGAATGGCTTCCGTGTCCGGAGGGCGGATACGGAGCCTGCGGTGCCTGGTGTACAGGCGTCGCGCAGCAACGCACGCCTCACGCAGAGACGTTAGCTCCGGCGACCACCAGTACACCTGGCGCCAAGCGCGTCCGGGCCGGACGCGGGGCATTGCCACGTCACATACTTCGGACATGGCCTCCCGGAACCACTCCGCCTCGTCGTTAATATCAGCAGGCCTGTCCGGTGATGACACCCAGGCCTGCACGATCGAGGCTTCCAGGAGGAGCTCCCGGTCCAGCCGCTTCAGCGCCCACCGCGGACCACTCGGGGCCTGTTGGACCAGCGCGCTCGAGCTCTGGGCGGAGACGTCAAACCGGATGTACCGGTGGTCGGAATACGTCTCCACCCCCTCCATGACGCGCCAGTCAATGACACGTGGCGAAAGAGCGGGGCTGGCGAACGAGATGTCTACCACAATAGTGACACCCCTGGCGTTGTCTACAATGTATAGTATAAGTATTTCATAAATTGAGATTTCATACTCGCTGTAAAACACGTCTTCGTTTTTTATCAACTGTAGTGAACTTCTGAAGTATCAATAGAATACAGTAAAACTCATACAACAACATAACAGACTTGTAACTCCTTACAAAATGTACACAATTATTTGTTAATTTTCCAATTCCATTGCGTTATATACAGTGTCTATTGAGAACCAATATTGAGGAAAGCCAACAATGTATTGTTATACAATGTCAATGATACAGTTTCAATAATTGAATAGTAGAGTTTTTATTAAGTCATCAAAGAGTTATTTCTATGCCTCACAAATGCTGAAGTTTCTTAAGTAATACACTTGAGTTGGTCATAGGAGTTTGTTCGTCTTGTTCGAGTTATATCTACTGAACCAAGATGTTTGTAGTATAAAGGTGTATAGAAAGAAGCCTTTCACTTCATTATTATATTATTACATACATACATAAACTCACGCCTTCTTCCCATGGGGTTAGGCAGAAACTACAGAACGTCACCTGCTATGATCATTTCATACTCCTTTTGCCCCGTTTGCGTTCATACATCTGGTCATACACGCACTCCGGTTGCGAGTACTACGCACCTGACCTTTCTGAAGAACATCACCAATAAGCCCACTCTATGGGCTCCTGGGGCGTCCTCTTCCGGTATTTCCACTCACATCTGCCTTGCTTGTCTGCTATGTCATAAGTACTAGCATAACATAATAGCATTGTAATACTTAGTTCGCAATAAACGTGTACCTTTTGTTAGTCGACTTTCATTCATCCTCTCAACATGACTAAACCATCTAACCTTACTCTTTTCAATGTTAGTCACTACATCTTCTGTTAAATCGCACCGTTGCCTTATCACATCATTCCTCAGTCTATCATTCATAGTCACACCACACATGCTTCGCAAGGAACGCATTATTTTATTGTCGTCATGGCTCTATCACGAAAAGGGGTAGAATAGCTAGGTAGGCTTTTGGGTAGTTAACTTCGAGTTGTACGGAGGAATAAAAGCATGAGTCATTGATAAAAGATAAAGGCAAATTATTTTCCAGGCGACTAACAACTGAAAGTGCGACTAACTATTTGCTACTAGAAATCATAGGCAAGGTACTATAAATAATGACATGGCGACTAATATTAACAGTAGGATAGGATGCAAGAGCGAGCGAAGCGAGCTCGGGACTTGGGGCACCCCGACTCGGACAGGTTAGGTTAGGCGTCCCCTTCGTGGCTATTTTTTTTAAACCGCCCAGAAGTAGGAGCCCCGCGTAGCGGGGCTCCGTCGGCTACGCCTTATTATGCAAATCAGATAAAACCCAGGATAAACCAGGATTTATTTTTTGTCCAAAAATAAAAATTCAGAAATAGGAGGCCTCGTCAAAACAGAAACTCGATGCCAGTTTAAATTAAAACAAAGCTAACAACTGATTATTAAGCTGCTACTTTCTACTTAAAATTATTCTTCACTGTAGCTGCCAAGCTACTATTTTTGCTAACGGCTTTAATTATTTTTTAATCCCAATTTCAGATTAATTTGTCGCCGCGTTAAATACATGCCAAAGATAAATAAGTAGTGGAAATTGATTTAGTGTTATTGTGAAGTTCAAGTTTTGAAGCGGGATAAATTTGTTGATGACCGTGTAGGTCATATCAAACTCCAATTTATGATTAGAAAAACTTTTGTAACTCCATATTAATATTTTATGATAAAAAAATAAAATGCCAAAAGGATACACAGTCACGTGAGCGAAGCAGGGGGCACAGCTAATTGTATGATAATTTTACCAATTTAGTAAGCACACGATCAGATCTTTGAATTACAACGGATTAGTAGTAGTTAACTAAATATACCCCAATGGGTACAAGTTCCAGCAAGTAAGTGGTGCTCAACTTAGATCATTAAAACCGTTTCGGCTTAGTCTAGGCAAGGTACCAAGCTTACCTGAACTTGCGAGGCTACGATCGTAAATTATCCTCATTATGGCCCGCGTCATGTTAGAACAATGTTCATTCATGGAACTTTATTTTGAGATGTCAGATAGAATTCTAAGTAATCGTGATCCAAATCAAGTTTTAGAACTGGGCTTCAGACTGTAAAATGTAGGTGGTAATTAATATCTACTCCTACAGCCACTTCATTCGAGTGTATTGTTCACTCGAGCGAAGGTTCATGAAATTACATAGAAATAATCGTTAATTTGCTCACTTCATTTCAATTTTGATAATTCGGAGCGCGAGTGAAAGTTGCTGAATGCCGAAATCCAACATCGTCGGATCGGTTCAGTAAGTAATGAATTTTTCACTTTTGTTTCATTTTGTGTTACGTTTCACTTCGAATGAAAGGCATAAATGAACAAAAAGTGAAGCGTCTGACATCGGCTAAATCGAAATAGCATGCAAACTTCCAAAGTCCTTCGTATAACAGTCCGGGATCGATGACTCCAAGGCGTAAAGTGATTGAAAGGGTAAAGAACGGTTACCAATTCAAACACTTGATAGTGTCAATATTTGTACCGATCTGCGCGGTAAAGAGAGCACCCGCAAAAGATAATCGCCAAACTTTTACTCTCTCTAATAGCAAAGCAAAATGATTTAAGCGGAAAGGATGATAGAAAAGAAATTTATTAATTTCTCTTCTGCATCAGGTTACAAATTAGTTGTAAAACGGTGTTCTTACTTCAGATTTTTTGAACTTAATGACACCTATATAAATTACTATATCCGCATGAAAACTCGAAGGAATTCACAGCTGCATTGGTAAAGTGAAACGACTAAAATAAATCCTCTTTATATCGGAAGATAAAAGAGATTTGTTCCATTCGTATCGCTGATAAAGACCACACCGCAAATGCTGGGAGAGAATTATTTTATCCATTCGTTGCCCTCACTTCTACAGTGCGGACGTGGCCTTAGATTGAAGAATTTGACGTTACCTTTACAATGGGTAGAAGTTTAGACAATCACGCCCGTGGGAGCGGTCATTATACTTGATGAAACTTAGGTTTGTTGACGCCTGACGACCACGAGACTGAATAGTGTTTTTGCTGGAAAAGTAGCAGGTATTGCCTTATGTGCACGTCTTGAGTTTCAAGTTTATAACATTGTTAATCCTTTGAAACTTCAGGCGAGAAACATCCCTGAAGTTTCAAAGGGTTGGGCAGAGATGCATAGTACACTTCATATAGTACATTTCGCTAGTTATGTTTTAAGTGCCATTTAATAGAGGACAAACCTATAGCCATAAACCGGACAGAATATCACATAACGGGCAGCTGATAAAAATCCCGATACCCAGATAAAATTTAGTCAGTATAAAAGCAATATAAACAAGAAACTATATAATATCCCTTTCTTTTTATTTTTTAACCGACTTCAAAAAAAGGAGGAGGTTCTCAATTCGCCTGTATGTTTCTTTTTTTTTTTTTTTTTTTTTATGTGTGTTAGCTCAGAACTCTTTCCTGGGTGAACCGATTTGGATGATTCTTTTTTTGTTAGAAAGGACATACCTCAAGGGTGGTCCCATGATAAGGAAACCAGGATCTGATGATGGAATCCCGGAGAAATCGAGGGGAACCTTCGAAAATCGTAGGAGCGCCTAGTGCGTTTGTTAATTTTTTTATTAAGTATTTTAAAGAACTACAATTTAATGAAGGTCTGGAATCGATCTGATGATGGAGCCGAAAGACAGTCGAGGGAATTCCTCAATGATTTACAGCAGGTACCTTGTGTTTGGGCTTGATTAATTTGTATTTATGAGAACTTTACACCTGAAAGGTTGTGACAGTCATTAGGGGTCTGATGATGAAGACGAAGGACAGTTAAGGGAACTCCTCAACGGTTTACAGTAGCTACCTTGTGATTCGTTTTAATTCATTTATATTGATGATAACTTTGCACTCATATGGGTTATAAGTGCCATTACAGGTCTGATGATGGAAACCATAGACAGTTGAAGGAATTCCTCAACGATTTAAATCAGTTACCTTGTGTTTGGGCTTGATTATTTTGTATTGATGAGAACTTTACACCTAGATGGGTTGTGACTGTCATTAGGGGTCTGATGATGAATACGAAGGACAGTTAAGGGAACTCCTCAACGGTTTACAGTAGCTACCTTGTGATTCGTTTTAATTCATTTATATTGATGAGAACTTTGCACTCATATGGGTTATAAGTGCCATTACAGGTCTGATGATGGAGACCATAGACAGTTGAAGGAATTCCTTAACGATTTACAGCAGTTACCTTGTGTTTGGGCTTGATTAATTTTTATTGATGAGAATACTATACCCAGATGTGTTATGACTGTCATTATGGGTCTGATGATGAAGATGAAAGACAGTTAAGGGAACTCCTCAACGGTTTACAGTAGCTACCTTGTGTTTGGACTTAATTTATTTATATTGATGAGAACTTTGCACCCATATGGGTTATAAGTGCCATTACAGGTCTGATGATGGAGACCATAGACAGTCGAGGGAATTCCTCAACGATTTACAGCAGTTACCTTTTGTTGGGCTTACTTCATACGGTTCAATATTCCAAAATATTCAGGTCGTACAAAAATAATACCCAATTAAGGTTGAAGTTTTTCACTACCTACTAGTCATGCTGATGCGTCAATTTGAGACTGAATTTAAGTTGCGTAATCGCGTCATCTCTAGCAATGCTCTTCCGTTGGTTGCTAAGCAATTTATGCTTGTCACAATGCATATGGTGAAATGGAGCTGATGGTGGCTTCACCACCAGCTCCAGTTCTTCTGGTGTTTACCAAGAGAAATCCTCAACAATAAACTCCTCAATTCCTTGCATCGGGAAACGAAATATTTTGTAAAAGGTGATGAGCAGTTGACATTAGGCTATTGTAACTTCGATAAATTATTATCTAACCCACTAAAAAGTGAAAAATAAAAACTTTTTGACAAAAAAAACAACCGACTTCCAAAAAATACACTACAAAGTGAAAAATAACTTTAATTTCGGAACTCGGTGGCAAAAAAACTAAAATAAAGATCCAAAGACACCGACTTCCGAAATTAAAGTTATTTTTCACTTTGTAGTGTATTTTTTGGAAGTCGGTTGTTTTTTTTGTCAAAAAGTTTTTATTTTTTATTCTCCAGAGGGCCTAGACAAATGGCATTCGCTTCGGAGCGATTCTATTTCTACAATCGCTATCGCTTTCGCTATCGCTTTCGCTATCGCTTTCGCTAATGATTCCAAAAACTAGCAATAACGCTCGTCAAAAAGTGTCCCTTGGCTATGTATCTCTGTGGAAGTACCTAATCTTTCGACGCTGTCGATTCATTTCATAATCGAATGTTGTTTACATTGTCTAGCTAATTTTTATTCGTTGACCTATGATCACGTGACATTTCGATAGCTTATGTAAACCCCATACATTTTAGCCTTTCTACTAGCGTTATCGTTAATCGAATGTTACTTTGTCTAGGCCCTCAGTTTTGCCTATAGAGGTCATATAACAGAACAGAACTCGACACTCGCAGTTCACACTCGAACGGGTATCCAATCCCAGCTGTAATAAGTCTTTCGTCTTGCCATCAGCTTTATTTCACACTTGTCGGACACCGAGAAATAACAGACGCAATAAGTCGATTTTCTTATGGGAACTGGCTGTGAAAATATATATGACCCTTCTTATAATATTGAAAGTAATTACTCCACTGCTGGTGAGCAAAGGTATATTTTTGCCTTATTGTGTGTTAGTACTGTTTCTAAGTTATTTATATCAAACTTAAGAATAAAAATCGGTACTGTATGGCCAGTTTTGTTCTTCTCCTAGTAAATGAAATGGTTGTCATAAGACTAAGTCACCACACACTAACTGACTATTTCTACATTTATATCTGTAATTTTTACGGTGTACATAAGAAAGAGTATTCTAATCTATTCTATTCTAACTATACCTACTGCTCTACCTTGTCCAACCACACAAACAAACCAACAACAAGTTATCACTGAACCAGGATATGAACTTACTTCAAAGTACTTCTCTGAGGACGATCATAACAGAACTCCGAGGAAAACACATCCCACAGAGTTGAACAAGTCTTCAGTAAGGAATAAAGATAGCAACAGGCACGGAAATTGCCCAAGTGAGGAAACGGATGCATGTTTATTTATTTATTCAAACTTTATGCACAAGCTGAAATAACCTCTCAAAAGCGCACTAAAAGCCTTTGACAGTTTCTTCCAGTCTACCTCAGGGTGACCGAACAAACACAGTAAATGCAATATGATAAACAATTATAAAAAAGTACGAGAATAAATATATTGATGCACACTTATAAACAAAGTATATTAGGTTAAGAGAGATAAAAATTTTTTTGGAAAATCCACGCACGACTCATAATGCTCATTTAATTATGAAATATAAAAAAAAAAACTAAAGTCGTTCAAAATTAATTGCCGAAAAAACAGCTGTAGTAGGAAGAAGGTACTGCACAAGCGCCCCTGGTGGAATAAATGTACATAATATCTATAGATATATCACCATCCATATGTTAATTTTCTATGGATATAAATAGATGTACAGTCTTGTAGTTTTCGTTTTTTATTAATTGTAATTAAACGACACTGAATTAATTAGCCATTTGCATTCAGTGACCTACAATTGTCGATTAGAATTTAAAAAAAAAAAAATTACTCAAATAACGGATTTTTTCACAAGTTACAGTGTTTCCGGGTTTCACACATGACGGACAGGGTATTTTTTTGACCTATTTTGGTGTTTTTTTCCAATTCTATTGCAGTAAATCAATTTTTAAAAAGTATGAAATTAATCTCCATTAAATTATCTCGACAATAATATGCAAAATATCTTGATTCCGTGAACTAACAAGGCTATAATAATAAAAATAGCCGCCAATTTGAGGCGAAAAAAAATTTTCGATCGTAAAGCACTCTCTGATGCTTCGCATCATGAGTCGTGCAATACGATTGATGGAGACAAAAAGACAAATTTATCAACAATGCCCATGTTTCTGTTCAAAGTAATGAAAGAGTTTGAAGAGAATCGAAAAGGTTGATTACGAATAAATGGTACGGTACGGTTATACGTTTGATGATAGTGTGCTACTTACTCTTTGCTCTTTTAATAAAAGTAGAAGAAAACTTATTATTAATTAAAAAATCTATATTATAAAATCCTTCAAAAGTCATTGGAAAAAGAATTAGGACTACTTAATATAAAATATGCTGTACAGACGACCCTTTTGTTCTACTTTAGTAACCCTTTGTAAAGTTTTTCACAATCGTTGAGAGCTCGCAGCATGATCTTTTTAATATTTATGTACAGACAAAAAAAAACAGTGGAAAATAATTTCGGAATGTTGGTTGTTTTATCTTCTTTTTTGACCTATGACTTTGTTAGTTCTTTTTGTACTAACCGACTTGAAAAAAACTCGGATAATTTCGGAAGTCGGTGGCCAAAAACGAAAATACAAAACCAAAGACACCGACTTCCGAAATTTAAGTTATTTTTCAGGTCTTTTAGTGTTTTTTTTGGAAGTCGGTTGTTTTTTTGTAAAAAAGTTTTTATTTTTCACTTTTTAGTTGCCGTACCTACCCCACACAAATTCGTATACCACTACTTGGTGTGTAAATAACAGTGACAGGAAATTATTAACACATCATCCATATAAACTAAGTGGAAAAAATATGCATTATTAAAGATAACTCAAAAACTGCTGATCAGACCATAATCAAACTTAAATGGGACCACATGTGAAGCACCACCTATCAAATAAAAAAGAATCATCCAAATCGGTTCACCCAGAAAAAAGTTATGAGCTAACACACATAAAAAAAACATACAGACGAATTGAGAACCTCCTCCTTTTTGTGAAGTCGGTTAAAAAAGGAAGAGGTTTTCAATTCGCCGGTTTTTTTATGTTTTACCTCAGAACTTTTTTCTAGGTGAACTGTTTTTGATGATTTCTTTTATTTATTTGAAAGCTAGTGCTTCTCATGTATTGGTTGGTCTTCGTTGACCGATCTGCGTTGATTGTTTGTGTGGCGCCGACTCAAAATTAGTAATTTACATTAATATAAGAGCTTAGTTAGACTAAAAGATTTATTTCTTGCTTTACAGTTTTTTTTTTTAGTAAAATGTTTTTTTTCGTTCATCTGCTCAGAATAGGTTACCCTCCATTGATTCAATTTGGAACTCAATATTTATTTATTTATTTACACAACACTAACACATAACACATAACAGGATATCCCAAAGCGATAGGGTGGTACTTAGCTTATGCTTATTTTAAAAATTGTAACACAAATGGGCAAATAATAAATAAAAGAAATAATAATATTTTATTGACATAAAAGTATGTTACATTTATATATGGAAACCCTGACTCCTGCGCTAGGTTGTAACCTGTTTTAAAGGAATCAGTGTCTTCTCCCAGTAGTTTTACAGTTATTACACAAATACAATTTTAAATTATACAGTACCTGCTTGAGGCGTATGTGTGAGTGTGTGTGTCTGTCTGTGTGTGTGTGTGTGTGTGTGTGTGTGTTTGCGAGTATGTTTATGTGTGTTTGTGTGTGTGAGAGGATGCGTGAGCGTACGTGTGAATGTATTTTTTTTAGATTAAGCAGCCTATAATGTTCCCACTGCTGGGACACAGGCCTCCTCTCTTTGAGAGGGAGTGGGCTGTAATCTACCACGCGGGCCCACTGCGGGTTGGTAGATGTCACATGTCTTCGAATTTTTGGTTCTAGGACATGCCGGTTTCCTCACGATGTTTTCCTTCACCGTTTTGAGAGCAGTGGTGATGAAATTATTTACACAAAGTAAAGCGCCTGGCTAGGTTCGAACCCACGACCTACAACTCGTAAGTCGGGGCCGATACCACTGGGCCACCACTGCTCTCAATGTGAATGTGAATGTATGTGTGTGAATGTATATCATGGTATATTTATATATTTATTGTGCAAATTTATAATGGGAAATTTTAAATTTATAAATGGGGCATTATTACATTGAGTTCCAAATATTACAGTTCTGTTCTTGGTTATAAGGAAACATCTTGGAAACGTTCTCGTTTACTCCGACTTACTTCACCTTATTACTTTTCTACCACCTTCACATAGTATAATTGAAACTGTAAGCAAATAAAAAAACTATGCTATTGTTCATCTTGATTTCCCTTGTGGTGAGAGCAGATAAACTAAATCGACCGTCTTGTCAGACGTCATGAAAAATAGTTTAGTTTCAAAGTTATGGCAAAGAAACATTTCTAGTATAATATATCAAAGGATATATCTTTTAGTCTACGCTTAAGGTACGAGTTCGTAGCCGACTGCATGCAGCAGCAGCAGACGACGAGTCGCTGCGACACTACTGGTTTCTATGTATTTCTATGAATTACCTTTCGTAGCTTTGAAAATCCAGTGTTTTACGAAAAACAAGTATAATTAGTAGGTAAAAAGAAATAGGGATAAATTGAGTACCAGTAAAAAAAAAATCCTCTGGCTACCAAGCTCGCATAAGCTCGAAGAAGATTCCCTGCCATTTGGCATTGATCTTGAATGGATCTGTAGACTCTATACATTTCAACCATATTATACCACTACCACTCAAACTCCGTGCACTCGTAAGAGTATACTCGTAGTAGTTTTAACTGTCACAATAAACGATACAATACTACCTCCATAGCTACCACAAATATTTCATTCAATAGGTATAAATTAAACAGTCAAAGTTCAAGTATGTCACTACCAGGCTCCCATAAGTACAAGGAAGCTTTACCTGTCACACTAATCTCGCGACAAAACATCTTTAACCACAGTCGCCTCCAATATTCTGTTCAAAGTACGTGTATGTAATTGATGTTTAAATACAGATAAAATTAAATATTGAACCCAACAAGCTGCTGAAATAACTATAATGTTTACTTCAATTACCAAGTTTTCGGTTAGTAGTACCAGTTAATATTTAGATCTAACTGTAGTCCCACGTCTTGGCCCAGTTAGTCAGTTATCTAAATGGTGACTCAATGTTCAAATTTAACCCAGATTTATCTGTGCCAGCTAGTCAAGATATCTAAATGTCGAAGGTTTTGGTAAATTAGTATATGCATATCAGCCTACACTTTCCCACTGCTGGGACAAAGGCCTCCTCTCTGTGAGAGGAAGTGGGCCGTAATCCACCACGCGGGCCCAGTGCGGGGGATAGGTGTCACATGTCTTCGAAGACTTGGTTCTAGGACATGCCGGTTTCCCCACGATGTTTTCCTTCAACGTTTTGAGAGCAGTGGTGATTAAATAACCCACGACCTACAACTCTTAAGTCTTGGCCGTTACCACTGAGCCACCAGTGCTCTTGGTAAATTATTTAAAGTAAAATGTGTGTTGTCTTAGAATTTTGTTCATTATTGTGTTGTGTGTTGTATCTCGTTTGTTCAACTCACTGTAAAGTTAAGACCTAGCTCTTAAGGTATTCAGCCTTTCGTTCCACTAAACGTTTATCAGAATTCGATAACCTTAATCCTAAAAATATGCAGCTGTAGTAGTGTGTATGTTCAAACCCATTACTAAGTACTAAGCAACCATAGTCTAACATTAATATGTTTTGACGTGATTAAGACGTGGTGTTCCGTCGCTTGCGCGGACAAGTTCCACTGGACAGCACAAAGTTAAGCTACTGCAAAGTGAAGCGCTACAACATAGTCTTAAGCCTTTTACTAATAACTTTTGTTTATATAAAAATATATATGTTTAGGTTAAGATATTTTTCTATGGGCCTGTGTCGCCTGAAATAAATGGTATTATTATTTCCTTTATTTCATTATTTACATATAAATTACATTTTTAAATATTAAAATATAAAAACATTTAAAAATATAAAAAATAGTAGCCCACCGGTATCGGGAACAGGGTCCAAGCTACCGGCGGTCAGGGCTCCAGAGAGAGGAACCTCCTAACAATGCGAGCCGTGTCCAGAAGTACCGCTTTCTGAATCAAGCCCTTGATCCAACTGCCCAACGAGAGCCTCCTCAGGTGTTGGTCGAGGCTCTTGGCTATTAAGCCATTGGCTGTCACGACTATCGGCACAATGATCGCTGAGTCCACATCCCACATGTCGACAACCTCGCGAGCCAAGTCTAGATACTTGATTTGTTTATCTTTCTCGGCTTTCACGAGGTTCCCGTCATGCGGGACCGTTATGTCAACAATCATTGCGCGCCGCTCTAATCGATCCACCATCACTATATCAGGCTTATTGGCAACAATAGTCCTGTCAGTGATGATGGATCGATCCCAGTACAATGTGATATGTCCATTTTCGAGAACTGGGTCGGGCACATACCTGTAGTACGGCACTTCCGATTCTACAAGGCTGTATTTCAGAGCAAGTTGCTGATGGATAATCCTGGCTACAAGATTGTGTCTATGCAAGTACTCTTCGTTAGCTAGACGAGAACAACCGGAGATAATATGTCTGATTGATTCACCCGGACGGTGGCATGCCCGACAGATGTCAACCGTGCCGTCTTTCACAATAAATCTCCGGTAATTGTTTGTCATCATAACTTCGTCCATAATTGCACAGACAAAACCTTCGGTTTCTCCAAAGAGGTCACCGAAACGCAGCCAGGCTACGGATGCTAGTTGGTCTACATCGGGCCCATGTAGAGCCCGGAAAAAGCGTCCGTGAAGCTCCTTACTCTGCCATACTTCCATGCGATCATTAGTGTCAAGCACTACTGGCTTGCGCCAGTTCTCTTTAGCTAAGGAGAGCGGGGTGAGGCCCTTGTCCACTGTGACCACATCTCGATGCATCCCCACGTCGGCTTCTAAGAAATATTCCCTGAGACTGCATATCTCGCGATTGTGGAGGGTCTTAGCATTTAAAAAGCCTCGACCTCCACACTTTCGCGGGATATACAGCCGCATTACCGATGATCGTGGGTGATGCATTCGATTTGCAGTCAGCAGTGTACGGACCTTCCTATCCAGGGCGTCGAGTTCGGTCTGAGTCCATTTGAGTATGCCGAAAGAGTACATCAAAACCGGCATGACCCAACCGTTAAAGGCGCGCACCTTGTTTCCACCTGATAAAAGACTATTAAATACTTTTTTCAGGCGGCCAAAGAAGCGATCCTTTAACGACTGCTTCATGTCAGTACCGTTGATGCCCAACGCTTCCGACATACCCAAATACTTATAGGTTTCGGATGCGGAGAGGGCTCTAAGGTTTATGGAATCCGAGAGTTGGGTTCCGACGGATTCCACAATCTCCCCTCGCTTTACATGCATGACCGCACATTTGTCCACACCAAATTCCATCCTGATGGCGCTACTGAAAGTTTCAGTTACTTTCAGTAGATCCATCAGTTGCGAATTGTTGGGTGCAAAAAGTTTATTATTATTATTATTAATAGCTTCAACAATTCTGACCTCATAGATGTTTCAGTGCGCAATGGTCAAATACTCTCAATCTAATAAGTAAAGCTAATTAATAAGTGATTGTTAATTACTAAGTCTGGACTATATGCCTATAACAGATAACATAGTGTTCATTAATTGTCTACTTGATCTAGATTCAAGCCTAGTGCCGTAGTGTTCATTAATTGTCTGCTTGATCTAGGTTCCTGATTAAATATTCAATGGATCTAGTAATCGTTTAAGTGGTTAATTTTTTTTTTAATGATCTGGTTGGACCTTGTGCCTTGACAATAGTCCTTTGGGTCATAATTATAAGGTCATATTATATGCCTCGCCTTGCCTAGCTGCCTCGTTGGTCTAGTGGTCGCAAGCGCTACTGCTGAGCATGAGGTCCTGGGTCCGATTCCCGGGTCAGGCAAAGTGTTATTGGGTTTTTCCATCTGGAATTTCTCGGTAGCAGCCCGGAGTTTGGATTTGTGCCCGGTTGATGGCAATAGGCTCGCCCCCTATTACATGGGACTTAAACATAACTGGCGAAATGTGGGTGTGCTATAGGTACATCTCTGCCTAACCCTTCTGGGAATACAGGCGTGATGTTATGTAATGTTATGTATGTATTATATGCCTTTTCGCTTTCTACATATTTACATTCTACCAAGTCTACCATCTTCACAGAACTTAAGGAAATCTAAAATCTTCCTCACTAAGCTCCATTAAAGCGTATGTTAGGTATAAACATGATACTGATACCTAAACAACGCCAAAGTATCGGAAAACATTACATATTTGTTTATTCTCCAAAACGCTGTAGCCCATAAACTGAGACGAGAACATAAAAACCTCCGTGGTACAGTAAAAAGCGTTCGAAAGAAGCTAATATTATTAAATTGATTTTTAGATGGATTTGCTCACAAGTGCAATGACGACGCGATGAGTTTTTAAAGCGGGACATGACACGTTTGGCGTTTTTGATGTGCGAGTATTTTGATGGTGGATAGAAACACTTTGGTTAAGGGGAGGGGAGCTGAAGTCGAGGCACAAGCCACACGAAAATATTAGCTAATGCCGTGCTAAAAAAACGCCAGTCAGTAGGTTGGTAGCACGTCTGACTGCCCAAGGAGCACCGAAGGAAAGCATAGCATCGCCACAATTGGAGACTCTTTTATTGCAAGCAGCATCCTTTCAGCGTCTTGTATTTGAGATAGTGGTGATATTCAATTTGTCTCAAAATGAACGTAGTTGAACGCAGTTCTACGAACCGGCGATAATTGTTTCGTATGTGAGACTATTCATAACATGCACGAGTATAACAAGCCTATGTGGTAAATTCAAGACCTATTGTCTCCTCCGAGATTAGTGTCAAAGTCATGCAAGAGGTTACGGTAACGTCCCACGTGACATTGGATTTGATTTATGTACTGAAGGTAACCGCCCACACAAATCTCGGATGATGCTTTAATACCATCATAATTCCAGTGCGAAAGAGAGACGGCGCTTTACATGAATGATAGCACCATCCCTTATTCGGTACATAAGTTATAACCACTGTTAGAAAGTGTGAGAATAGTTTTTCAAGAAAAATGTGTTCATAAGAAACAGTAACTATCACTGTAACAATTTGAGTGAAACTCCGTTCAGAAACGCACTTATTATAAATAGATTATTATTTTCTCTCTCGCCTTCAGTTTATCGCTTAGATATTATTGGCTCAGTCCATATAAATAGGATCGTATTTCTCATCACATTTTTAATTTATTCACAGATAGATTGATTATTTAGTATGGAGTGGAATACGAAATTGTATGCTCGAGTGGGCGCTTTCATGTTCATGCTATGATCCAGATTCATACGTGTGCAATTGTCGTGGGTTTCTTTTTCTATTTGTAAATGGGAACGCGCGTACAATATTTGGCAACTAGGTAACAAATGCTGCTCTCATTTTAGGGTACTGTTTTTTATTTTTTTTAATATTATAAATGTCATCTCGCAGGTCAACCAAGGAGATTGTCGGCTGCTTAACCGGGCTTGCCTGTGGGTGCCTCAATAAATTAAGGCCAAGGCCACGGTAACTCTTTCGAACAATCCATGACCCCGGCAGGCATCGGCCCTATCAAACCCCATGAATTGTTGCTGACATCTCTTTGAGGCGCGTGTGGAAGATAACGTGTGGAAGTCGACCCGGGCCTGGTCCTTCCCGGACGGCGAGCTACCCATTGCTAGCCGTCCGCAAGCCCGTGCCTATGGGGGTCGGAAGTTGGCTATCGTCTCCCGACGCCCAGGGTGTCTCGTCCTGTGGCGACTAGGGGCGTGAGGGCGCAACGATTGCCTCACCCTAACGCGCTCCGCCTCCTCCTTCGCCAGCATTACTGCTTCGCAGAAGGAGGTAACGGTTTCCCATGCCCCCACGCTCCTTACCATGGCCTGAACCAGGGCCGGATACGAGAGATCGCCGCCGGCGGTCGACACCACAGCACAGGCCAGGCCAGTGCTCCACTCAAGCCGGGCAGACCTCCACCGTATGCTCCACCGTGTCCTCCACCGTGTCCTCCAGTCGATCCACACAATGGTAACACCCGGGTGTTTCCTTCCGCCTTATCCGAAACAGGTACCTCTCGAAACAGTTATGTCCGGTGCGGTGAGGACCTGCGTCAGGCGGAAGGAGAGGACGCCGTGGCGCCTCTCAAGCCATTCCTCAAAGAGGGGACTTACCGCCGCAATTGTGGCGTGCCCAGCATTTGGTTGCGACAGTCGCACTCTCCATGCCGCCATGGTGACTAACCCCTATAGAGGTATGAGGAACAGGGTGTAAAGCTCACTCATACTCTATGGAAAAGGGTTGGATCCTCCGACCAGACGGGTGTTGTGTCTGGTGGGCAACTGCCCGACGGTTGATGTCGGGACGTTGTATATATGCTAGTCGCGCGGTAAACTCTGATTGCGCGATGCACGATTTGCGTGACATCAGTATGACGTGTAGTTCGCATGTGGCGATGTTGATACCGCTACACCCCCTGACAGCTAAATGGTTGTTTTTGGACATTAACGTCAAAAAAGTCAAAGTCAAATCATTTATTTCAAATAGGCACATAAAAGGCACTTTTAAACGTCAACATTTACAACAAAAAAAAAAGAAGATTCTAGTAGCCCCTTCGAAAAGGTAGTTTCGTATGGAGAAGAATGTGCAAGAAACTCCACCGTTACTCTTTTAAAAATGTTTTACAATATTATGTATACATTAATTATATGTGAAGACGATGCACCTAGAATAAAATTACTATACCACAATAGGTAAAAATAATTAAATAATAGGTTGGGGAAAAAGTTTCTTCGCATTTTTTAAGAAAATTCAAAACATTTTTAATATAGTTTATTTACATTTAACTAAAGTATGTAGGTACCATTTTGTTCGATAACTTTTTGCCATCTTGTAGGTAGGGACATGATCCCATTGCTATAGAAATTTTGGGACTTCTGATCAAAATACCGCGACAAGTGGTTTTGGCAGTCCTCTCGTGATGTTAACTTGACACTGCCTAAAGAATTCTGAAGAGACCGAAACAGGTGGAAATCTGAAGATGCAAGGTCAGGACTATACGGCGGATGCATTAACACCTCCCAGCCAAACTCTCTTAATTTTTGCTGAGTGGCTATAGATGTGTGAGGTCTAGCGTTATCATGATGAAAAACCACACCCCTTCTGTTGATTAATTCCGGCCGCTTTCTCTCAACTTCTTGCTTTAATCTCATCAGTTGTTCGCAGTAGAGTTCAGAATCGATGGTCCTGCCTGGTGGTAACAGCTCATAATCAATAATGCCCTTCCAGTCCCCCCACACATACCGCATCATCTTGTTGTGAGTTAACCCGGGTTTCGCCACAGTCTGTGAAGCCTGACCGGCCTTTGACCACGACCTTCTTCGCACGTTCTTGTCGTAGGGGATCCACTTTTCATCACCAGTTATCAGCTTCTTCAAAAATGGTTCGGTTTCATTACGTCGTAATAAAGAATCACAAATGAGTACACGGTTCATTAGGTTTCTTTCAGTGAGCTCGTGAGGTACCCAAATATCGAGCTTTTTTGTGTACCCAGTTTTTTTCAAATGTGCCAAAACTATTTTGTGGTCAATTCCCAGTTCTTCAGCTACGTCGTAACTACTGATATCACCCACCACCCACCACCCACCTTCACTCCACCCACCACCTCCACCACCACCACCACTCCACCACCCACCATCCACCCACCATCTCTCCATCTTGCTCCACTTTTTCAAAAATGGCATCCATTTTATCCGTAATAGGGCGACCAGAGCGACGTGCATCTTTGACATCAAAATTTCCGGATTGAAAACGCTTAAACCAAATTTGTGCTACTCTCACAGACACTGCACTAGGTCCATAAACATCGCAATTTTATTTCCCGGCTTTGGTTGCATTTTTACCTTTTTTGTAGTAAAAATTTAAAATGTATCGAATTTCTTCATTAGATTCACTCATCTTGACAGTACGAAAAACAAATGACAATCACACATTTTCCTAATTTGAATTTGGAATTATGTTCTTTAAAATTTAAACTTTCAATGATACCAAAACCAGCCAGATACAAATAGTATAGCCAAAGAGATTTTATTACAAGTTCATACATACTATAATGCGAAAAGACTTTTTCCCCAACCTAATATAACGCAATGACACGTAAATTAATTATGAGATAGATACGATATGATTATTATGCGAAAAAAATTACGGCAGTATTATACATAAATAACGAAGTTAAAAGAAAAACTATCACAGCTAAGTACGGTAATGGCTCTACAAGTTAACGAGTAATAGTCGACCAACTTACATTTTCAATTGGAATGTATCCAGGGGGAACATATTTTTCAACTATAATATTATATTAAGTTTTTTACGAAACCCTTCATTGTGCGTGGTCAGACAAGCACTTAGCCGGTTTTATTTTTTGTTTTTCTTAGAAATCGACAAACGTATTTATTTATAAAGACAATATTTTCGAAAGATCCAAATCGATTCTACCATTTGTCGAACTTTAAATCCTGTCCTAGGTGAATAACTTAGGAAAAGAAAATTCAATTAAACTTTTTACCCTATCTAGAACTAAACTGATATTGAACCTTTGAACTTAAGAAAACTATCACAAGACGACAAGTTTATGTAGGTCCAACTAGATGTTGAAATCGTACATAATATACGAAATATACGAAATCGTACATGAAATCGTGTTTAACGTGTATATCGAAGTATAGAGCGAGAAAAACGTCAATAAAGTGTTCCAAGAATCGATTTATTACCTCGAATTAAACATCATAGATTTACATGAAAAAGTAACTCTTATTATTGTAAGAGTAGAACACAATCATGTAATATTTATTATACTGTGCTGTGTAGGTGGGTATGTACTTTGTAACTTTGTCGACCGCGCTTCACGATTGATTCTAAAACGTTTTCCGAAGGCTTACAAGCTTTTAAAGCGAATTTATCGAGACCTTAATTGATCCATGCATTTTAATGTCGAAGCGAATAGAACTCTGTAGTACCCAGGTTACAGCGTAGGCGGAAAGCGGGGGTGTTATTGAAGCAATAACATTGAAACAATATTTACACATTTTGTGGAATTATGGATTGAATTGTTGAGAATTCCTGCTTCAATAATTTTGAGTGTTTATTTACATTTATTGCTGGAAACAAAACTTTCACTATGAGCGTATTTTTGTTTTTATTTTATTATCAATCCGAAACCTGAAATCTTTTCAACGATAAATGATAAATGATAAATGATTTTATTTCTGTAAATAGGTTTGTACAAACACTTTTACACGTCAATGATATTTTAAAACTAGATGAGGTCGGCGTTTCCTATCTGACTACTCTGAGAAGAAAGGCCGAAACAAACTCAGAGGTCACAGTCTCTTTTAAAGTCCAGACATAATCTTGGTCAGATCATGTGAAGACCATGTAGATTTGTCTGAAATGATATTTTGAGGAAAAACCGCACAGATTGAGTGGACCTGTCCAGTCAATGCACGCATTTGTCAGTAATCGTGCAGCTCAACTCAGAACTTAAGGAGCTCACCGATTCAACGAACAATACCAAAGAAAGGACATTTGGGTAGGCCACAAAAATTACTCAAACTGCCAGACTAAGATTAAAACTACCTGAAACAAAAAAAAAAAAAGCAACAATGACCCACATAGTCTTCACATTCACAATATTAAAATGAATATCATGTATTTCATCTAGCCTGCATGCTACTCACATTCACAGACAGGTTTCTCTTTAAATGTCATCAAAAAATCATAATATGTTATGTCATGTAATTCAATAAAAATGACATTATTAATTCTAAAACACATAATCACAGTATAAAATGAATTGTTGCTTGGGGGTACATTGAAGTAGCTTAATTAATCCCAAGCCTTTTAGTCATCCAAGTAATCTTTAACTTTATAGAAACCTTTTTGGCAGAGTTTCTGTTTAATAAATGATTTAAATTTATTGAGGCTCAGTTCTTTAACAAGACTAGGGAGTTTGTTGTAAAAACGTATACTTTGGCACTTAAATGAATTACTATTTTTTTGGAGCCTAGTCGAGGGCACAATAAGTAAATCTTTGTATCTATTATTTATGTTATGAATGTTGCTGTGTTTAGAATATGGATTAATATTATTTTTTACATAAATAAGGTTTTCATACACATATTGAGATGCGACAGTCATTATGTTTATTTCCTTAAATTTATCCCTCAGTGAATGCCTACAACTAAGGTTATAAATTGCTCGAATGGCTCGTTTCTGCAGCACAAAAATAGCCTGAATGTCGGCTGCATTTCCCCACAGCAAAATACCGTACGACATTACACTATGGAAATAACAAAGTCAAAGTCAAAACGTTTATTGCGAACTAAGTGTTACAATGTTAAGATGATGATGTGATGTTGTTATGTGTTAAGTGTTAACTAAAATATACTAATCGGGCTGTTTCGACATCAGTCAAATGACGGATTTTATAGACCGCGTAGGCTGCAGAGCTTAGCCGCTTCGACAATTTGGTTATATGTGGGCCCCACTGTAGCTTCGAGTCAAATGTAACACCTAAGAACACAGTGGTGTCCACAAGATCCAATTCCGTCCCATTTACTAGTACATTGGTTTTCACCTGTTTAACGTTAGGTGTCAGAAATCTAATACATTTAGTCTTTTTCTCGTTTAAAAGTAAATTATTAACACTAAACCAATGCACTATTTTAGCGATAGCATTATTTACATAGTCAGTAACTGTCTGTTGTCGTTTAAGCTTAAATAAAAGTGATGTGTCATCTGCAAATAACACTATTTCATGACTGTTCTTTACAAGGTAAGGTAGGTCATTAATATATACGAGAAATAAAAACGGGCCAAGAATTGAGCCCTGTGGAACTCCCATACTGACAATAGATCCCGCGGATCGCTTGCCGTTAACGTCCACTCTTTGGATCCTATTATTCAAATAAGAAATAAGAAGATCCAAGGCAGTGTTTCTAACACCATAGTGATGTAATTTCCTGACCAATGTATCATGAGAAACACAATCGCAAGCCTTAGACAAGTCACAAAAAATACCTAGGGCATCATGCGACTTCTCCCAGGCCTCAAAAATATGTGCAAGAAGCTCAACGCCAGCATCGGTAGTAGAGCGACCCCTTGTGAAACCGAATTGTTTACTGTTTAATAATTTATGTTTATTAAAATGTTTTTGCAATTGATCTAGCATCAATTTTTCAAAAAAATTACTGAAGGTGGGAAGCACAGAAATTGGCCTAAAGTTCATGGGGACTGATGTGCTTCCCGATTTAAACAAAGGTATTATTTTACTACTCTTCATTAAGTCAGGAATTACTTCATAGTCAATACCTTTATTAAAAATAATTGCCAATTCAGGCGCTACAGTGTTGATTATACATTTTGCAACCTCTACGGAATTTCCCCATAGATCAGCAGTTTTTTTAACATTAAGTGTATTGAAAGTTTTAATAATATCTCGAGCACTAACATAGTCGAAATTAAATACATGGTTACAAATATCAACATTTTCTTTTAATAGGGACTCGGCAACAGTGGGTGCAGAATTTAAAGTTTTTGTGGTTGAGACTGGAATATCGGCAAAGAAATTTTCAAAAACTGTGGCAACTTCTAAATCTTTTTTAATAACTTTATTGTTAATATTAAGGCTGTAGTCACTACTACGCTTTCTGTCTCTTCCAGTCTTATTGTTTATAATTTCCGAAGTGGTTTTTATTTTATTTTGACTATTTTTAATCTTGGAGCTTAAATAGCGACACTTAGCTTCGCTACAAACTTGTTTAAATAATTTGGAATAGTTCTTAACATATTGATAAAATTCTTTACTTTTATTATAATTTCTTTCTTCATAAAGTTCAAAAAATTTGATTCTACTATTAAATATGCCTTTAGTTGCCCATTCACTGAAGGTTGCAGAACCATTAACTGAGATCTGCTTGGGTATAAATGTTGAGTTAAATTCTGTACAATACATGGCAAAAAAAGAATTGTACAGTTCATTGGGATCATCACTGTAAGGCAAGTAGGGTAATTTACTACTAAGTTTATTTTTAAAGTTCTCCAAGCGACCTGCAGTTTTTGGAAATACAGTGATATCTTTCTTAGCCACTTTTTTATTTTGCATACTAAATGTAATCAGTTGTCCGCAGTGGTCAGAATCCAGTTGGCTTATAATTTTTGAATTAATAGGTAAAATGTCAGTAAACATGTAGCTGAGGTAGCAGTAATTCTATTAGGCTCCAAAAATAAATAATTTAGGTTATATGACTGAAATATTTTTTTAATTTTTAGGCACAAAACGGTCATCATTTCAAAAAAAAAACGAAATATATCCTCAAATAAAACATTACCAATTAATGTTTCAGGTCCAACCTAAAGTATAGTATTACTTGTCCGTGTTTCGATAATTTCTTATCGCTTACAATCTCACCTTATCTTCCCAGATTAAGTAAAGCAGGGTATTAGACAATAGGCCCAAACTGTAGTTGACAACTTCATTTAATATGTCTCGAGTACCGAATACATTTGACACACAAACTGACATGGTTTGTGTTCATGAAGTGAAGAGAATGGAGAGCTTAGTACAATGGAGACGGGGTACTTCGTGGCTTATGAAGGTCTTGTTCTTATTGCACGAATTTTACGACTTCACAAATATTCTTGTACCTAAATCTCGTGCAATAATAATGAGCTATTGGTTGTACTGAGTTAAAAAGATACTCGTCTAGATAGACACTTAACAGCGTAAAAAGCAGTGAAACTTTAGAACCTCCACTGCATTCCATGTAGTCAGCCTAGGATGCACCGGAGGATTTCAGCACTTTGAGCGGAGCAACGTTATGATACGTAACATTTGATAAACGCTAGTTGACACAACGATTAATCACGTCAACAAAAAATATGTCTTTCTTTAAAGAACGTATATAAACAGCTGTGGCTTACACCAATTCCTTCAAGCTACGTCATCGCGCTGTATCACTTAAAAATTTCGGACTGCTAGTGCTACTCCACGTTAGTTTTTTTTGTTACTCTATAAGGCTACTCACACACATATATTCTAATTACGCATTCATTCGGATGGATGGACACAACATGGATAAACGTCGACGTGTAGTAACGGTTGTGTCACATTTCATGTTATCTTTGCTTGTATGAAAAACAGAACGTCACTTGTCGTCATTTATTTTGTATGAGAAAATAGTGCGCTGCGCAAGACACATTTGTATACCCAGATGCTCCGCTGAAAGTGTTAAGCTCATGGAAACTTTTAGCAACCTAAAACGAAACGGTGAATTGTGTAAAAATCTCAACGTGAAAACGTTGGTGAAGTGAGCTGACCTTCCACCTGCGCTAGGGATTGACACTATTGACAACTCACTTCAAGTTCACCTCACCTATGTTGTCACGGTAAGATTTTACGGAATAGATCTTCAGATCCTGAGAGCTCTAGGGCTCGTAAACTCAAACGCAAAGAATTTATTTTAATTCAACCATAATTGGTTGGTTAATGCCTTGACAGTTCAAAAAAGCGTGTAATCACGCTGTTTTGAACTGTCAAGGCATTAACCAGTCAGAAAGATGAAGCTTGTTGCCCATTCCAAAGCGTAGTAGGTACCCATGGAGAAGAGCGGGCAAGAAACTCCATAGAAACTCTTTAAAGTATTAAGTCGTGTTTCAGCCATCATTGTCCCCGTGCGACAGAGAGATGGAGTCTCGTACAGCATTTATAGCTCCATTCAAGTCTTGCAAAACCATGTTCTGCTGCGAAAATTACAAATTGCTTTAACACTCCAAAATATACGTCCTCAGAACAGTGTCTCAGGTGTCTAAAGGGCCATCCGCAGACCCTTTTCTCATCGGCCTCCGTTTCAAACCCTCCCAAATTCAGCTGAATATCGACACTACACAAGAAACGCCAGATTTATTCAGTATCCATTTTTTCCCTTACACATTCTTCCCCTCGCTAAGGGAGGAGTATGCCGGAAAATGTCACGCTCTGAAAAGACGTGACACGAATTAATGGCGAACCCGATCACAGCTGACGGATTAGAGACAAAGAAATAGGTATAACGGTTGTGATTGATTCCGTAAAGAATAGGTCAAGACCGGATATCGGGCCGAGATTCTCGCCCGAGAGTATCGAAAAAGGCGGTTGAACGAAGCATTACGGTTAAGGTCATGAGGAAAAAAAATTGAAACCAATCCTTTTGGTAATAATTATGGTGATGGTAGCTATAGTTTTAGGCTTCATATATGGATTCGTGACTGTAAAAAACTGTAGTCTGCATCGTCAGTGATCTCAGACTCCCTTCAAATAAACAATCATAAAGTAGGACAAAGTAAAAAATACCATTGAAAGCTGAATTCACAAGCAATCGTGACACACCAGCGACACCAAGAATAATATCATACGTATTCACCCTAAATTGGACTGTCGTCGTAGTAAAATTATTGATATATGAATTCAGTAATTCAGACCTCTTATCTATTGAATCATAACAGAAACTATTAAAAAAAAAACTGCAGATCAGAATCATAATTATTTTGTAACACAGTAAAATATTCTAACGTTTTTCCATATCGGCCGCGCAGTGCGGCAGTGCCGTGATGATTGGAACTGAATATTTTAGCTCAACAACTTCTACTCTATAATAGACTAAACGCAAAAGCAAACATTTACTCCCTGAACTACACAAATTGTAAGAGAATTCTCAAGGAGGCTCTCAAAAATATGTCTTACTAAGATACAGAGAATTTATTAACTGTGTTAAAGTAAATATGTATACTCACCTACGATAAGTATATATCAAATTTAGAAACTAAGAGTTAAGCTACTCAACATAAGTATAATTAATTATTGTCACCTTTTGGATTATTTATCAATTTTTATAATACTATCTTAGCACTTTTTGCCTGAAACACAGGATTACCTAGTTCAGGCACGTAAGTCTTAGCACTATAATTTACATTTAAGCAAAACTGTTCTAATTTTTATGCCTTATAATTTTAGAATAAATATTATTATTATTTCCTTTATTTCATTATTTACATATAAATTACATTTTTAAATATTAGAATATAAAAAATAAAAAAACATTTAAAAATATAAAAAATAGTAGCCCACCGGTATCGGGAACAGGGTCCAAGCTACCGGCGGTCAGGGCTCCAGAGAGAGGAACCTCCTAACAATGCGAGCCGTGTCCAGAAGTACCGCTTTCTGAATCAAGCCCTTGATCCAGCTGCCCAACGAGAGCCTCCTCAGGTGTTGGTCGAGGCTCTTGGCTATTAAGCCATTGGCTGTCACGACTATCGGCACAATGATCGCTGAGTCCACATCCCACATGTCGAC
Source organism: Griposia aprilina (assembly GCA_916610205.1). Classification (NCBI taxonomy): domain Eukaryota; kingdom Metazoa; phylum Arthropoda; class Insecta; order Lepidoptera; family Noctuidae; genus Griposia; species Griposia aprilina. Next base: position 4,239,504 of record OU744301.1, on the reverse strand, counting down.
AACCTCGCGAGCCAAGTCTAGATACTTGATTTGTTTATCTTTCTCGGCTTTCACGAGGTTCCCGTCACGCGGGACCGTTATGTCAACAATCATTGCGCGCCGCTCTAATCGATCCACTATCACTATATCAGGCTTATTGGCAACAATAGTCCTGTCAGTGATGATGGATCGATCCTAGTACAATGTGATATGTCCATTTTCGAGAACTGGGTCGGGCACATACCTGTAGTACGGCACTTCCAATTCTACAAGGCTGTATTTCAGACCAAGTTGCTGATGGATAATCCTGGCTACAAGGTTGTGTCTATGCAAGGTACTCTTCGTTAGCTAGACGAGAACATCCGGAGATAATATGTCTGATTGATTCACCCGGACGGTGGCATGCCCGACAGATGTCAACCGTGCCGTCTTTCACAATAATTCTCCGGTAATTTTTTGTCATCATAACTTCGTCCATAATTGCACAGACAAAACCTTCGGTTTCTCCAAAGAGGTCACCGAAACGCAGCCAGGCTACGGACGCTAGTTGGTCTACATCGGGCCCATGCAGGGCCCGAATAAAGCGTCCGTGAAGCTCCTTACTCTGCCATACTTCCATGCGATCATTAGTGTTTATTTTTATTATTATTATTATTATTATTACTAGAGGTGAGAACTCGATTTTGATCGAAGAAGGTTCTATTTCTTGTGCATTATTAATTCGGTAATGGTATGTAATTGATTTGTGTTGGATTGGATCAGACACCAATTTGTCTTTTGTTAGTTTTCTGCGGCCCTTATAAAAGAGATAGTTATTTTAGACCCCTGTATTGTAACGTCTAAAAAACGTAAAAATGTGTAAAAATGTATCTCTATTTCCCTGGGTCATCGCATCACGCGTGAACGGATAGAACAATTTCGCTAACTCTTTTTTTGTTGTGTTTATTGTCGGGAGAAGGTTCTTATGAAAGGAAAAATTATGGAAGTTGAACGGAACATTAGAAAATATAAGAAAACTTAACTCCAATATTAAATTTACAACTTGACTTACTTTACAGTCAGTTGTTTGAAATAACTGTCAGCGATTGACAGAATGCGTGCTGCAAATAGTGTTCAACACAGATGGATCGGTTGATAAATGATTCGATAGTTTTAGTTTTAGTCAATAGTCAAAACTAAAACCAAATGACATTTATGACATTCATTGTTGAGACAGGACAACGTCTGTCGGGTCAGCTAGTGAAGTATAATTATTACTACCACTGTAATCTAATGATCGTAAGGAACGAATCAACGTATAGTTCGTTAATAGACGCTAAAAATTTTGGTGGGCCTAATCGCCGAACAAAAAACACTATCTCCTTTATGCTCATTTGAAAGCTTCTACTTGTGTCGATTCTGATTGTACGCTGAAAGTACCAATTTTTTTTTTCAATTGTGTGAAATTATGTGTATCTTTTTCATTTTTCCAGTTCTCCTTTCAAATGAGAGTGATTTATACTTAGTCAAATTCAAGGATAAGTTAAGTTAAAGTACGAAGTCAAGGTCATGGACCGATCCAAAAAAAAAGAAACGAAATGATTCACGTCCGAAGGAGGAACAGTAATTGTCCAGTGGTGTGACAATATTAACTGATTATAACACTGTAGTATCAAAGCAAAGGGGATAAAAACTGGGCACGCCACAATTGCGGCGGTAAGTCCCCTCTTTGAGGAGTGGCTTGAGAGGCGCCACGGCGTCCTCACCTTCCGCCTGACGCAGGTCCTCACCGGACATGGCTGTTTCGGGAGGTTCCTGTTTCGGATAAGGCGGGAGGAAACGCCCGGGTGTTGGCATTGTGTGGATCGACCGGAGGACACGGTGGAGCATACGGTGGAGGTCTGCCCAGCTTGGGTGGAGCACCGCCGTGTCCTCGTGGTGGCGATCGGCGGCGGTGATCTCTCGCGTCCGGCCCTGGTACAGGACATGGTACAGAGCGAGAGGGAATGGGAAGCCGTCACGTCCTTCTGCGAAGCAGTAATGCTCGCGAAGGAGGAGGCGGAGCGCGTGAGGGTGCGGCAATCGTTGCGCCCTCACGCCCCTAGTCGCCGCAGGAGGAGACACCCTGGGCGTCGGGAGTCGGTAGCCGACTCCCGGCCACCGTAGGCGCGGGCCTGCGGACGGCGAGCAATGGGCAGCTCGCCGTCCGGCAAGGACCAGGCCCGGGTCGACGGCGCGTTGTGTTCCACGCGCGCCTCAAAGAGATGTCAGCATAATTGACGGGGTCCGACAGGGCCGATGCCTGCCGGGGTCGCGGATTGTTCGAAAGAGTTACCGTGGCCCTGGCGCACAGGCAACTGAAGGAACACGGGTTGGTTTTAGTCAGTAAGAGTCTGACACGCCCTTCCGCTCCGCCCAGAGCGGGAGAGGTCATTTGATGATTTCCAACCCAAAAAAAAAAAAAAAAAAAGCAGTGATAGACGCTTCCCTTTTCCTTAGCTCTACTACTCCACACTCCAAGTATTATACATATGTATCTAATTTTCTTTTAATTTGTGATCGACGCAAAGTAAATATAAACAAAACTGGCGATTTGTAGACGTCGAACTGTGCTGCCACCTATGAAGAGCTTACAGTTTTAACCCCATTTTCTATTGTCACAACATCATTTACTGTAGCAACAAACCAATTTGTTCACATTCTCTGAAACGCGGTATTCTACCGAAAAACATGTAATAAAGAGCGCGTTTTACGGGAGTAAAGAGAGCCTTGTTGATGTTCAAGTATGTTTTCTCACTTATATCTACTGAAACTTATGTTGAGATATTCGAATAGATACTATGTCGGCATTCCTTACGGTCGCGCGTCGATTCAATTTAAAGAACTTGCGTATTTGAAGTAAGTATTGGTATTTAAATATTTTCAGTAGGATTTTTTTATAAACAGAGTCTACGGTTTCGTTTCGTTTTACCTTGTGCTATTAGATATAAGAATAGTTCACTCAATTCGTTTTCCATCCTAGTAAAGATGCTGATAAGTCCGTTGTAAAAATAGAAGAAAGTATTAAATTCAAACACTTACAAAATTACCTACATAAAGAGGTACCATGTACAAAATAAATGAAAATACACCTATATTTTTTCGAGAAAGTGTACATACCTACAGTGTCAATACAGGCTGAAAACAATAAAAGATAAAAACAGATAGGTAGCTGTTATGTCGGTACCGCACCTTAATTGCGTAACAGGCTATCAATCACAATCTGAATCATTTTGAAGGATATTGCTATTCCATTGCGTCATATGTTTGAAAAATTTGTCTGCTCAATACTCAATACTCAATACTCAATCATTTATTGCATCAATGACGCTGCTCAACATAAATAACGCAATGAATGTTGTTGAACCGAAAAATGAAAGCCATTCCTATTAGTGTGTTACGCAATTACCTCACTGTTACTAAAATACACAGAAGCTTTTAATAGAATTAAGTTTTCCTAGTAAAGACATCTCAATTGTCACTCAACTCAACAACTTTCCATTTCGCCATTTAGCCACTGAAAGCGGCTTAAAACCTCCTACAAAAACCTTTTATGATTATTAAACAGTTTGCATTATTAAATGAAAACCACTTATTATTTTACGAATAGCACTTTATGCGAAAATACTAAAATAGCTTCATTTTGTTGTTGCTTGGCCTTTCAATCGATGAAATTATGCTGTGTTACTGAAAACGGGTTTTAAAAAAATTTTGAGAACCATATATGAAGCTATTTTTTGCTTTGTGCATGGCTGTCAATATTCCTGCTAATTATAAATAATAATTGGTAAATCCTGGGGCCATCACCAGGTCATCGATCCACCTTGTGGGAAGCCTTTCAACGCTACGTCTTCCGGTTTGCGGTTGCCACTCCAGAACCTTTCGGTCCCATCTGCTATCTGTTCTGTGAGCAATGTGTCCAGGCCGTACGAATCCGCTTGATGCGAGCAGCACAGAACCGGTCAAAGTGGTGGTTCTTGCCTATTTCCAGGGTCTTTCGGCTGAAATGATCAATTGGTAAATAAAAAATAAAAAATTGTGGCTGGATTTTTTTTATTTGTTTAATGTTATTTCTATTTCCTATGGGTATGCTTGCCTGCGATAAATGTTTTTTTATTTAATATTTTATTTATTTAAATAATAATATAATTGTTAATGACCATGTTGTTATAACTACTTACGGTTTGTGGCTTTGTGTGATCACTCTGTAGGTATGTTATAGGACGGTGACGGACATAATTATGTCATGTGATCAGTATAGTCCGATTGATATCAGTCAAGATACCTAAAGATAAAGATAAAGATAATTTATTTGTCAAACATGCGTTTACATAAACTGATTTAATCAGACATGCAAGGTATTGAAATAGATGTTGTGTACGTCCATGTTTTGCCAATAACGGCGTACAAAATTTTGTAGGTATATTTTTTTTTTACATGTAATTGCATTTTACATAATTAGTCATTCTAAATTTCATTACAAAATACAAAAAAAAAAAAAATTGATGTCATGATATTATAAAATTGTATAAGTACATTATAGTCAAAATAAATTAAATTATGTCCAGAATATTCATTATTATGCAGTCAAATAGAATCATGCAAAAGCCAATTGATTTAAGATTCACTTTATTCAATTATTATTCTTAACTATGTATATTAGAAGTCGGAATAGAAAAGTCCCTTTCATTTAAAAAATCTATAAGAATGTAATACACTTTACTAACTAAAAAAATCTCAGCTTATTTTTGAAAAGTGACAAGGACAGTTCTCTCCAACTTTTAGGTAATTTATTAAATATGGTAGGAGCCATACAGAAGTCACTTTTGCGCATGAGGGTTGTTATCGCAGTATGAGAGCATATCCTGCAGTTGTTGCGCCTATTAAGTGAGACTACTTCATCTAATCGTTAATCGGTGTGGATTTGTTTTGACAAAAACAGCTACTCCTAAAATGTAGAGACATGCATACTAAGTATTTTATATTTTTTGAAGTAAGGCACGCAACTATCAGTAGGTTTAATTTTAAATATTGAACGAACGCATCTCTTTTGAGCCTTGAACACCGTGTCTTTTTCTGTTGAATGACGACGTAATGACGACGATGTTGCTCTCGCAGCATACAGCTCTATCTCATCATCCCATCCATCATGCCATCATGTTTGGTTGGCATCATACATGATGGCATCATCATATTGGTCATCTTGGTAAAATTCACAGGAGTAGGCAAAGCCATACTAATTATTTAACAAGTATTGAACTCACAAAAGTTTTCATTGAAACCTTCGCTTCACGCTAAGACAACTAGCCATAGCACGTGCATAGCTGACATTTGAAAACGAACTAAACAGGAAATAAAAATTCAGTTCAAGCTCACATTTCTACGTGCAAGTGCTCTTCGAAGCTATACAGCATTACAATAAGCGGCTTACAGTCACAAGATCAAGTGTCCTGCCAGGAAGAACATCCTAACTAATTTTTCGTAACTTTACAGCAGAGAGTAATACCTAAGAACTTTTTTTGTTTTGGTTGGCGTAAAGCCTTAACACCTTAGGCCAACTAACCTTGAAAATCTACACTTTTATATAATGAATTGAATATGTTATTATGTTATTAATGTCCACACTTTATCACTTTTGTGTTTTACAATGACATTTTATGACAGCACTGAAAAAAAATGAAATTGTAATCTAGACATGCAATTCAATTGTGTGTTAATGTGTTCTTTAGTCTGAGATTAAATTCCTTACGGGTATTTTTATGAGTTTTGGCGTATTAATGGTAAGTATAGTTAAGTAACTGTAACTTAATAATATACTTTTATTATCTTCAGTGGAAGTTAACTTGCAATAAAATACAAGAGCATTTTTTGTTTACTAAGACTGCGATTGTAACTCAGAATCGACAAAAAAATGAGTTACATAGTTTATCCTTGCAAGTGTCGAAGTGTGGTTGCACTAGGTAAGCTTATCGCGTTCGCACAGCGCACGCTTTCGCTGAACATGACAATTTGCATTCAACGATGGAAAAACTGATTCAATCTACATATTCTATATATCCGAAACAACGTGCAAAAAGGCGAAGCGCTCCAATTATTGATTCTTGGAAAACGCATGAAAGTAAAACTTCGCATTTGTGTACTGAACATTTGTGTCGAATAATATGTACGTGTACTGATGGCATTATATAAATTGGATGGTTATTTTGACAAATTCTATTATCGAATCCCTTCCATAACTTATTATTGACTAAGGAATATTCGCCATTGGATGTGTGTAAATTAGGGGAGCATGACAAATTCAGGTAAACAACTTTTTCTGTTATTGAGCTTTTAATTTCATAATTAAAAAGCTCATTGCTCAATCATCATTGTTCAATTTTCAATTTCTCGTATTCCACTGAAGAAAACTCATTCAAATTACCATCCATAGAAGAAATTAAACTACGTTAAATTACCTTGCATTCATTAACACGTTTCATTTGTGTCTAAATTAATATTTTGCGAACTCGTAACTGTAAATCATAAATTCAATAATCAATGAAAAGATTCACCTTTGCCTTTCAAATATTTCAATTAGCTTTTACCACTTTCCTAGAGGTGATTTTTTAATTAACTTGCATAGAAAAGTTTCATTATATTCTATTAGAATTAATTTTGGCTCATCATCATCATTTCAGCCGAAACACGTCCACTGCTGGATATAGGCCTCTCTCAAGCACCGCCAATTTGACTGGTTCTGTGCTTCCGCATCCAGCGGACTCCTGCGGCCTTCACAAGGTCATCGGTCCACCTTGTGGGAGGCCTTCCAACGCTACGTGTTCCGGTACGCGGTGGCCACTCGAGAACCTTTCAGCCCCATCCGCCTTCAGGCTACTTAGATTAAATGCATGGGTATTGTAAATGTGATTAAGATGATCGAAGCAAGTTTGTTATTGTACCTAATATCCACTTGATGTTTTTGTAGATTTTCCTAACATGCAATACCTTTATAGACAGATGATACAAAATTACCTAGTAGTAAGTACTTATTTTGAAAGATTTCTGATGAATCGGGATAAGAGCTAGAGGAGCAAAGTATAAGAGAAAATAAGGAAGGCTGGCCATCATTTGGTTTATCAGCTGGGCATAAACCAAAAGTTAGTTACTTAATTATGCAGAATACTATTCTGAATAATACCGCAATAGAATTTTCAATTACCTGCCCTATTCTCTTAGTGAGTTTCCATCTCTCATTACCGTGAACGCAATTTAATTTCGCTTTCAAACTGAGTCAAAGGCACTTAATAAAACGCTGTTATAACCATTAATTACCTCATCTAACAAATTATTAATAGCGCTGTTGGGCTTGCCAGCGCAAAATACTAATCACCCGCCCGTAAAAATATGTTGCCAATTTAATAATTGCGCCATCTTTTTGGTAGAACGACAAAAAGCTTTTACCATAATTAAACACTATAAAAAAATGTAGTAAGCTAATGATAAAGTTTTGTTCTAGGAATTAAATATAAGTGTTTTTTTTTTTTTTAGAATTAAAATCCTAAATAAATAAAGTAAAACAGTTCACCTACATTACAATGGTTTCTTAGAATAGAATAGAATACTCTTTATTATGTACACCATAAAAAATACAGATATAACTGTAGAAATTTTACATAGTGTGACACTATAGGCGGTCTTATCGCTAAAAGCGATCTTTTACAGACAACCTTAGTTAGAGAAAGCTTTGAAGTCCTGTTATTGTCACCAGTAATAGGTAAGAGCGGTTAGTACCTGGTAGGAATTTCTTTAACTGAGATTTTTTCTGTATTTCTGATAGCGATTATTCGCTCACCAAGAGTACCTACTGGTTAATGGGCACAGGTAACACGTAAAATGTAGGTCAATTAATTTATTAAGTACCTACCAGTTTAAATATGGGTGCTAATTAAGGCAGCTTCTTTAAAATGTCATTCTCGTCTTCAAATATATTTAGTTGTCTAAATAATTAATAGGTAAGCGACAAACTTTTAGCGTCTAATAAATGGTTTTCAAGCGAATATATATTGTAAAACGAGCTACTGTTAATATGACGCAGCATGGTGATAATTCTTAAGCAACGTTATGGACCAAGTAATAAATAGGGGCATTATTCATAATGCCCGCGCATTATGAATAATGACAAGCGTAGTCGACGGAGCCCCGCTCCGCGGGGCTCCTACTTCTGGGTGGTTTAAAAAAAATAACCACGAAGGGAATGGCGGGGTCTTTTAGACCCCGCCATTCCCTTCTAACCTAACCTGTCCGAGTCGGGGTGCCCTAAGTCCCGAGCTCGCTTAGTAGCTCACTTACAACATTAGTCACTTGAGTTATCAATTCAGAAGTAAATATATTTATCGGTAGCTCGGAGTCATATTAATTTACGCTCGTAAATTGACGCTGGTTTTTTGATATTCTGTTGGAATAGTAAAGATGATGAATTAATATAATTGAAGCTGTTCTATTAACTCGTCGCCTACATATAAAAAAAGACGCTAGGTTGCAGGTGCTAAAGAAAACTTTTGTTGCCGCATATATAATTTCCCTTTAAATATTAGAAGTGCCGACATTACGATTTATCTTTGACCATAAATCCATTCCTAAAATAACACTAGAAAATCTCAAGAAATCTGATAAAAAGTAAATATCTGAATTTCATACATTCAGAAATATTTATTTACTTAATCGGTACCTAAATTCAAACATAATAAAGCACCACTTATGAAATAACTCTCAAATGTGAGTGATTTATTACTCCACGATGTTGTTTATTCGTCAACCTAATGTAAATATTTGCTGAAGTACGCACGTACGTAATATTCACGGTAAATAACACCTAATCGTTATAATAACAAAAAGGGGTCGAGATATTAGGTACTTTACAAAAACATGCCTAAGGCCACATTCAGAGCCTGGAACGATGCGACTTGCGACGCGACTTGTGTCAAGCGACACGCGAGCGCGTCACAAGTTTCCCTCGCCGCGGTAACTCCTTGGCATGCTCTAAACAACTGTTTTCTTTTGTTTTCTCCGCTGTCGCTGTCGCAGGACGCTTATCGCTTAAGCGTGTAGCTCGTCGCCACGGGGTAATACCGTCTCAGTACCCTCTGCCTAATATGATGCAAATTCTTCTCAACTTCCATTCCGATAAGTTTGCCTACTTGATTATTCTATGTGATGTTTACTAGATAGGCTGCGGAAATGTTGATTAAGCTTATTTGTATGTACAGTCGACCGCACGTCGGTGGTAATATTTTGACCTTGAGCTGGCGAAGCTTAGCAAGTACAGAGTTTCATTAGAATAAGAGGGCATCCATTGCGTCAGTCTGTGGACCCGAACCCATTATGCCCATCCCCTTCAATCAGCTACGCAGATGGTTACAGGAGTACACCCACACACAAGCGGAGAGCTGGTGGACCTTGACACCGGGCTGTCAGTCTAGGGAAGCCATGCCATCCTTAGATGGCAAGCTAACCAAACGTTTATTACGTCTGGACAGGAACGGCCTGCGCCTGGGGACGGGGACCATCACGGGTCACTACTCGCTAAACAAACACTTCCACACAATAGGCATAACGGACAGTCCTCTATGCAGGGCTTGCATGAAGGCTGAGGAAACTGTTGCGCATGTGCTCTTTGAATACACAGGCGTGACCCAGATTAGGTTACAAGCCCTCGGGGCACCCAGATCAAATGCTCTCACCAGGCAAGGAGACATCACAATTTCTGGAGGGAGGTGGGCTGGTTCGAATAACCACTGACGGCCGCCATGGCCCACGCACAATGGTTCCACTTGAAGGATTAAGTGCGGAAACTAAAATCCTAAAGAAGAAGAAGAAGAAGATAGCATAAGAGGCCAGCATCCAGTAGTTTTGTTACTATAGACGTGCAGCCTACCTAATAATCTTATTTAATCTGTGCTGCCACCTTACTGACCAGAGACTATGTAGCAGGTCAAAAGTTGACATGATGCAGGTCAGCGGGAAATACTCATGGTACAAACACAAAACCTGTCCGGTTAACATGCTGAGTAGAACTGCCCTGCATTTGGAAAGTATTTTAAAAGTGTATGGTAGGCGCCCTGTATCTGTTGTGTTAAGCATAGACACCTGGGAGGTGCTTCGTAGTGCAGGAAAGGCTCTGGTTCATAATACTGGAGGAAGGAGTCTAACATAAGCCTCCACTTGTCTGAAACAAAAGGTATATATGACGGGGCGCGATGATTTAGTCGATTTATTGTAACACCTTTTCAAATTTGTAATCGATTATTTTTACTCTGTGGTTTAGAATTTATTTCCATAGTGGTATTTTTAACTTAGTGCTGGTAACACCGAATAGGGTTGTGAGTGTCATGGCGGCGGTGGCGAGTACTTTTGATACTATCGTCACGCGGTGCACACGCACAAATCCATTGGTTCTAAATGCAAGTTTAACAATGATTGTGTTTAGACTTAATCAGTGTTAATCATTGTAATCTTTACATTTTATAGTTAAGTCTCGTTGCGATATTTGAAAGTAAATTATTTGCGTTATTTTGCGAGTATTGTTTTCCAAACACCTGCACGTACACGTCCATGATGAAGAACCAACTGATGACGGAGCAGTGCCACGTGGTGTCTCAGCCGCTCAAACATCCCGTCATTTAAAATGAAACGTGAAAATAAAGGAAAGGCACAGCATAAACCAGAATTTATTTTAGTTGATTATTAATTTATCGAAGAAAGTAAAAACTGCTCAAGCATTTTGATGCATCTGAAAACGCACCTTACATGAGGCGATGCAATGTAGCTAAGTACTTGTGTTGTTGATCCATGTAGATTTCTTGGTACAATTACACCAACATGACATATATTTACATAATCAGACATTAATAATGATTATTAAACAGTATCATTGGCATCTAAGGCACATACGGTGTAATAAACAAGATTACAAGCCTAGAAACGCAAGCTCGATATGATTCGGTAACTAGCGCGTTTGATGGAACCTTATTAATTTGCTGAGAAGCAAACGAGCTGTGTTGGCATTGAAGTCTGAAACATACGGCAAAGCAAAATTGATATAAGCTTTGTGTGGGTTTCGTAGAGTAGTAAAGTTTTTAGACGTTGCTTTTGAGTGGATGCTTAAAACATTAAACATAGATAACATTACGGCAATCCCCGAAGGATTAGGCAGAGTGTACCTACAGTACACCCACATTCCAACAGTTATGTTTAAGTCCCATGTAATAGCGAGCGAGCCTAGAACTCTGGGCTGCTATTAAGAAAATCCTGATAGAATTTTTTTACCCAACCTGGGAATCCAACCCAGGACCTCATATTGCTGAAATAGAGTTGAATACGGGCTGAACAACCGACAAAGACATATTAATATTTAGTGCTGCTGTCTTTTTTGTCAGGTTTCTATGCAGAAAGAGTTGCAACAAACTATATGCCATGCCATGGTGGAAACATTAGTCCATCAGGAGGAATAGAGTGCCCGGATAACTGAAGAAATAATAATTACTGATGTGGTGACTGTTATTTAAATGCACCTTGGCCAAACTGTAAAATGGATTCGATGTGAAATCACGATACGAAGAATGTAAATTGAAACGCCCACGTGGCGCGGAATAAGAATAGCAATTGCACTGAATCATTTTCCTCATAAACTGAGTTTTTTGGCCCATATAAAATATCAAGTTTTTAAGCCGCCTCTATTTCCTCCCCATGTCCTCCATAAGCCGTTCATTGGTTTAATGCACTAATTTATTGGCAAACAGATCAGGCCAGCAAGTCTACCTCATAATGGCGTCATGGCGAACCGCCGAGATTTATGAACGGAATAAATTAACCACGAATAGATACGTTCTACTATGTTAGTGCAATGATTTATTGCAGCCATTTTATTTTTTAAAGACTGGTTTTCATGAATTATGGGTGTATTTTAATTTATAGTTCTAACTTGGACATAATTGGGGACTCCTGTGTCACGGTAGTTTTTCTAGTGGTACGAGTACAGCTATCGCTAGTCCCTACCTCTATTCTGATGTGTACAGTTGAACAAAGAGTTCGGTATACAGGCAAAAATATTTATCTATCTACTACACTGCCAGTATTTATTTTAATAAGACACACATACAAGAGGCATGTAAAAGACTCAAATACTCACCACACTCGCAACATTGATTAAAAGTAGTTGTAAGTTAGCTCCCTGTACTTAGTACCAATCTCTTTGCTAAATAATAATTCGTGGCAAAATATTAAATGTCATACGGGTCGATCGAAGGTTAAGCTACGCTTTGCCGCGGTCAGATCGTGGATGGGTAATCAACCATTACATATCAAGACCTCTCCATGCCTCGGAAAGTACGTTAAGCCGTTGTTCCCAGCTGTCATTCGTAGATCTTTGATAGGCGTTACGGGTAGTCGGAAGCCCAAAAGTCTGACAACCAGTCTTAACAAGGGATGTCGTGTTACCCAGTAACTGGGTTGTGGAGTTTAAATACGACAACAATAAATTACTGTTTTTGATACAATGTTCGTTTGGGTGTTACTTTTTCATTCTGGTGTGTGGAATGAAAGAATAACAGGGTAACGGTTTTTCGTGGAAAATTGTGGTGATACACATTGTAAAATATACAGTGAGTGTGTACAGTTATTTTCATAGTATTGTGTAAAGGTTAGATTTATTTTTATTTGCTAATTCTCAAAACACAATAAATTTTACTCATACATAATACAACGAATATTTTTAAAGGATTGTAAAGAAATCACAAACATATCATTCTGAAAGTGAGAAAGTACTTACTTGTTTCTTGTTTGTTTATATGAATAAATTACAAATTACATGTATAGCTATTATAATTACTTCCAAATGTGAAAGCAGCAATGAAAGAGACGCCTCTTGCTGAAAACTTTTAATGGGAAGTCCTTACGGTTTCCTGCAAGTGAATAGAAAATGCCGTAAATCATATTATTAAGGCACTAAACGACTTAAATGTTATGCTAGAAAAAGGCTTTTGAACAACTATTAAGGTACAGTCGAACAAAGAGATTGATAATAGGTCAATCTACCTAGTCTTATCCCAACTTTATTGGGGTCGGCTTCCAGTCTAACCAGAAACAGCTGAATACCGGTATTTTACATCGAGCGACTGCTTATCTGACCTCCACAACCCGGTTACTGGGTAACAAGATACCACTTGGTAAAACTGTTTGTCAGACTCCCCACTTCTGACTACCCGTAACGACTGTCAAAGATCTACGAGTGACAGCCGGGACCAACGGCTTAACGTACTTTCCAACGCACGTAGGGGTCTCGATATGTAATGGATGGTAACCCATCTACGAACCGACCGCAGCAAGCTTAACTTTGACTTTTGACTGTTATTATTTAGTCATAAATTATGATTTAGCAAAGATACAGGTACAGGCAGCTAACTTACAACTACTTTTATTCAATGTTGCGAGTGTGCTGAGTATTTGAGTCTATTACATGCGTCATATATGTGTGTGTAGTTAAAATAAATATTGACAGTGTAGTGAAAGGTAAATATTGTTGCCTGTGTACTAAACTCGTTGTTCAACTGTACACATCACAATATGGGTAGTGATTAGCGATACCTCTACCACTAGAAAAACTTCCGTGACACAGGAGTTTCTTTCCAATTATGTCCAAGTTAGAACTATACATTAATATCAACCCATAATTCATGAAAACCAGTCGTTAAAAATGAAAGTGGGTGTAATAAATAATTGCACTATCATAGTAGAACCTATCTAATCGTGGTTGATTTATTCCGTTCATAAATCTCGGCTGTTTGCCATGACGCCATTATGAGGTAGACTTGCTGGCCCGATCTGTTTGCTAATCAATTAGTGCATTACACCAATGAATGGCTTATGAAATAAAGGCGGGATTACTTAATAACTTAATATTTCTATGGGTCTAAAAAAATCACTCTATGAAGAAAATGATTTAGTGCAATTGCTATTCTTATTCCACACCACGTGGAAGTTTCCATTTACAATCTTCTTAGCGTGATTTCACATCGAATCCATTTTACACTAGCCGAGGTGTATTCAAGTAGCAGTCACCACATCAGTTATTATTCTTTCTTCAGTTATCCTGGCGCTCTTACCTCCCTGATGGCCTAATGTTTCCACCATGTTATGGCATATATTTTGTTGCAACTCGTTCCACATAGAAACCTGACAAAAAAGACAGCAGCACCAAATATTAATGTGACTATGGCGCGCGTTGTTACAGCCCGTATTCAACTCTATTTCAGCTATATGAGGTCCTGGGTTCGATTCCCAGGTTGGGCATAATTTTTCTATCAGGAATTTCTTCGTAATAGCCTGGAGTCTAGGCTCGCTCGCTATTACATGGGACAAACATAACTGCTGAAATGTGGGTGTACTGTAGGTACACTCTGCCTTATCCTTTGGGGATTACCGTAATGTTATGTATGTTTAATGTTTTCAGCCCCCACTCAAAATCTACTTCTGAAAAACTTTGCTACTCTACGAAACCCACAAAAAGCTTGTATCAGTTTTGCTTTGCCGTATGTTTCCATCTTCAATGCCAACACAGCTCACTTGCTTCTCAGTTAAGGCGACAATAAGTGCCAACGACCTTGAGCGAGTGGAAGGAGCGTGCGAAACTTTTAAGCGAATAAAATTGCACAGAGCGTTACCGTCTACCCGGACATTGGTTAGCGATGCACTGCCGCCGGTCGCCCGCAGGAACCCCCGCTTCAACGCGCATCAAGTTTATTCGCAAAAACAACCCACCTTGATTTATCAAACACAATACGAGAACAAATAAAAGCCGTATACAAAAATTTGGGTAATTAAATTGTCTTTTAGATGGTGTAGATTTCATGAAAATACGCCCGATAGTTTTTGCGTGATTATCGTTTTTGTGTTCGCGTTAGACATTACTTTACAAATTAATTACACTATGTTATAAAAATATAATTTCAAATATTCACATATCAAATTACGAAGAAAATAGTCTAGGTTATCATATATTTTTTTCAAACAAATAAGACTATTCGTTTAGAGACGTGATGTTCAATTTGAAATCATTAAAAGTCGTATATCTGCGCCTTAAATGAAAAAGCTGTTCGACGAAACGCGCTAGTTACCGAATTATACTAAGCTTACGTTTCGTGTAATCTTCTAATCTTGTTTTTTAAACCGTATGCAAAAGTCTTAGATGCCAATGATACTTTTTAATAATTATTATTAATCTCTGATTATGTAAATATAGGTCATGTTGGTGAAATTTTACCAAGAAATTGAATTATAAACACGATTGCCTGGCTACAAACCTTGCCTCGCATCCTGTAAGGTGCGCTTTGAATAACAAAACGTTAGAGTAGTTTTCACTGATAAATTATTGATAATAACCTTTAATACTTTATGATCTATACTAATAATAATCATTTAATGCAAGTAACAAGACTCATAGCACTAGTAACAACATACTAACAAACTATGTTAGTAAAACATCAACACAGAAATAATTTGTGACTTCACTGCTGCAAGGTGACAGGCCCAGCCGATACCTTGCAGCAGTGGTTCACAAACGCACAATTTAGCCTGCTTGCTACCGTAGACAGGATGCTGTTGGTTCTGCCCCGCACCCTACTAACCAGGGATGCGCACCGCTTCCGCATCACAGTGTAGAAGCAGTCAATGCGAGCTTCAGCAAACATCCCTCATGCGCTGCAGTATCGGGGCAACCCCATCAGCACCCTGAATGCGTTATTGTAGCAGTACAGTCTGTGTTGCTATGCAGTGTCTTTCTTGCTTTTTCACGTGCAAAACCGCATTTTATCTATCTTACCTCTAGTATTATGAACAAGAGCATTCCCTGTACTATGAAGCAAGTCTTAGGTAGAGTAGTCGCTCTATGCTTAACACAATAGATACAGTCTGTTTTTGTTATTTATTGAAACTCTGAACCCACTAAGCTAGACCAGCGGGGAAATTACGTAACACACTAACAATAGGAATGAGTTTAATTTTGATGTTTTTTCATCGTTCATCATTTTCGTACGGCCTGGACACATTACTCGCAGAACAGATAGCCGATGGGACCGAAAGGTTCTGGAGTGGCAACCGCGAACCGGAAGACGTAGTGTTGAAAGGCCTCCTACAAGGTGGATCGATGACCTGGTGATGGCCGCAGGATTTACTAACTAATTGATATTAATTAAATTAAATGTTAGCAGGAATATTGACAGCCATGCACAAAGTAAAAAATAGCTTCATATATGGTTCTCAATATTGTTTAAAAACCTGTTTTCAGTAACACAGCATAATTTCATCGATTGAAAGGCCAAGCCACAAAAATATGACGCTATTTTAGTATTTTCGCATAAAGTGCTATTCGTAAAATAATAAGTGGTTTTCATTTAATAATACAAAGGTGATATATTGATAAAAGTGTGCTTTTTCTTTTTAGTGTACCTTTTTAAGTATATCGAATAGGTATTTAACAATTTGGTATATGTTTTATGACTATATTTCCTAGCATCCTACAAAAGGAATACATGATTCAATGAAATTTTGTCGATACAATAAAAATGCAAAGTTCTATCTATGTTTATGTTTTTTTGAGTACTAAGGCGTAACGCTTATGAGTTATTAGTTGGAGCTTACTATAAAACATAAGAATAATCGCATTAAAGTTTAAGTAAAGCAGTTTTAGTTTTAATAATACTTTTTATTTAAAAAAGACGCCATTTCGTTTTGGCACACACGTTGTTTTATTCCGAGCACACACACCTTATCGCCATCCCTTCTTTTGCCTATCAAAAGTAATGTCATCACTCTCGTTCGTTCATAAATCAGTCGCCCAGTGGGGCTGATTGAGGATGAATCTGCCACTTTTTTGCGAATCGGTGCGATCTAATTTACGTGATTTCAATAATTGTGTTTACAGAAAATGTTAGTAGCTTAGCAAGTCAGGGTAATTATTTAATAGTGTTGAATAGGTATTAAGACTCTGTGTGTGTGTATTCTTGTGACTGTGAACAATATAACATTATTTTTCTATCATTATTTCGTGACGACATTCAAATTATTTATGAAAATGGAAAGAAATAAAAAACCTAAACTGAACAGTACCTTAAACGTTATGAGTATCTGCTCTCTGCACAGGGCAATCAATGAACTCATTCAATAGTAATAAGATGATGATAATAGTGAGTGGAATTCACCACCTTCACTAAAGCATTACCAGAAACATTCTATTCTCGCTTTGCAAAGTAATATTGGGTACTTATGCATTCTATTTTCTAGAGAAGAACGTTTATTTTTATACCTACAACTTATAATAATCGTTTACATAGAGAAATAGGCTAAAATAAATTATTCATTTTGAGGTTTGAAATACGTCAAAAATACTTCAATATGTCAAATACTGTCACTACGAGTGATATAGCACAAATAATGAATGGAGTCGCATTTGAAATGTGAAAAAAGGTGAATTCTTACCCGACTACGGCAAAGCCAAAGGATGGTATTGATTTTACAGACTATGTATGTATATAAGGTGTATCTATTCATACACGAAATATTTTAAGGGATACACCTATAGCTGGTACAGAACCTATAGATACGAAACATTTTTTTTTATCTAGCTATATTATTTTAAAAATTAAATAATTTAATATTACTTGACAGACAAAATAAATACTGGTTCCTTCTTATTTTTTAACATCCATTACGCTAGTTTCTACCTACGTAGTATTTACTGTCATTGAAGCAGGCGGCGACATTTCGGCGCGCTAAAGGCTCCCGCAAACAGGCGCGACGCGACAGCGAGACACAAAGGCACCGCTCGTCGCGCGACAGGCGGTGCCTTTGTGTCACGCTGTCGCGTCGCGCCAGTGTGTACGTGCCTTAAGACGGCGCGCGGCTTGATCAAAGGGAAGGAACACGAACCGCTGAGCGCGCCAAGCGCCCGCGCGCCTCCCTTCCCTGCCCGCACCTCTCAGTCCCACATAATCCGCGTGTCGTACCGCACGTAATAGTGTTCTGTGCACCGCACGCGCCGCAGTTAACACGCGTCGGGCTTCGGGCAAGAAACACAACAATGCCTTACTACAGGTATCGGATCGGCGGCGGATCCTGTGGACGGACGAGTCCACCTTTACGCGTTTAACTTAATACGCGTTACCTAATGGTAAGTAGCTACCTACCTAAACAAATTATTGTATCAATAATTCGCCAGTCCAAAGCCTGATGAAGTGTGATGGGGAATTAGAATCAATAGGTATTTATTTGTTAAATAAGTTTTTGATGAATCATACCGCCTGTTATTCCACGATAACATGGCAAGCCATTTATCCCGTTTATCACTCGGCCAACGCGAGGCGTGAAACAGCGTTTACCTAAAACAGTACACGTATGTCCACGTCTGTCAATCTATGGTACGATTTTTGATCAAATAAATCCACGCCACGCACTTGGACTTCTTAATGTTCACATCTGTACGAGTAGGGAGGTAGGCAACTAACAATCAGCTGACGGATACACTCGTAACAGTCGTAACGTCACAGAGGTCATTAACTTATGCGAATTCGAGGTGCACCTATCAGCTGTTTATTAGTATTTACCTAATTTACCGATGTGTAGGTACTGTAAATTAGGATTAAAATTTGTTTTAATCACACCTAGGTTCCTTTTCGTTAAACTGTATGGAGGGAATTTAATAATGTAGGTACTTACTTATGTTTAGGTGGTTTTGTATTTTAAATTCACATTTATTATTTTTGTAAGCGATAATCTATTAAAATAAGACTAGATAGGTAGAGTTACGAAGTCTACCTACGTTGGTTTTATTTTTAACATCATCACGCCTGCATTCCCCGTAGAGATAGGCAGAGGTGTATTTTCATACGTCTACTACAGTTCACCAATGATATTGCTAGGGCCCATGTAAAAGGTCGGGGCAAGTGTTTGCGTCCGGCGGCTTGCGCGGCCTCGCGGAGACGTGCATGCGAACACAACCTCACCAACACGCTGCTCGACACAGAATAGATGAGACGCCTCGCTCGATGTGGCGCGGCGGCGCGCCGCCTCCCTCGCCGCGTCGGGTGGGTCATTCATAGAATGGGGAGTAAAGGTTTTATGCAAAATGTCTCAAGCAGTTTTAAAATTATAATAATTGCGTAAAATAAAAAACATTTAGATAAAAAAAAAAAAAACGTTCTGTACCAGCTATAAATGTATCTCTTAAAATATTTCGTGTATGAATGGATACACCTTATATATGTTTATCTGTTTCCGCATAACTCCTCGTCCTATTTGGACAAACGAGATATCGTTGGAAGCGTCATGTTGTCCCGCGGGTTAAATGCTACATGACGTCACATAAAATTCAACATGGCAGCTAATAGCGGATGTGAAGTATTACCGGGGGAAAAAAAAAAACGCGTTTGGTATCTAATAAAAGGTCTTAAAGAGTACTTTATGAAAATATATTGGATATCTTTAACTAAACCCGAAATAAGATCAAAACAATTGTGTTTCACTCAGACTGTTTTCAATAACACTAAACATCCTTCTAAAATGTTATGAAGGCTGCTTAGCAAATTATTGTTATCAAATTCCATTTGCTACCTACCCTCAATGATCTCTAACCCCACAATAATTGAAATAAAAAACAAAGTTAAAATCTAAAACCCAACTAAGACAAAAATCTGAACTAAAAAGTTATAAACAAGAAATAGTAACAAAATAACATCGGTTTCGGTTTTCATATAACCGAAATAACGTAACGTAATTTCTAAAATTATTATGTAATGTAATTAGGGCATAAATCATACAGATTACCACTACCATACGAAATCGATCTTGAAGAAAATGTGAATAACTTCCATTTATATTTAGTTCATGTACAATGCTATTAAGCTAACATAGAGTTTGGCCTAAATAGCAATTTAGTTTTTACTTTTTTTTCAGGTTTACAAAACTCTCTGGAATACCTACCTTATACCAGAAAATATTTTATCTATTTACTAAACTGCATCGATTTACTATGCACTTTATAGTTCAAATGGAATGCTTACAAGCACCGAAAAGTCGGTCTTGAAAGCGAAAACTGAAAAAGTAGTGTCCTCTTATAATAAGGTGAACAAAAATTTTCTTGAAAAGTAGGACATGATGGAAAAATTTAAGAGTATCGCGTTATTGACGGAATGTATGTAATAATAGGTAAATGAAAAAAATAAAATTACCTTTACCAAGCCAGTGTAGTATGGTGATCGGTGAAACGGTGTTGGAGGTTATCAATCTCATATATACCAACATCCGTTATACAGAAATAAAGAAGATTAATTAACTAATTGTGATTTCATTTTGTATATTATAAGTAATAAAATAAATCTTTTGGATATTGATTAAAAATATTTTGTATTATTTGTCTACTCCATAGATGCATAGTGCGAAATTTCATAGACCGAGATAAATTAACATTACTTAGCACGCAAATTTTTCTTAGATATGTTTCCGTCTTTATCTTGCACTTTTAGATTGATAGTTGTGCGACAGTGACAACAATAATGCTTAGCCAAAGCCCATGCTAAGTAAGGAACCTTTTTAAACTCCGGTCAGTATTTTGTTTATTCCACTTTTGGCCACGGGTTCAGGTTCAGATATGTTTGTAGCGGTGACGTGGTGAGCGACCACGGAAGGTAGAACCGCCAATCCCCGCGTGCGGGGGAAATAAGCCACGCCCATTAAACAATTATTTATTTTCAAGGTAGGGCCTTAATAATCATAAAAGGTTTTTGTGGGAGGTTTTAAGCCGCTTTCAGTGGCTAATTGGCGAAATGGAAAATTGTTGAGTTGAGTGACAATTAAGATGCCTTTACTAGGAAAACTTAATTCTATTAAAAGCTTCTGTGTATTTCAGAAACAGCGAGGTAATTGCGTAACACACTAACAGTAGGAATGGGTTTCATTTTGACAGTTCAACAACATTCATTGCGTTATTTACGTTGCTGAGCAGACAAATGTTTCGAACATATGAAGCAATGGATTAGCAATAGGCTTCAAAATGATTCAGATTGTGATAGATAGTGTGTTACGTAATTAGGGTGCAGCTCAGGTTCAAAGTGTCAAAGCTCAGCATCTTTTATACAGTCTACTATCAAGTAAACAGCACATACAATAATCAAGTAGGTAACCTTGTTCGTATTTTATTTCCTCAGCTTAGACATGTCCGTTTAAATATATTTTTTTAATTGTAAAATTCGCCACAATTTCTTTTCAATTACTGAAAATCATGACTTGGTTTTTTTTAAATTTTATATCTTTTTGTAAAGTGTAAGTTTTTCCTTGGTTTTTTTTACTCTGGTCCGAAATTCGCCAGTGTTGATTGAAGTCCACGGTCAATAGACGCGCTTTGGACCATAGACATTGTTTGGAAATGGAAGTTGAGTAGAATTTGCATCATATTAGGCAATAGGTACAGTCACCAGCACATCAAGTTAGCACAAACTGTCAGATTTTCTCATTCGATTTTGAACTTAACCACCAACGTTTTAAGGTTTAAAATCGTTTGCAGAAAGACAGTTTCGTGTACCTAATGTACCTACTAAACCTGCTGGCGAATGTACCTACTAAGACGGTATTACGGATGTTTTTGTAAAGTAATATCTCGAGCCGTGTTTGTTATTATAACGATTATGTGCTACTTACCTACCGTGAATACTTATTACGTACTTCAGTAGATATTTAGATTAGGCTGACGAATGAACAACATCGTGGAATATTAAATCACTCACATTTGAGAGTTATTTCATAAGTGGTGCTTTATTATGTATGAGTTTCGGTACAAATAAAGTAGTTATTTAGCTATTTCTAAGGCTTGCTTGCACCAAACATCACTAAATGCGGTTAGCGGTAAACATGTTTAAACCATCCCTGTGTCTCTATCACGGAACAGTTTTTCTGTTCCGTGGTCTCTATCATCTTCAAACGATTTTCAGAATTGGAACCATATTTCAAATTCGTTTAACGTTAAGGGGGATGCGCCAAGGTAGCCCGCGAAATTCAAATTTCCTTACGTTTTTTTTTTTTATTTGGTGGACAGTATCAGGTTGTATGTTGATCTAAATATGATTCGGTGCCTTATCAAATATTTATTTATAGAATTATAATCATAAAAATCATCAATACATCTCTCTAAAGTTCATATTACCCTATTGAAAGACTCATGAAATCATAACATTTGATGCCAATTCTAACTTATGGAGGTGTATTGTTGACCCTATTGATTATAATTCTGTACAGCCATACTTTTTACGGTCGCGAATCATATTTTAATCAACATACAACCTGACAGTGACCTGCAATTGCAAAAAACGTAAGTATTTTTGAATTTCGCGGGCTACCTGCGCGCATCCCTGTTAAATGTATAATATTTTAGTGATTTATGGTGCAAGCTAGCCTAAATGTATGACCTTAAGATATTTCTATCCTAAAATACTTCTTAACAGCTTTTTTTAAGATTTTCTGATGCTATTTTAGGACTTGTGTTACAGGTCAAGGATAGGTTGTAATACCGGCACTTCTAACATTCATGCTGGTTGGTAATCGATTAATTGACCTACGTGTTACCTGTGCCCAGACACCTGTAGGTACTCTTGGGGATCGAATAATCACTATCAGAATGACAGAAAAAAAAACTCAAAAATAGAAATCCCTGCTACTAACCGCTGTTATATTATACTCCTGACAATAACAGGACTTCAAGACTATCTCTAACTAAGTTAAGAAACCATTATAATCTTAAATTCTAAGAAAACAAAGTAAAACAGTTCACCTGCACTTATATTTAATTCCTAGAACAAAACTTTATCATTATCTTACTAGTGTTTAATTAAGGTAAAAGCTTTTTGTCGTTCTACCAAAAATATGGCGTAATTATTAAATTGGCAACACATTTTTACGGGCGGCTGATTAGTATTTTGGGCTGGCAAGCCCAACAGCGCTATTAACAATTTGTTAGATGAGGTAATTAATGGTTATAACAGCGTTTTATTAAGTGCCTTTGACTCAGTTTGATTGCGAAATTAAATTGCGTTCACGGTAATGAGAGACGGAAACTCATAAAATAAGAGAATAGGGTAGGTTATTGAAAATTGTATTGCGGTATTATTCAGAACAGTATTTTGAATAAAAAACTAGCTAAGTTTTGGTTTATGCATAGCTGATAAACCAAATGATGGCCAGCCTTCCTTATTTTCTCTTATACTTTGCTCCTCTAGCTCTTATCCCGATTCATCAGAAATCTTTCACAATAAGTACTTACTCGGTCATTTTGTATCATCTGTCTTTAAAGGTATTGCATGTTAGAAAAGCCTCGTTGGTCTAGTGGTCGCAAGCGCTACTGCAGAACATGAGGTCCTGGGTTCGATTCCCGGGTCGGGCAAAGTGTTATTGGGTTTTTCCATCTGGAATTTCTCGGTAGAAGCCCGGAGTCTGGATTTGTGCCCGGTTGATGGCAGGTTCGCCCCCTATTACATGGGACCTAAAGCATAACTGGCGAACTGTGGGTGTGCTATAGGTACACCTCTGCCTAACCCATCGGGGAATACAGGCGTGGTGTTATGTTGTTATGTTATGTTAGAAAAAATTACAAAAACATCAAATGGATATTAATATTTATTATACATTAGTGGAACAATAAGAAACTTGCTTCGAACATCTTAATCGAATTTACAATACCCACGCATTTAATCTAAGTAGCCTGATGGCCGATGGGGCTGAAAGGTTCTCGAGTGGCCACCGCGTACCGGAAGTCGTAGCGTTGGAAGGCCTCCCACAAGGTGGACCGATGACCTTGTGAAGGCTGCAGGAGTCCGCTGGATGCGGAAAGCACTGAACCGGTCGAAGTGACGGTGCTTGGGGAGGCCTATATCCAGCAGTGGACGTGTTTCAGCTGAAATAATGAAGATGAGCCAAAATTAATTCTAATAGAATATAATGAAACTTTTTCTATGCAAGTTTGTGATCCAAAATTGATTATTACAATTTACAGAATCAACTCTAGGATAGTGGTAAAAGCTAATTCAAATATTTGAAAGGCAAGAACTTTTCATTGATTATTAAATTTATGATTTACCTACAGTTAGGAGTTCGCAAAATATTATTTTAGGCCCAAATCAAACCTTTTTCTAATGAATGCAAGGTAATTTAACGTAGCTTAATTGCTTCTATGGATGGTAATTTGATTCAGTTTTCTTCAGTGGAATACGACTAATAGAAAATTTAATTAGCTGTGAAGCAATGAGGTTTTAAATTTGTCACGCTGCCCTAATTTACACACATCCAATGGCGAATATTCCTTAGTCAATAATAGGTTATGGAAGGTAGGTATCGAAAATGGAATTTATAAATGATAAATAATAAATGATTATATTTCTGTAAATAGTTTTGTACAAATCATGGTACAAACACTTTTACACGTCAATTTTATTTTAAAAACTAGATGAGGTCGGCGTTTCCTATCTGACTAATCTGAGAAGAAAGGCCGAAACAAACTCAGAGGTTACTGTCCAGACATAATCTTGGTCAGATCATGTGAAGACCATGTTGATTTGTGTCTGAAATGGTATTTTGAGGAAAAACCACACAGATTGAGTGGACCTGTCCAGTCAGTGCACGCATTTGTCAGTAATCGTGCAGCTGAACTCAGAACCTAAGGAACTTAACTCATAAAAATAACCATCCAATTTATGTAATGCCTTCAGCGCAAGCATACATTATTCGACAAAATTTTATTCAGAGGTCAGAGGTCGTACTATGACGTGTTAAAGCCATCATTGTTCCAGCGTGAAAGAGAGACGGAGCTATATATGACCGATAGCACTATCCCTTTTTCTCAATGGAACCATGATGGTATTAGCACGTCATAGTAAGGCAGCAGTACACACATGGGAAGTTTCATTTTCATGCGTTTTCCAAGAACTAATAATCGGAATGCTTCATTTTTTTGCACGTTGTTTCGGATATAAAGAATATGTAGATTGAATCAGCTTTTCCATCGTTGAATGCAAATTGTTATGTTTAGCGAAAGTGTGCGCTGTGCGAACGCGATAAGCTTACCTAGTGCAACCTCTCTTCGACACCTGCAAGGACAAACTACGTAACTCACTTTTTGGCGATTTTGAGTTGCACTCACAGTCTAAGTAAACAGAATATGCAATTTGCAAAAAACCAAAGAAAATTTGAATTTGGCAGGCTACAACTAAGGATCCCCCTTAAGGGAAATTAATAAGAAGTTTTTGAAATTTTGGCTCACTCCCCTGTATAATTACGAAAAATGAGTTAGGACGTTCTTCCTGGCAGGACACTTGATATTGTGACTGTAAGCCGCTTATTGTAATGCTGTGTAGCTTCGAACAGCACTTTCACGTAGAAATGCGAGCTTGAATTGAATTTTGATTTTCTGTTTAGTTCGTTTTCAAATGTCAGCTATGCACGTGCTATGGCTAGTTGTCTTAGCGTGAATCGAAGGTTTTAATGAAAACTTTTGTGAGTCTAATACTTGTTAATTAATTAGTATGACTTTGCCTTCCCCTGTGAATTATCCCAAGATCATCAAACGGGATCGAACTACAGTTTAATATCTATATATCTAGTTAGCTCGTAATAATAATAATAAATTTATTTCGGTAACATCCATAATGTATTAGTAAGTACTTAAGAGCTATGTTAGTAAACCACAAAAAAACTAAATCAAATAGACACGTGGAGTGCGATCCAGTGTCTAAGAAATGGACCATCTAACCAGTCCGCTATTACTTAATGTCCCACCATATCACTATAAGTCCCATGGTATGTTATTACTTAATGTTACTTAGTGTCTTAATGTTACGTAATGTCCCGCTGCTGGGCAGAAGCCTCCCTTCCCCTTTTCTACACACGTCTGTCCACTGCCATTGCTGACCAGTTACCGTACTATGACGTGCTAATACCATCATGGTTCCATTGCGAAAAAGGGATAGTGCTATCGGTCATAAATAACTCCGTCTCTCTTTCACGCCGGAACAATGATGTCTTTAACACGTCATAGTACAGCCGCAGTCCTTTTAGCAGTTTAACATACGTTTTTAGATAGATAGATGGCCATAATATGCTTAAGTAAACTGCGAGAGAAACATCGTCGTCATTATTTATCTTGACTGATATCAATCGGACTATATAGAACATATTTATGACATATTATGTACAATCGCCAGCAGGTCAAGCTACACGATACTGTCAAATTTCTCCAAACGGTTTTAAACCTTAAAATGTTAAAGGTTAAGTTCAAAATCGAATGAGAAAAACTGACAGTTTGTGGTAACTTGATGTGCTGCCGACTGTACGTCATCGTCCCTTAACACACCTACTGAGCGAGCACACAAAGCCACAAATCGTAAGTAGGTATAACATGCATAATCGGCCTATAAAGTTCCCACTGCTGGGACACAAGCCTCGTCGCTGTGAGAGGGAGTGGGTCGTAATCCACCACGCGGGATCAGTGCGGGTTGGTAGATGTCACATGTCTTCGAATTTTTAGTTTTAAGACATATCGGTTCCCTCACGATGTTTTCCTTCACCGTTTAGAGAGCAATGGTGCTGATAATAATTTACACAAAGTAAAGCGCTTGTCTAGGCTCGAACCTACGATTTACAACTGGTAAGTCGCGGCCGTTACCAATGGGCCACCACCTCATATAACACGGTCATTAACAAATAATCATTAGTGCGCCGCGGGTTTTGCCTCGGTACGCGTTTTCTTGTGTTGGTAGTTAGTGTGAAGCGGATCCTTCTTTGGTCTGAGCAAGAAGGCTCGTCCAACACGTGCTAGTTTATGATGCGGTTTGTCGCGTTTTTTGTAGCAAGCGTTAGGTATACGATCTTAGGAACCGGCAGTTTTAGTGAGGTAAAAATCTCACACTCCGCGACCTCCGTCCCCAGAGGTCAGGCGCATTTTGAAGGTTGCCGCCCGAAAAAAAAAAAAAGGCATACGATCGTTTTTCCCCAGACTGTGACCCATACTGTCAGTTATAATTAAAGGCTCCTTAAATATGTTACCTTTACCTGTCTTGTCTATCTATATGTTAGTCCGCCTATTACTCGAAAACCTTTATCCGATTTACAAGGTTTTAATTTGCATGTATTTTTAGCTTGTTCCCAACGAGTCACACCTCAACGGGTAACAGTGTGACTCGTTGGGAATGTTTTGGATAATAATTCCCAACGAGTCACAGTTACTGTTACACTGTTACTATATCATCTATCGCCACGAAATATTTTCAACAACAACAACAACAACAATACCATTTATTTTCAGGCAACTCAGGCCCATAGATAAATACCTTAACCTAAACATACATATTTTAATGTAAACAAAACTCCTGTTAATAAATAAGGCTTAAAACTATGTTAGTAACACTTCACTCATTTGCACCAGCTTAATTAAGTGCTGCACTGTGGAACTTGTCCGCGGAAGCGACGGAATACCACGTTCAGCGGCCAAAAGTCTTCTTCCATGACGTGGGGCAGATAACAATTAGGTACGCGCACCACAAACGCCTTAAAATTGACGTTGCGGCGCGACTCCAGTAACTGCACCCTCGGCATGTACCTCGTCTTCTGGCGCACGTACTCCACGATGTCCTCCGCCTTAGTGGTGTAGTGCAGGCGGGAGATGTACACCGGTGTGTTCGGCATAGCGGCACGCAGGCTCACTTCAGGCCCCGTAAGAGCTTTGCCGCAGCGGTTCCCGTTGGTTTGAGATCGGCGCTTCCTCCTTTGCACCGTCACGAAACCCTCATCATTATCAGCCCTATTTGGTGCCTTTTCTGGCTTAGGCTTTATAATTGGCGCGCCAGGGGTACTCGCGGCGACGCTAGCGAAATCCTCTTGCAGGGGTTTCGCTAGGGCTGCACACACAGGCAGCGGGACAGGTCGAGGGGCTCGGACGGCGCTGCGTGGAGGAACCGCGGTGACAGGCGCGGGGCTGCGGGGTGCGCGGGTAGGGCGCACTGCAGCCTCAGCAATCAACGGATGCGCCGGCGGCGAAACTGCTGACGCGGAATTCGACGACGATATATTGAGGCCGGCTCCGCGACACGTGTTTACATTAGACGCATCGACTGATGACCTAATTACCGCTACACTGTTGCGCAACTCGCTAACTTCTTTGCGCAAATCAGCGGCGGTGTTTTGAGATGCATCTAACTTCGTTAGCACATCTGCAAGACTGGCCTTCAAGACGACAATGTCCTTCAGAAGGCTCGTTACATCGACGTGATCGAAGGTGACGGGAGGAAGCTTGTGTAGTTTCTTCGCCACAAACGTCGGCACATCGTCAGGGTCGGTCTCCTTGAACAGCGTGATTATGTCTTGCAGGCTTCTCTTAGTCCCGTCACGCCGGCGGGACACCATCTGGTCGCGCTTGTTCAGCACACTGAACAACAACAGCTTGGCAGCAGCTATGTCATCCTCACTGAAGTTCGATGCGCAGATCTGGACAGCAGACACTTCGTCCATCACATCCAGTTTCTGCTGCAGGAACGCCAGCAACTCATTCACCACTAGTTCACTACCCATGGCGAGTAAATTACGAGCGACAGCTTGCGCCGCGCTATTCGATATAAAGAATATGCAAACGCGTCCGCATCGGAACGCGGCACAAGCGAGACTGAAACAAAAAAAAAAAAAAAAAAAAATCAGATAAACAAAAATTGTTCCCAGGTATTTGGTACAACTTGGGGCACCCCGACTCGGACAGGTTAGGTTAGAAGGGGACGGCGGGGTCTGAAAGACCCCGCCGTCCCCTTCGTGGTTATTTTTTTTTAAACCGCCCAGAAGTAGGAGTCCCGCGAAGCGGGACTCCGTCGGCTACGCCTCATTATTGTTGAAATACTTATTAGGACACACCTTGATACCCTAAATCAAGGTGGGATCATCCCAACGAGTAACAGTGTAACAGTAACTGTGACTCGTTGGGAATTATTATCCAAAACATTCCCAACGAGTCACACTGTTACCCGTTGAGGTGTGACTCGTTGGGAACAAGCGGTATTTTTTCGCAGCAGAACGATGGCATAGCTATACTATCTGTGGAATAAAATTTGATTAATAACAGGTCACAGACTGTCTTGTTTGGGGCTCATGAAATCTTATTCAATAATGATTAATTATGATAATACGAGTACTTTTAAATCTAAATATTATTTTTAACCATTTTTCATTTATTAATTTCTCGGTCCTAATCTTCTATCAATTATATCACTAGATTCAGGATCAGGAACAAAAAGCATCTTAAAATGATTCTCATACGAGAAAAGTTGTTCACATATACGTCAATGTACCCGGATTCCAAAGACTCCACCGCCATCGAGAAGGACCAAGACGCACTAGCTTTGATTTGTCTACATGTGGAACCTACACTTTATGCGTATGTACAAGATTCAAATCATGCCAAAGATGCTTGGGATAGCTTAGCGAAAGCATTTGAGGACAAAGGCGTAAATCGCAGGATCACCCTCATCAACGCGTTGATGGATGAGAAGCTTGAGCGACACTCGTCGATGCATGAATATGTTGCTGCGGTTATGTCTATTTCTCAAAAGTTGAAGGATATTGCCACCGGATTTGACGATGATCTTGTAGCAGTCGTGTTACTGAGAGGATTACCTGAAGAGTATAGGCCAATGCGAATGGCACTGGAACACTCTGGGATGAAGTTGACTTCAGAAAACGTACGACAGAAGTTACTACAGGAGAATTCACGTCAAGGTTGTAGTACATTGTCTTCATCGGACTCGGCTTTGGCTGTGAGTAAGAGTAAGAAGCGGAATGGGAACAAAGATACGAACATGACCAAAGTTAAATGCTTTAAATGTGGAAAGAGTGGACATAAGAAGCCGGACTGTCCTGAAGGAAGGAAAGCGGGTTCGATCTCCAAGCTCAGTGACGTCGCGGTCTTGAGCCTGTCTTCATTCAGCACCGGAGACTCCTTCAATCCGACGGAGTGGTACATCGACAGCGGGGCGTCTTCACATGTCTTTCCAGAAACATTGGTTTAAAGATTTGGTTATGAATATTGGTATGAGTAATGTGACATGTGCGAACAATGATAAGATTGAATGCAAATATAAAGGTGATATCATGGTGAGTATGGAAGGCCGAATGCTTGCCGTGAGGGATGTCATGTATGTACCTGGTTTGCGTATTAATCTGTTATCAGTGTCTAAATTAGTAGAGAAAGGATGGAAGGTAAATTTTGACAGAGATGGTTGCAAATTAATTCACCATTTGGTTCCAGGCCATTTCAAGGGAAAGCTTCTGGCTACCGCAAGTGAAGTCTCAGGGATCTACAAGCTTGAAGGTTGTCAGGCGGTTGTAGATGGGACTGCGTTGGCGACAGTATAAGCAGGTAATCCTTTGATGTTGTGGCACCCGGCGGCTTGGACACGTAAATGAGCGAGATTTACGTAAGCTTCCAGGTATGGAGTTTGGAAAGAGTGTAATGGAGCCTTGTGTCGCCTGTATTAAGGGTAAGGCACATCGGTTACCTTTTCCAATTGGTGAGGCTGAGAGGGCAGTCGAGAGACTGCAACTGGTTCACGCAGATATCTGTGGTCCAATGTCTGAACCCACGTATGGTGAATCTCGGTATATGCTAGTTATTTTAGATGATTTTACACGTAATTTTTTTGTATTTTTCCTTAAATCAAAAGATCAGGTTTTCGATCATTTTAAAGTTTTTCTAGCTAGTGTAGAGGTTGAAACCGGTTTGAAGGTAAAGTGCATACGTACGGACAATGGAACAGAATTTGTGAACAAAAAGTTTGATGGGTTTCTACGCCAAAAGGGTATAAAACATCAGTTGACTGTTCCCTACACTCCAGAGCAGAATGGCGTAGTGGAGCGAGCAAACCGCACTATTGTGGAGATGGTTCGTGCTATGTTGGCGGAAAAGGGTCTGAGTGTGAGACTGTGGGCAGAGGCATGTAATACGGCTGTTTATACGAAGAACAGGCTGCCTCACAGTGGCAATAATGGTAAGATACCTGAAGAATTGTGGACAGGCAAGGCTCAGTCATTCGATCATTTCAGAGTTTTTGGAACAAAGGCGTTTGTGCATGTACCGAAGGAAACTCGGAAGAAATGGAGCCCTAAAGCGGTTGAACATATGTTTGTTGGTTACTGTTAAGAAACCAAGGGATACCGTTTCATAAATCCCAGTAATCCTCGCGTCATAGTTCGAGCAAGGGATGTAGTTTTCGTGGAGGACTCTACAGCTGCAGTTTCAGAGGATCCTAGTCAGCTCGTAGGTAGCGGTGACAAAGGTGCTGAAATAATCTGGGAATTTGCAAAGGAAGAAGGCCAGTCAGGTACGCCACCTGGTAGTACAGAAGCTTCTCAAGGGCCGAGTTCCACAGATGAGGCTGAAGTGTATGAAGACGCGGAAGTGGAGGTGGGAGAAACGGGTGATAGCGGAGCAGAAAATGTCATGGTGGAAAATGTTGAAGTTGAAGAGAGTAGTATTAGAGGAGAGTCAAACGAAGGTGCATGTCGTTATCCTCTACGTAGTAGAATCCGAGAACGTTATGTTAATGGACTTACATGCTGTACAGAAGAGCAGGAGCCTTTGACAGTTAAAGAAGCCTTAAGTCGGGTCGATAAGGATAACTGGAAGGAAGCCATGAAGAGAGAGATGGATTCGATGTATGAGAACAAGGTCTGGAAGCTCGTCAACAAGCCACCTGGAGCGAAAGTCGTGGGAAACAAGTGGATCAGCAAGTACAATTTTGATGCAGATGGTAACAAGACCAATAAAGCTCGACTTGTGGGGAAGGGTTTCACTCAGTCCTACGGGGTCGACTACTTCGAAACTTATTTACCGGTCGTGAAAAGATCGACAGTTAGATTGCTGCTATCGTTGGCTGTTGAAAAAGATTTGTTCATCAGTCACTTCGATGTGAACACCGCCTTTCTAAACGGTGATTTGCATGAAAGAGTGTATATGCAACAACCGGAGGGTTGCATAAACGAAAGCTCGAAGAAAAAAGTTTGCTTACTAAAAAAGCGTTATACGGCCTAAAACAAGCTTGACGGTCTTGGAATGATAAAATAAATGAAATGTTATTATCTTTGAACTTCAAACGCTGTGACTTTGATAGTTGTCTTTACAAAAATAATATTTTTTATATCGCTATATACGTTGACGATTTCTTATTATTTTATAAAGACAAACAGCAGAAGGAAGTTTTATTAGACAATCTTTGTAAACATTTCAAGATAAAGTATTTAGGGGAAGCGAGACAATTTTTGGGTATGTTTTTGTTTACGACGGATACCAGTATATATTTGAATCAAGAGAGATTTATTTCGAAGATGAAAATGAAGATGAATATGGTATGACCGACTGCAAACCAGTGAAAACTCCGATGGATATGGATTTCCATAAAGCCTAGGCGGAAGGGGAAGGAGGTAAGCTATCCTGCCAAGACTCTCGTAGTTATCAAGCGCTCATAGGGTCGATGAACTATTTGGCCTGTGACACACGCCCGGATATTGCGGCTGCGGTCAATTTTTTGGCACAGTATAACTCTTGTTGTGAGGAACGTCATTGGAAAGCTGCTAAACATATCTTGAGATACCTTAAGGGTACAAGGGATCTATGTTTGATATTTCTCAAGGCGCCAGTGCAGGACATCACGGAATTTGTAGATGCTGACTGGGGAGGGAACGTCAGAGATAGGAAATCTTATTCTGGGTTTATTTTTAGATGCGGAAACTCGTTGATTAACTGGGAATGCCGGAAACAAGCTTGTGTGGCACTGTCGTCAACGGAAGCCGAGTATATTGCACTTTCGGAGGCAACCAAAGAGGCAGTTCACTTGCGACAGCTGAATGCATTTATAAGGGGTGAATATCTTGGATCTATTTGCATTTTCGTAGATAATTAGAGTGCTATTAAACTTGCGTAAAATCCTGTGACGCATAGACATAAGGGCGCACTATGTCAGAGACTGCATTGCTAAGAATGTTGTACGTCTGGACTATGTGTGCACGGAAGATAACCCTGCAGATGTGCTGACAAAACCATTAGGTCGTGTGGCATTTAATAAATGTGTGCGCGATTTGAGTTTGGGTGTGTCTAGTGTGGTGTGATGTGAGGATATCTGATGATGGATGTTGTTTGAGCGGAAGTGTGAAACTTTTTAGTTTATAACGATTTCTTCAATTTGATATTCGAACATGTGTTTTCTTATAAATGACTTGTGTCATTTTGTTGCAATATAAAATATCTCTGAGCAAACAACGTTTTCACTTTCTTAACCTTGTTATCTAGTTTATTTCATCAAAAATTTGTCACTAATCGTGGAGCTCAACTCAGAACTTAAGGAGCTCAACCACTCGACGAACAATACCAAAGAAAGGACATTTGGGTAGGCCGCATAAAGCACTCAAACTGCCAGATTATCATTGAAACTACCTGAGAAAGTGAAAAATAAAATAAAAAATAAAAGTTACCTACATAGTCCTCACATTCACAATAAATAAATAATAATACTATACTTCACAAAGTAAATTGTCATGACATTGTATATATAAAAATTATCAAAATGTCAAAATTTATGTAAAAAAAAATAAAGAATATAGCAAAAACAAAAAATAATCAAAAAAAAAAACATTCAGTATGCAACAATTGGAGCAACTCAATCCCAAGCCTTTTTGTCCTCAATATAATCCTTAACGGTATAAAAGGCTTTCTGGCACAACTTACGTTTAATTAATGATTTGAATTTATTAAGGCTTAGTTCTTGAACGCGGCTTGGAAGCTTATTGTAAAAGCGTATACATTGACACCTGAACGAGCCGCCTATTTTTTTGAGCCTTGTTGTAGGTACAACAAATTTGTGTTTATTCCTAGTATTTATATTATGGATATCACTGTATTGTTCTGAGACACAGACTGTCTTGTTTGGGGCTCATGAAATCTTATTCGACAATGATTAATTATAATAATACTATAGATTTTTACGTCTTAATATTATAAGGACACCATTTTTCATTTATTAATTTGTCGGTCCTAATTTT
This sequence comes from Griposia aprilina, assembly GCA_916610205.1. NCBI lineage: Eukaryota > Metazoa > Arthropoda > Insecta > Lepidoptera > Noctuidae > Griposia > Griposia aprilina. The sequence goes on along the minus strand of OU744301.1, from coordinate 4,205,373 downwards.
CGAGCACTAGATTCAGGATCAGGACCAAATACAAGTCGCTGAAGTGGCCACGTTTACATAAAAATAAACATTTACATGTCATACCACGAAATATAGAAAAACGTTTTATAATATTAACAACATCAGTTCATTATATACCTTAACACTCAAGCATAAAGTTTAATTACGATTGCAAAATATTTATATGTAAGTCCATCTGTAATCGGAGAAATGTAAAAGCAATAAATAAAAGATCATTTTTATAATAAGTACAAAAATATTTATTCTAAAATGAAACTTAAAACCTAAGCAATAAGGTTAAAAACATTTTGTTGACTATTTCATGCTTACTCTATTTTGGAACTAGACGTAGTTCTTGATATTACATTTCAATGCTCAGAACACAGTAAGTATTGAAAGACGTAGAGTTGCAGACATATATTTTTGTAGGCGATGGTTCGTCTTGTATGGTAGCAAATATTTATGACCGATTTAAAAAAGTAGTAGGACTAAATTAGTACAATAGTTATTTTTTATAAGATATTGCTATTAATTGTCTGCGGGTTGGCTCAATGTAATCAACCCGTCTAAAAAATGGCTGCGTCTACTCATGTACCCGATTTAGAAGTTCGAATAAATATTTGTATTAAATTTAAATGATTTATTTTAATTTAAATTAAACTGCAAATAAGAGTGTATGGTAGGTAAACAACCATGACTGAATGTGCGTGCGAGGTGGATGCTAATGTATCTGGACAATCGTAATCGGTCTCTTTAAGGGGGATGTGCTGAGGCAGCCCGCGAAATTCAAATTTTCTTTCGTTTTTTGTAACTTGCAGGTTAGTGTAAGGTTGTATCTTGATCAAAATATGATTCGCGACAATAACAAATGTGTATTTACATAATGATAATCATAAGAATCATCAGAAATCTAACTTAGACAGATGAAAAATAACATAATATGATATAACAATACCACTCCATGCATTCCCTGTTCCAGAACAGTCGATGTTTGTTACAATAGTTGGCGCGTTGTCGCAGACATTGATCAAACAATCATAATATTTGCCAAATGATTTAAATTTACTATTTTTATTTTATGAAAAACACATACATAATGATATAAACTTACCGAAAAAAAGATATTACTTCCAAAATCTTGGTGTTACGGTGGTTATTTAGACAACTTTTGAACGCGCACTGTGAAAATTTTGACGTCTTAACGTTGGCTATGTTTGAACAATACTAATTTGAAATAAGACCACAAAAGTATTTGTGCTCTTATTTTTCGGGCCGTTTTTGAAGCGCTTATCGGAAATCTAGCGCTATAATTGATCGAAGGTCCTAATTATAAAAAACAGAATTAAATGACAAAGAAAGTTCCAATTTTGAATTAAAGTCTACATTTCAAAAGAAAATATGATTGCTTTTTGTTACTAAGGCTGTTCACCCCCTACATGTCATTCACCTCTGTCTTGATATCAGTAAGGTTGCCTTGTCATAGGATTATATTAATCGGTCTCCATTTCGTTTGCTGACCCTACTCACACGGGGTTCCGTTGACAAGATTGTACTGGGGACTATCGCCAGATAAGGACATCACTTGATCTTGGCTATTAGTCTGATTCTGATAATAAATGGCCAAGGATAATATTGGACTGATAAGTTAGTGTAATCAGAACAACGTTGAAAATTAATTTTCCGGAACTTGATGGCGCTTAATCCCTTTTTTGCTAGTATATTTATAGCGTTCGATATTAGTAAATACATCTTGTAAGGCTTACCATCATCTACGTAGCTTGTTTCCATCTATGCTGGGGGTCTGCTTCCAGTCTGACCGAATGCAGTCAGATAAATAACAGTAGTTTACATGGAGCGAATGCCCATCCTCCCTCCACAACCCTTAGTAAGACTGGTTTTCAGACTTTCGGGCGAGTACCCGTAATGACTGTCAAAGATCTGGCTTTTGAAGTACGCAAAATACGCAATCGACGTGGAGTTGCGGACACCAGTCCGTCTTACCAATTAGGGATTATGAAAAAGGTAAGGGAAAGATTCTTTATCAGCTCTTTTTTTTATAGTAGTTTTTCTATTTTTGTCTTGTTCTGATATCAGCTAGATTATACTATAATAAATCTTGATTTTTCATGGTATTTACCTACTTTATTTCGAAAATTGAAGGAGTCCAAAACGTATAATAATCGTAAATAGAAACAATAAACAAGTCTCTAAAACAGTCCTTTTGTTATTTCAATTCTCATAACATTTTGATCTAAGTAAGAGGAGCATCATACATCTAACCTACTAAAGAGAATTACTACAAGACGCGAGGTACCACATATAACTGTACCACATATGAGCCTCCAATTTTCATGTGTTATGAGATTGGAACCAACTTGCATGATATTACCTGAGATTGCAGACATCTTAGAACTTACATGAATCTACGAATCTTGGCACTGTAATACTTGGTACGGTGAACATCAAAGGCAGTCAAACATATTCACTCGTTATTACGAATCGTGGTTTAACCATAAACTTAGTTTAACACCCGGTTGTTTTGAAGCTAATCAACACAAAAAGATGAGAGACTGTCAAGGTCATTGTCAAGTGAAATGATTGCCTGACTGAAAATGACATCAACTACTCGGCATACGTTTAGCGGTCTATTATCAATGTGTTGATCAGCCTTTCACAAACTGGGTGTAAACGTAGAAATCAACTAAGACCATTAAACTGTTTTGCAATAAAAGAAGTATGATTCAATAGCAGTTTCTAACCTTAAACTGTTTTATACCTCTAATGGATGATTTAAAATAAATAATATTATATCTACAATTAGGTAATAAGTAAACAGTCGCTTTTCCTATGATTAACTTGACATACCTATGTTACTACAACGTGCTATATGTATTCCTATACAGTTTATTGCTCCTAGACGCTCAGTATACGTGTAGCAAGGATGTATTTCTAAGTCCATTCACGATTTGGAAGAAATTTCTATAGAAAACCTTTAGAAAATATCTAACATAATATATCTACCTGCCTTTGGGGGAGAAGGAGATTGTCAGTTGCGCTGTTCAGAACCGGTCTTGGTCTCTGGGCATAGCTTGCCGGGTAACTCATTTTGGAGGATAGCGGGATCTGAAGCACGGTGCCAACCGTTGGCCGACCGCAGTCAGTAGGGGGCCCAAGTAGCACGCCAGCCACGTGCCAAAGGCTGCCCCGCCAACTCGCGAAAAATCCGGATATGCTCCACCGTGCCAGCCGGCGACTGGATGGGAGGACCCGGTGCCCATATTCGGGGGGGTTCGGGCGTCCCCGCAATCTCCAGATGAGTTCCCTGTAGGTTTGGCAAGGTCTAGTGTTCCACTTTGTTCACTGAGCAGCGCCTCGACCAGTCGACTTTTTTCCCCAACAACTCTACTTAAAATGACCAAAGCAAGCAAAAGAAATAAGGTTAAATAACGGCTGCACTTCCTCCCACTAAAAGTGCACCTTCAGTTGCAACATCAGGGGGTTGCACTCCAATCTCGATCCGGTCCATCACCACCTTGAGGCCGAGAAGCCGCACCTGTTTTTCCTAACGGAGACGAAGATAACAACCCCGTCGGATGCGGCGTAACTCAACTACCCAGGTTACTCTCTTGAGCACAAGTTCAAGAAACAAGCTGGGGTCTGTGTGTACGTCCGCGATGACATTTGTTGTCGTCGTCTCCGTTGCTTTGAGAAACCGGGTTTTTCTGCCATATGGCTACTTGTGGACACTGGCGTGGAGAAATCTCTCTACATCGGTGTCTACCGATCGCACAGCGGTGACCAGGAGACAACAGCGCTTTTTAATTTCCTCGTGGAGTCGACTGACGTAGCCCAGCAGCGGTACACAGCAGCGAAGCTCATTTTTCTGGGGGACTTCAACGCCCATCATAAAGAGTGGTTGTCCCCGTACCGGAAAACTAACCATGCCGGGTTAGAGGCGCGCAAGTTCGCTTTAACGCTAGACCTAACCCAGATGGTGAATGTGGCAACGCGGGTACCGGATGTTGACGGCCATACACCCAATTGCTTAGACCTTCTGCTGGCAACTGATCCGGACAGTCATTCAGTATCGGTCTCAGCCCCGCTGGGAACATCTGACCACTGTCTGGTGAAATCCATATCGACCTGCTCTCCTCCAGATGAAAGTCCTAGAGGCACGAGGCGAGTATGGCGTTACGGGTCAGCGGATTGGGATGAGATGCGGCACTTCTTTGCGTCTTATCCATGGCGGCAAGTGTGCTTCTCCTCGGGTGACCCCTCGTGCTGTGCTAACGTGGTTGCGGACGTGATTCGGCAGGGGATGGAGTATTTTATTCCATTCTCCGACATCCCGCTCGGACACAAATCTCGGCCTTGGTATAACGCAGCATGCGCCCACGCTGAGGCCCGAAAGGAGTCTGCCTACCAAGCCTGGGTCAAGGCCCGCGACCGCAAAGTTAGAGTGCGTAGGGTTCGCGCGAAGACAAGAGCCTTTAATTCTGCCGCCAAGCTCTGCAAATGGGTTCTGCGTGGGGCACGTTTTGACCATGTTGGACGTATTGGGGCCAAGCTAGCAGCGCACCCTCCGGGTAGTAAACAGTTCTGGTCCCTGTCTAAAGCGGTTGAAACGAATTTCTGTCGTCCCACTTTACCTCCAATGATGAAACCCGATGGCTCGCTAGCTCACTCTGCAACTGAGAAAGCAAATCTTTTTGCATCTCTCTTTGCAAGCAATTCACGTCTGGACGCTGGCTCCAAGCAACCACCTACTGTACCTCAATGTGACTCCACGATGTTGGAGACCGCAGTTCACATTAAAGAGGTCCGAAGAGTATTGTTCAGTCTAGACGTGAACAAGGCCAGCGGGCCTGACGGCATTCCAGCGAGAGTGTTGAGGCAGTGTGCGCCTGAACTGCCTCCTGTGTTGACACGCTTGTTCCGCCTGTCTCTTAAAAAGAGAACGGTGCCAAACTCCTGGAGGCTTGCGAACGTACAACCAGTGCCCAAAAAGGGCGACCGTGCAAACCCTGCCCATTACCGTCCACTCGCCATTACCTCCATTCTAGATTGTTCCATGCAAGGTTATGGAAAGGGTACTGAACAGTAAGTTGCTGACCTACCTTGAAGACAATGATCTCCTCAGTGACCGTCAATATGGCTTTCGCCGGGGACGGTCAACTGGCGATCTTCTTGTTTATGTCACGCACTGCTGGGGCGAAGCCATCGAGAAACACGGCGAGGCACTTGCTGTATCGCTTGATATCTTGAAGGCCTTTGGCAGGGTCTGGCACGCTGGTTTACTCAGCAAGCTTCCTGCTTATGGCATCCCGGCTGTTTTTTGTAGCTGGATATCAGACTTCCTTAGCGAACGGTCGATCAGAGTAGTCGTAGACGGGTGCTCCTCTGACCCCCCCCCCCTCTCTGGGTGCTATTGATGCTAGAGTTCTTCAAGGGTCTGTTCTCTCTGCAAATCTTTTCCTGCTGCACACCAATGACCTACTTCAGCCTGGTATTGTTGGGTACGCAAATGACAGTACTGTTTCAGAGAAATACTTGTCGAGCGCAAAAACCAGCGGGGCCGAAGTTTGTTCCTTAAGAGAGGCCATGGTAGAGCGGACAGATTTGACCTTAAGCCTTGTCTCCCAGTGGGTTGATGACAATCTGGTCTCTTTTAACGCCACCAAAACACAGGCGTGTCTTTTTACCGCTAAAAGGAGTCAAATCAACCTATCTCCTACTTTTCGGGGTACATCTGTTCCTGTAACTGATCGGCACGAGCTCCTAGGCATGGAGTTGATATCTGGTCTCAACTTCGGCGCCACCATCGAGTATGAAGCCCAAACTGCCGCTAAGAAGCTGGGCATCCTTAATAATCTGAAGCGATACTTTACGCCTGGACAGCTTTTAAGCCTGTACAAAGCGCAAGTCCGATCCTGCATGGAGTATTGCAACCACCTTTGAGATGGCTCAGCTAAATACCAACTTGCCGCACTTGAGTCGGTGGAACGCAGAGCTAAGAGACTCATTGGCGACATAAAACTGGTGGATGCCAAGCTTCACAGCTTGGCTCATCGCCGTAAGGTTGCCTGCTTGTCGGTCTTCTATAGATTGTACTTCGGTGAGTGTGCCCAAGAACTCCACGACACGACCTCATTCCACCGGCCCCTTTCTACCATCGGACATCTAGGCGCACTGCAAGTTACCATCCCTACCTAGTTGCTATTCCACCAATTCGTACTAAGCGCTTCCAAACATCTTTTATAATGCGCACAGCAAAAGAGTGGAATTCTCTACCTGCGCCTGTGTTTCCGACCGCATACAACCCAAATCTCTTCAAAGTGAGAGTGAACAGGCTTCTTCTGGGTAAGCTCACTCCATCGTCGACTTTGTCTCTGTCATCTCTGACCTAGACTAGAGTCAACAGCAAACCCATCTAAAATAAAAAAAATTAAAACAAAAATATATTTTATAGGAAGATCTGCTCAGAATCTAGCAATTTTGCTCAATTTACATTGAAACCTTTTAACAATAAACCAACTTTTTTGTCGATATTGCAATACAGTTAGATTTTCTTACAGTTCGCAATACACCTCTTGCGTCGAATAAAATATGTACAGCGTTCTGTTACCGTTAGCTGGATTTATTGGAAATCTTACACGTTAAAGCAAGACGTACGGTTCTTTTTAAACAGAAGTTAGTTATATTGAAAAATGTATTCCTACATATAGACTGGATAAAGCGAATGGGTATTTACGTAAAGAAAAAATGTATTAATGTTTCGGCAGTCTGGACAACATGAGCAGGAATATTTATATCGGCCAATCACAAAAGCTAAAGCCTTTCAACTATGTCCTATTTCTTCCTGTTACACATGGACCACAGTGTAGTATCCAGTGGCGTAACTATAGGGTGGCAGGGCTGGCAAAATGCCATGGGCCCCGGGCCCGACGGGGCCCCCGGCCCGAGACGTGAGCTCAGAAGTAATCAAATATTTTTAACAAAATTTTGTAACAATTATAAATTTTAACTTAAAATCAATTAAAGTTAGACACAACTAAAGACCATTTACAAATTCAAATAAATTATTAAGATTTAAACGCATTCATAAGAAAAGGATCAGTTTTAAAACGCATCCTTTGGTTACTTCACTTTTTGCCGCGGTAGGTACTTTGGTGGCGCGGACGAGCTAGTGACGCTCGGGGAATTCCCGCATTTTGTTAAGGCCCTACCTTGAAAATAAATAATTGTTTGATGGGCGTGGCTTATTTTCCCCGCACGCGGGGAGTGGCGGTTCTATCTTCCGTGGTTGGTCGCCACGTCACCGCTACAAACTTATCTGAACCTGAACCAGTGGCCAAAAGTGGAATTAACAAAATACTGACCGGAATTTAAAAAGGTTTCTTACTTAGCATGCGCTTTGGCTAAGCATCATTCTTGTCACTGTCGCACAACTGTCAATCTAAAAGTGCGAGATAAAGACGGAAACATATCTAAGAAAAAAGTGCGTGCTAAGTAAAGGGAAGGGTAAAGGGTCTATGAAATTTTCGCACTATGCATCTATGGAGTAGACAAATAATACAAAATATTTAATCAATATCCAAATTATTTATATTATGACTTATATGTATTATACAACATCAAATTAAAAATAGTTAATTAATATTCTTTATTTATATAAAATGGATGTTGGTATACATATATGAGATTGATAAACTCCAACACCGTTTCACCGATCACCATACACTGGCTTGGTAAATGACTCTTATTTTTGTCACTTACCTGATATTACATACATTCCGTCAATAACGTAAAACTCTTAACTTTTCCATCGTGTCCTACTTTTCAAGTAAATGTATGTTCACTTTACAAAAAAAAACACACTACTTCTTCAGTTTTCTCTTTCAATACTGACTTTTCGGTGCTTGTAAGCATTCCATTTGAACTATAAAGTGCATAGTAATTCCATGCAGTGTATTATGTATGTAATAAATAGATAAAAAAGATTTTCTGGCACAAGGTAGGTAATCCAAAAAGTTTTGTACACTTGAAAAAAAAAAGCAAAAAGTAAATTGCTATTTATGCCAGGCTCTATGTTAGCTTAATAGCTCATTGTACATGAACTAAAATTAAAATAGAAGTTATTCACATTTTCTTCAAGATCGATTTCGTATGGCAGTGGTAATCTGTATGAATTATGCCCTGATTACATGACATATCTTTTAGAAATTACGTTACGTTACTCCGGTTATATACGAAAACCGAAACCGATGTTATTTTGTTACTAGGTCTTGTTTATAACTTTTTAGCTCAGATTTTTGTCGTAGTTGGGTTTTACTGTTTAACTTTGTTTTTTATTTTAATTATTGTGGGGTCAGAAACCATTGAGGGTAGGTAGCAAAAGGAATTCAATAACAATAATTTGCTAAGCAGCCTTCATAACATTTCAGAAGGATCTTTAGTGTTATTGAAAACAGTCTGAGTGAAACATAATTGTTTTCATCTTATTTCGGGTTTAGTTATAGACATCCAACATATTTTCAGAAAGTACTCTTTAAGACCTTTTTTTAGACACCAAACACGATATATATATATTTCCTCGGTAACACTTCACATCTGCTATTAGCTGCCATGTTGAATTTTATGTGACGTCATGTAGCATATAATCCGCGGGACAACATGACGCTTGCAACGATATCTCGTTTGTCAAAATATGACGAGGAGTTATGAGGAAACAGAAACATATATACCTACATAGCCTGTAAAATCAATACCGTCCTTTGGCTTTGCCGTAGTCGGGTAAGAATTCACCTTTTTTCACAATTCAAATGCGACTCCATTAATTTTTTGTGCTCTATCATTCGTAGTGACATATTTAAGTATTTTTGACGTATTTCAAACCTAAAAACGAATAAATTATTTTAGCCTATTACTTTATGTAAACGATTATTATAAGTTGTAGGTATAAAACAGACGTTCTTCTCTAGAAAATAGAATGCCTAGGTACCCAATATTACTTTGCAAGGCGAGAATCGATTGTTGCTGGTAATGCTTAAGTGAAGTTGGTGAATTCGACTCATTATTATCATCATCTTATTGCTATTGAATGAGTTCATTGATTGCCCTGTGCAGACAGCAGATACTCCTAACGTTTAAGGTACTGTTCAGTTTTGGTTTTTATTTCTTTCCATTTTCATAAATAATTTGAATGCGGTCACGAAATAACAATAGAAAAAGAATGTTATATTATTCACAGTCACAAGAATACACACACACACAGAGTCTAAATACCTATTCAACACTAATTGTATTAAATAATTACCTTGAATTGCTAAGCTACTAACTTTTTTCTGTAAACACAATTATTTAAATCACGTAAATTAGATCGCACCGATTTGCAAAAAAATTACATAGATTCATCCTCAATCAGCCCCATCGGGCGACTGATTTATGAACGAACGAGAGTGATGACATTCATTTTGATAGGCAAAAGAAGGGATGGCGATAATGTGTGTGTGCTCGGAATAAAACAACGTATGTGCCAAAACGAAATGCCGTCTTTTTTAAATAAAAAGTATTATTAAAACAAAAACTGCTTTACTTAAACTTTAATATGGTTTTTCTCTATGTTTTATAGTAAACTACAATGAGTAACTCATAAGCATTATTCCTTAATGCTCAAAAAAACATAAACATAGATAAAACTTTGCAATTTTATTGTATCGAGAAAAAATCATTGTATCGTGTATTCCTTTTACAGGATACTAGGAAATATAGTCATAAAACATACACTAAATTGTTAAATACCTATTCTATATACTTTAAAAGGTACACTAAAAAGAAAAACCACACTTTTTTCAATATATCACCTTAACCGAGAAAGTACTTTTTTCGTGCCGCTAGCGGACTAGCGACGCATGGTGATAGGCTTAGGGGAATCCCAGATTTGTATTTTTTAAGTACGGAGGGCAATGCTTTGTATTTTTTAAATAAGCATTATTAGTTTCACTGTTTTGACAATCGGTCATTTGTGTCTTTGATTTTTCGTAGTTTTTGTTTTATTGAAGATGCAAATAGAGGCAAAGTAAAGTTAATTGTGAAAGCTAGATATCAACATGTTTAGTTCTAGAAAATATCTGAGTGGGAGTGAAAAACGAAACAAAAAGAAAGAAACTGAAGAAAAAAATAAAAAAATACCTAAAATTAGTCAGTACTTTAAGACTGATGAATTTATTGATGAAAAAACAAGTGAACAGTGCTCCGAAAGCGAAGAATTAGACATAAATAAACGTAACAGTATGGCAGATGCAGCACCCGACACCAGTGTTTATCCAGATCCAGAACAACCACAACAAGGTACTAGCAAAAATCAATGTGAATCATATTTTAATGTGAACAATATTCCATCTTCAGCATATATTACTGATAAAGGTCATTTTAAAGACCTAAATAATCAAGTGAAACGGTTCGTGGTCGAAAACGGACATTGTAAACCTAAAGGTCCTTTCTTAAAAGACAGTGACAATAGATCTTTCCTAGAAAAACATTACTATATTGTGTCCAAGTCTGGTGTGAAACTTGAACGTACATGGCTATCCTCATCTAGTTTAAAAATATGATTGACGTGTAAAAGTGTTTGTACAAACCTACTTACAGAAATAAAATCATTTATCATTTATCCTATTCCTTAATACTTCAGAAGGCGTATTGTGAACCATGTTGGTTATTCGCAAATAGGGCATCTAAAAAAATACAATATGTTTGGATAGAAGGCTATGACGACTGGAAACATATAGTAGACGCCATAGAAAGACACGAAACATCGTATCAATAATGGCGGCTACATGGAACACTAGATGAAGAGCAAGAGTCTATGATCAAGAAAGAAAAATCTTTTTGGCGCCAAGTACTCTCTAGACTCCTTGATGTTACTCTAACACTTTCAACGTGTAATTTAGCCTTTCGTGGCCACAGAGAAAACGCAGATAGCAATGATCTTAGCTCCCGAGGAAACTTTTTGAGTATTGTTGAGTTATTGGCAAAATACGATCCAATTTTACAAGACTTGTTACCAAAGTAACAAGTACTGTAAACCAAAGGGCCAGATAAAATACTTAAGTCCAAAAATACAAAATGAGCTCATTTCGGTTCTGGTTCTAAAACTAGAAACTGCGCTTATAAATGCAATAAACGCCGCACCATTTTACTCTATAATATTTGATACGACTCAAGATATTTCAAAAACAGATCAAATGTGTGAACTCTAACGTTATTGTATGTACCCGTACCCAACATACAACATTACAGAGCTATATTAACTAAAAGAGCGGCAGTTCCCGTATTTTTAAGAACGTTCGCATTCCGATCTCAGACTCGATGTGTAAAAAAATCCTCTTATTTACCTACATTTTTGACAAGTTTTGGCTTGCGACTTAATTTTGAACGTCTTTATGTAAGAGAGCTGGCCTTCAGAACTTCTTGCTCTTGGTTCAGCCAAGGATGAGATTAAGTAAAAACTTACCGTCATCGAAGGTACCGCATTCATTCAGTTGCAGAGCCTTCTCATTTTTCTTGTAGCATATGTACGGAAGATACTGCTTGCATGAGGAGGCGTACGCTTTACAATCTGTGGACAAAGTTAAGCAATCTTCTGGCTTTGTACCATCGCCGTAAGACCCCCAAGTTAAAGACATATCACCCAATGGAACTCCTGAAATAGATAATAATGTTCAAAAATGTTTTGAAGTTCGAAATTTGGTTAGGTATATATGGTCTTCGTATTTGATATCAACTTCAATCCATCCAAACTTAAGAAAATTCATTGTTGGGTTAAGAGGAAGCCCGGTCAAATTCATCATCATTTCAGCCGGAAGACGTCCACTGCTAGACTTAGGCCTTCCCCAAGCACAACCGGTTCTGTGCTTCTTGCATCCAGCGGATTCCTGCGGCCTTCACCAGATAATCGGTCCACGTTGTGGGAGGCCTTACCCCCCGCTACATCTCCTGGTACGCGGTCGCCTCTTCAGAACCTTTCGGCCCCATCGGCCATCTGTTCTACGAGCAATGTCCTGCCCCCTGCCACTTATGTTTGGCAATTCTTCGGGCTATGTCGGTTCTCCTGGGTCTCCTACGGATCTCTTCATTTCTGATTCGATCACTTAAGGAAACTCCAAGCATAGCCCACTCCATTGCCCTTTGGGTGACTTTCAGCCTTCTAATGAGGCCTATTGACTACGTTTCAGTGCCATAGCTCATCACTGGCTACACGCACTGGTCAAAGACTTTCGTCTTGAAACACTGCGGCATGTGAGACGAGAAGACGTCTGTCTGTACACGCTCGCAAGTCAGCACGCGATTGGCTGTGCTGACGTATCCTCGACCTGCTGCATCATGGCGATAAAGCGACGACTGCGCCCTCTTCAAGAAGCTTGGTGTGCGCACGGAGCCGCAGTAGTCTGTCGTCGTCATTAACCTATTGAACTATCAAATTTATGACTCCGTGAGTGAAAATTGATAAAACAAGGACAAATTGTATCATTACTCAGATTTTTCGTTGTTAAATTTGTTCCTGGATTGGGTGAACGGCGAACTCCGTTCATACAGAACTACCTATTTTCACATCTACAACCAGCGTAATCTTTACTTGGCTATTTAGTACTGCAAGTCGCGTTTTGTCGCATGCAAGTTTCATGCCAGTTGACAATTTGTCTGTTTCCCATGGATAGATTATAAACTATCGAAAAATTATGCGTTAAATTGTAAGTGGTTTTTGCAGTTCACAATTTTTCGATAGTTTATAATCTCACGAAATAGATTACAAACTTATGTTCATAACTATACGGTAACATACATGTCGCCACAAGAGTGTCAACCTGTTAGGATTATTATTACATATCTAATCGTAACGAACTTATTATTCCAATTTATCATAATCTTGATCATTACGGCCTCTACGGGATATTCTTACAATCAATACAACGTGTTATTATCTACTGCTTTATGAGATCGGCTCATCTCATTTTGTGAGAATTAGGAACCCCTAGTATTGTTTTAAAATTAATTATTAAATTATTTCCGATGTTCTCGTTAAAACTATAGTTAAAATTAAAAGAGAACAATTATGAAATGACTTTTGGGTAGTCAAATTAACAATTCCACATTCGACAAATTACGTACTGTTTATGATCTATCATTACCCAATATTGTAGAAAAATGGCGCCGATTACGTTTGGATGGTCAATACCTCAATGTTATAATTTAATACAAGAACTAAATTAGCTTCAATAACAATTTACAAACCAAGTAACAAATTTATTTTACACTCACATTTATTTATGAAAACTTGAATTCTTTGAACTACTGGAAATGTTGTTCAACTCTTTACTTATGGCGTTTGTAGACAGGATTCTAATTCAGATTTGTTACAGTTGTAATGGCAATCACGTCATTTGGTTTAAATAGGCTTTTATTTTTATATAGGTTCTTCTATATTTTGTGAATGCGAGAACGTTGTAGGCCTAACTTGTAGACTGTAGATTTGTAGACCTTTTTATATTTTGTTGAGTACCTGTTACATGTCTACAGGCCTACACTGTCCTCCCATATCTATTAACACTGTAATTTGAAACATTGTAAAAGCCCCTTATTTTTAAAAGAGTAACCGTGGAGTTTCTTGGCGGCTCTTCTCAATAGGAAACAACCAATTGGAACCGTGCACCTAGCTTCTGACGTTTCATAAGTGCCCATGTTGGTTTATGTGAAATAAAATATTTATGATTTTGATTTTGTTGTCAATTTGAGTTGTAAAAAGTAATGAAGTTACTAATTAAACTTTTATCCTTAAAACACCTTTGCATTTGTGAATATTGTAATTTGTTTGTGTTGTAACATTTTTGTGCATTGTTTAATGATGAAATAATTAACTGATAAGCATCTTAGTATACCCTCACCTCCACAACCCAGTAACTGGGTTGTGGAGGTTAAATAGGCTCCATGTAAAATACTGCTATTCAGCTGCATCTGGTGAGACTGGAAGCTGACCCCAACATCGTTGGGATGGTGATGATAATCAGTTATTAATAGAAAACAAGAATTAAATAAAAGTGGTGGTATGTCTGCCTATTACAGGTATAACAATCCTAAATACAGTGACAGACAACGCACAACCTAAACAGCTGGGTCTAGAATCTAGAAGCATGATATTTTGCGCAGGAGTTCCTTATAAATATCGAAAGTGAGCAATAAAGAAAGATTTTTGAAAACTCATTCCCTAAGTGGGTTGAATAGAAATTCGCTTTAACGGTAACACAAATCCCAACATGATGTTATGAAATGTACCGTAACACTTTATCTATTAATTATCTTCGACAGGGATGACGAAAGGTTAGCTTCGATTAAGATTAAATATGAACATAAAATAATATTTAATATTATCAGGTTGATCTTATTCTTTTATTCATTAATTCACGGCCAAAACAAATCATATCTTTACAGAATTACAATAATCAAAATGATCAATACAACTCTTTTAGTGCTTTTTGTTTCGTCAGCGCGAAAAGTCAGTAGTTGTCGGTTGTCGTCTGCTTTCAGCCTGCTTCTAGCCTACTTTCTATTCATCAATAATTATGATCATAACCATGATATTTGGAATTGGAATAGTAGAAGAGAGGAATGTGTTTTTCTTCTTTATGATTATTTACATAGGTGTCAAAAGTATGTGGCACGATCTCAGGGCACGATACGTTTATTTATTGATAACATAAACATAACATAACATCACGCCTGTATTCCCCGAAGGGTTAGGCAGAGGTGTACCTATAGTACACCCACATTTCGCCAGTTATGATTGAGCCATTTAATATTTAAAAATACATATGTGGATGATTTTTAATAAAAAATCTGCAATATTAACTGTTTTATGGAGTATGTCAAAAAATCATAAATTTATTTCTATAACCATCTGTAAGGATATTAATTACGGTTTTCTTTGCAGTTTCAGAGATAATCGGATTTTTCATACTAGCTTCATACAATTTAAAAAAATATATAATTCCTCAGTATTTAAGCCAAATTACTTCTTGTGAAAAAATTGACCATATTAATACTTAATAGAAACCACAAAAGCACAAAAAACGACACTTAAAACTTAGCAGCTCTATGTCTTCTAGAGCCGATTTTCGATCCACAGTGCGCCGTACCGTTCAAACCAGCGTTCTTGGATCGCGACGCGGATACGTAACGGAGGAACGGTATGGACAAAAGAACATTATCTGGACGTAGCTTAAGGCTAAGTATACACTGCTTCTTCATATACAATGTTGTATGTTTTCCCTCTCGAAACATGATATCGGTCAAATTTTTATCGAAAACCGTTATATTACCTACCAAATAAATTAAAAACATCAAAATAAAGTATATTGAACAATTTGGTCCTATTAACATGCGTTCTGTCTGTATGACCCATGACATCCAGAATGTGTCGATCGAATCGATTGCTTCCCCACTCTAATTTTATTCACCGCAGTATCAAAAACGACATAGGTCGTGTGGTATGAGAATCGGCTTGGCAAGGGCTTCCTCTAATGAACAAGAAATAGATGCAGTAAGAAATAGGCCAAAGCTTTACGCTATCAACAGCTTAAGCTTAAGTTATTTTTTCTAGCAACCCATAACAGCTGACAACGGCTTACAGCATACAATGTTAAACCATCAGCCATCTTATCGGCCAATCTCGGAGAAAGGTAACATCGATATGGATACAATAGTAGACTCTGAACCAACGGAGACTCTAGCCATAAATACAAAAGTGGGTTTAGAGCATATTAACAAGCACTTAAGATTAAACAATAATATTTCTTCGAACTTAAAACCATATGATTTCACGAAGAGAAAACATAAAGCCAATATTTTTCTGACCAAGTAGGGGCTTGACATGAGTAGTTTGCTTCAAGATCTACTGGGTAATTCTTTCAAAGTGACATCGCAAGTAAAGCCAGGAGACGCGATTAGAACCCAGGAGTAGTAAAGCCAGGAGACGCGATTAGACGCGATTAGAACCGACTCCAGTCTCACATTACCTCTAATGGCCACGATTTTAACATAATTGTAGCATATTCATTTGTCTGACAGCCTGACATTCTGAATTAGTATCGCGTTTAATGAGTCCAACTTTATAATATCGTTGAATTAAAGCTTTCAGTATCAATATTGTTTAGACTCTGCTTATCTCAGAAAATACCTACATCATTACTATCATTGTTAAGTAATGTTATATAATTAACAATGCTTCCTCTCTCCTAACTCACTTATTTTGCTGTGCCCGACACATGATCTAATTATAAGTTTACCACCTCAGAATACCTATACCGCGGCGCGCAGTCGGGCACGTGAGCGGATATGTGGAATGCAATGCAACAAAAGTATTGAAATGTGGTATTTTTTTTTAGATGTAGGTATATTTTTGTATAAATTGTTAAGGTAGAATTATTGTTGTTCGAGGTCGCGCAAGAAAATAGTACCTGGAAAATCATTGATGAGGCGTTTGTCCAACAGTGGAACATTCTAGACTTGTCGTTGATAATGGCAGCAGTCTTAGTAATCGCGTTAAATTAGCTGCTCATGAATTAATGTGCTTGCGAAATGTTGGTGTCCCATGCAACTCTGCCTACTGCAGCGTGACCTCTGCGGTTACAACCATTTTTTTTTTAATTCAAATAAATGCTTATCAATTTTTATTCTTATTTTTTCAAATTATGACAAAAAAAAGGCCCTCATTTGATCATTGGAATCATAATTTTTGTCTATATAATTTTTAATGGAGTCAAGTAAATTTTATTGCCCTTAATACCTGATCAAATTGCTGCAAATGTTTTACAGTCAACCAAGTCATATTATTGATCGCCACACAAATGGTGTAGTAATATTCTTCGATTCTGGTATTGTATTTTCCCTTATTTTCTCTCTCGGCGGAAGTTTTAGCCTTTTATTTATCGCAGTTGTAGAACCAGTTAAAAAGGTCTGCGTCCGGCCCTTTTTCCCGGGTATAGGAGTATTTACCAGGCTTGCGTGCTATCAGGTCGCTTTTACCATCCGCATAAAATCCTTGGAGTTCGAGACCGGCAAGCCCTTTCTGATCCACGACACATGATCGTCGATATGGTTAAAGTGGTGAATATTCTTTTTTATTTCATTACGCTACCCATAGTCAGAAATCAGGCGTAATTTTGTGTTATATTTATGTGTGTCGGCTGTTTGTAACGTATTTTTTTATTCCACTGTTTTTTGTGAGATAGCTTTTAATTTGATAGGTACCGAAATCATAGTGCACAGTTTCTTGTTCCAATTTTCATAATTTTACCAAGCCGAGAGCTTTCACAATTTTACACACGTATTTCTACTATTTTACTGTTGACAACACTCACGTTATAAGCACAAAATAGTTTATAACGATCTCATATTAAAGTAGCGACACCAACACGTAATCCGAGCACTGAAGTTTGTGACGTCGACGACAAAGTTACAACTTATGCAAATTAAGTTAGAACAAGAACAACTATTGAAATTATTCTGCTTTTTATATTTGACGCCTTGAGTAATCGTTTCTGTAGTTTATTTCAGTTTGTCTGGATCAAGGTTTAACGTTGATTTGGTGGTAAAAGAAAATTGACAACTGACGTCAACTTTATGACCTACTCATAATTTTTCCGCTAAGTAAGGAGATAATGTAACATAGGAAAATTAATGTAGAGAGTGAGAGATAAAAACATAATGCAAACAAAAGGAACTTTGTAAAACAAGACTGGGTTAAAATATACTGGTTTCAGCCTTGCTGTGTTTGAAAAATGCATACTGAAAACTGTTTTACTAACACTCTACGTCCATATTTATAAAGTTTAATCCTATGACGAAACTTGTACGAAATTATAATTAATACAGGAAGAAAGTCAAAACAAAGTACGTGAATAAAATCCAATCTGACAAACAATCAAAATAAAAGTGTCAGATACAAAGGGTCAATCAGTAACTCGTCGAAACATACACTGTTTCAAATTTGTTCTACCTACAAGCTTTTTTGTATTTTTTTGTCAATTTTGAAACAAGTTCAGCGAACTACAAATTAGTTTTAGACGTCCGAGTTATCATTGTCAAACCGTGGAACAGAGCGAAATAAAACTACTTCCTTGCAACTATTTTTTGCGGTCCGAATCAACGAACTATTGATTAAGTTCGAGCCTACAATCTCTGACAAAAGTTCTTTTCACCTCACAAGGTTGGAAAGATTCTGTTTATCATTCGAAATCTGAGTGCAAAAGTGCATTATCAGATAGCGTGGAAAGATTTTTAAAATTCGATCCTTTGTATTCAATAATTTTCTATACCGCCAGTCCACTGAAAATGCATTAATACTCGTACTTATGTCTTATCAGTGCGCCAACCTCATTTTTAGAATAATCGCACTGGCCAGCACCAAGACAGCATGAAAAAAAAAACATTTTAACAAAAAAAATCTTCGCTATTCAATTCACTTTCCATTATTTTGGTTTGTTTTTTGATAAAATCGTAAGAAATCATAAAATATGAGC
This sequence comes from Griposia aprilina, assembly GCA_916610205.1. Classification (NCBI taxonomy): domain Eukaryota; kingdom Metazoa; phylum Arthropoda; class Insecta; order Lepidoptera; family Noctuidae; genus Griposia; species Griposia aprilina. The sequence continues at coordinate 4,186,798 of OU744301.1, read as the reverse complement.
AAGTCCGGCAGGGACGTAGATATAAATTTAACACCTGCAGAGTTAGTGCAAGTGGTACATAATGCCTAATTGAGTTTCCTTCCAGAAAAATACATAAAAGCGTACAATTTGTTCAATGCATGGAGACATTTTAAAGGCACGAAAACGTTTTCGGAGACTATAATGCTATCATACTTCATTAAACTATATAAAACAAGGAACTCCAATTCAATATCACCAACTGTAGTAATTTTAGTTTTATTTTTTTTAATAAATAAACACTAATTTAATAAATTATTTAAGCTGTTTTTCTTGTGAACCTAGCATTTTCTTCGCTAAAGGTAGTAAGGTGAAAAGTTGTGTGTTTCTATCGGCAGCAAAGTTATTCTGCGTCTCGTATCTATAAAACCCTCGCTACGCTCAGGATTATTTAATTGAACCACTCGTTTTGCTCGTGGTTCAATCCTAGAATCCCGGAATTGCTCAGTTTTCAATACAATACTCGCGCCAAAAAACAACTTTTCATCTCATCTATTCGAAAAGGAGGACTTGGTACGCCTTTAAGGTGATATATTGAAAAAAGTGTGCTTTTTCTTTTTAGTGTACCTTTTTAAGTATATGGAATAGGTATTTAATACTTTGGTGTATGTTTTGTGACTATATTTCCTAGTATCCTGTAAAAGGAATACACGATACAATGAAATTTTCTCGATACAAAAAAAATGCAAAGTTCTATCTATGTTTATGTTTCTTTGAGCATTAAGGCTTAACGCTTATGAGTTACTCATTGGAGTTTACTATAAAACATAGAGAATAATCATATTAAAGTTTTAGTAAATCAGTTTTTGTTTTAATAATACTTTTTATTTAAAAAAGACGCCATTTCGTTTTGGCACATACGTTGTTTTATTCCGAGCACACACACATTATCGCCATCCCTTCTTTTGCCTATCAAAAGTAATGTCATCACTCTCGTTCGTTCATAAATCAGTCGCCCAGTGGGGCTGATTGAGGATGAATCTATGTAATTTTTTTGCAAATCGGTGCGATCTAATTTACGTGATTTAAATAATTGTGTTTACAGAAAAAGTTAGTAGCTTAGCAAGTCAAGGTAATTATTTAATACAATTAGTGTTGAATAGGTATTACGACTCTGTGTGTGTGTATTCTTGTGACTGTGAACAATATAACATTATTTTTCTATCATTATTTCGTGACGACATTCAAATTATTTATGAAAATGGAAAGAAATAAAAAACCTAAACTGAACAATACCTTAAACGTTAGGAGTATCTGCTGTCTGCACAGGGCAATCAATGAACTCATTCAATAGCAATAAAATGATGATAATAGTGAGTGGAATTCACCACCTTCACTAAAGCATTACCAGAAACATTCTATTCTCGCTTTGCAAAGTAATATTGGGTACTTATGCATTCTATTTTCTAGAGAAGAACGTTTGTTTTTATACCTACAACTTATAATAATCGTTTACATAGAGAAATAGGCTAAAATAAATTATTCATTTTGAGGTTTGAAATACGTCAAAAATACTTCAATATGTCAAATACTGTCACTACGAGTGATATAGCACAAATAATGAATGAGTCGCATTTGAATTGTGAAATAAGGTGAATTCTTACCTGACTACGGCAAAGCCAAAGGACGGTAATGATTTTACAGGCTATGTATGTGTATATGTTTTTTACCTGTTTCCTCATAACTCCTTGTCATATTTAGACAAACGAGATATCGTTGGAAGCGTCATGTTGTCCCGCGGGTTACAAGCTACATGGCGTCACATAAAATTAAACATGGCAGCTAATAGCGGATGTGAAGTGTTACCGGGGAAAAAATATATATATATATCGTGTTTGATATCTAATAAAAGGTCTTAAAGAGCACTTTCTGAAAATTTATTGGATATCTATAACTAAACCCGAAATAAGATCAAAACAATTATGTTTCACTCAGACTGTTATCAATAACACTAAACATCCTTCTGAACTGTTATGAAGGCTGCTTAGCAAATTAAATTATTGTTATCAAATTCCATTTGCTATCTACTCTTAATGATTTCTAACCCCACAATAATTGAAATAAAAAACAAAGTTAAAAAACTTAAACCCAACTACGACAAAAATCTGAGCTAAAAAGTTATAAACAAGACTTAGTAACAAAATAACATCGGTTTCGGTTTTCGTATGTAACCGGAGTAACATAACGTAATTTCTCAAATATATGTCATGTAATTAGGGCATAATTCATCCAGATTACCATTGCCATACGAAATCGATCTTAAAAAAAACGTGAATAACTTCCATTTTAATTTTAGTTCATGCACAATGAGCTATTAAGGTAACATAGAGCCTGGCATAAACAGCAATTTCGTTTTTGCTTTTTTTCAGGTAAACAAAACTTTTTGGAGTACCTACCTTATGCCGGAAAATCTTTTTTATCTATTTATTACATACATAATAATAGGTCTTTACCTATGAAATTGCCGTTTTGTATGAAAAAAATTAAACGAATTTTTTTCATGAATTTTTTATTTGTATTAATCGAAGTAATCACCCATGCAATCAATGCATCTTTGACATCGCAGTGGCAGTTTATTGATGCCCTTCTTAAAGAAATCAGCTGGACGGGAGGCAACAAATTCTTCAAAGGCATTTTGTACTGCCTCTCGGGTATTAAATTTTTTTCCCGCCAAGAAGTTATCCAAATTCTGGAAAAAGTAGTAGTCTGTAGGCGCAAGGTCTGGTGAGTAGGGCGGATGACGGAGAGCTTCCAACCCCAGTTCTTGCAACTTGGAGACCGTCTGCTGTGCAGTATGAGGTCGCGCGTTGTCGTGCAGGAGCAGCGGAGACGAGCGATTGACCAATGCTGGTTGGAGATGCGCCAGCTTCTCCATCATTGTGTTCAGTTCTTCACAGTACACATCTGCAGTAATGCTCACCCCGTTTGGTAAGAAGCTGTGATGAATCACACCGGCGCTAGACCACCAAACAGTGACCATCACTTTTCTAGGGGTAAGTTTTCGTTTAGGGCATTGTTTAGGTGCTGAACCAGGATCCAACCAACTTGCTGAGCGCTTACGGTTATCAAACAGAATCCATTTTTCATCGCAGGTAACAATGCGGTTCAAAATTCCTTCATTTGTGTGTCTGTTGAGCAGTGCAAGGCACGTCTCGACGCGTACTTCGCGCTGGCGATCATTGAGTTCGTGGGGCACCCATTTGTCAAGCTTTTTTACCTTGCCAATTTGACGCAAATGGACCAATATTGTTTTGACGCTAACGTCGAAAGCTGCTGCTAATTCAGCCGTAGATTGTGTATCATCAGCTTCCACAATCGCCTTTAATTCGTCATTGTCGACCAAAGTCTTCGGACGACCGCGAGGTTCATTTTTCAGGTCGAAATTTCCAGAACGGAAGCGAGCAAACCAATAACAGGTGGTGCGTTGGTTTGTAGTGTTAGCTCCGTAAACGTCGTTGATGTTGCGTGCCGCTTGTGCCGCGTTGCTGCCACGACGGTACTCATATTCCATAATTACTCGAATTTTTAACGTATCCATGATGACGAAAAAGATTGAAATGCGATGAAAATGTAACACTAATCAATAAAGAAATGACTACTTTTAGAAAAAAAAATCCATGTTTTTAAAATAAAATTAATTTGAAATTAGAATTCTTAGCCAAACAAAAATTATTTTGATTTGAAATGGCCAGTACTGCAGAACGGCAATTTCATAGGTAAAGACCTAATACACTGCATGGAATTACTATGCACTTTTTGTAGTTCAAATGAAATGCTTACAAGCACCGAAAAGTCAGTCTTGAAAGAGAAAACTGAACAAGTAGTGTGTTTATTTTATTAAGGTGAACATAAATTTACTTGTAAAGTAGGACAAGATGGAACAGTTATGAGTATTACGTTATTGACGGAATGTATGTAATATTAGGTAAGTGAAAAAAAAATGACATTTACCAAGCCAGTGTATGGTGATCGGTGAAACGGTGTCGGAGTTTATCAATCTCATAAATACCAACATCCATTTTATGTAAATAAAGAAGATTAATTAACTATTTTTAATTTCATGTTGTATAATATAAGTAATAATATAAATATTTTGGATATTGATTAAATATTTTGTATTATTTGTCTACTCCATATATGCATAGTGCGAAAATTTCATAGACCGAGATAAATTAACGTTACTTAGCACGCACTTTTTTCTTAGATATGTTTCCGTCTTTATCTTGCACTTTTAGATTGACAGTTGTGCGACAGTGACAAGAATAATGCTTAGCCAAAGCCCATGCTAAGTAAGGAACCTTTTTAAATTCCGGTCAGTATTTTGTTAATTCCACTTTTGACCACTGGTTCAGGTTCAGATAAGTTTGTAGCGGCGACGTGGCGACCGACCACGGAAGATAGAACCGCCACTTCCCGCGTGCGGGGGAAATAAGCCACGCCCATCAAACAATTATTTATTTTCAAGGTAGGGCCTTAAGTGCACCCAAAGGTGGTGTTTTCTATAAGAAACTTTTAGCGGGCAGTAATGAGTTTTTAATCCTCTTTATAAGTGCGCCGCAATTATCTTTGCCGCGCACTTTTTGAATTTGAAACATCTTAGTGTTCAGCGCCAAAGAAATCGAACGCAAATATTGTTTGAAGAAAGACTGGCTGGTACGATGGCCCATAGTCGCGCCGCCGCCGGCAGAATAAAAAAAAAGAAATCAAATTAAAAACGCGCTAACTATAGTGCCACCAACTTAACTGTTCAGGTGGGCATAATTGGAACTACAGCCTTGTCAGCTGCCATTTTGAAAACGTCATTCCGCTGTCAGTTTCTGCCTAGTGTGAGTGCTCCCGTGTTTTTTCTTTGATATAATTGTGAAAAGTGCAAATAAAATGCCGAAACCTATCAAAAGTGTCTTATTCACATTCGGTTTTGTTACAGGTGGCTTTAATTTTCGGAGTTCATGGAGCTTGTCGTGGCAATGAACTTTTAAAAATAACTGTTGATGATGTCGAAAATCACTCGGATGATTTACTGTTAGTAAAGCTGACAGACACAAAAACAAAAATTGACCGATCCTTCGTAATCCGAGGAGAATACAAAACTATTGTACAGAAATACCTGGACCTGCGTCCTGCTGATATGAAGACCAATCGGTTTATCATCCATTATAACATGGCAAGTGCTTCAAACAAGTTATTGGAAAAAATAAAATTTCTAACATGCCTCAAGAAATCGCTACTTATTTGAAGTTACCAGATATCAAGCTGTATACAGGACATTGTTTTCATCGTACTTCTGCTACTCTTTTAGCAGATTCTGGAGTGGACTTAACTGTTCTCAAGCGACATGGAGGATGGAAGTCGAGTGTAACAGAGAGGTATATAGAAGATTCCATTGAGAACAAGGCGAAAACATGTGAACGCATCGTGGAAAACATTAAATTGCAACCTTCAGTTAATCCATCCATGCCACTGTCGCCGCGCCCGTCTACATCCAGACAACGAGATTCACCGTCACATAAAATTAAATCGTACTTATCGGTGGTACGAAACGACTCCATTTTTTGAATTTTTTCTCCTACTATCATTTTTGCACTCCAAAATGGAACAATGCGGCATAGCTACGGAAAAATAAATTTATCGCGAGACTAGTGACTCGACGCGATGTTAGAACACGACTGGGATCAAGTAAGCGTAGCTACGCTTATTTGTGGCACGCGTGCCACCCCTACTTTGCACTTCCACTGTTTTTTCTGTTCCGTGATTGCAACCTTGCATAACAAATAACTATTGTTGTCACACGATTCAAAAATAGAAAATATCGTTTCTATTTCTAAATGTTTATACCCCGTGCCCCGAATGGGCACGGGGATAAATATTTCTTGGATGAAATGAATTTCCGAACTAAGTATTGGTTTTGCTGTTGTATTTTCCAGTGTATCGATTAATTATTTTATATTAGTATTTTTCTGTTATTTTCCTGTATGTATTGCATGTTTTTTTTCATAAGCAGGTGTCGTGTTCCTACACTGAGTGTTGTAAATATAAACCTTGAAATAGGAATCTCAAAGCTGTAGGTATTTAGTGTATTTACGTGATTCAATAAATTAAAAGCTTTTATTTGTTAACATAACATCACGCCTGCATTCCCCGAAGGGTAAGGCACAGATGCAGCTATAGTACACCTACATTTCGCCAGTTATGTTAAAGTCATGTTTTATTTATTGAATGACGTAAATACACTACACAGCTGATCAGTGGTAGCGGCCCCGTCTTACCAGATGTAGGTCGTGTGTTCGTACCCAGGCAAGCACTTTACTTAGTGTATTTATTTTCGTCATAGTATGTCTCAAAACGGTGAAGGAAAACTTCGTGAGGAAACCGGCATGTCCTACTCGTAGAACCAGAAAATTCGAAGACACGGTGGACAGGCGTGGTGGATTTTGCCCCATTCCCTCTAAAAGAAAGGGGAGGCCTGTGTCCCAGCAGTGGGAACATTATAGGCTGATTATGCTACTATAGGCACACTAGTTGTCTGGTATTTTTGCTGAACTGGACTTATTTGGCGCAGCTCTGAGGCACACATTCCTGTTTTTTTTAGGGACAGTTTTTATTTTTTTCTTATTTTGCTAAATACATTGTGTACCTTTTAATCTGAGCTAAATATGTATTTTCTATCTTTTTCCAGGTAACATTTATGTCGTAGAATACCAGCCTCGCACCTACCTACAGCGTTAACTTATGGGGGTTCGTTACAAAATAAAAGCGTTGCTTTCTAAAGTATAACCGGTGACTTACATCCCTGATACATTTACGCAAAATAAACCAAGCTTTTTGATGACAGCAAAAAAATCGGAATATTTTAACATTTCCCATTTTTTCCGGTTAGAATATCACGCACAATGTGTTTACCCTCGTCGGTAACTACCTTTTTCGTTCAGGTACGTTGACGGACGTTATCTAAATTAACCGGCTAGCGTCAGTATTCGCCGGTCGATCAGCGACAGAGGTGCAATCGCCACAAAGATCTGTCCATTCCGTTCATTCAAATTATGACACTGCTGTTTTCTGGCTGACCAAATGTCATGCATAATGGGAAAAATAAACAGCTAAGTGATCCCTCTAACTTGATTATTTTTTATGTTCACGGAAATTGTCTTGGGTATAAGTAATCCTTGTAAATGCATACATGTCCAATTTCTGTAAGCAGACGATGTTTATCAGGCAAACAAAGGCAAAGCTATCTTAAAATGCTTCCTTAAACCATTATCACAAAAAAGTGTTGTCTTTACTCCGCCAGCTACACGTACTTAATCAACAGTGACGCAAAACCCAACTTTCACTTAGGAAAAGCGAAAAACTAGTAAGCAACTAAGCAAAAAAGAAAAAACAAACAACATTTGTGAGTAGCACAACCTCGAGTCAACCAAATTACCTACTTAACCGTCGCTAGATTTTATCTAAATTGCCCGGCAAAGGTCGGTACCCGCCAGAGCTGTGAACATTCCCGTTAACAGTTAACTGCAGGGGTGTCGCACCCTCCTGTTTAATCATTTGATCTCGTTTACTTCAATTTGTGCCGCAGGACGTTGCGTTACATGTTACAGCGCAAGGGACACCATCCTTGATTGGTGTAATGAGCAATTTTTTGTGAGCCCATAATATTGTATATATTTCTGGTTTGGACGGGAATTCATTAAATAGCTATACGGTCAACATCAAGCATTAAATATAACCTAGTAGAAAAACTGTTTAAAAACAAATAACGAGGATACGACGACATTTTCAATCCCAGAGTTGCACATAAAACGAACGTATCTCATACTATTTCCTATTTGAAAAGACTTCTCTAGACGTTATTTCAAAGTGACTTTTGTCGTATCATTACATATTCCGTTGATTGAAGTAGGGACAGGATTGTCTTATAGAAAACAAGCGATCAAAAGACGAGACATCTGATGTAACAACTAACTGTTGTTATATTAATTATAATAGAACTATGTATAAATAACTGGACCGAAATTTAGGGCGTGGGTTGTAATTAACAACGATGTCTTGTAATGAGGCTTATAATTAGGCTACACTATTGTCCTATACCAAGTTTATTTCGTGGTCTACATAGCAGTATTTGAGCGATTACTTCTACTAAAGCTCTTATGGTCATAAAACAATTTTTTGCCAAAGCCTATTAGGGCTTCGCATGTCTGACCAATTACGAGATGAGGACAAAGTGACACTTACAAAATATTAAGGGACCGAAGAACATAATATACACGTAGATATTATATCTAAGGAAATACCCAACTATTTACACATAAAGGACATCCTGCCTATGAAGGTTTCATCCTGTATTCTGTGACGTATTAGGGTAAACTAAATATAATTGCGGTGAATAGACACTAGGCATAGTCTAGACAGATGTTGGAGCGGTTCATTTACGTCATGACCAGTCATCATAATTTGATCGTGTTTACGTATTGGTTGTAAGTAATTGTTTAAATGTTTTTAAGGGAGTTTGTAAAAATAAAACTCACTACAAAAATAACAAAAATAGGTTCTCATTTTCCCAAGGCTCTAGCCCAAACAACGATTGCCAAATTATGCAAAACTTAATGCTCCCAATTTTTTTTCACCTTACCTGACCATAAACTTTGACAAATTGCCTAAATAATCCTCAAACCTGGTAAAACAGGTGCCCCGCCAATTTTGCTTTAACCGTAGTAAGGCTGCATAAATCCATCAAAATGTTCTGAAATATTCTTTACATTATTCATACATTTGTACGATGTGGCGGATAATCAAAACAAACAACTTCAAGAGTGCCTTATTCCATCAATCTGCATGTTTATTGGTGACTAGCAACATGTTACGAATAACTTGGACGTAGAGGTTCGTTAAGTTACTCGCCAGTGACGATGCATCTCAGTATAAGAGGACTTTACGAGAAAAGGGTTCGCGTCAACGTCCTTTAATTTCTCGAAATTTAACATTCGGACTTCGGACGCATGGAACGTACCGTTTAACTGTTTAAATTCGAATTTGAACGTGGAACGCTTGAGTTATTTTCAAAATCCGAACGCATGGTTTGTTTTTCCAATGTTATAATGGCTTTGCTGGTACGACTAAGCTCCTATTTGTTCTTATGGCGTTACTTTAATTAAGATTTTGTAAAGCGTCTTTAAACTTTTGTTTTGTTGTTTGTTAAATGGTTTCCGTTTCTTTTGTTTATCAGTTATGTAATATTTTACGTAGGTTTAACAAATCACAAGATTTAAATCCCACTTGTATGTGGAAATGCGCATAAAGTGGGATATAATAATAGAGGTTACATAAACTTTATAACACATGTTAACCACTTCACCCACGCAATTTTCTACCGTCAAAAGTCGTCACTGATGACAAATATAAATCACAATACTCACGCTAAATCTGCGCTCGTTCGTCAAAGGATCTTGTTCTCAAACAAGAGTCAAGAATTGTGGTCCCGAGGGTTCCCGCCAAAATACGACAAATGGCCGCCAATAAGTGTGCCTGACTTGAGTGTGTGACTCTTTTTGAGTGTGTGACTCAATTTGAGACGCGTCCAGGGATCTGCGGGCCTATTACGAACTTTTAAAAAACCCGGCAATTCATTTCACTGCCTGGTTAAATTTCGTATTATGACATTCCTAATCCTGACCGACTTCACGCTGGGTAGTTTGTCTATGACTGGTGTGTAATTCTCTGCCATAACGTCTAGAAACACAATTAAATATTTATCGGTAGGTTACGGTTTTATTATATCACGTATTTTATGATAAAAATAATAGATATACATTAAACTAGTATAAAAGTATGTGAAAATATGAACGCAATGTATATTGTGCTATTTAATTAATTCATAATAGAAAGTTGTCTGTTTGTAAATTGTAACGCGAGATTAAGTTTCCGAACGTACTCCACTTGATGTTCAGCGAGCGGGGAATTCCGATTCCGACCAAATCAGTGGAAGTATTATTTCAGAAACTTTCACTATCGCATTGTTGTTTGTTTAAACTTCCATTCGTAAGATTTTCGGAGTATCTCTAAACGAAAATATGGCGTAAGTGTTATTGAGTGGTTATTAATTAATATTCAGTTTTTAACATGATTTAATATTGATACAGTTTTAATTATTATATGCATCAGTGGATGAGAGTTCTCGCTCTTGTCGGCGCGTAAGTTATGTTCAACTAGAAGCATTGTGGGAGTTTTTACATTCCGAACGCATTAAATTGATCATGAAGTCGTCATCTTTTGTTCCTTGATTTACTATTTTGATACGAAAAATCACTTTCCATGAAATCAAACAGTTCATATTCGTCACACATGATATTTTTCTTTTTTATCTAAGTAACACTCGAATAATTTCGCCAAATAAACCCAAAACAATTCAATAAAAGCTCTTCTGAAGCAGCGTAAATTGAATGGATTGTGAGGTCAGTTTTAATATGACAACAAACGTTCGTAATACGGTATTGCCAGGCAATATTCGGGCAGAAGTCAGCCAGGGTGTCACGTGTTCGCTGACTGGCTTGTTTGACGAGTTCATAATACGAAATTGCAAGGCCAAGTTCTGTTTACGCCGTAAACTGCCCGGAAATAAGAGTTCATAATAGGCCCCCTGTGGTCAATATTTATTGGTGCGGTTAGTTCTGTGTGTGTGTGTGTGTGTGTGTTGGTTAGTTTGTTGTTGTTTTTGTGTGTGTGTGTTTTTTGGTTTGTTGTTGTTTTTGTGTGTATGTGTGTGTTTCGAATAGCACACAGTGTGTCTGTGTGCTATTCGAAAGTTTATATTGCACTTTAAAAACTAGTAGGTACCTACGTAAGCAAAAATAGTTGATAACGCATACGAAAAATCTTATTGTTAGATTACACTTAATAATATTAGATTTGTTTACATAAAAGCATTTGAAACCTTCGTTTTAAAATCATATCTGTTAGCTACATACATAATTACATTAAAACTACATCAAGATTTCACATAGCAGTCTGCCTCAGGGAAGAGTTAATTTTTAATGTCCTTTTCTTTTTTATTTGTATATGTTGTGTTTAGTGATTTGTAGTCTGTGCTAAATAAATGTATTTTATTTATTTCCTTTCTTTCTTTATACACCTTCAATGATCCGATCACAACATAGGTACCTAACGCTTAGTTACAATCATAAATACGTTTCCTTTGTTGTGTTACTGTTCTTGCAAAAGCATAAACATGTTCATTTATATACACAGTCAGGAGTGGGCGAAATAATCTCAACCCATATTACACTCAATACAACGCTCAAAATATCCAGTATAACAAGACATGCGGCGAAAAATGGAACTAAATTCAAAAAGGTACTGAATTTGACATACTATTGACGTTCGCCTTAACAAGCAGCGCCACCCTGAGCTTTGAAGATATGCTGGTCAACCCGATTACCATGTCAGATTTTATTAAGTATGTATAGATTTATCATTTAAATGATTTGTAGACAATAAATTAATGAAAATTTTACTGAATATGGAATCCTTTTGTTAAAATTTTCAATAGGACACAGCTACCTGTCTAAATAACGAAGTAGGTACCTATATGGAATTCATTTCCGTGAAATGTGTATCTTATTTTGTTTTTGAAAAACCTTAATGAGCAGTTTATATATTAATAAACCACATGGTAGTGATTTATTAATAAATATTTTTTAAGCGGACTGCATTGACACAATGATACCTACTGATAAACAATATGTTGTTGCAATTGCCTGGACTTTGCTAGGCGGAGGGTTGAATAGGATTTTCAGGGTAAAAGCAGCTTTTTAAGCATTCAAATATCAATAATAAGAATCTTCTTCTACATTTTAAACATAATATCTTAAAGCTTGCCTCAACTTAATGCCAGAAAAAAAACTATTATAAGGTGGTTCGATTTTATTTGCTTGACCCCCTGCAAATGTAAGTCTGGAATGGATGGTGTTCTTGAGTAGAGACCGCGAATCGGCAAACGTAAGGTAGGACGGCCTCAGGCTAGGTGGAGCGACGATCTTCGCAGGGTGGCTGGTAGCAGCTGGATGAGAGTTGCCGAGAATCGAGCTAAATGGCGTGCAATTGGAGAGGCCTATGTCCAGCAGTGGACTGCTGTAGGCTGATGATGAAATAGAACTCGAAGTGTAGCTTGTTGGCGTTTTTGCGTATACCACTGTATACGCAAAAACGCCAACGATTACCATTGTGTATAGAAACTACTCATAGCCAAGTGCAGCTTTTTTTTCCCTGCAACGGTTTACAATCGCTCGCTAAGTGAAATTGCATTCACCGCTTTTTTCCGACGATTATAAACTAAAGCAAAACTATCGTTCGATACAACTTTAGAGAGGCTTTCCACTTTCCGATATTGCTTTCTAGGTTTATATTATTACTTTGGTTAGCTCAGGTTCTGGAAATACCTTTATTGTTCCTAGGTAATTTTCCGATGCGCTATTTCGTTACATTTGTTGAGTTAAGTTGTTAAAAGAGTTTTTATTTTAAAATTATGAAAATAAAAACTCATTTGTCAATTCCACTTGACACATGACATAATTATTTTGTTACTGGTGGATTTCCGTAAAAAAAATGGTGGGAGCCATTTGCTAAACAATAAAAAATATATTAAAAAGCAAGCCAAATGGCATCTCAGTATTTTTTCTGGGACAACGGCCTGTTTTTGTGTCCTTTGAGTTAGTTAAACCTCAATTTGAAAAAAGGGAATCATCAGTATCCACTTTGACTTTTCTTTCTCAATCAAACATGTTCATTGTTTGTTTTGAAATGTATGTTAATTTTTAGGGTTCTGTACGTCCTAATGAAAAAACGGAAGTCTTATAGGATCACTCGTGTGTGTGTGTTTGTCTGTCCGTCTGTCACAGCCAATTTTCTTCGAATCTACTGGACTGATTAAGTTGAAATTTGGTACACATATGAATTTCTGTGACCCAAAATACGAACGTGTAACGTAAATAAATGAATTATGAACACATGGGCTTGGCCGTTCCATTCAACTATTCCATAACACAACATTAAACACCAGTTACTTAATTTCTTACCATAAGCCCCAGGAGTGACTGTGCGACGGCCGCGAAACGGCCAAGCCGTATATTTTGACTAACACGTAAGGTTTGTAGAGGTAAGCCTTGTAGATTTAAGAGCTTGGCTCTACATAAGGTCTGATAACATTCTAACAGCGAAAGGGTTATATAAGTCTTGGCAACCTACTTTACATGAAATGTTTTTGGCGGATTACATAATTATTCATCGTACGGAACCATCTCCACGCGAGTTCAACTCGCACGTGTCCGGTTAATTAAGTTGGCTGCCACGTTAATTGTTTATTTATGTACATTACATTTATACCTGCAAAGCTAAATGCATTGGTTTACAACAAATCTTTTTCACGTTTTACTAATTTCAAAGCTTGTTAAAATTTGCAACATGTTTATCCAAAATTATTCAATTTGTGGCGCGTGTATAAGGTTCTCAACAGTGTAATATCGTAGTGCGATTAATATCGAATGGAACAAGTGTAGAACAACTTCACTTTTCGAAGTGGTTTTATTTTTGTTAGTTTAAAAAATTGTCGACTGCCAAATACGAACGTTTATTACCTCTTACAACCTTTCACCTGTAACTCGAGTACTGAATTTTGGATTGAGAATTTTGAAATACAACATAAATTGTTCGAACTTAAACATTACTGGTGAAGTGTATGTGTGTGGATGTACCTACCCATACACATTGCTAAAAAAACATGTGTTGTTTACTTGTTTAGTATGAGTTTATTCATAACCAATAATCAAACTGCTTCATAAAACACAAAATCGTACATCAAAAACATTTAACTTAACGAGTTTAGCTTTTTATCAAGCGGTGTAACATATTAGTGCTGTCGTGCTCGATATAGATACAGCGCTGCAGCGGCTTATAAGTAAATTAAGTACAATAGTGAGTCGAAGTCACAATAATAGAAACAATTCAAGGTAGTGTATTTTTGTTTTGTAATGTTTATTACTTTGCATGCTATTTTATAGAATCAAGTTGTTCTTACTTAACAGACAGATGTTTTGCTGTGGAGTTTGTTGCGCTACTTCTTCCCAGCTAAAGGGCTAGGAAGTGGTGAAGGGCGACCGTTTTGAAGGGCCGTTTTATTTAATTTTGACGTTCAAAGAGTGCTGATTCTCAGCCTAATTTGGATTTCTAATTTGACTTTTGATTTTGCTTTGGAACTTCAATAAATATTTATATTCAGAGTGACAACTTATGTCGAGTTATAACCTCAATCATACCTACACATCGTAATGGGCCAATTTGTACACTTGTTTTCCTCCAAATCCTTATTATATACCTCTTGTAAGCGACTAAGATTTTAAAAAGCAGAGACAAAAAAAAAACTTACCTACATAAATTCAGATCCTTAAATATCAAAAACAGATTCATTCAAGAAGAAAATGGAAATAAGACCCAATCGTAATTTAGATACCGGTAAAACGGGGTGAATAGGAACGCAGGGGTGAATCGTAACGAAACTTTAAAAGGGATTTTAACATTGAAATATTATAGTCTGTCGCCAAAAAGGACTCTAACGTGTATACTGTATTATAATTAACCGATTACGTGTCCCTGTTGGCAACAAATTATATTATTGAAATGTTAAAATTCCTTTTAAAGTTTCGTTACGATTCACCCCTGCGTTCCTATTCACCCCGTTTTACGGTACATAAAAGAACAAAATAAAATAATAAAATACATTATGTACAAAAATCTTATTAACATAAACAAAATCCTTGAATGTATAACAATATTGTGAAATAAAATAGTTAGATTAGTTTTAGGTACCTTACATACCAATTCAATAATATTAATTTATTAAGGTACTGTAAGGGTGGTCTGCAAAAGTCGACCTTATGTTGGGCAGGCTGATAGTAAAATAACTCTAGTTATATTTGAACAGTCAAGTGAATATAGAATGAGATTTCAAATTACTTGAATTAGGTTTTAGTTTTAGAAAAACGAGTGAAAAGATAGCGCGTTGATGTAAACATAAACGCTTTGAATAAACGTATTAATTAAAATGTAACATTGTTTCCCCTCCTACGCCGCGCTGTAGTACCTAATGTCCTATTTCGTTAGTGTAAAGAAACGACACGCTGTCCCTCATATTAAACGACTTTATTAAAATTTTCTTTCTTTTTATTAATAAAAAAAAAGAAAATTCGTATTAACTCAGTTTTCGAGGACATTTTATTGTAGAAGTAGGTACCTTTTAGTTAGAGATACAAGTAAACTGCTACAAGATTCGTTTGGCGCTCGAATGAATGAATAAATGGGGAACCATTTGTGTAATTATTGTATTGTGAAATGTATTTAAACGACCAGATTGCGGGGTTAGTTCCGATTTAGGCCACGCGCTAAAAAAACCTTTTAGAAAGAAAGAAAGGAAAGAAAAAAGGAAGAAAGATATGTATTTTATTTGGGACATGCACAGGAAATACGCGCGCGCGCCTGTAGCGCTATAGCCCAGACAGCAAAACGCGTTATTTTTAATGTAGGTAGCAAGTAATAAAAACAAATCTAAAATGAGTTAAGTTTTTCATAGTCAAGTTACAATCTAATAGAACGCCTGAGCCAATATGATAAGACTAAATTAAAAATCCCCTAAAGTTTTAAATTAATAATTTCGACAGCACCAGTCGTGTTAGCGTACCCGCCGCGACCGTATCGAAACCGGAGGACATTCTCGTTAATTAAAAAATATTACGGAACAAAATTATCTTGTATCAGTATTCGAAACGGAACCAATTGTATTTTCTCTCGTTATTTTCCTCTGAAATTTAATTGGATCGAGAACATAATACACATCAGAACGACATCTTGAGGACAATAGGTACTGGCCAGATGATATTAATTTTGGGGTTGCTACGCAGATGGTATTCAAATACAAGAATCGTTCGTCACGATTTTATTGAATCTATTGTTTAGATTCAAGTTTCGACATTTAGACTAGCCATCGGTTCTTAAATAGCTATTGAATCTGTTATTTAATATCATGGAGCAACTTAAATAATTCATTGTGATATCGATCTATTAATCACAACAAGCAATTTGAGATTTAAGGGCGGATTAACTAATCTGATACCTGATTGTGCGTGCAATCAGACACTGAAAATACGAAAGCTAAATGGACGTAACACATTAAAGCTCTGGCCACACTGAAACGATGCGGGACGATATTCACTCACGCCGATTGTGTCAACTAATTTGTATGGAGGTGTTCAAACCGGAGCGAATAGTCGCGTGAATGCCTAATCATTAACACGATCACCTGACCCTTGCTGCCCTTCACGAGTGACGCCCTAAGCTGAGGTCCGTACCCCACAGAGAGTGCCCTTAGCGTGTAGTCGACTAGGTTATCATTTTTGAAGCCCTGGCTGGGGGCCTTAATTCGCTAATTATTTAAACTTCACACACCGGCATCTCCGGTTAAGCAGCCGACAACCTCCTAGGTTGAACTGCGAGCAGCCATTCCCAAAAAAAAAAGCGCGCAGTTGTGTCTCACGACCCGCGCGAGCTTCTCCTCAATGTGTGTGAGTGTGCTTCAAGGGAAATTCAAAGATTTACCTGCCGCTTTGATGTGTGTTAGACCAAAGTACCCATATCATTGATTTTCCTATCAAGTACAGGCCATTAACTGACACGGCAGTATCAATCATAGTAACAGATCGGAGGCACCTGTTACTATTACTTTATCAGACATACCAGCATGATTGATTAGATCTCGACAATTATCGACGGAACCACACCTCCGTATACATAAATGTCTAGTCGACTAATTACTGTAATTTAGGTGGATGGAAGCGGCCTTGAGGTACCTTAAAATATCGGGAAAGCGTAGGTAAGTTCTATTTTCTTAATAAATTTTAGACGTCACTCTGTAGCTATATCTACACTAATATTATAAAAAAAGTAAAGTTTGTAAGTTTCGATGTAGGAGATAATCTCCGAAATTACACATCTGATTTAAAAAAATCTGTTAATATATTGCCGAATGCTATAGGATTTGTTAAAACACGCGGACGAAGTCGCGGGCAAAAGCTAGTCCCTTATAATTGAGGCCTCTACTGTGTATACCTAAATTACGTCAAGAATTATTTTCACGTTTATCGAATGTAAGTTCTGAACGGATAAACTGCAAGACTCACAACACAAGGACTTCACAATCCGCAAATATTTCGATGCAGATATTTTGTGACTGACTTAATACAACCTGCCAGACAGCTTTGACCATTTCACCAGAAACCGCTTTCCAAATAACTGTCGTTAACATAACATACAATGAAAACTGTGGCCACTTCTTCGAAAACATGAATGAACATGACCTATATGAATACTTGGTTCAAATATTCATATTTTGATTTCACATCACACAAACACACACACACACAAACATAAAGAAACATAAAGATTTTTATTTATAAACGGGAATATGTTTCGATGAAAAGCATCGATTTCAGTTTCCCAAGCGCACTACGTTTACGTATATTTACGGACCTTTTTTTAATTATTTTGTAGAGCGGCAAATAAACACGTACCAACTCCTGCGTAACCAATCGCCATTAATTTTCCCCGCTCAGGTCATCTGCCCACCCCCATTTCACTTACGAGCACTTTAGCACGACGCTGCACGTTTTAAGGCCAGAATTTCCCAATACTCTGGAATACAGCCAACGCATCGTGGCCCCGTTTCATATTACATTTTTGCTTTGCGACTACCTTCACAGAATTCGTTCAAAGAGTTGTTGTTTTAATTAGCTAACTTATGTTTAACATTTTGGGAGGATTTAGATTGATTTTGGTTTATTTCTCATAACTTGCTCGATCAGTTTATTTGAAAATGTCGATGGGATTGTTCACTATAACACACTTCCACGTTACGCACGACAAATTAAGTAACCGCGTAGCTAACGCGGCAAACTTCTCCGTACACATCCAACGTGGCAGTGGACGGTCGACTTTATAGCTATATTTCTCAAAAATGTATATGGTAGGTAGTTACTGCCCAATCACGTGTCATAATCTCGATTCATCTTTCACGTCGCCCACGGGATACCTATTTCCGTCTAAGGAATCCCTTTCGCAGCGTAGAAAACGATTTCTTTCTGTGCGACGCGAGTCTATGATCTTTCGTAGCAGCTACGAAATCTCGTAGCACCTCGTAGACAGTGCTACGCGATGTGGAACAAATCGCTCGAAATATTACTTTGTGCAGAACCGCAATATTTTAAAATATATCGCACACCTAGATAAAGGGTGGCACAAGTCAAAATAATCCAAAATCTAGTTATCGCGATTATCGGAATATGTATGATGTTGTATATTCTTTTACTAAAATATTAATTGAGCAAATTAATATCTTAGGAAAATAATAAACAATAATTTTAAATAGGTCAAATAGAAAACTAGTAAAAAGTTTATTGCTGTTCCTGAAAAAAGAGGTAAGTATTTTGAGTTGTACTACTCTTTACCTAGGTGTGCGATATATTTCTTGAAATAAGTAAAATATCCCTAAAATAGGAATTAAGGTACTAGTAAAGTGTACTTAGTAGTGGAATATGTTCTTGTACACCTGGATATTGTAATAATATTTCTAACTTATTTTAAAAGTTATTAAAAAATATATCTGCGTGAAAAGAGTTCATGAGAAGGTAGTCATAATTAAAGGTCTTGTTAATAACAATTTATTTAATCACAGTGGTTTATATCAGTTGACCGTGTTAAAACATAATAAAATTGAAGTAAAAACCTTTTTACAAGCTTTTTAACTTGCCGTGTTTGTTGGCCAGTATGTATGGGTCAAATCTTGCACGGTGAATTAAAACCAGTTCCTCTTATCCTATGGAGTTGAAATTGTACATGTTGATTCTGTTTAAAAGACAATGCTTGTTTGTATAAAGCATGACCTGATTCCATACCCAGGATTGGCTCCAAACGAAAGACCTCCTTAACGGTCAACAATAAAGACACGAAATTTTATATACGCAATTAATTATGATAGTCCGTTCTTAAGTCTACCATGAACTGGCTGCTGCACCGAGGATTGGCTCCACTCGATGGAGCTCCTCAACGGTCAACAGTACAGACACAAAATTAAATACAAGCATTTAGTTATCATATTCCATTCTAAAGTCCACCATGACCTGGCTGCTGCACCCAGGATCGACTCCAGTCGAGGGAACTCCTCAACCGTCAACAGTCAAAACACGAAATTAAATAGAAACATTTAGTTATGATATTCCGTTCTAAAGTTCACTATGACATGGCTGCTGCACCCAGAATTGGCTCCAGACGAGGAAACTCCTCAGCGGTCAACAGCACACATACAAAATTTTGTTATACGCATTCAATTATGATGGTCCGTTCTAAAGTCCACCATGATCTAGTAGCAGCACCCAGGTATGACTCCATACAAGAGATCTCTTCAACGGTCAACAGCACCGGCACGATATTTTGTATATGCATTCAATTATGGTAGCCCGTTCACATGACATGATTTTGATAGTGCAGCTCGGTTGACTTCACACCATAACTTGTGTAAAGGCGTGTTTGGGTTCATTGGATTTGTCTTTACAAGTATCTTTCAAGTGAAGGTGATAGAACGGATATTTAAACAAATTCTAATGCTAAAAAGTACAAAATAAAATGTAAGTAAAACCTTTTTAAAAAAAACAAGCATTTAATGAACTAAAAAGTACAAAATAAAACTTACGTTAACATAGAACTTTAATATTTTCTTAAAAGCTTGGGGCTTGAACGTCTTTACACTTTAAGATTAGCCTCAAGCTTTAAAGAAAATATTTAAGTTTTATGTTTATGTAAATTTTATTTACTACTAACTACTAACAAGGCAAGTTAAATAAAAGCTTGTAGTAAAAATTGCAGCAGCTTAAATCAATCGGATACAAATCTTTTTGGTTCAACGCCAAGCATGGGTCGGAAAGTTCAAAGTAATAAACTTTTAGGGTTCGAAGGTACAATCATGAAGTAAATGCGATGGATAAATGGCAATAGACTGTTACGTAAGTTTCTAATTTTTTCCCCCTAAAAATGTTTTTAAGATATAAGCTTTAATTTAAAAAAAACAAAATGTGGGGCTTGGGGCTAAGTTATAGTTAGGGGCCATACGGGTCGATCGATCAGGTTAAGATACGCTTGCTGCGGTTAATCCGTGGAGGGGTGACCATCTTTACATAACAAGACCCTTCCGTCGTAAAGCAGGTTAAGCCGTTGGTCCCAGCTGTCATTCGTGGATCTTTGACATCCGAACGTTCGACGTTCGATCATTTGCATTGCAGTTCCGGGTCGTCAGAAGCCCGAAACTCTGACAACCAGTCTCACCAACGGGTATCAGTCGCTCCATGTAAAATTCTGGTATTCCGCGATTCCTCGCTTCCGGTTAGACTGGAAGATGACCCTAAGACAGTTAGGAAAAGGCAGATTGAATAAAAATGGAAATCTGACGGTGATACGTTGAGAACGCCTATTTGTCCGTGTATGTGTCACAGGTGTTTTCTGTGAATCTTGTTTTATTTCTATCAAGTTGAAATAAAACGAAATAAAGTACTCGTAGTTACTTTCGGAAGTTTTAAGGGTAAAAGATTTTAATATTTTATTTTTAATAACGCTTCTCGAGCTGTGTATCTTAACAGACTGGAATATAATCAAAGTTCCATTGTTATTTTATAACTTTAAATAAGAACTTTCAGTTCAGCAGACAGTTATCCGCAATAACCGACTAGTTTTGTATTTAGCCTCGCCTAGCGATCAAGTGTAATCAACTAGAGTGCCCAATTAGTGGGGTAGGCAGAGTAATAAGAAGTTCTAATAGTTAATAAATGATGTAAATACTTTGTTGGGAATTTATATAGAGGCTGGCACAGGAGCTTTGGGATTGGCACACGCTAAGTGAAGTCCATGCCCAGCAGTGGCTGAAGTCGGGCTGCAGATGATGATCTTCTAACTGAACAGACAGCTGTACTTCTGGGGAGTTTGTTGCGCCACTTCTTCTCAGGTAAAGCATTAGGAAGTGGTGAAAGGTGGGCGTTTTGGGAGACTGTCTCATGTAATTTTGACGTTACAAAAGTGCCGATTCTCAGCCCAGTTTGAATAAATGACTTTTTTTTATGATACATTTATTTTTAGCTGACGTTTTTGAGTGTGAATGGGTGACTGAAAATATACAGCCTAGACTTTTGAAGGTAGCAACATCAATATCAGTTCCAAAGACGTTGTAAAGGTGTATTTAGCACTAGAATTTTTGTAACTCAACCGTTGAGGGGAATCACAGCAAAAGACTTTATTTTTAAGCTCTATAAATGGGAAATATAAAATACTGAAAGGCGTCAGCTTCTGGGACGCGATGTATTTATGTCAAATGTATTTTAGTGCTGCTCGAACAACTTTTCGGGTCGGCATAATTCGGCACAGCACGGCAGGGAAATCGAATATAATGTAGATATATATATTCGGAAAAAATCCGATCGGCTTGGGTCGAATTGCGCAAAGCCGACCGGAACACGATTCAGCGAGGGTGAGGCCGTACGGAGTTTGCCGATCGGCATGAGCCAAATATAGTAATTGATTTGGTTCCGCTTTGTTGTTAATAAATACTGTTTAATAGAATGTGCAAACCCGAAAAAGTGTGTAGCACCCGATACAATCAGCATTTATGTGCAATAACTCAATGACCAAAAAAATTTCTAACCTTCTAGGTTTATAAAAAATCAACCGTTAACATCCTTGATTGTTTTGCTGTTACTGACGTAAAGGTCTATTTTTACGCCAACTGGTAGATACTGTAAATAAATGCTACAAATAACTTTCCTTTGTATCGATACACAAAAACATCGTTATTTTAAGCTCGGCCTTTAACTGGAATTCAAGTGGAAGTTAATTAAAGCCTCGCTTTTGATAAACATTTTTTTTAAGCTTAATTAAGCAAACTTGTAGGCTTCATTGCTAACCAAAGTCTAAAAGTTCTCGGAAACCGTCTCTTTCTTGAGATTTTAGAATAAATAAGAACGATGGAGAGTAACTAAAACCATTCTATTACTCCTACATTTTTTTAGGTTTAAAATACGTATACGTAACATAACATCGAGCCTTGCGAAGCATGTGTGGTGTGACTATGAATGATAGACTGAAGAATGATGTGATAAGGCAACGGTGCGGTTTAAAAGAAGATGTAGTGACAAAAATTTAAAAGAGTACGCTAGGATGTTTGGTCATGTTGAGAGAATGAATGAAGGGCGACTAATAAAAGGTATTTACAAGGCAGATGTGAGTGGAAACGCCAGCAGGGGACGCCCTAGGAAGACATATAGTGACCTTATTGGTGATGTTCTTCAGAAAGGTCAGGTGCGCACTCACAACCGGCGTGCGTGTATGACCAGATGTATGAACGTAAACGAGGCAAAAGGAGTATGTAAGGATCGTAGCAGGTGGCGTTCTGTAGTTTCTGCCTACGCCCATGGGAAGAAGGCGTGAGTTTATGTATGTATGTAGAGTAGACCTCTAGCTTAGGCAAAAATGCTTTCGTATGTCCGGATGTCCGGCGGATGGATGTTCTCCTCTACAGATCGCATTTCTCAACCGATTCTCGTTAAATTTTGTGAGCAGTTTCGGTATTTATATGGAATTCCTTTACCGATTCAGTTTTTCTAAATTTTTCAGCCATTTCGCGCTCTTTTCGTTTTAAGGTACGCGATGAACATTTATTTAGTTTTAAGCTTTGCAAAGACAGACTCGCGAGGTTTACAGCTCACAGACACAAAATTTTGTATACACATTTATACACCATGACCTGTCTGCTAACCTAGGATTGGCTTCATACAAGAGATCTCCTCAGCGGTTCATAGCACAGGCACGAAAGTTTGTATATGCATTCAATTATGATAGCCCGTTCTAAAGTATGGCATGGCTTGGATAGTGCAACTCTGATAGCTTCACACCATGACTTGTGTAAAGGCGGGATTGGGTTCGTTAGATTTGTCTTTACAAATACATTTCAAGTGAAGGTGATATATCAGATATTTAAACAAATTTTAATGCTAAAAAGTACAAAATAAAATTTAAGTAAAAACCTTTTTTAAAACAGGCTTTTAATTAACTAAAAAGTATTAAAAAGCTTGTTTTTAATTAAATTTTACGTTACTTTACGAAATCTGCATTTGGTCATCGTAGGTATCACCCACAAATTCTAGGAATTAAGAGATCAAACTGGTATTTTGCCAAAATAAAATAGATATCACTTAAGCACTACTTCGTCAACCCTGACTAATAAAAGACACACAAAAAATTACTCGACGAAAAGTCACCTTCGTAAATCACGAAACTCGCCGAACTTTAGCGAACTAAATTGCCGATTGAACGGTTATCCTTCCATAATTCCGTGGCCTATTAACTTCGTAAACAAGTCTGTTACAAGTATTTTTTTTTATGAAACGACCTTCCATAAATAATTTTTATTTTTAATGAGACTTAAATTTTTCTTAATAGGTATATCAACATTAAAGCTAGGTCTCTTTATGAGTGAAGTGGACTGAAATATTGGGACCATTTTTATAATTGGACGCTGATTTTTTATTAAACAGATTTACTTTAGCGTTCTAATCACGTTAATAAAGTAAAGGTACCTAACTAAACCTGAGTAGGTACGTAGCTAGGTAGGTATCTCTCTATTTCCTACCTAGATAATTTATTTTTTGAGTTATGTCGTATATGTGTAAATGCGTATATTATTAATTTACAACGTATTGACTCTCTGTGATAAAGAAACGAATATTATTCATGTTTATTGTAGAATCCTGTTGATTCCGTATTTAAGTTGATTAATATCACTTCACTGGCTCACTACTACACCAAGCTCTATCGTGCCGACCCTGCTCACTTTTTCTTTTTCCCGCCATTCCTCGTGACTGGCAGATGACATTAGTGACAGCAACGATCCCGCTTGTGTGAATAAGACGGCGTTTACATATCTATTAAATAGATACACTACATTCATGATAGTATTGTTAGCCCTGAAAAGGTATTTTTGGTGTGGCCGCGAATGCACGCGCGCGGCGTTTCGGTGCCGCCGTGGTTTCTAATGTTTTTTTTTATTGTGTTAAATAAATTTTAGAAAGAAAAGCATTTGTAAACAATATTGAATGTATCTAGCAAGTATTATGCGGCAATGACTTAAAATTAAATCAGAAAACGTAGATACAGGAAGGATGACATTCGTCTGACTTCCCCGGTCCTGCACCATAATTACGTAACACATTATCTATCACAATCTGAATCATTTTGAAGCCTATTGCTAATCCATTGCTTCATATGTTCGAAAAAAGTGCCTGCTGAAGAACGTAAATAACGCAATGAATATTGTTGAACTGTCAAAATGAAACTGATTCCTACAGCTAGTGTGTTACATAATTACCCCGCGGGTTTGTCTTAGTTTTTAATGGCTTTCACGCTAATTTTATAACGAGTCTAAAAGAAACTCGGACTCGCGCCATTATAAAAAGGTACGCAACCTGCGTCTCTTGCACCTGAGGCCTAGAAAATTAATAGGGGCTTTAAACTTCTTGTTTTATTGTTAAATCTGTAATCATCTGCAATATTTTGCCTCGTCTTTTTACAATTTGTGGTAAACTATAGATGTAATACGATCAAAAATTGCAATATTTCTCTTCCCCCATAGTAAATAGCATGATATGATTTATAGCCTGCAGATTGATCAGACTTATAGGGAATATCTATGTAAAATTTGATAAAACCTATCCGGTAGTATTTTCGTGGTGCTGGAACATACAATATATATATATATATATATATATAAATAATAAATAAATAAAAGAGGGAAGATTCAACAAAAAAAAAATGTTACATTAGAATCTTTCACAGACCTCGCAAAAATTTCTTTAAAAAAATATAATATATGAAAGAGTTTTGTTTTGAGTTCGCTACGATTTATATTTTTTTTTTATTTATTTTTTTGGATGGGTTTGCTCTTGACTCTAGTCTAGGTCAGAGATGACAGAGACAAAGTCTACGATGGAGTGAGCAGAAATAAGAAAAAAGAGAAGAAGAATATAAGACGAAGAAGATGGCAATATTAGCTGACTGTACATCAATGATACATACTGGTGGATATTGGTACATACTACACACCATGGTATAATAATATACTTCGCCAGGTATAGCACTCCGGCCACGTGGGAGACACAAGCCTACGTCATCACCGCTGTGTTACCAGTAGTGTGTAATAATAACTCCCCAATCGCCTTTATTACTTGTGCGAATCCGATAAAACAAAGTGGTTTTAACTAACAATTACTTTTGTATTATGTTTGAATTGAATTGTTTCGTTTGATTAGTAAAATGAAACGACAATTTAAATGCTTTATATATATTTTTTAACAGAATAGTGACTGAAAATGTTTCCTTAGTTCGTGTTTTGTTGCAATAAAGTGGCAACTGGATAGTGACGTAAGCATGTGTCACTCCCGGAATGCCAGACCTGGGTTTTTTAGACCATGCTACACAATAAAAATGTTTGACAAGTCCGTAATTTGAACGTTCTGTTATAACCCTTATTACAAGGTAATAGAGCCTAAGTCAGCTTTTACTTATAAACAGTGTACTTTTCCTTTACTAAAGTACTGATGTTGCATTTTTACTTATTGTACAGAAATAATATGTATAATTCAGTTAGATTCTGGACGCTGTCGCGTAATCTAGTGTGCTTAGATCAAGGAAGCAATTAAGAGGGACATTGCCAAAAATATAAGTATTGAAGAACTTGTGTGTTTGTGTTTTGTAGTAAGGTGAATTAAAGTGGTTCCAGTAGAATTATTGTCTTTTATTTGTTTTTAAAAAGACAAACGGGGTCGGCTTAGTAACAAATTGGTGTCAGAAGTGGGATACCAGAGACGAAGTCTTACGACGTTGAGTCAAACAGACACTGGTATCCCGAACCTACAGCCCCTGTTCAATTGATCGACAGTGAGACTTGACCCAAGGTCAAGCCTGCGTCACTACTTGGACGACGGTCAGCCTCAGCCCTTCAGCTTGAGCCCGCTCCAGCCACATCGACGCTTGGATGACAGCCAGCCTCTACTGTATAGTGTGAGGCCCCGTCCAGACGGCATCAACTTCACCAGCAGCCCCAGGTCTAACTCACCAACCTTCAAACTCAAGAAATTCCACAGTCAACCAACCGTGTGAAAGTTCAACTCTGATACGTCACAGCGCAACGTGACTCCGGACTGCGAGTTGCCACTGCGCACCCGATAATGCAGGTGTCAACAATTATCGTGTTACTGTGAGTGTTTCTTGTGAACTACCATTTTTCTAATTCAAAGTGTCTCTGAATTCATGTCTCTGTATTTGATGTACACATAATTTTAAATAGTTTAACTCTATACTGCTTTCCTACCCTCACTGACTTTAGTTGTTTTGTCTTTTCTATTTCTTATTATCGTAACATTGTTACTTAACTGTTAACTTAATTCTGTCCAACACATCATAATCTTGTATGTCTGTTAAGCAAGAGTTACCTAAATCAAAGGAAATGTCCGACAAAATTACACTATCTTTTCTAACCAAATTTATAAAACCTTATAATGGTGACAGAGAAACCCTCCCTGCATTTCTTACAAATTGTGAGAATGCCATGTCCTTGGCTTCTCTAGACCAACAAACTGTGCTATGTAAATATGTCATTTCACAGCTAGAAGGTAAAGCACAGGTTGCATGCAGCCTTAAGTCATTTTCATTGTGGTCGGAGCTAAAGACCTTCCTGAAGGCTACTTTCGGGGAGAAAAAGCACGCCACACATTTATTATCAGATCTGCAACACTGTAAACAATTATCCAATGAGGATGTCACTGTTTATTCTTTAAGGGTCGAGTCAATATTGACTCGTATACAGTCAGATATACATTATAGTTGCAAAAATGACAAGGAACTGCCTGGCAGAATAGCAGCCATGGAGGACCTTGCCCTAAACACCTTTATGTTAGGATTAAACCCGTCCATATCGACTATTGTCCGTTGCAAAAATCCCTCTAATCTCAATGAAGCTATACAGTATGCTATTGATGAAGAAAAATTATATAACTTATCTAGATCCAATCTAAAATCTCCCAAACACTGTTCTACTTGCAACAAGCCGGGTCATAATTCATCAGAATGTTTTAAGAATAAAAGACATGATCGAGAATCTAAGATTTTCAATAATTCTCCGCCTACTAATTCTAATACTACTCTCGAAGGTAACCCTAAAACTTGCAATTATTGTAAAAATGTTGGTCACGTGATCAAAGAATGTCGCAAGCTTCAATATAATATGAAGCAACGGCAAGCCGCTGACAATGCACAACGTGACCGTAACTCGGCACCTACTAACTCTAATGACGCACCTACACACACGTGTGAAAGTACGGCTAAAATGAATGACGATACTTTAAACTAAGCGAGATTTTGGTACCGTGTCTGCCAAAATCAAACAGAGTTCTAAATGACACGACTCATGCTAATTCCTATACTAGTTCTACTAAATTCGCATCTCATCCAAAAGAGATGAGTTCTACTAAATTCGCATCTCATCCAAAAGAGATGAGTTCTACTAAATTCGCGTCTCATCCAAAAGAGATGAGTTCTACTAAATTCGCATCTCATCCAAAAGAGATGAGTTCTACTAAATTCGCACCTCATCCAATAGAGATGAGTTCTACTAAATTCGCACCTCATCCAATAGAGGTGAGTTCTACTAAATTCGCATCTCATCCAAAAGAGATGAGTTCTACTAAATTCGCATCTCACCCAAAAGAGATGAGTCCTACCAAATTTTCATCTCAGTCAATTGAACTGAGTTCTACTACGCTTATTGATAAAACAAAATGTCATTTAAGTACCGAAAAATTACAAACATCTTATACTAATTCTAAACCTTTATACGAAATTAATGACTACTGTAAAAAGGTAGCTTTACCTCATACTTATCTACATACTAATCACGCTCGCGAACAGTTATGTTTCCTTATTGATACAGGATCAACTATTAGTATTGTTAAAGAGTCCTGTTTACAAAAACTTCCAAGCCTATCTACTGAAACTGTCAAATTAAGGGGTATTAACAGCTCAGAAACTCCAGTTGAAACTCTAGGTACCTTCCAAATGGAGTTCAACTTATCGGGTAATATACATAAGTACAAGTTTCATGTCACTAAAGATGACATCAATCTTATTAATTACGATGGAATAATCGGTAGCGATTTTTGCAGTTATTTTAAAACAAACATCGATTACTCTTTAAAATCAATTTCCATATTAAAACATTCCATTCCTATTATTTATAATCAACCTTCATACAATATTCCAGCTCGATCTGAAGTAGTTATCGAGTGTACTGTATCAAATTACTCTCCCGAACTTTATGACAACAATGAAGCTCTCATACTAGATCATATCTTACGCGAAGGCGTTTATGTCGCTAATTGTATTGTCTCAATTAAACCGAATGGGAAAACAAACGTGACCATTTTAAACACTACAGAGTGTGACTTTGAAATAAAAGATTATCACGTAACAGCGACGCCCCTTGAAATTGACTGTTCATTAATTAATTCTTATAATATTAATGCTATTTCTTGTTCGAAAACTGATCGCATAAATAAAGTACTAAATCTTATCCGATGCTCTCATCTAAATGATGAAGAGAAAAAGACTCTCTTAGAATGTTGCTCCCACTATACAGATATTTTTCATGTCGAAGGTGAACCCTTAACCTTCACAAATGCTATTGAGCATACTATTAATACAGGTGATGCCCCACCTATTAATGTCAAATCATATCGTTTCCCTGAATGCCATAAGGAGGAAGTCGATTCCCAAATTCGTAAAATGCTAGACCAAAATATTATTCGACATTCAACTTCGCCTTGGAGCGCCCCAGTTTGGGTAGTCCCGAAAAAAATGGACGCTTCCGGCAAACAAAAGTGGAGGATAGTCATTGACTATCGCCGTCTTAATGACGTCACTGTTTCCGAATCTTATCCACTGCCTCTTATCACTGATATTTTAGACCAATTAGGTCACTCTAAATATTTCAGCACGTTAGACCTCACAAGTGGTTTCCACCAACTGAAAACTAGTCCCAAGGACGCGCCTAAAACAGGTTTCACAGTTAGCACAAATTCAGACATGTCTGGTCACTACGAATTTACCAGAATGCCTTTCGGGCTGAAAAATGCCCCCGCCACGTTTCAGCGCCTTATGAACACTGTGTTATCAGGCTTACAAGGCCTTCATTGCTATATCTATCTTGACGATTGCATAGTTTACAGTCAAAATCTACAAGATCATATACTAAAATTACAACTAGTATTCGAAAAATTTCGTGAATACAATTTAAAACTCCAACCGGACAAATGTGAGTTCCTAAGGCATGAGGTAACTTACCTTGGCCATATTATCACCGATAAAGGTGTATCTCCGAATCCTGAAAAGGTCAGCGCCGTATCGCAATTTCCAGTTCCTAAAAATCCTAAAAATATTAAGTCGTTTCTAGGCCTAATAGGCTATTATCGCCGATTCATTGAAAACTTCTCGAAGTTAACTAAACCACTTACGTCTCTATTAAAAAAGGATGTGGTGTTCCACTGGGACACAGAACAACAACATACATTCGACATTCTAAAAGAAAAATTAATTACTGCTCCTCTTCTACAGTACCCTGACTTCTCACAGCCTTTTAATGTTACTACTGATGCAAGTAACTTTGCCGTTGGCGCCATACTGTCTCAGGGTCCCGTCGGCAAGGATAAGCCGATTGCTTACGCGTCGCGCACTCTAAATAAGCCTGAAGGTAATTACTCAACCACGGAAAAAGAGTTATTAGCTATTATATTCGCCGTTAAAACTTTTCGACCATATTTATATGGTAATAGATTCAAAATAATAACAGATCATAGGCCCCTCGTATGGCTATTTAATGTAAAAGATCCGGGTAGTAGACTCATTCGCTGGCGCCTCAAACTTGAAGAATACGATTATGAAATCGTTTATAAACAAGGTCGTCTCAATTCTAACGCCGATGCGCTATCCCGTTGCCCTATCAATGCTATTGACGTAAATAATTTAAATAATTTTTCTTACGAACAGTATTTCAAGGCTCAATTTACGAATCAACTCCCAGTCCCGAATACCATCATCGAAGAGTGTATTCAAGGACTACACTTATCTAAGTTAAATACAATTGCTCGTCCAGTCTCTTTAGACTTTGACTACTCTATGCCTCATTGCGAGGAAATATTATCGCAGCTCGATAATTCTGCTGATCTACTAAATTCCGAACGCAAGCCACTTACAATACAATGTGTTAATGACAAAAATAAAACCTACTATTTTCTATTTACAAAAATACATCACTATGAAGAAACTAATTATAAAGATGTTTATATCTTACTAATTAAGCTTAGAAACTCAATAATTGATTGCCAAAATATTACCAACCTTGCATTACCAGATTTCACAGACCCATTTTCAAAGCTTACGTATACTAAAATCTATAATATGATTTCCTATATCTTCCACGATACCAATATAAAAGTTCACATCTATAAAAATCAGTTAATCTATCCTACTCCAGTAGAAGTTCCTAAAATATTAAAAGAAAACCACGACTCTGTTATAGCTGGTCACCCAGGGTCACAACGAATGTATTCGCGTATTAAAGCTGCCTACTATTGGAAAGGCATGCGGTCTGACATCGAACAATACGTAAAGAAATGCAAGCTTTGCCAAATTAATAAACCTTTAAGGAAATCAAATAAAGCTCCGATGGAGCTAACTTCTACATCTACTAGGCCGTTTGAAAGATTGGCCCTTGACGTCGTAGGTCCCTTACCCGATGCAGGCTATCAAAACTTTAGATTCCTCTTAACCTTACAAGATGACTTAACTAAATTTACTAGCGCTTATCCAATGGTTACGGCTACTAGTGAAGAAATAGCCAGAAACCTTGTCCATTTTATGTCTCTTTTCGGTTTTCCCAAAACCATTCTAACGGATTTAGGTACATGTTTTACATCCGAATTATTCAAACAATTGACCGAAATACTAAAGGTCAAGGCGCTTTTTACTACTCCCTATCATCCACAAACCAATGGAGCTCTTGAACGCTCACATGCTACTTTAAAAGAATACCTAAAATCCTTTGTTAACGAGAATCAGAACGACTGGCATTGCTACTTATTTACTGCAATTCTAGCTTATAATACTACACCTCATAGTACGACTAACTTCACTCCTCACGAGTTATTATATGGTTATAAACCATCCATTCCAAACTCGTTATATGAAAGCTCTGGTAATACATACAACGAATATATTCGAGCTTTACAATATAGAATGCGCTTTAGTCGCGAGAAAGCCATTCAAAACATTATAAACAGTAAAGAAAAATCAAAACAATACTATGATGCAAACTCCCGTGACGTTACCTATAAGGTAGGAGATATGGTTTATCTCAAACAACATCATAGGCTCCGTAAGGCCTTATCGCCTATATGGAAAGGCCCATATAAAATTATCAAGGTTCATAACAAACACAATGTAACCCTACAAGTAGCTCGCAAGGCTAGTAAATACCATACCAATGAAATTAAGCCTGCTACTTCTTAACCTATGTACTATATTTCTTTTCAGAATAACATGCTGCCATGGCACCTTATGCCTCAGCCGCACCGAATCAAGCATCATCCCAATCTATCATAGCCCCGGGATTTATTTTGAACCTACTACTAATATTAATTTTTATACTGATCATTGGAAAGTGATCACCCACGTAGATTTAGTTTCTTTAGAACCTTATCTTAATAAAATCAAATCTTTGTTACACGATACTCTAAATTTGTGCAACAAAATTCAACCACATGAGATAAGTACATGCAAAGACATGTCTAGCCCTATCGAAGTTTTAATCGAGTCTAGTTCTATCAAATTGCAATCATTATCGCATATCGTCTCTAATCAATTGACAAGTAAAGTAAAACGATCTTTAGAATTCGGAGGTGAAATCTTAAAGTTCTTTTTCGGCACATTAGATGCAGATGACGCCCGAAAATATGATGCTGCAATTGAATCATGCAAAAAGAGCGAAACAGAAATGTTTCATTTAATGAGAGATAACATTCACATTGTCAAGTCTACTATAAATAATTTTAATACTACTATTTACAAACTTAATCAAAATGAGATGAAATTAAACGCCCAAATTAATCAGATGAATGAAATATTTTCCCAAATTACGAAGACCGATAACCTATTACTATACACTTCAAAGTTAAACAACCTTCTTAACATTATCGAAGGCTCTTTACTTGCTATAACAAATTTACTAGATACTACATTAAATTCTATTTTATTTTCTAAGGTTAATGTACTACATCCTAGTGTTATAAGTCCCTTAAATCTTTATTTAGAATTAACTAAGCATAGTAGTCAAGTAAGCAAAAGGTTAGATTTTCCAGTTCCCTTAACCATTCAAAATATTCATTCTATTATTGATGTTTCCGAATTTAGTTCCTATTATTACAATAATAAGATAATTTTTATATTACAGATCCCTTTGATCACTCCTGATAAGTTCATGACCTATAAAAACATACCATTACCTACACCTCACGATGACTCACATAATACATTTGCTTTAATTCAACCTTCTAGTTCTTATACTGCATTAAGTGATGACAGAATGCATTATGCTATGTTGGACACTCTTGATAAATGTAAAATAATAAGTAGTAACTTCTCTATCTGTGAATTAAATACTATATACTCATGTATAAGTAACCCTAATTGTGAATCTAAAATCTTAACTGAGATAACATTGTCATTACCTACAGAATGCAATGCTAAAATATTATATGGTCAGATTGATATTTGGCAAAAACTAAGAAATAACAAATGGATATATGTTCAATCAAATACAAAAAAATTGACTATTAAATGTGATGAAAACATTAATGACCATTTAGTTACAGGTACAGGAATTGTAAAACTATCGCCTAATTGTATTGGGTATTCTAAAACTGTTCAGTTGATACCGACTAGTTCTTTTTCTTTATTTGTTAAGTCTTCTTTAGATATAAGCTTCGATATAACAGCAGATGACTGCTGTAAGAAGGACATATTTAATAAAAGTTTACCACATTTGTCGCCAATCTCTTTGAGTAAAATTAACTTAGATTCTCTCAAATATGCAACTCACCAAATGGATAGTTTAGAGCAAGAATTGAATAATATGGAAAAGGAATCTCATCTTATCAAATATGGCCCTTACTATTCTACTTTTACTTGTATTCTAATTGTGTGTTTATTTTTATACCTAGTTTATAAATTATATAAGTATTTTAAGAACAAAAATTCTTCTAATGCTGGATGCTGCGTGCAAATATTTAATCAATGTTATAATCAAAATACCAAACGCAAATCCAAAATTTCAAATAGTATTGAGATGACGGAAGTATCTTCAACTTCTGAAGAAGACAATAAGTCAGTTCAGTCTTTGCCTATTCATTACCCAAATTATAAATCCACTAGTAAGGTTAATAAAGTCAAATTTCCGTCAAATAGAAACCTAAACTACTAATGTAAAATTACTTACTAATTTACTAAATTGTCAATTTTCAATCAAAATTATGTTACTTTTATATTTAAGGTAATAAAAGCTGTAAAGTGTCTCTCTTAATAACTACATCTTCAATCTCACTTCGCTTCATCTTGATGAGATAAAGCTTCGTTTAAAAGGGGGAGCTGTTATAACCCTTATTACAAGGTAATAGAGCCTAAGTCAGCTTTTACTTATAAACAGTGTACTTTTCCTTTACTAAAGTACTGATGTTGCATTTTTACTTATTGTACAGAAATAATATGTATAATTCAGTTAGATTCTGGACGCTGTCGCGTAATCTAGTGTGCTTAGATCAAGGAAGCAATTAAGAGGGACATTGCCAAAAATATAAGTATTGAAGAACTTGTGTGTTTGTGTTTTGTAGTAAGGTGAATTAAAGTGGTTCCAGTAGAATTATTGTCTTTTATTTGTTTTTAAAAAGACAAACGGGGTCGGCTTAGTAACAGTTCGAAGCCGAAATCCATAAAACCAGATACACAACAACCCTGTTTCATAAAATTACAAAGAGCTAATTTTATATCGATACAAAAGTAGGTAACACAAGATATTTTATGAAAATCGAAACCATCAATAACCCATTACTTGAAGCAAGGGGAGAGAATAAAAAATACAGGATATCCTCGTAAAGCTACGGTTTTTACGACACGGTACGAATCACTGCTGGCTCATGTTTCTGACTAACAATAAAGATGTGTTTTCACAGGATCAAACAGAGAGCTAAATTCTAGCATAATCATGCTGACGACCAGCCGTCGAAAAGATGTTCGTCGGGGTAGACGTGTGTCGGGAATTTTTATGGTGTACATAATAAAGAATATTCTATCTACATAATTACATATGGGTGGTATATGGACATCAACGCACTACCTGTCACCATAGATTCAGCACAATGATTCTGAAGCGTTTAAATTTAATCGCAAGGGAGCGTTTAAAATTTTCGTCGGTTATTTATAAAAAAATTGCTCTGCCATACATTTGACCATGTAGGTAAACAAAGTGACGAACATCGCAGGGAGTCTAGGAATGGGTGGATATGAAAGTTATCAAAGATGGCGTCAATGGCGTGTTACTGAGAGGCATATGCCAAGCTGACTGCTTTAGCTAATGATGATTCACTGACATGTTGAGTAAAGTTGCGCGTAAACGAGCGACATGAAGCACTGGCAGGAGCAATTAGACAATGCTGCTGCAATTAAACTTGCTAAACGTTACTTAAAATGTGAATAACATTTTATTAATGGTTGCCAAGTGAGTACACATCTTAAGATCTGCAATACAATGGCAAGAAAATAAAGTTGCCAGTAATAAAACTACAAATCTAAATAAAGTGAAATCCTTGGAGTAATAAATCGTTGTAGGTTCAACTAGGCCTTAGCCGTAATTAAATTGGCCCTACTTTGTTACTTTCCTATCGTTTCTGTAACTCTGGTAATAAATTAAAATACAGAACTTTATTTCTGTGCCAAAAAAGAACAAAAAAAGTATTATTAATAAATCACACAAATGTATATTCAGAATTAAACGAAATAAGTTAGATATTTAATTTAGTGCCCAGTGTAAATTATTAGTTGTTTAATAATTTACTAGGTACTGAATTCCAACTTTAAAAGAAGCATACGCTATTGTTATTGCGAACCTCGTTATTATCTTCGATTTAGGTCATAGAATCAACTTAATTAAACTTCTTACTTCGATCAATGTACGTGAAAAGATATGGTAAAAATCGTATTCCTTTGCAATAAACCGCATTGGACTGCAAGTTTCGTGTATGTATGACGTAAATAATGAAAGTGAGAGGTCACGATTCGATGGTGAACATGTGCAAAGATGTGTGCAATTAGTTTGGCGTTATAGCCTACCCGATACCGCTGTACCGGGCCTTAGGTATGCGCGGCGAGGCGGGGGGCGGGACGCCGTGAGCGTTGACGAATGAGCGGCCTGTACTGCCCCCCCGTCTCGCCGTGCACATACCTAAGGCGCGGTACAGCGGTATCGGTCAAGCTATATTAAGTAGTCTTCTGAATTTACCTGATTTGGCAGATATTTATAACGCAAGACATGTCCGATATTATTGAACTCTAAGAGGTGCCACATCTTTTTGAAGCCATGCAGCATTCCTATATTTTGGCGTCGCTTATCTCATTACATAGTTTTGTTGATCCTTCGATGTTACATATTTATGCTGCCAATTGATATGCCTTCGACAACTGATAATGAATCATGAAATCAGATATTATCGCTGAGCTGTCCATAGAAATATATTTAGACTCGTGACCCTTTTCGATAGGTAATTACTTTTTTTTTTACTTTTAAATTATTTTCCTGAGGTACTTTGTTGGGATTCTTACGCAGTGAAACTACTTACATTTAAATAATTCATGATAAATGATTTTATTTCTATAAGTAGGTTTGTACAAACACTTTTAAACGTCAATCATATTTTTTAAATAGATGAGGTTGGCGTTTCCTATCTGACTACTCTGAGAAGAAAGGCCGAAACAAACTCAGAGGTCACAGTCTCTTTTAAAGTCCAGACATAATCTTGGTCAGATCATGTAAATACCAAGTAGATTTTTTGTCTGAAATGATCTTTTGAGGAAAGAACTACACAAATTAAGTAGACCTGTCCAGTCAGTGCACGCATTTGTTAGTAACCGTGCCGCTCAACTCAGAACTTATGGAGCTCAACAACAATACTATAATAGTATCCAAAGTACAGACGCTATGATCTGCTTCTGCTGATATTTTGTTACTGCCGTCTGCTAACAGAACTGTATTTATCTCTCTCAGCTTCCTGTGTTGTTGTCAAGCCACATACATTCAAAGTGCATCCTACATTATGCTCTACTTTAAATCCTAAAACCTCACCATTCTTTGAAACCATAATCTCTTTCAAAATTTCATTTTCTTTGACAAAAAGTTGTGTGCGCGTGCCAGCAAGTGACGTCACATAAAATGTCACCCAAAGCTCTTTTAATTAAGAAAGCACCGACGCACTACCTCTTGCGATCCTCGTTAGCCAATAATTAATTTCCTCCTGGCTTTGATAGAAGTACCAGGGCTGCAGACCTATGAGGAGCTTGACGCGACACGTAACAGCAGGTCAAGTTACAATAGTCAACGTAACTTACAAAGAACTAGATCTAGGTCTTACATTTTTAATTACAACACTTACGAAGTTAACGATCCTAAAAAATCGTGACTTTGTTGTAGCAAATACATAAACAAATAGAAAGTGTCAAACGCCATAAATTTGGAAAAGCTATTAACCGAACCCAACAGGTTCTACCATCTTTTATTTTCTTAGTCAATACGAAACTCCATCGAATTTCCGTAACAATAAACCGTGGCCTAATGGCAATTAATTGCTATCGTTATTACACGTAATTGTGTACCGTTACACGCGTATAAAATTCGATGAAGCATATTTTATTTCCTGAATTTCCGTTCAAATGGTTTTTAATGAAAAATGTACAAGGTTCATAAAATTAAAATGAGTGGAAAATCTCATTAAGGTCTCATACGTAGTGGAGGTAAACAAATCTCCATATAATTTCTCTTTAATGTTCTAGTTTTTATAAAGGAGAGCTAATTCAGGTTTTCACAATTTAAAGGTCTCGGGTCACGAATTTATACAAATGAATTGAGTTTTGTTTATCGTTCGAGAACTGTGTTACGTCATTTATTATTTATGTTATATATCTCTGACAGTAAATAGACAGCAGTATTAAAATGTTCTTTCGCATCTGCTCAAGAACGTTAGTGGTAAAAGATAAGCCCGCAATTAGGCGAGTAGGGCTGAGTGCCAAAAATTCACCCTGAGCACTTAGATCGAGACCTACAAACGCCACTTAGCACGCGCTTTGGCTTTGACATGTTCCCGTCTCTATGTTGCACTTGTAGTTTGACAGTTGTGTGACAGTGACAGGAACTACGTGCTAAGTAACTTTTTTAGATCTCGGCCTTAGTTTCGTCACTCGTTAGTACTTATAACGACAGTAATTTTAGTCAGCTTTAAATAATACCACAGAAATAATAAGCACAATTTCCTCTTGTTGTTCTTATTTTAAAGACGTACGGAGAATAACGAAGATGAAGTAATAAAAGATACATAGAATTTTTCAGATTCTTACAAATTAGTGATGTACCGACTAGTCGCCGACTAGTCGGCCATATTAGTAGTCGGCGACTAGTCGGCCCATTTTTACTCGTATTAATATGCTTAAAAAATTTAAAGAGGGTGATTGGAATGTTTAAATCGTTACTGTTATTATTATAGAATGAGTATTACAGTTTACTTTCATTGCAATTTAGAATAGGCACCCTTCGTTTGGTCTATTAATTAATTGACTTAGATCCAGAAATTATATAAAATAAATTTAACTAATACTTCTAACAAAAAAGAAGAAACTATAACAAACAATTGGCAATAAATAGGTTTACAACTTAGAAATAGGAACTCTTCCTTTGACCTAATAATAATGAATTAGACTTAGATCTGGCCGCCGAACGCTGCGGGGCATCAGATGCCCCGGCCGATGCTTTCGGCTCGTAGAATCTACGAGCCGAAAGCGTAGTCACAAACATTGCCGATGCCACCAGAACTCAACCGAAAGCAATGATTGGTTTGGCCTGTATATATTATTTTATTAGTGTTGTACCGACTAGTCACCGACTAGTCGGCCGATTAGTCGGCCATTTTGCAGCCGACTAGTTGGCTAGTCGGCCAAAGTCATAGTCGGCCCATCTCTATTACAAATTAATTTGAACGACAAAAGATTATCCGAGCCACATCTACGGAAAAAGGAATGTGAACAATGTGAGTCAAAATTAGTACCTACCTATCTCACCTACACCGTCTTTTTTTACATCCAATAATGTCGCTTTTCTTTTAGTAGACAAGAATAAAAGTCACAAATTACACGTATCCATTGGATATGAAAAGATCTTGAGAAAGGTCAAAAGTCGCTACCCTGAATAAAGCTAAATATTAATCATTGTTAAAGAAGACTTTAGGGCTTGATATACAACAACATAAGTTCCTTAATGTATAAACAGTAGTCCAAGACCCCAAATTATCATACTTAATTCCTAAAATGTCTGACTCGAGTATGCGAGTCAAATAATATTACCGAGAATGGGAGAAATGTTGGGAACGGAATATTACAGACTAGCGTTTGTTAGACACATTGCTGTGTTAGTATACACTTGCCTACAGAACTAGCTAAGTTATTACGTAATTAAATGAGTTTAAACTGCCAGAAACATGACCATTCAGCGACCATTACTCGTATAATATGCGTCTTACTTAACAAGACGATTCCTAGAAAGATAAGTTTCTGGCACTCGTATTGTGATTTAGTTAATGTTCTCATATCGTGGAAGTTAAGAGTTCCCTGCTTCTCAAGCACAAGGTTGTAGGATCAATACCTGACAAATACGAGTGTGACTTTTCAATTGTCGATCGACTTTAGACAGCCATACTATCAATTTTGCTGACTGGCTATCTTTAGTCAGCTCGAGTCGACACGTCCTGTCCCTTGTAACCTTTTACGCCTTTATTTATAAACGTTGCTTAAAGTTAAGTAGTGATTAGCGACTGTTTAACCATACATTTTTGATGTTGAAAAGCCTCTAAACTTTAAGCAACGTTTATAAATAAACCGCTTAATGTCATTGTAGAGACAGAAATAGCTGAAAAAACTTTTTAAATCAAATCAAATATAATGCAAATCTAAAATCACTCACTTTTCTCTTATTCGGTCCCACGTATGTTTTTCATTGAACCAATAATTTCTAGGAATTATCAGACACCTAGATTCAGTATGAAGCCCGTATTAGCAACGCACCCCTGCACGGGCATTTTTTTTTTTTGGGTGGGTATTCATCAAATGACCTCTCCCGCTCTGGGCGGAGCGGAAGGGCGTGTCAGACTCTTACTGACTAAAACCCACCCGTGTTCCTTCACTTGCCTGTGCGCCAGGGCCACGGTAACTCTTTCGAACAATCCGCGACCCCGGCAGGCATCGGCCCTATCGGACCCCGTCAAGTATGCTGACATCTCTTTGAGGCGCGCGTGAAACACAACGCGCCATCGACCCGGGCCTGGTCCTTACCGGACGACGAGCTGCCCATTGCTCGCCGTCTGCAGGCCCGCGCCTACGGTGGCCGGGAGTCGGCTATCGATTCCCGACGCCAAGGGTGTCTCCTCCTGCGGCGACTAGGGGCGTGAGGGCGCACTGTTTGCATCTCCCTCACGCGCTCCGCCTCCTCCTTTGCGAGCATTACTGCTTCGCAGAAGGAGGTGACTGCTTCCCATTCCCTCTCGCTCCGTACCATGGCCTGAACCAGGGCCGGACGCGAGAGATCGCCGCCACGAGGACACGGCGGTGTTCCGCCCAAGCCGGGCAGACCTCCACCGTATGCTCCACCGTGTCCTCCGGTCGATCCACACAATGCCAACACCCGGGCGTTTCCTCCTGCCTTATCTGAAACAGGAACCTCCCGACAGCCATGTCCGGTGAGGACCTGCGTCAGGTGGAAGGTGATACGCCGTGGCGCCTCTCAAGCCACTCCTCAAAGAGGGGACTTACCGCCGCAATTGTGGCGTGCCCAACCCCTGCACGGGTTTGAGAACAGTTTCATATTAAACTTTCTAGCAAACTCCCAGCAATTTGAATCATTATTAATGTTACTTACTCGTTTTAACTTCCACGAACGTTGAAATAAACTCAAACCCGATGTGTTTAGTGTTGTTGTACTATTTTAACGAATTTTGTGATCTTGATACCTATTTCTAAATATGGGGTCATGTTTTTAAAATTATACCTTGACAGCGGCCGGCAAGCGCTACATAGGTACAAATTGTATTAATTATTTTAAGACAACAAAATGGCAATAACCTATTTGAAGCGCACAAAAAGAGGCACATCTATTATGTTACAGTACATTATTATGATATTTTAAGGACAACATAAACGAAATTATTTGGGGTACGATTAAATACATGGGCCAAAATAATTGCCAAATAAACAATGGATGGAGAAACGTTATAAATCAATCCAAGATATCAAATGGGGTGAATAGGGATGCAGGGCTGAATCGCGACGAAACTTTAAAAGGGATTTTAACATTGAAATAATATAGCTTGCTGCCAACAAGGGCACTTAATCGTTAATATAATACAGTAAACACATTAAAATCCTTTTTGACACCAAACTATATGATTTCAATGCTAAAATCCCTTTTAAAGTTTCGTCCTGATTCCGTATTCACCCCGTTTGACGGTATGAATTGCTTTTCAGTTACAAACTTGCTCGATAGAATAGCTCGCGTTCCAAAATAGCACAGTTTTTTGTTTAATTTAATAGCCGCTTTACAAACTAGTTACTAAGAGTTTACTTAGTCGAAACTACTGCAGAGCAATTTCACAAATGGACTTCTGGAAACTGAAACTTGGCGTTATACCGCTTCATAAGATTTTCTCGTTACAGAACGTATTTTACTGCACAAAAGAAACTCCTCATAAAATATACACGGTGTACTGTTATCGACGCGCAAACTGTTACCATGAATTCATCACATGGTTCTAGAAATTACTTGTCGGTTATTAAAAAGAAATCTGCTGTTTTATACAAAAGTGCATAACCTACACGGTCAAAATGTACGGAACCGCTGTTTTATTAGAGTCTAGAATCATGTGCCGAATTCATGGTAACAGTTTGCCCGTCGTTGTCTTTTACACCCTGTATACATATGGATCTCCTTTTCGATCATGGATGGCATAAAAGGCTACTTCGAATCGGCAGCAATCTTATTCTGGTGAAAGTTGCGGGTTGTCAATGGTCAATAGATACTAGCGACCCAGAAAAGTTTTTTTTGGAAATCTATAACTTTTCCCAACAGTATAGACGTCAAACAGCTGATACTGATAATGATGACCCTCCATAGTGGCCTAGGACCAGCGGGGTGATTAAGTAACACCCTAATTTAAATAATAAAAAAAAAAAAAAAAAAAATATAGCATAATTATTTACTTTGCATGTTACCATATTTGTATGTCTTAAGACAAAACATAGCGTGCTTTTTTATATGTATGACCTATTGTATACCTATGTTTCACAAATAAACTTTATGATTATGATTATGATTAATAGTAGGAATGGGTTTCATTTTGACAGTTCAACAACATTCATTGCGTTATTTACGTTGTTGAGCAGACAAGTTTTTCGAACCTATGAAGCAATGGATTACCTTCAAAATGATTCAGATTGTGTTAGATAGTCTGTTACGTAATTAGGGTGCTGGCTTTCTTATAACAAGTATTTCGATTATCAATCCAACAGCCAGACTACTTCAGTGTAGGACATAGGGCGTCGGAACCTAGAACTTGATAGCCAAGATAGATCCACACGTCATTTAACGCAAAGCAAGCCAAATTCCAACTTGTTATCATAGAATTAGTGTTATTCGCGCTATTATAGACGCGCCATTTCTTTGTAAGGTAGAAATTATGCAGCCGTGCTACCTACGACCTATTAAATGAAAACATGAATATGTACGCGGCAAGAAATCTTTTAGAGTTCCATATTGAATTAAAGAAGACGTGCACTTTTTAAGTCAAAGGACTAGTTAGCATAACTCTTTCGAGAAACTTTCGAGTTGTTTCATAGCATTAATTCAGTAACAAAAATTAGGTACCTATTACAGAGAAACACAGGTTTGAAAATCTAGGCGGATGTTTTTAAAGTTCCTACCACGAGTTCCTATCTCAACTTTTTTGAAACATGTACTTGAAAGACAGTATAAACTCATTATACCAGTATGTAGTACCGAATTTACTACCTACTCTACGGTACGCAAATTCGCTTTAAAACGTCGGAAATTGTGGAAATTTTGTCGACAAATTTTAGTTAGCATGCCTCTGTCAAAGTCTTTCTTAATTTGCATTCCTTGATTTAAGTTTTAACTTGCTCCTGAATCCGCGTTTTTCTTTAAAAAAAAGAACAATATTACCTACCAACTTACCCAACAGACGTTGTACTGTCCTAATTTCAAAAACGACGTAGTTTTTTCCGAAACGTATCCAATTTTTCTTTAGATACGTAAAAATCAAAACCCAATTTGGACTACTACGAACATTTCAAAACAATATCCAAATCTGTACAGCCGTTCTGAAGTGATGCGCTTTCTAACGAACAGCATTACATTTTTATGTATATGGATAGGCAACTCCAATTTCAAAGTAGAAGAAAACGAAGCAATTCGGTACTTACCGCAAGCCTCAAAAACAATGTGAGCTTATACATATAACTCAATATATTTACTTGACCTACGGAACCCTCTACCAAGTTTATTTTTCTTAATAACTCACCTCTCATTTAAAAGAAAAATTGATGTCTTTAAAAACTGCAACTAA
Source organism: Griposia aprilina (assembly GCA_916610205.1). Lineage (NCBI taxonomy): Eukaryota > Metazoa > Arthropoda > Insecta > Lepidoptera > Noctuidae > Griposia > Griposia aprilina. The sequence goes on along the minus strand of OU744301.1, from coordinate 4,143,611 downwards.
CTTAAATTAGTCATTCCTGGATTTTTCCTACGCCTGCATTTTTTTAAAGTTTATTATAATGAGAGAAGTAAAGATCAGAAACTCTTCCAATTTGCATTCAGATATTTTTATAAACTCTGGCCTATTTCTGTTCTTACTTAAATCTAAAATTATAAAAATGAATCCCTTTTACCTAATTTATATGTTTAAGTTTTTATTCATTTACTTAAATTCGATGATGACATAATTATTGTGTTATAACGCAGACTGTTTAAACAACAATAAACAATAAACAATATATATAGTCTGAAAATAAGTTAATTAATACTCAGACATATAAATTTTACAAAATCATTTATTTAATTTTATTTAATTCTCCATTTATATGTGTTCCAGTAGTAATTAATCTACGAATAGAAAAAATAATAATTGGTACCTACTTTTATCGAAAATATGTGTGCATTCATGGTGAGATTTGCAATGTTCAGCTTTTCGCAGGTAACGGATCATCTGGCCCTATCAGACCATCAGCGATCATCTTCTGTCTCCTGGCCTCCTCCCGAGCTCGCTTCTCAGCTTCCTTCTTCTCCTGCTCTTCTTTCTCTATTTGTGCGTTCTTAATGGCCATTTCAGCCAAAGTCTTCTGGTCTAACTTGAAAAAGTTGATGGGTTCTTTGAAGAATCTCAAATCTTTATCATTCATGTTCTCCACAAACTTGAGAATACAAAACATCCCGGTTTCTGGATTGTACGTTTTATCCCTCGTAGCCAATCTTAACCAATCCGCGAACTCAAGTTCTGAGAGTGGCTCGCCCCACTGCATCAGTTCACTTTTGAACAGCTCGAAGTCTACAAATCCTGTTTCTTCCTCGTCGTCATGCCCCAACGCTGCCATCGCTTTTGTTATCGCCAACTCGAAGTCGTCTCCCATATTAATTTTAGCTTCTACCATTTGATACCATTCGTGAAGCTCTACAGTGTCCACAAATTCATCTTCGAGAAACATTTCGTACAGTTTTTTTACTTCAGCAGTTTTTGGGTTAAATCCAACTTGTCTTAACATCAGTGGGATATCCTTTATAGGCACCTGTATTAAATAGAAACATTATGTTAATTTATATGGATTGGGATCGATTATTTCACAAATTAAGTGGACTAGATTCGTTCAATAAAATAGCTTTTCCACATTGTGTGCATTTGTGTTAACTTTGAAATAGAAATAAATGTCACGTGTATGGAGAGTGTAGTTTTTTAATTTACATTTACTAGTTGTACGCTGTAGGTTCGAACCCAGGCGCTTGCGCTTTACTTTGTGTAATTTATTTCATCACCACTGCTCTCAAAAACGGTGAAGGAAAACATCGTGAGGAAACCGGCATGTCCTAGAACCAAAAAAACCGAATACATTTACCAACTCGCACTGAGCCGGCGTGGTGGATTACCCCCCATACCCTCTCTCAGAGAGGAGGCCTGTGTCACAGCAATGGGAACGTTATAGGCTGATTATGCTTAAGCTATTATGCTCATATAATAATACCTAAGTAGTAGTTAATAAAGGTTTATTACCAAATCTTTACAAATATAATTACCATTAGTTAATCTAAACATGACAACTTAAAATGTTGTCCAATCTCTTTCAACTTGATGCAAATCTGCTATAAGCACCAGTACATTTTAAGTCTGGTCTCTAGTGAAACGAATAAGAGAGACCAGAGAATATGTGAGTTAAAAGACTCTGTGAAGGGAACCACAAACAATGATAGTGTAAAATATAAATTTTCATTAGCTACCTTATCAATGTTATCCTCATCGTGCAATTTATAAACCTCTCTATATCTCATGAGGTCTTCGATGGTAAAACATTTAGGTGGAGGCGGTATTTTCTTTGGCTTTGGAGGCTCTCCGGCCAGCGCTTTCAAGTTCACGCCTGGCTTTTTAGGGTCTTTCGGTTTTTCTTTTCCCTTTTTCGGAGCCATTGTTATTAAAAATTACTACTCAAACCAAACGAAAGGTACGGGAGAACCCCCTATGTTTGGGTATACTTAAAGTTTCCTAAATCATTTAATTGGATCTTTGAACTAACTACTGAGCAATATTTGAGTTAGTGCCAATAATATTACTGCTAATTAACAACTACTTATCATTTGATGGTGGTAAGTACTGAAAGAAGACTCTGTGACTGAAAAAGTGCTGAAAACCATTACAAGCTGAAAACTACATTTTGATTTTTTGACAGTCAAATGTTTTTTGACATAAATATATTATTTTTGTACTTATAATGGTAATAAGGTTGTATAGGTATACTGTGCTTTTCGACCGACATTGTTTTCCTGACAAAGTTGAGGATCCCCCGATGCGCTAAAGTAGCCCTCGAAATGCTACCGTAAACTTTGTGTTTTGCAACATTTGTTTAGCAACTGTTGTTTATCTTTTGTTTCCACAGAATATATAATGCAGTAGGTGTAAATCAATCACCAGGGACATGGAGTATGCGTAACAAATGATCAACGGAATTGATTTCACTGGCCCAAGTTTAGAACTTTCGGCTAAATAGCAATTTAAGCTCGGTAGCCACGGATACAATCAGTTTAGGGTCTCGGGGGCCCGCAATCAAACCGCCAACGTGGACCGAAAAACGTAACCACCGACCAGAAAATAGGGGTGCTCTTTATTCAGTGTTATTAAAACCCTAAATAAAAAAAAAACTGAGATGGAGAGATCACCCTGTGTTTGTTTCCACGCCCTTCTCTCGTAAGCGATGAGTCCCAAATTGCTTTGATCCTTGGCACCTACATAGGTACATTCAGTATCGAATTGATATGGTCTGGGTGTAAATTGTATTTTCTTTTTTCAGTGTATTACTGATGGAAATGTAGCAAGCAAAAGGGTTCGATGTTGCAAAGTGATATTTTACTTCAGATTTGGCAGGCTTGTTAGAGGAGTGCACATCCTCTGAACGAACACCTACTCTTCATAAGATTTGCTTAGGCACCCGCAAGAGGAGAGGTAGGAAATGTTTATTTTTGTTTTGTTATGTCACTATGTTTATTGTTTTCATTACGTAACTTTTCATTGCAATGCACGGTATATGAGAACTGAACCTACCCCAAATTACATGTAAAACAGAACTCGTATAATAAACAAAACTTGCAATAGGACAGTCAAGACAACTCAAAAGATAAGCAGTATGCAAATCTCCGGAACAGTGAAGTAGTAATTCAGCAGTAAACCTTGATTTGTACCTAAATACGTTCAGATGCTAGAGTCTGAGCAGTCCCTCGTTTGCTGATGTGCCCAGGACAACTTCAAGCTCTCATTCACTTGTAAAATCGGAACAAAATACCACAACCTACCACATAAAATAAATCATTAGAAGGCGGAACGTCACCACTGCTCCGATTTCTAATTTGATTCCGTTAGCAATAACGTTTAATTTCACAGACGCTTAAAGCTAAGTTATTGGCCAGAGGGCTCAATAAACCCTTCCCAAATTGCACTTAACAGCCTTTAGGTTGTTATTCTCTGTGATCAACAGTGGTCGTCAACCATTTACAGTGACACCTTTATAAGTAAGAGCCTGAAATAAAACAACGATGACCACGCTTCGCACTATATTGCATTTTGTAAATATAAAAGCTGTTAGTGCCATTCCATAAAGTTAAAAGCAATTTTAATGAAACTGTGCTACGTAAAGCCGCATTTTATGTTGAAAACGATGGATGTTGAGACATACATTTTAGATTTTATTTGATGATCGCCTTACTTCAAATAGCAATGTGTCGTAAAAAAGTTTTTTAACTAAATACGTAGGTACCAGCAATAAATCAAACCATCCAATCGTGGTTCAAACACACGTGATTGGCATTTTTTCAAACATGATCCAGCCAGATTGAGATACCAGACATAGCTTACAATGAAGACTCAGAGTAAAATGAAGACCTTTTCCAGAAGGTATCGTCTTTGTAATTAAGTAATTCCTCGATGCAAAAAAAATCCTCGATTAGGTACTTTCTACTGAAAAGGTGTTAACTTTTTTCAATATCGATTAATCCATCATGTTTTTATGCCTTGTCAACTACGAAAGGGTAGAAGTTAACTTAACTGTCTGCAAAATAAATCAATGCCCACGAAAATGGGGATGATTGAACAAGGGTTTGGTTAGATCCATACTTATACTAGTCTTTGGTTAGATCTTCTTTATCGATCACATCGAAAGTACGAAATATTATAAGAAAATGTTACCAATAAATATAATACTATGATAAATAAGTCCAGGTATAGTTTCCTCTAGGACCTAAACTCCTGCCATACCCCTTTGTCAAACAATGCATAGTGAACGTAGCTTTTGATTACCGTTATAATAAATTGTATTTTGATGCAAAAACTAAACGCATTTTATAGTTTCGTCCAGAAAACTAGAAATCATTTTTTGCAAAATCAATCTAGGGTTTCAAAATGTTATTTTCTGTACAAATAACTACTTTACTCTTTTGTCGTCATATATTAGAAATATACATTCGATTGAATTTGGATGAAGTATTAAAAACAAGCGAGTTTATTTAAATATTACAACTATTCGATTTCAGGACGTCTAAGGAACTGACGCCAATTTTGACAGTTGATTAATGAATCCTCGTTATGCTAGCGTTTACGTTGTAACACATTAAAATAAAACTACAAATAGTTGTTAGAATTCCTCACAGTAGTGTATTTATTTATTAAAACCAAGATGGTAGCACGGGTGGCTGGTGTTTTCGACGAAAAGTTGACGGAAGCCATTGCTAATTCTAAGATTTTAGTCGTAGGGGCCGGCGGTATAGGTTGTGAAATATTGAAGAATCTCGTGCTAACCGGCTTTCCTAACATTGAAATTGTACGTGCTACGATTGTATTACTATAAGATTGATTATTTGTGGAGATGCAAGACATTACTCATCTGTTTATTTTTTCAGATCGACCTTGATACGATCGACGTAAGCAACCTGAATCGTCAATTTCTATTCCACAAAGAGCATGTTGGAAAGTCGAAGGCGCAAGTGGCGAAGGACAGCGCGCTCAGCTTCAACCCTAACGTCAACATCGTAGCACACCACGACAGTGTTATCAGGTTAGTCAGACTTGCATCTTGGAATTTTATAGGATAAACAATCTCGATGTGTAATGTCAATTGTGTCGACAGCAAAGCTGCTAAAGGTCATTGACTGCATTGTTGCAAATATTACTGCATAGTGCATTTTTTCTGTACATCTTGCACAAATGAAAGTTTATATCTTTCTGACTGATTTGTCAAGTCCAAACCAAAACAGTTGTTACCAGAATTATTTAGATTTTTATCCTCTTCTTCAATCAGAAGGCACTGTTCAGATACAATTTGTGCTCACCCAATGAAATACAACAGATTCAATCTCAGCAACCTCTGGATCTACCTTTATTAACATTTTGTTACCAGTAAGATTACCCAACCAATATTTTTTCCATTATTCCAGCAATGATTACGGTGTCAGCTACTTCAAACAGTTCCAGATTGTGATGAATGCATTGGACAATCGTGTAGCTCGTAACCATGTGAACAGGATGTGTCTCGCCGCCAACGTGCCACTGATTGAGACCGGCACTGCTGGATATGCTGGACAGGTAATACTGTGTTTCAGTAGACAAATTACCTAATGTTTCTCAGAAAATACACAGAAATAATGATTCTGTCTAGAAAGTATTACCTAAACTTTTAAATTTAAAATGACTAATATGCTGTGTAGGAGTTCACTGCTGTAGCTATTAATTATTAACTGACGAAAAAAAACGAGGTTCTTAAGTCGACGCGTATATAATTATATACTAGCTTTTGCCCAGGGCTTCGCCCGCATGGAGGTCGGGAATTATCCCACGGAAACATACTTTCGGGATAAAAAATATCCTATGTGTTAATCCAGATTAAAAACTATCCGTGTTCTAAATTCCATCCAAATCCGTTCAGTTGTTTTTCTGTGAAAGAGTAACAAAGATCCATCCGTCCATCCATCCTCATAAACTTTCACATTTATAATATTAGTAGGATATATATTATATATATTTTTAATACATACTGTAGTCTTGTAACAAAACTTATTAATGGACTTGGGAAACTTAAGTATTTATTTCTGTTGGTGTACCAAATTTTCATGAACACTTGTTATAATTGTAGAATGACATTTATAATTCTTAATTGGTATTTTTAACAGGTTGAGCTCATCAAAAAAGGCCTGACACAGTGCTATGAATGTCAGCCTAAAGCCCCACAGAAAACATTCCCCGGCTGCACAATACGTAACACTCCATCCGAACCTATCCACTGCATTGTATGGGCCAAGCATCTCTTCAACCAGCTATTTGGTGAAGAAGACCCTGATCAGGATGTCAGTCCGGACACCGCAGACCCTGAGGCAGCTGGGGAAGCTGGTGCATCAGCATTGTCAACAGAAGGAAACACATCAGGCAATGTAGAGCGGAAGAGTACTCGCACATGGGCTGCTGAAACTAACTATGAACCTGAGAAGCTATTCAGCAAATTGTTTGGTGATGACATTCGTTACTTGCTGTCAATGGAGAATCTTTGGAAAAAGCGCAGGCCTCCTACGCCTCTTGTGTGGGACAGCTTGCCAGGCAAGGATAATACACCAGCGCAGCATTCTGGGCTGCCTGATCAAAGAACTTGGTCGGTACATGAATGTGCACAGGTAATTTTCTAGCATGACTTTCACTTATTGCTTATTTTGACACAGACTAAATGTGTCTTAAATGTTCAAACTCTGCTCACATTTGAACATTACCAGAAAACAAGAACAAAGCTTGGTATTGACAATTTTTAGGTACATTTTCAAGCAGAAACTTCTGTACTACTACTTACTTAAATAATTTAACAAATACAATACGTTTACAGAAGCATTCCCACCTAAAATATCTCACTACTTATTGGCAGTTCCAGACCATTAACACAGGCCGCTCTTAAAAGGACAATTATTATAGCACCATATTGAATGCCTCCATATTACCATCACTCATTACTCCATATGCCCTCATCAGAAACACATTTATCATAGGTACAGTGTGAACAAAAATGTGGTACATATAATTGTGGCGACGTAAACATTGAGTGCATGTGGCGTGTGGCCACACAGCATTTTTTTTAAACTCTAGGAGCTTTTTCCAGATGTTTGCCGCAAGCTGCAGTGCTCTACAGAAAGATCTGAAAGGTCGTGCGGAAGGCGATCACCTGGTGTGGGACAAGGATGAGAAGAGCGCCATGGACTTCGTCACAGCCTGCGCTAATATACGCGCGCACATCTTCAATATACCGCTCAAGTCGAGATTTGAGATTAAATGTGAGTACCACAATTAATTTATAGTTAGTAGTTTTATCGTCATATCAATTCATGCGCCCGATGTGATTTGCGATCGGCAAAAATTATCAAATTCCAAACCATTTAACCACCATAAGGGGTACATTTTCAGAAATCCTTCTTTATTGCTATACACCTATGTTATAAATAAAAATCGTTTAATTTAGACCATTTGAATGTCCACGTTTTGTTAGATATACATTATCTTAAAACTATGTTAGTCATGAGGAGATCAATAATTAAAGTATTTAAGGCGGAACCTTCAGGGTAGCCCGCGAAATTCAAATTTTGTTACGTTTTTTGCAATTTGCAGGTTACTGTCAGGTTGTATTTTGATTAAAATATGATTTGCGACCGCAACAAATATGGCTTTACAGAATTATAATCATTAGAATCAGCAATACAAATTAAAGCGCCTGTCAGGGTTCGAACCTGCGACCTACAACTCGTAAGTCACGGCCGTTACCAATGGGCCACCACTGCTCTCCTTGTTGATAGGCGAGGAAACCCTCTTGTGTAATGTCGATGCTCAAACAGTAGGGCGCGGCTTTAATCGTTGGCCCCGCTACGTACTTTTCTGACTGGATTAACTTGACCACCGTGTGCTGCTCTATAAGCTTTGTTCCTCTAGTTCCTGCTCAAACGACAAACGAGAAAAGTTCAACATAAGCTTAATTATGTACTTACAAATTGCACTTTGCCCACAGCAATGGCCGGCAACATAATCCCGGCCATAGCAACAGCCAACGCTATAGTGGCCGGTCTCGCAGTACTACGCGCACAAGCCATACTCCGGGGCGAGATAGAGAACTGCACCAGCGTGTATCTGCGGCCCAAGGTCAACCATCGCGGACAGCTGTTTGTGCCGGAGAAGAGTGAGTTTATATTGGGAATTTTATTTTAAGTTGATGATGCAAGTAACTTTATATTGTAGATTAGTCTGTAACGTCTTCTAGACATAATTTAATAGTACTACAATGAAGAAAATAAGAAGAACGTGGATTTGGCATAGTACTGTGAGCAAGTAACACATTTAAACAAAATAAAAACTAACATAAAATGAACATATAGAATCATTTGTGTCTCACAGCCGCGCCAAATAGGCTCATTACAGCAATAATGACAGAGAAATGCTGTTTGATGCTGATTTTTAAATGCACCCTTACGGACAAAATAATGGTGGATGTTTAACAGTTTAAAACACTACACTACCTAACAGTTTCATGATTATTCATATAAAATTGACTACATCAAAATGCTAAATAGATTGCTAATAACGTGCCCATCCATCTCCCACAATTTTCTTTTTCAAACCCAATAATTTCAAGACATGACAAAAAAATAATTGAATATAAATAAAACCTTACGTATTGTTTCTTTTCAGCACTAACTCCACCCAATCCAAAATGCTATGTGTGCGCGCCAAAACCAGAAGTGGGTCTCGCTTGCAACTTGAAGCAGCTCACACTCAAAGATCTCACCACCGCCTTCAAGGAGGGTCTCAACATGCAGGCACCCGACGCTACCGTCGAGGGCAAAGGGTTGGTCGTCTTGTCCTCAGAGCCCGGAGAAACTGACCACAACAACGAGAAAACATTAGAGGAAATAGGCCTCAATGACGGCTGCGCGTTGTTAGTCGATGACTTCTTACAAAACTACGAGGTCAGGGTCAGGTTACAGCAGGAAGATGAGGAAAAATCCTGGCGACTTGTGACTGACACTGACGCGCCAATTCCGGCTCCGAAAGAAGAAGAAAAACCGGCCAACGGTTCAAACGGCAATGACCCGAAACCTGGTCCTTCCACGTCCAGGACCCGGGAAGACAGTGACAGTGATATGGAGATCATTGAAGAGGATGACGACGAACCCACAGTGAAACCACCGAAGCGCAGGCGCACAGAAATGAGCGACGAAATCGTGAACCTCTGTTAACGTAACCTCTTCAAATTCAAAATGCGCATACTACTGTTCATAAGTACTGGTCGCAAATGTTACAATTTTCTAATATTCATTTCAATGAATAAATGTTTAAATACCAAGATTTTATAGAAATATTAAGGCGTTTTGCCCGTTTAAATAGCAATATATTGAGGCATGTTCATATGTTATATTGGGTCATGTAATCAAAATGATTAAAGAGATTGCGCAACCTAGTTTTTAAACTCGTTGAGAGGAATAATTATAAGAACAATTTATTATAATTTAAGAGTTATGTAACTTTTCTAGTACTCTGTCTCATTAATAAATTAATTTAGATAAGAATTTGGAATTTTATTGGGCTTGTTATTAATTTTATGGAACAGAAGGAGTACCTATTTATCTCTTTTTTTTTATCATCTTGCGCCGAATTTCACCAAATGTTATACCAAAAAAAGTTTAAAAAATAAATTTCCTTTTTTTTTTTTTTGAATTTTTGACTGTTTTTCTACTGTCAGACGTCAATTTTATTCCACGGATTTAAGTTATTTGACTTTGGTAAAAATCAACCCCTAAGTGCCATGCGGTGCAATGAACTCTAGAATCAAGATCGACTTAAAAAGTAGGTAGGTACAGTACGATTCACGAAAGATGACCACAAATGGCGACCGTCTGCGCACGTACACTCATGAAGAAAAGACTTAAGACAAAATAATATTTTAATGTTGGTTAAATAATTGGTTAATTAATATTTAATAATAATTTCCGCCCGCGCCTCACCTCGCATCTCCAAAGGGACCTAAAATATGCCTTCTGCGCCGTGGTCATCTTTCGTGAATCTTACTGTAAGTACCTATTATAAAAGTTGAATGGACCGTACCGTCGCAGAACACTATAATTATCTTTGTTTAATACCATACTCCGCTAAGATATTCCACGTCATCCCAGCCTGTTTGCACTGATGGCCACCGAGAGTGATTTCCCCTCATTTCACATGCTGATTGCCCCGTTAATTGCGATGCGGTCGGCCCATTCCCACGGTCATATTAAGTGGCCAGTGTCCATTGTAATTTGTAGACAGCAAATTGCTCATATCCTTTATAAATCCTTTGTCTTTTTAGAGAGAAGTTTCTAAGAAACCGTGACCTGACTAGGTCAAGCAGTTAAAATAATACGTTGAATTAAGAAGTCAAAACAGTATTGACCCCAGGGCAACCTTATCGTGGGTCATGGGGACGATTATACGATTAATTTGCGTTGCAAATATTTATATTCGCCGAATACTTCCTACATTTTGTGAAACGGTATCCGGCGTATCTCCAATAATAGTGTGGCTAGCGTTAGAGCATGGGCAAATTAACATAAATAGACCTATTCATTTAAGCCGTAATTGTCACAATAAGGGTGAAACAATACGATGATTATAATTATGTTGATAGCCTATTGTCTAATTAGTAAATAATAGCACACCAATCAACACGCTATATTCCGCAAAGGGATGGGCAGAGATGTGCTGTCGATACGCTCACAGTTCTCAATACTTTCAAGTGTACAAACAACTTTACCATGCTTGGATCTTCAGAAAATTGTATAGGGAAAAACTACATGTCTTCCTTTGAACTTACGCATCTTATAGGGGAAATGACGCATCTCGTATTATCGTTATAGCCCTCATTCACAAGATTACAAGTTACATGCTCTGTGCACAAGATAAGCTAGCTTAGAAGTCTGTGATGTTGTGAAGAGGGCTGTCGCGATAATACGAGATGCGTCATTTCCCTTAAAAGATGCGTAAGTTCAAAGGAAGACATTAGTTTTTCCATATAGAATTTTCTGAAGACCAAAAGATGGTAACATTGTTTGATCACTTGAAAATGAATTTTAGCATACCATTCCTTCTTGTAACGGTATTTCTGTATCAAATCGTAGAGATATAAAAACATTGAAGTTTAATTGAACGCGATGAAATCAAAACTCCGTAACCATGAGCTACGCAGTAACCCATATTAAAGTCCACCGTACCGAACCACCGTAACAAAATGTAATTAGTTCCAGTCAATTAATAACATACCATACGGCGTATTTTTAATTTTCCTCAAAGATCGGATTGGTGAGCGTCTCATTCTAAATCGATGTGCCGAATACACGCGCAGAGATTCTCCTATTTACAAATAGTATCAGTAGTAGTAGTGTAGTAGTAGTTAGTAGTAGTAGTAGTAGATTAGATCCTACGCATCATAGACAATATACATCTTCACGACTTTTTTTCTAGTTCGAGTGTTTTACGAGGCGATGTCCTAAATTTAGAATCGATAACGGGTAATAGGTGGTAGCGGTCTCAATTATAATGAACTTACTGCCGGCCCACTTTACTTACGTAAATAGCTTTTGTAATATTTTTAGGGTTCCGTACGTCCTAATAAAAACGGAACCCATATAGGATCACTCGTGTGTCTGTATGTCTGTTCGTCTGTCACAGCCAATTTGCTTCGAATCTATTGGACTGCTTTAGTTGTGGTACACATTTCTGGGACCCAAACACGGACGTGTAACGTAAATAAATGAATTTTGAAGATGGGGTTCAGTTTTGGGGAGCAAACTAGAAAATTAAAAACAAGTTTTGCAAACTGTACTGTTACACTGTTACGTAACTTGAATGAAAGGGCTTGTTGTGAGGGTCTCTTTTTTTATAATTTTAAAATAAACTGATTTGAAGTTATCTAAGAAAATATACAGGATGTCTCAAACGAAATGCAAATGTCCAAAGGCAAATGGGTTAAGGGTTTGGCTCTACATTAGGTCTGATAACTTTCTAACAGTGAAAGCGTTAAGTAAGTCTTGGCAACCTACTTTACATGAAATGTTTTTGGTGGGTAACATACCTATTCATCGTAAGAAACCCTCTTCACGCTAGTTTCACTCGCACTTGTCAGATTTTTTATTAAGTGCTTCTCAATTTACTCCTAATTTGGTATGTAACCCAAGAAGAAGTAACTGCGCACCTACGTAAACTCACGCCTTTTTCCCATAAGGGTAGGCAGAAACTACAGAACAAGCGACATCATGATAGAACGTAGAGGCAACTAAATTAATTATATTTATGAAACAGATTCAAGTAAAAATCACGTTTATTACATTCTAATTACAATTAGGAGGTATTTTATAAAGGTGTATTATTGATTAGCACCCGCTTAATCTTAGGCGGATATTATGCAGCCAAAAATTGGATTACATGCATTTCATTACGATACATCGCAAGATACCATTTAGAAATGTAATTCACTCATCGGGTACTTCTATTAGGGAAACGTGTAAGAACTAAGTTTTGAAAGTAAATGCAGTTTTGTCTTAATTTTAGAATTAACTTTATAAAACTAAGTAAGAAGTACCACAATGATATTTTAATTTAAAAAAGTTATATTTTAGAAAACAATGCAGTTGCTGATTATAACATTACACAAGTTTTAGGTGTGATAGTGAATTATTGCAGTACATATTTTATTATACCACATTTATAAACTAATATTGTTATTAGTACACACAAGACAAAACAACGCATTATGTTATAAACTAGTAAGGCTGACGAAATCTTAACGTTACACATAATAACTACCACATTGAAAAATACTACCAATATTAAGCTAAAATATCTTAAGAGTACAAGAATGTGCAAAATTCTGCAAAATTTTACAATCATTTATTTAGTATACTTTGGCTGGATAACATTTTTATTCAATCTAAAAAGATTGAAGTACAAAACTTGGTTTTTACCAATAGCTCAAGAATGCATTGTTGGTTGTGCTTGTTACCAATGATTACCAACCCGACAACAATTGTTGGCCCACAATGCACATGTGTAACAACAACACAGATGACATACATATCAACAACATGTTGATGTATGAACAATCCCTAACCACAAAGAGAAAAAAAATTACATAAATACAGGGAAACCCGTAAACATCCTTATAGGATGATTACCTTGTACAATATTATTGGTGGGATGCATGAAGTATGATTATTCAAGGAAAAAATTTATGATAAGTGTAAACACCTGCAGCACAACAAAAATCAATACTATAAAAATTAAAAATATGTCAATAAGGTAGCATTATTTTCCCTAAGCACTGGTACACAGACATATTTCATTAAAATTATTCCCATAAAAGGTATGAGAACCAATTTCCTTAAAGCTAAGCTTGCTAAGCTTACATTCATGATTTTTTATAATAAATAAATTATAAACTAACCCACCTTTTCATAAACACTCAAGATTCATTTATAATTTCAATTTGTAATCTTACTTAATTGTGATATTCATAAAATGAATTAAGTTGCTGTCATCTAGCTAACATTTATGTACAAGGGGGTTCAGATTTAAAATAAAAATTAAATCAACTACTTTTCTGGTAGCATCCCAAACTCGGTGAGGAAACGTTCCACATCTACAGCATAGAAATCATTGCCAAGCTCAGTAGCTAGTTGTACAAAGTTTCCAATAATTTGGCCTGCTTTGTACACGAGTATTGCTGGTACACCATCAACACGGAAGTGACGACTCAGACCCGTGATGTCGACCGCTATACGGCAGAACTTTGTTGTTGGGTATTCAGTTGCTAATATATTCAGACAGCCATCCATAGTCTCACAAGCTCTTGTGCTATTGTTGTAAATGTGAATGATTACTGTTACTTTCGGATCTTCCTTATCAATAGCATTCAGGAACTCTTCTTGGCTGCTAAGAGTTGTAAGTACACCAAACTTAGGTACCTTCTGTAACTGACTCATCAGTTCTTCCATTCGTTGTTTCTGATATTGTAGGAGGAATTCTTCATCCATAAGCTCTGTTAGTTCATCTTCTAGTTCTTCTCTTTGCTTGTCTTGAGCCACTTCGCGTTCTGGTTTGACAGACAGAGTGAGCTTTTTCGCTAAAGCGATACGTTCTTTAGCGAGCTCTGCTCGATTTTCTGCCTCCAACTGCTTAAACCTTCGCCAATCTTCAAGTACTCCCTTCGGGCCAGTGTTACTGGCTTGGCCGGTCCAGTTGTTAATGGGCGGTGGCTCAGCATTCGTCGCTACCTCAGCTTTAGCAGTTCCTCCTTCTTCATCTCCACTTCTGTCGTCATCAGAGTCGCCCTCGCCTTCGTCTTCACTGCTACTACAATAATTTTGCAATTTCTCACCCAAAATTTTATCTTCTAAAGTAGCCATGGTTATTCCGTTACTGTATCTCACAATAGATGATTCACAGTAATAAAATCGGAATGTATACAAGTGAAACAATAAAAAATCTAATTTGAACACACAACAAGTCCAACTGCTAACGCCAATCGCAATTGCGTTATTTTCCCTCACATGACACAATCAAATCAATGCTGTCAAGAATGGAAGTACATTGAGCCCACAGAATATATTGAATTAGCCAAGATTACGACTTTTTTACAAAATTGCCAACAATGAAGGTTCCTCGGTGCCATGCTCAGAATAATAACTAAATGAGTTATTGGTCTGAGGTGCCATGCCACTGTAGCCACAGGCTGTAACAATAAAAACAAAAACCCTACTGCCACTAAAAGGTTCAAAACAAGCTCACTTTTCAAGCAGTCTGTTGGGGGCAGATATTTTAGTTCAATCTCAGATTTGACGCCACTAATCACAATTGTATTTAAATGTTTATTGTTTTCTATCCTACAGTGTTTTTTTTTTTTGGAATCGACTGCTCAATTCCTATGTTTATAAACCCAACAGGGAAAATTTACTACAATAAAATCATGGCATTGACGTTAAAATGTTAAAATCCGTCATTCTGATTTCTTAAAAAAACAAAACCTCTATTCATCACGTGACCTAGTCAAAAGATAATTTATGATTGTATTAAAATCAATCCATCCGTTAGCATGCTTTGAGTTTTTAAAGAATCCCAATTACAAAGATACACCATGAAAAACAAAACCCTGTCTTTGCTGTCGCACAGTCGGGTAAAAATAATGGTCCATGAAAATAATGGATTGCGTTCCAGATCCCAAATGGTAACATTTTAGCTAACTTTCAAGTATGTCAAACGTCAAGTTGTACTTGTCAATATAAAATGGTATTTTTGTAAATTAAAACGTGGGTTCGTGGGTTTGTTTACTCGTCGAATAAATGAATACAACAAAGAACTAATATTAAAATAAACGCCAGCTAATTATAACGTTAAGATGAGTGAGTCTCTATGTATTATTACTTCATAAAATGAATTGTGTTGGTTGCAATAATGCAATATTTTTTCCATGATTTTTTATTTCAAAATATTTTAGGTCAAGTATTACAAAAACTGCGGGACGTAAATCCAACCGACAGTGATGCTGTGAAGGAGGTGATTACCTCTTTCTTCCAAAGTTTGCTCAAGCACACAGGAGAAAACTGCAGCATATGGCTGCGTGTATTAGAAGACGTGATAACCCGGTAATATAACCTATAAATACCGTAAATTATGAAGTTTTACTCATCTATATTGTGTTCTCGCCTGCTCTGACTGCAGGTCATGGTGTGATCGTAGTAGTAAGGACCCACTGTTTAATTACTTTATTTGAGCACCACATTCAAATCTTCTCTTGCTTGTTAAAAGACTTCAGACTGACTTAAACTTCATATTAATAAAACCTATAATACGCAAATCACATGATCTGAGGTTTATTTTGAGCATTGCTTAACGTTAACAGAGATTTAAATGTTTAAAATGCAGTCACTAATCATTGTTTAACTTCGAGCAATGTTTATAAATAAGAAGTCCGTCTAAAGCCAAACAAAAACAAATCAAATCTGAAATAAAAAGGGAATCCAATTTACTCTTCTACTGTTGTCTAACATTTTCTTTTATCCTAGGTTCCCAAGGTACTGTTCACAGCACCGGCCAACAATAGAGAACTACTTGGCTCACTTCTTGGCATCAAGTAATTATTTCAATGTCATTGTAGCAGCAAAATGTGCACATGGCTTACAACAAGTAAGTGGCTCTCTAGTTAACAAACCGTACCTTACCCTATTCTGGAGACAAAGTAGAATTATTGCTAGCTCAGTCATTTCTGTTTTTAAGTGCTGTGATTTTTTTATTTTTATTTATTAATTTATAAACTTTAATCAAAACAGTTAAAAACCAATTACAATAATTAAAGACAAAATTATAAGGTTGAGATTATCAATTACAAAAAAATGCAAAACTTTCATGACGGCACTGTTGGCGCAGTGTTTAAGCGATTTACTGCTGCGCTGCGTGTTGTGGGTTTGATTCCCGCACGGAAAAAATATTTTTATGACCTACAAGTAGTTGTTTCGGGTCTGGCTGTATGTGTATGTGAGTTTAAATGTTTGTAAACATACCCACAATACAGGAGAAATTCCTAGTGTGGGACAAAGTTATATATATATATTTTTTTAACCCGCTCACGGTAAATACTTCTGACATACCAATAAAATCTTCACCTATTCATCAAGTCAAGTTTAGCATGACTGCTTGTTTTAATGCAAATAAAAATATTCTAAACTATTCTGCCAAAAAAATCTAGTTGTGTTTGATCCATTCTTTTGAAAATGAACTTTGCTATAGCATTACCACAGAAATATACTTTTATGTATAGTCTTGCATGTCTTCCGGCATAATCATTGTTATTCATTGTTTTCTTTTAGATACGTCCCACTCAAGACAAGACAGCGAGCCCGAAGAACTGCTGGAGGGAACAAATGGCAATATTATGCAACACAGCACACACACTCATTGAAGCCATATTCTCCAACACCGTAAATATTTACAAAACCAACCAAAGTGTTCAGGTAAGATTAAACTACAACTCACTAAAGAAGATTAAATAGATGTGAGTGCGTGCTCGTACGGTGCAACTTGTAGCATGGTGGCTGCTACTGCATAATATTATTTTGTGCTATGAAATGTTTGACCCTATGAGGCTGCCATAGTAACCCAGAATGCATTGAAGCCTAAAACAATTTATGAATAAAAATAAGCTCTTAATTTGTCGCTTTTGAGGAAGAAGCACCTTAATTTCTACGCCAATGATACATACTGTGATGGACAATCAAAATAAGAAAATCTTTCCATGAACTGTTGGTTCTGGCCTGTGAATGGGTGAATAATATATTTGTATTATGGATTGATTGCAAGGCATAAACATTTTTTAGGCTGGCAGTCTTACTAGTAAATGTAAAGGTTTTAGTGATGACTGACTCAGCAGTCAATACAATTGTCCAGTCCTCTTGAGTGCACAATACACTGGATATACAATATTTTTCTATGTTTTCAGAAAAAAAAACCAGAACTATTGGCTAGCAGTCCACTGACAAAAGCTCTGTCTAACATTTTGACTGTCAAGAAATCACAGGGCTCTAGCAGTGAAGAGAAAAAGACTGTGTTATGTAATAAACTGAGGAATCTATTAGTCTTCATTCAAGCTATGCTTGTGTAAGTATTTCTTTGTTATTTGTTCTTTGTTTTGTACAATCAACAAAAGAGAAGTTCCATGAAGTTGCACCAATGCCAAAGATTTGAATAAGTTCAGTGAATATTATGCAAAACTGGTTTTATGGAGATGTAGACATGTATGCCCGATGTTTTATTTATTTTATTTATTCATCCATCTTACAATGATTAATGTTTACATCTCCATAAAACCATGGCCTATATTAATTGAGATGAGAAATACCTATGTAAGTGATTACACCTCTCTATTGTTACAATTACATTACTATATTAAAAAAGGCGTGAGTTTATGTGTATATATAAGTACGTAAGAGAATTTAAAAAAAAAAGTGGCCGTTAGGACGTCCGACAGATATGAAACAGCGGCATGACGCATAGGAGAACGTCATGCCATTTGCCGTCAGAGCATACGAGTCGGTCTAACTCCCAAGGCACGCCAATAGATGTTTCACATCAAAAACTTTTGTTTATTTTAAAAACAGGATTGGTATAAAATAAAAATATTTATCAACTGTTACTTCTTGATAGTACTTAACTCGGGTAGTCCTCAATTACTGCCTCTGACTCTCTGACTGACAATTCTAAGTGTTTGCCATTATCAGCCCATGTCAAATCCCACCCATTTGTCATATCAACTTAACATCCGCAGGGAGGTGTACCCAGTAGCCAAGCCAGTGCAACCCCAGCTAATATTAGAAGTGATAGTGCAAGCACTCAGTGTGTCCAGCAGTGTCAACACGGACGCGAAAGAAGCTGCCACGGTGAAAACACAAGCACTTAGGACTCTGGATGCTATGATATTATGGTAAGCTAAGCTAAATCCAACTATACTCTATATCATGGTCTAAAAAAACAAGGTCTGGCATTCCGGGAGTGACACATGCTTACGTCACTATCCAGTTGCCACTTTATTGCAACAAAACACGAATTATGGAAACGTTTTCAGTCACCATTCTGTAAAAAAATAAATTTATAGCATTTAAATTGTCGTTTCGTTTATGTAATGAAACGAAACAATTCAATTTAAACATACCAACGTAATTGTTAATTAAAACCTCTTTGCTTTATCGGATTTGCACAGGTAATAAAGCTGATTGGGGAGTTATTATTACACACTACTGGTAACACAGCGGTAATTACGTAGGCTTGTGTATCCCACTTGACTGGAATGCTATACCTGGCGAAGTATATTATTATACCATGCTCTATACAAATAAATGTGAAAGTTTGTGAGGATGGATGTTTGTTACTCTTTCATGCAATAACTACTGAATGGAATTTGGAACACAGGTAGTTTATAACCTGGATTAACATGTAGGATACTTTTTATCTCGGTAGTACGTTCCCGTGGGATAATTACGTACCTCCACGCGGGCGAAACCGCGGGCTAAAGCTAGTATTATAAATGCGAAAGTAACTCTATCTGTCTGTCTGTTACCTTTTCATGCCTTAAAAGCTAAACAGATTTCGATGAAATGTGGCACACCGGTAGACCATGACCTGGGGTAAGCCAACGGATACCTTTTATCCCGGTAGTACTTTCCTGTGGGATAGTTTCTGCCCTCTACGCGGGTGATAGCTAGTAAATGTTCTTTATTTGTGGTTTATGAGTAAATAGTATATAACAAAGTTGCCTTTCTTGACTGTGTTCTGAGTTCCATTAGTTCTTTTTATCTTCAGAATGGATTTTTATGCAGTTTTTAACATCATTTAAATATCTTTTTCTGGAAGTTGATGTGTGTAATACCTTAATATTTAACTTATATAAATATAACAGCAATCGATGTTTTCATACATTGAATGCACCCGTACAATGCAGGGGTAGGTCGCTATTTCATATTTGAGTTATCCTAATTCATATTTGAAACAGGATAATAAGGTTTTAAATGTATCTGGGGGCACGGTAGTGCCCCCGCCAAGTCGAGCCAAGCGAAGCGCAAGGGCACTACCTACCTTTTCTCGAAGTGTTTCGTCGTATTTTTGAACCCTCATAGAGTTGGTTTCCGATGTACCAGATAGTTCATTTTCTCAGGATATGATGTCAATAATAGACTAATTAAACATACAAAGCCTCAATTGAATAGCTTTAATACTTTAGATTTTATTGATATCTAAAATACACCGATTTCGTCACTGACACACTGATGATCATCAAAATGTTTGGCTACTTCCTGAAGTGCTAGAAAGCTGAAATTTGGTATGTAAACTAAATTTAGTATACAACCAACAAAAAAATCATAAACTTATAACTTTCGCCCCTCATCCCCTAAAATGGGGGGGTGGATGTTTGTATGAGACTTCAAAATGTTAGGGTACTTCCTGAAGAGAAAGCCGAAATTTGGTATGTAAACAAAGTTCAGTATACAAAAAAACACTACCGTGCCCCGAGATAAACTTAAAAAAAGAAGAAAAAAATAAACACTAAAAAGACTGCCTAGCAACTTACAAAAAGAACTGAAATCCCACCAAAAACATTTCATGTAAAATGTTGCCAAGACGACCACATAAGGTTTGCCCTGTGAAAAAGATATCAGATCTCATGTAGAGCCAAGCTTCTGAATCTACACGGTGTAACTCTACCGACCCTAACTTCACAAATTCTACATATCAGTAAAAATGTATGGCTTGGCTGTTTCGTTACCTACTTACTTCAGAAACTAAATATTCGCATCACCTCCACGACGGTAGCGAAACGGCGAAGCCATACATTTTTACTGATATGTAGAATTTGTGAAGTTAGGGTCGGTAGAGTTAGGCCGTGTAGATTCAGAAACTTGGCTCTACATGAGATCTGATATCTTTTTCACAGGGCAAACCTTATGTGGTCGTCTTGGCAACATTTTACATGAAATGTTTTGGTGGTTTTGTTGTGTATTTATGTAACAATGTTTTGTCTTATAGCTTGGGGCCAAATCTCATTCCATTCTCAGGACTAGTGTTCAGATTTGTGATGCAGACCCTGAAATGGAGCTCAGAGAATCCTAGTGACGAGTCTAGGTAAGTGAAGCACCATATACATATTACATCTTCTGACACGTTTTGCTTAGTTTTATCTGTGATCTGTGATAGTGATTTTAAAACCTGTATTTCTTCTAATAATAGTCTAAATACTTCAGTTGTTTTTTTTTTCAATTGTAGTTTTTTAATCGACTTTGGTTAGATAACTTCAACTTCAGTTTAAGTTAGGAGGAAGAGGTTATGCATTCGGCATTTTTTTTTTTCATGTATTTACACCGATTTCTCCGTGTTTATCGGGCCGATTTACGTGATTCTTTTTCCATATGGTATAGGAAGCCCGCTCGGTAGAGCCATATCAATTTTATTACGATATTACTTGGTATAATATTTGGATTTTTTAAACGTTTTAGAAAAGTCCGAATCACCGCTTACAACAGCCTCACCAAGTGGTTGAGTATGTTGAATGTGCACCGTGTATCAACTGAAGGCAGGGGACGATCCTGGGAGGAAGAGCTCACCAAACACGTTATCGAAGACATCACTCCAGTGAAGAAGATTGTGCAGCTCACTGTAAGTATACAGGGATTAATAAAATTAACGAGCGGAACTTCACAGCTGGGTCAAATTAAATTATCTAGCGAAACATCACAGTCGCACCTAATACGTATTTATATCAAATCTTTCTTCAAAAAAAAAAAGATTTCTCTAAGCCCGCGACCGTTGACCCCGAGAATCTCACCTGCCAACTGTATTTTATTTATAGCTTTTCTATAAGTGTGGACAGTAAACATTTCTTAATTCTTTTGCAGATGAGCAATCAATACACTAAAAACTTGAGTAAAAAAGCTAAGAGGAAGTTAGCAAACCAGACACTTCAACAAAGTGCCATCGCTAGTCATGGTCCAGGGGAGAAGAATAAGACAAATATGTGAGTATTATATTTTCTTTGCCAGTGCATGCTTTGCCCCTATGGAATTCTCTAGGCAACTACTTGGTCCTTCTAAAACTTTAAAACAGGGTTAATTGTTTATTCATTTACGCACACAATGTTAATATTAACAAATATTCTAATTCCAAACCATCATTACTAAAGATCATGTCCGTGACTACCGCAGGACCACCAACGCCAATCGCTTCCATATTTTGTAAATAAGTAGTACTCAATTGGTACTAATTAGTAGTCTCACAAAAAAATTGGTACCTTAGTAGTTTTCGAGAAAATCGTCTTTGAAGGTGGTCCTGCGGTAGTCACGCTCACTTCAGTAGGACCACCACGAGCGCCGAAACAGGGGGCATGCTACAGCTATTCTAAGTATACAAATAATTAGTACCCATAAATGTGATTAATTTCGTAAAAAAAACCGAACTGAAACATTTGTATTTACCGAGAAATCGACGATGATAACTTTCGCGCGCTCGTTCAACAGGACCACGACTTTGAATGTTAGCTTATCGCTTTCCTCAAACGTGCATAGAAAATTAGTAGCCTGCAAGATAAAATTAGTACCGAAAATTCAAAATTAGTACTCCAGTAGTTTACGAGATATACCATGCCATTGGTGGGGTGGCGGAAGTCACGGTGTTAAATTTTCATTTCAAGATTTCCCTATTAAAAAGTCTGAGATTTCTTCCCGAATTGATACAAAAATTAGTACTCCTAGAGAAGTTATAGTGCCCAAAAATTCAGATTCCTAAGTGGTTTATTTTAAACGAAATTAGCTTTCATTACTTTTCCATATTAAATCTCCGCGAATAATCCGACCAAATTAAGTTGTCAATGGTATTGAGCTGTTTAGGAGATATAGATAGAGATTATACAAACTGTGTACCTAGGTACATATTAAGAAAAAAATAACCTATCGATACCCATGCCCTGTGATACCTACCTATAATATAATAATAACTAATAAACAAATTTTCGTTGTATTCTTTAATTGTTGTAACTATGCATGAATATCTAAGCTTTTTCCATTCTGTTTTATCGAACCTATTTGCCGGATAAATAACATATTTCTAGTTTTGTTTATGGGTCTACCTAGTTTAGGCTTATCTTAATAGTCCAATTTAGTTGATTGATTTGTTATATTAAACTTAAGTGCACATTTTATGTTGTCGAGTTTTAAGTACGGTACTTAAAGTTTTACTGATTTTACTAATTGTTATCGAACTGTGATCTATAATTAATAACCTAGCTTTAACAAAGTAGGTATTGAATAGGTAACTAAAAATACATCCAATGTCCACAGATAGGGATGTCAGTGAAAATTTGATAAAATCTACTTCAGGTACTGAAAAAATACATACCTATTACTTATGTAATCCTTTTATACTCCTGCTGAACGAGCGTGCGAAAGTTATCATCATCGATTTCTCGGTAAATACAAATGTTTCAGTTCGGTTTTTTTTTACGAAATGAATCACATTTATGGGTACTAATTATTTGTATACTTAGAATAGCTGTAGCATGCCCCCTGTTTCGGTGCTCGTGGTGGTCCTGCTGAAGTGAACGTGACTACCGCAGGACCACCTTCAAAGACGATTTTCTCGAAAACTACTAAGGTACCATTTTTTTTTGTGAGACTACTAATTAGTACCAATTGAGTACTAATTATTTACAAAATATGGAAGCGATTGGCGTTGGTGGTCCTGCGGTAGTCACGGACATCTAAAGATCGGATATTCGGATGCATATTCACTTAAAGTTGAGATATTGGCTAATATGGAATGTGCTTTTGTATCGAAAAAAAATCGCTAACGTCAGATTTCAGTGACCAAACCAGATCAAATCATAGCGATCGAAAGGTAGTCATTAAAGTTGTTGTAGCCGAGGTAATATGTACGCCCGATCAGGATACAGTACTTAATTTAGTAAAAGTATGTAATGTTTTTTTGTTTTTGTTTTAACTAATACGTGGTGGGTATTAGTTAAAACAAGAAAAAAACATAAATTAAAATAATTACACGTTTTCCCTCCTCTTACACCCTAAATAACATATTTGCATCGGGGTTAAACCTTAATTTTAAATAAATGTGCATGTTTTTTTTTTACAAAAAATTATATTTTAAGAAGCCACCATACTTTCATAGCTAAAAATTAACTTTAGGTAAATATGCATCGTAATATGCGATCTCTGATCATTACATACACCTCTAACAAAAAAATGATAGTTTTTTTTTGCACATTTAAATCATTTTATGGGAAATATTACTACTGTTCTGGTAAATCAACACTTTTTGTATTTTTTTTTAAATAAATATTATTATTATATTTGTATCATAATCCGTCTATTTCATTGTATATTTACTTATAAAATATATTATTAAATATTTGAATTTATAAATTTAAACATTCAAAAATAAATTAATAATATTATTGGTTGGCGAAAATTTGTAATGGCTATTTTTGATTGGTAGGTCTGAGGAATCAAATGATGAGGTCGCAAATGCAGCTCTAGAATGTGCAGAAACATTCCTCACAGTCAGTGGAATCTTTTTGAAACCAACTACACACAAGGTAAGCCGATAACAAATGTAGAAATTGCTCCACTTTGCCATTTCTATTCTAAATCAAGATTAAAAAGTAGGTGTTTGCGGGAAGATTAGTATGAAATTGGATTGTACGTGGTACATAATTACATGGCAATAGATTCACCCTTTTACATGGGCTTGGAAAGTGGTGAAATCAGGTCAAAGTGAAATTATTTATTTCATGTAGGCTGTTAAAGGGCACTTTTACAATACAATACCAATATACATACAATCTTACACACCTCTGCCTAAACTGTCGGGGAATGGAAGCGTGGTGTTATGTTATAAAGTACATAATCAGCCTATAATGTTCCCATTGCTGGGACACAGGCCTCTCTCTGTGAGAGGGAGAGGGCTGTAATCCATCACGCGGGCCCAGTGCGGGTTGGTAGATGTCACATGTCTTTGAATTTTTGGTTCTAGCACATGCTGGTTTCTTCACAATGTTTTCCTTCACCGTTTTGAGGAGTGCGGTTCTAAATTTCTTTAGCCCTATTTGAAAAATAAATTATATTTTATTTATTGGATAATTAAATTGGTTGTAAAAAACATTCTTACTCGTCAAAAGGAATAGAAATATTTTAAAACTAGATGAGGTTGGTGTGTGCTAATCAACTTCTCTGAGAAGAAACACCGCAGCAAGCTCAGAGGTCACAGTCTGTTTTAAAGTCCCGACATTATCTTGATCAGATCATGTGGATTATTTGGTGCACTAAACTGCAGTCGAATATGATTTTACTATAACGCTTTTAATTTAACCCCTTTTCTCACCCCCCCAGACGTTCCAAGAGCGTCTAGTCCGCGAGTGCTTCAACCTGGAATCCTACAGCGTAGTCCGGTCTCTACATCTCCTGCGCGCATTGGACGCAGCGCGCAAGAACACCGGGACTACAGTACCGCCGCCGACGCAGTACTGTGTGCAACTGTACAGTACGCTTGTTAACAGTCGCTGTGATGAGGTAAGCAATATAAATGTACAGATATGCCAAGAAAACTATGCGCTTCGAATCATCATCTGTCACTCAAAAGTTTTGAAAACTTGGAATTGCATAGAGCTGTTAACCTTTTAACCGCCTACGTCGGATTAATCCGACAAATATTTTCTGGCCCATTTCGCCAGAGTCGTATATTTCCGACCAAAATATCACTGCTCGTTTAATCAGCTTTTTTTATTTAATTACGCTGTATTCTATCAAAATTATGTTTATATTAGGTAAATAGTTAACTAAGTAATCATTTACAGTTTAATACACTTTAGTCTCTTAATTAGAAGTCCTAAAAATAAAGTCCAAAGTTAGATGAATTACTAACATTATTTTTAGAAAATTGTATTGATGTGCAACGCCCATGACGACAAAATCCGACATGAGGGACGGGACATATGCCAAGATTTACTGATACAAAAATAAACATAAATCAAAATATTTCTCTTTATACTGACTAATTAACTTTAAAACAAATACAGCAATTGTTAATAAAACATGTTTTTACAAATATTTGTGAGTATTTCATTTAATTCCTTTGAAATTAAGTAAACTTACTTGTGAAATGTCAGCAACTGAGTTGATGGTTCCCATCCCTAGCCTACATCTTCCGAAACTTACTTTGTTAGTACGCCCAGCGCCACGGTCTGATAAAGACGACCGCTTCGTACGTCATAAACGAGTGCCGACTTCTGGAATTTTCCATCAGTGTTGTGTGTTTCTATCAGTTTTACGTTCGTGTGTCGATAAATATGTATTGAAATTTATCATGACCACTCATTAAATATTTATTTTTAAAGACTTTTGTTTGTATTTCATAAAACCAGTGAATAAAACTAAATTGTGATTTCAGACTGTTGTATTATTTATTATAGAAACTTGATTCTATAATAAATAAGTACCTACATATTTACTTTCCATTTCGAAAAAAGACGGCATTAAACACATTAAATACAGTGAAAAATTCTGCCGTTTAGATACCTACGGTAAAAAACGTTGACTGAAGTAGTTGAGAAACACGGGAGTAGACAAAAATAGAAGGAAGAAAACCAGGAGTTGTTTTTGTTTCTTTGGTACTTATTTACACTGGTATTTCTTACTAGTGGATAATGTTAAATAAAACAAATATCAAAATATTTACTCAGTTGTTATTTATATAAAACGAAATATCGACATCGAAAAATTGTAGGTATTGCACATCCCTCTTTGTTGTAGGTATTTATTTTTCGATTCAATGTGTCGGGCGCTGGGGGCACGACAACTGACATAAAGTCGGGCGGTTAAAAGGTTAATCCATAATTTTGTAATCATGGTAATACAAAATAGAGAAGTACTTCCAAGGTTGAAGCAGCTCTATATTAGATCTCCTACTTTTCTTTGGATATGGAAGCGCAACCTGTTACCATGGATTTAGAACTTGATCCTGAACCCTCCTGCGTGGCAAGTTTTCGTCCGTTTTTATAAAAAAATTGCTATTCCATACATTTTGACCGCGTATGTATTGCACTTTTCTATGAAACAGTAGTTTTTTTTTTTTTTAATAACTGACGAATCGTTTCTATGTTAGGGTGTTTAGAATCATGCTGAATTCTTGGTTACAGTTCGCGCGGCGATGTGTGTGTGTGTGTGTGAAGATGATGATAATCAATATAAAGTGTATAGGGGGTGGCTATACACTTTATATTGATTATCATCATCATCTTAGCCGAAAATCACTGGAAATAAGTGCTTTTTTTGCTTCAGCTCTTAAGTGTGTTCTTTGGGGTACTGCACTACCCTACGCTGCGCCATCCGGTAGACCGTCACCAAAAATTTGGAAACTTTTGTTAAAGATATCCAAGCCGAGCACTCCTCATTTCCACTTTTTCTTTCACTTTTATTTACACAAAACTCTTGTTCATCTCACAGATAAGGAAGTTCTGCTCACAAGCACTGCTAGACATACGACTGCACCTGCACTGTTCACCGCCCTCGATCAACTTCGCGCTCGAAGCACTACCTGATACTGAGGCCAACAAAAACAAGAGGAAGGAAATATCTGAGGAGAACAGAGATGCACTCGAGTCGATAATAAATGAAGGGTTAGTAGTATATTTTGTGGTTGCAAAAGATTTAATCAAAATTATTATTACTTTAATGGTGAAAGGAAATGATCAAATTAAAGATGTTTTTATCTGGGTAGGCCACTTTTTCTCTTAAAAGGTGATTTCGTGTTTAAATATATCAAGTCTTATTTTTGTGTCCCAGCTGATACAAACAAAATATTAAAAATTTGTTGCAATTAAAAAAAATATGAATGATAAATTATTTTACAGAGCGGCCCCTTCAATCGCCGAAGCTGCACTAGCAGAAACTATGCTTGAACCGTCAACCAAAAGACCGCGATTAGAGGAAGACAGAATTAGTATCAGCAGCGAATCTGAAGTATCTGTAGTAATTCCTGATGGCTCAGACGACGAGGTTGAAGAAATTAACGAAGATAACAATGACGATGGGGATGAAGTAGAAGTACTGCCAGGACCCGAAATCGAAGAGTCCAGTCAAAAAACTAACGAATATAGTAAAGAAACTACAGCTTATACCGTGACAGTTGAGGACTCTGTAGATACTACAGACGCTTATCAAAATAACAGAAAAAGAAAACTAAGTGAGCCAAGCGAGAAAGCTTCTATCTACGAAGCTAAAACTCAAGTTCCTCTAAACACTTCAACTGAAACTATAGATGATGACCAAAGCCCAGTGTCTATGGAGATAGCTTACGATGCTTCCAATGTAGACAGCAAAGTGGTAATTCTAGAAAAGCTAGATGACGATAATTTACCTAGCACAAATGAAACGGATGACATACAAATAACTTGTGGGCAAAATATTGTAATTTCCCAAGAATCCGAACCTGCTAAAGATACCGTTGAAGTTGAGATTGAAATATCTACTGTGGACACTAAAGCAGCTGAAATAGAAGAAATTCAAGAAAATGGTGACGTCATTGCAGCAAATGAGAATAATATTGAAGTGAAAATAACTAGCAAAGAGATCAGTGTTGAAGATATGTTGGCTGATTTCGTCGACGAAGTTAATGAAGAGCCAAGTTTAGTAGCATAAGCGTAAACTTGATTATTATAACTTTATAAGAGTACATTTGTGTATCTAATTCGTTATTAAATTGCTTGAAAAGCTTCAATCATTATTGTTATTTCTTTTCAGTACGAGTTTCATACTATTCTCTCCTTACTTCTCTAAAACTGTTCATAGCCGACATAGCCCCTCGTAATCACCTGATTGCAGTAAGACACAAAGATGAAAACAACAGTGGCCAGCAATACCCTTTGCCTGGTATTGTGTAGTGATTTCGACTTTTATTTTATATTAATATCCTGTATGCCAGTTTTTATAGGGGTTGGGGCGAACTAGGCTCGAGCTCGAATGTAGCAGTTGCAATGTACGTGCTCGATAAAAGCTTCGGTTTCTGTTTTTGTTTTGGCAATTGAGCCGATGTCGACTATTCTGCCAGCTTCACATTTAGACGGCAGCCAGCGCAGAGGCGTGCCGTCGACTTTTCACTTTGTGGTAGATCTACAGATGTTAGTCGCTGAAAAAACGAGGACAGGGTTTAGTAAAACATAAATATTATTCTAAAATACTAGCTTACTTACAATAGGGTGATAAACAGCACAAAAACACAAAACATATTTACATAATTATTACGCACCAATTAGAATTTAATATCATTTTCGTTTAGAAAAGTTGTTAAAAAATTTATAATTTTGGGAGAGAAGTGGGATAAAAGGGATTGGAAGTTAGCTGGAAGAGGGATGTTACAATTGGAAATTTTTCGATAGAGATCGAAGGATTTGGAGTTTAAGGAGCAGGAGAAAAATATATGGTCCAAAGTACCCTCCGCAAGACCACATTCACACAGGGAATTGTCCCTAATATGGATCTTATTCAAAAACACTGGGCTACAACAATGTCCGAGCCTCAGTCTGCAAATAGACGAAACAGTTCGTTTGGACAATTTAGGATATTTAAAAAACCAAGGTTTCCGCTGGACGTCGGGCTGTATAGCTGCATAGTAGATACCCTTGGCTTTTGAGGTCTCATTCCACTTTTTGGCCCATGAGTCGAACAATTTGGGCTTGGCACCATTTTGCAAATCGTAGTTATGAGCTACGTAGTGCTTTCGATCAGCCGGATTCGATGTGGCATACTTTGTTAACGAATCAGCGCACTCATTGCCAACAATACCCGAGTGACCAGGGATCCAGTACTAGTAAGTAGAGTAATATCAAAGATGAATTTTCTTATTGGTAGATGGCGCTGTTCTCAAAATTTTCATGGGTTTCGTCTAAACCACAGACTACATAGAGATACTATGTATCTATGTTCTGTTGTTCTTGTTGTTGTTCTATCTATGTTTGTATGTATGTATTGTATGTACTAGGTTTAAATCCAATATGTTCCATTTTAATCAGATTTTCCTTAAAATAACAAGTTTTTTTTTTACAATAAATATATTTAAGGAGTTGAAACACCTTTTAAATTTATTGAGCTAACATACAACGTTTGTTTAAATGGATAAAATCATCTAATAACGCAACGCAACATTTTTTTTATTCCGAATAGAATCTATGGATACGGTTCGATTAATTTCTGGATTATTCTTGACGACTTTGCTTGTATAGACATTTAGGATTCTGCTTTTATCCATTGAACTGGAAAGGTATTGGATACCGGGAACCGACAACTTCGCTTTATCGGAACGACCCCTGCACGAAAATCTGGACTGTGTACATGTCATGTAAAAGCTGCATAATAATGTGTGAGCTTGCCCTTCTCAGTATGATAGATTATGAGTAATAGTGTTCTGTGTGATGGACAGTTTCGCGTGTGGGCAGCGGGGTTTGACTTTATGGAGTCAAAACGCTCTGTAGTAAAACACATCAACTTCAGACAACAACTTTTCAGTGACTTCATCATATTTATAACCTGACACTGAACTGCAAATTGTAAAAAACTTAAGTTTTGAATTTTGCGAGCTACCTTGAAGGTTGGGCTTGTCCGTGTAATTATTTTTAAGGAAGAAATGGTAGAAATCTCAGATTGGCAGTGATATCACTTACGGCACATTCCGAATTATGCCGAAAACGCTCAAAGCGCTCACATCAATAATTTGCGTTCCGATTCAGACATCACGATTATGACAGCTGAGAGCTGCCAACATCGGAAAGCGCTCACAGTGCTCACTCAACGCGAACGTCATCCTTGCACAAGAAAGACCGAAAGGATATTTTTTTGAAAATGGAAGACAAAGTATTGGCACTTCTATTTTGTTGGTTGACTCTATCGACTCTGATAACTCTGATTTTGAGTTTGAGAACGGGGATTCGTCCAGTGATTAATCACTGGACGAATCTTTTACTACCTAATAATAAAGCTGAAGAGTTTGATTGTTTGAACGCGCTAATCTCTTTAACTAGCAGCTTGATTTGATTTTTTTTTTGTATTTGATAGCCCAATTCTTGGGAAAGATTATAGGCTATTTAATATCACGCTACGACACTTAGAAACCGAGCAGTAGGGGAAAAAAATTAAGCCATCATGGGACGCCTGGCAGATGTGAAACATACCATCGTATAGCCTGGCGACGCGTCGCCATGGCATGCGTCGCCACGCCAACAATCGGTTTTACCCGCGGCTATAGATGTTTCACAACAAAAAGTCAGAAAGAACACTAACCGAAAAGTAAGTAATATCGTGGGCGAGCGATGCGCAGCGACGCGGTCGGTGGATCGGGGGCCGTAATTTGACACTTACGAAGTTGCGGACAGAAGCTAGTATGCTTTAATTTCACGATTTATTTCAAATATCGTGTCCTTTCCTAATTAAAATAATTGTTCGATGTCCATGTATATTTAAATAAATAAGTCTTCATGTAAGAGGTTAAAGGATTGGCGGGGTGGGGGAGGCAGACTGCAGTTTTTGCCCCACCTCAAAAGAATTCTAGATCCAGGGCAGATTTTAGAGCACAATTTCGAAAATGCCACGTTAATTTAAAGCGGTTTGAAGATATGATGCCACAGAATGCGACTCAAAACAAAACAGCACAACTGTCATTTTTGACAGCGCTCACGGTAACATTAATTTAGGGCATGGTTGGCGTTATCACGATAAGACGATTCACGGGACATAATCGTTATCGCGCTCAACTGATTCGGAACGGGTGTAAGCACGCTCAAATCAAGTACAGTGCAATTCGGAATGTACCCCCAATTGTCACTGTCAATATTAAATTGACTTGACAATTTGACATTGTTGTGTATTGAAAACACGAGATCCACGAGATTCAATACTATATTTTTAGCAGAAATTCCTTTTCAAAAATGGTTATAGCAATTGGGTTCGAAGGAAGTGCTAACAAAATTGGCATTGGTATAGTCAAAGATGGAGAAATACTGTCCAATTGTAGACGAACTTACATCACACCGGCTGGCGAAGGTTAGTTTTATAATAATTTCGTTATTAATAGCCCCAAAACATCTAATATATACTTTTCTCATAAAATTTACGGATTACCTAACTCATAGCTTCCAGAATTCATTGTTACAAAGTTAAAATAGAACCACATAGTCTCTCTTTTTAATTAATTTGAAGTCTAAATTGATCATAATATTATTGTTTTTTTTTTTATGGCTTTTGACAGATAGCTCGCGAGTGCAGGAGCATAGAAACAGTTTATACACCAATCTTTGTATACAAACATATTAATCACATGTTTGGGGCATCTTGCCTGATTTTCATGTATGCAGCATAGGTACCTTATAAACTATTCTAATTCCCTATTGTTTTTTAAGCTCATATTCATCAATACAATATTTCACAAACACCTTAAAGTGAGATTGTCAAATAAAAATAGAACCAATTATACTTTACACTTTTATTTGCAGGCTTCCTTCCCAGAGAGACAGCAGAGCATCATAGACAAAACATCCATGCAGTGCTGAAGGAGGCGCTAGATCAATCTGGTATAACTCCTCAGGAGATAGATGTGATCTGCTACACCAAGGGTCCTGGCATGGGAGCACCGTTGATGGTCTGTGCCGTAGTGGCCAGAACATGTGCCAAATTGTGGAAGAAACCAATTCTAGGAGTCAATCATTGCATTGGGCGTATCCTTTTATAATTAACTGAAAATAATGTTTAGCTACAATTCTCACTATATTGAGTAAATGAACGTATATTCCTATATATGGACGGTTCATATACTTTTTGCAAATATGGTACCTAAACAGGCTATGAATACAATGCTATCATAATAAAAAGAAGAATTCAAGAATCATATTTGAAAATATACCTAAACTCTCCACCATAACCATAGACCATAAAATTGTTAGTCTTTTTAATTATAGCATTTTAATCTCACGATGCGACGCGTGCTTTACTTGTGATCAATAAGTGTACAAACATGCTGTGAATGTGCTTGGTACCATTTGAGAAAATGTTGAAGTTGGAAGTGTGTGTGTGTGTGTGTGTTATGTGCTCACGCTACTCGTCTTCATGTACAAATTCGCAGTATATTTGTACACTTGGTTAACACAAGTAAAGGGCGTGTCGCTTCATGAGATAATAATACTGTACCTTGTAGATATGCACCACCCTTACATTACCAACTACATAAAAGCTACAACACAACACAACTACACAACTACTTTAATTTCTTAACACACAAACAGACATAGAAATGGGTAGGCTGATCACAAACGCTAACAACCCAACTGTCCTATATGTGAGTGGTGGCAACACACAGATCATAGCATACTCCAGGAATAGGTACAGGATATTTGGGGAGACCATAGATATTGCTATGGGCAACTGTTTGGACCGGTAAGTGTAACTTGCTTCTAAAAAAAATACTTGAAAAAAAAATTGTTAATATAATTTTTTTGTATTTTATTTTATTTGTTTTTTTATATTTGATATTTGTATTTATTTGTTGTTTATTTAATTTTTGCCAGTTATGTTAAATAAAGGTATTATGTAAATACCTTTATTTAACATAACTGGCGAAAGGAGGTGTGCTATACGTCCAGCTCTGCCTATCCTTATGTATGGGGAGTACAGGCGTGATGTTATGTTTGTCTTTGACCAAGTAAAAAGTTCGAGCAAAAAAAACATACATGCATTCCATGATAGATTGACAGTCCATCAAATTATAAGATTCTAGCTTTTGCCCGGGTCTTCGCCCGCGTGGAGGTCGGAAATTATCCTACGGGAACATACTACCGGGATAAAAAGTACCCTACGTGTTAATCCAGGTTATAAACTATTTGTGTTCCAAATTCGTTCAGTAGTTTTTGCGTGAAAGAGTAACAAACATCCATCCATCTATCCTCACAAACTTTCACATTTATAATATTAAGTAGTAGGATGCCAGTTTTCATAAATATGTCTTTTCTTATTTTCAGATTCGCAAGAGTGCTTAAATTATCGAATGCACCAAGTCCAGGCTACAATATTGAACAAGCTGCCAAAAAGGGAACAAAATATTATCAGCTTCCTTACTGTGTGAAAGGTATTGTGGCTTACCTACAACAAAATCAACTTTAAGTTACGGAGTATTTCGATTTAACTAGCTTGTGGCTAGGGTTGCCATCTTTTAAAATAAAAAAGCCTGACTATGCGCTGTCTAAAAGCCGGACTCTACCTTCTTTAATAGCCAAACATCACTATTACACCGACTAAAGACAAAACCCGCGCGAATCAAGAATAGCCACTGTCCTCCGGCCCCGCCTCGTCTTTAACACGTTGCGCCTTGCGTAGCTTGCATTGCTTTCGTTGTGCAGGCGCTGCATGCCCCACGTTAAAAAGCCAAACAAATCTGGCTAAAGCCGGACAGATGGCAACTCTACTTGCGGCTAATATGCAACCGTGTTCATTTCATAATTTTTAGGGGGTAATGAAACTAGTTTCTTTTTCGTTTTTCAGGCATGGATGTAAGCTTCTCTGGCATTTTATCATACATGGAAGATAAAATTGATGAACTCCTGAAAACATACACCCCTGAAGACTTGTGCTATTCACTGCAAGAGACTGCATTTGCTATGTTGGTGGAAATTACTGAGCGGGCGATGGCACACTGTGGCTCGGATGAGGTAAATACTCTTTCTCTGTAAAAAATAAAGAACCTGCTGTAAAACTGACGAATTTCTCGTAGCGTACCGTTCAGTTATCAATGTTATCTAATTAAAAACTATTATAGTAACTCGTATCGTAGGTATTCTATGAAAATTTCAACAGACAATTGCAATTTTCATAGAATACGATACGAGTTACGGGGCGATATTGTTTTAACCGATAAAGGTAGCCTCGTTTAACCTTTATCGGTTAAAACGATACGGTCCCGTAACAGATCGACGGGCAGTCAGAAACGCGACGTAGGCTTAGTAATAGTCTCGTTTACACCCTTTGGGTACAGTTAACAGAACCGCCGCATCCGAATCAAAAACGATCGTCATTCTCTTTTATCCTACTAATATTATAAATGTGAAAGTTTGTAAGGATGGATGGATGTTTGTTACTCTTTCACGCAAAAACTACTGAACGGATTTGGATGGAATTTGGAACACAGATAGTTTATAATCTGGATTAACCGTTAATTTAAATTTTTATCCCGGTAGTACGTTTTCGTGGGATAATTCCCGACCTC
Organism: Griposia aprilina; assembly: GCA_916610205.1. Taxonomy (NCBI): domain Eukaryota; kingdom Metazoa; phylum Arthropoda; class Insecta; order Lepidoptera; family Noctuidae; genus Griposia; species Griposia aprilina. Next base: position 4,108,694 of record OU744301.1, on the reverse strand, counting down.
CACGCGGGCGAAGCTGCGGGCAAAAGCTAGATTGTCGCGTTTGTGCGTCGAAACTCATACAAACGATCGCGTCGTTCGCGTACTCGCGTGACGATCGCTTTTGGTTAAAGTGGGGTAAGATCGCTCAATAAGTGGCCGGGCCGGAATTTGCTCGCACTTGTAATCCTAACTAACATTATAAATGCGAAAGTGTGTTTGTTTAGTACGTTTTCACGCCAGAACGGCTGAACGGATTTTGAAAATTTGACACTCCGATACTGCATGACCTGCAGGCTTAGCACAAGCACCGTCTTGTCGACGGAAGAATAGACAAAAATGACGTTTCGTGATGACAGTCCGACCGCAGCAAAGTAGAAAGAGTCAACTGCAATTTTTACGAAATTCAGTAATTTATTCACGTTTATCTTTTATTTTGCTTATATCTCGAAAATGGTGAGTGTTATCGCAAAAATAATGAAAATTTCGACCCCCTTTATGAAACCCTTTAACCCCTACAACTCAACATGTAGGTAATCATTTTTCACATTTTCCATACAAAAAGTGAAAATTTCCTTTTTTCCGTTCCATTTTTATACTTTGTGGCCGTCGAGTAAAAAGTTTTGTACCGTCTTTAGCATGGCGATTAAAAATCAAATTGTCTTCACTACCTTAGACAATTCTGTCTTCTGAAATAGTCTACATTAAAAAGGACCTAGACAACGATTGGCAGAAACGGAAGACAAAATAACAGATTTTAGAAGGATTTTTACGGTGCGATGTCAAAAATAGAGAAACGAAATGTCACTTTGTATGAGAATAGCCGTCTCTATTCTTCGAAGAGATAGATAGCGTCAAGCTAAGCCCGCTGGGTGGTTACATAGTTTTCCGCATAATTGTGACACGCGCGGGATAGCTGCGTGGGCACTTCCACTTGTTTTTTTCTATCCCGTGATAAGGGCATAGGCTACTTTTCATCCTGGATCGTAGACGAATGCGGGCAACAGCTAGTATTTTATATTTTAACATCTTTGGCTGTATTGTTTCAGGTCCTAATAGTAGGCGGTGTTGGATGCAACGAACGTTTGCAAGAAATGATGGGAGTCATGTGTGCCGAAAGAGGAGCGAAGTTATTCGCTACAGACGAACGATTCTGTATCGACAACGGCGTTATGATCGCACACGCGGGCGCTCTAGCATTCGAGTCGGGAGCGACAATGGATTTCAAAGATTCTACTATAACACAGAGATATAGGACTGACGATGTTTTAGTTACGTGGAGAGATGATTAAATAATGTTTTTTTTTTTACTTTGGTGTTTCATTTAATTAGTAGAGTAATTCTCCATACACTGTGGTGTTGCCTCAGTCAAAGAACACCCTATAGCCAGGTATATTCATCAGCCTTAGCACAGAAGGACATAGGCCTCTCCAATCACACCCCACCTAACACGATCCTCGATTCCTCGGCGACTGCTACTACTATGAGCCTACAGGCGATGATCCTCGTTCCAGCCATGGTATAATAATATACTTCGCCAGGTATAGCATTCCGAGACACAGTGGTCACGTGGGAGACACAAGCCGACGTCATCACCGCTGTTACCAGTAGTGTGTAGTAATAACTCCCCAACTGCCTTTATTACCTGTGAAAATCCGATAAAACAATGAGGTTTTAACTAACAATTACGTTGGTATATGTTTAAATTGAATGGTTTCGTTTGATTACAAAAACAAAACTACAATTTAAATGCTATAAATATGTTTTGTAACAGAATGGTGACTGAAAATGTTTCCATAATTCGTGTTTTGTTGCAATAAAGTGTCAACTGGATAGTTACTTAGGCATGTGTCACTCGGAACGCCAGACCTTGTTTTTACCCGACTGCGCGACGCAAAGGAGTGGTAATGTGTTTATCAGTCTATGTATGTATGTGTGGTGTTATTGGACAGTCAATCTAATTTTTCAATGGATCCCGACTGTTCAGTTGTTAATGTTGTTATGTTCCATTATTAGAATATATTTTATTTTCTTCAATAGTATTCATTCAATAATATATTATACAATCCTAGACCACTGGACATGTAAGTGCTTGTTTTTTTTCTTTTCAGTTTTTTTATTATGTACAGTCACCAAATGTGATAAGTAACCAGGGTCGTCGGTTATAGTTGAAGTTTAGTTAGAAACCGATGGACGTTCTTTAATGTAATTTAATTTGATAAATGAAATGTTTGTTTTCTATTAATTAAATTGAATTTTATTCGAAAACATCCATCAGTTTCTTACTAAATTTCAACTATAACCGACGACCCTGGTTACTTATCACATTTGGTGACTGTACGTAGTTCGGTACACTTTTTATGCAGTCGGTTTATTTTATTTTTTAGACCATGTTTGTAACTACATCACCGTTCACGTCTACCTACCCCAACCGCCATCGATACATTTATTCACACGTCAGACTAAAATGCTTTTTAGGGTTCCGTAGTTCTGACAAGGAACCCTTATAGTTTCGTCATGTCCGTCTGTCTGTCTGTCCGAGGTTTTGCTAAGAGACCGTTAGTACTAGAAAGCTGTAATTTTGTAGGTGTGTATATCAATTTATTACGCGACAAAGTGGTAAATTTTTTTTTTTTTTTTTGGTAATTACCAACCATAAAGAAAATTTTTTTTAGATGACGGTTTTTAGAATTAGACGACGAAAAAAATATCCACCCCCACTCCACAGTGGGGATGAATATTTTTCGTTCGTTCGTATAGTTAAATAGGTCTTCTAAAATGACTTGGGAGTTGCTAAAATTATTTTTCGATTTAATGCTCCATTTACAAAATATTAAACTTTAAAGTAAATTTTTTTGTTCCAGTAGAGCGTCGTAACCCCCCCCCCCCCCTCTAAAAGCTAAACTACTGGCTTGAAAAATCTGGAAAAAATCACGATGATAGTGCATTTCATGAACTTTAAAGAAAAATTATAGCGGTTAAGATAACTATTAGTTTAGCAGTAATAGTCGTTGAACTTGGGTGTTGAATAATTTTGTACCAAATACAAAATCCTTAGCATTAATCCTTTAAAGTGACTAAGATGAAGTAGTTGCTTGTTTATAACTGGTAAAAACTTGCATTGAAAAACAAAATATGTAATAAAAAAAAACATAATAAATTATCATACGTTTCACAATGATGCCGCTAGATGGCGCTGTACCAACGGGTTACGTTTTCGTTCTATTCAGAATAAAGAACAACAGAATCGTACTATAATGTGATAACGGGCTAACACTGTGCGTGGCCCGACACGCACTTGGCCGGTTTTTTTTTGTATCTACCGTGGTTATAAAACAAAAGCCACGGACTCGGGCAGCTCATCATTCGCCACTTCCTAATGACCAAGGAGAGAGAGAGGAGGAGGGAGAGGTTTTTATTTGTTTGTTTTATTACATGTTGTGTTGTGTGCCTTGTAGTTTGTGCTAAATAAATTCATTTTCTTTCTTTCTTTCTTTAGATCGTGCGGTGCACCAAACTCTCCAGCAATCATTTTTTCTCTGCACTTCGTTCATCATTTTTTGTATCGTCTATCATTTCGCAAACATCCGAAGCAAACAGTGGCACGTAGCGTCGAAGTGAAGTAGATAAGGCAGTTTTTATAATTACAGTTAATAGAGCATTACATAAAAACTCAAGTGTAAAGTTACAAAACTTTATTAAATCAACCATTACATTTGTTCAAAATAAGGACATCACTGCAAACTCATCGGGAGCAAACACGCAACAAATAACATTACAAACAAGATACCATTATTATTGCATTTTCAAAATAAAATACTTTATAACCATATTGATTGAACTCTGAGGAATATTGATAAAACTTAACAAGTAAGATTTTACTTACGATAATATAAATAAATACTACAGAAATGCAGACGGAGACATTGTCAACACCGAACTATACTTCCAGTGTTTCTCTATTCACAGCATTATTATCTACATTCACTCCAAAACCGATTTCTAATTCTAAAATGTTAAGTTTGTCCAGCCAGACTGATGCAGCGCTTGCAAGAATGCGAGTACAATCGCTAGCAGATAAAGGTACACGAAACTGTCAAATTTCTCCAAACGATTTTAAACCTTAAAACGTTCATGGTTAAGTTCAAAATCGAATGAGAGAATCTGACAGTTTGTGGGAACTTGATGTGCTAGCGACTGTACAATAAAAAAACGCGCGAATCTTCATGCTGTATGGACAAACTTTTTAATACCCATTTATTTGTAAGTATTCTGTACCACTAACTATTAGCTGGGTCCATAACGGACGATCGGGCGCGGCAGGACCAATGCGTGGTCGAAGCGCACTGGATCACCCAGTGGTGGGTCCACATTGGACGATCCTATTGCTTTTCATTTTATTTTATAGAATGTGTATTTTTAATGAATACAAGGTTTATAAAGATTTATCATAGTAAGATACTTAAAATTTTCCTCTGTATGTCTTATTGTTTTAGCTGACAATTTATTCTCACACTTTACTTAGATCCGATACCTATTTAAGAGTTGATTCATGTATATTACTAATTTGGAGCATTTTATTGGAAACTGAAATTAACAGCATTTTAGAAATATGCCAACAAACATACAAGACTCAGTACCAGTGTATAATAATTTGCAGTTTATAGGCAAAACAATCATAGAAATGTTTAACATTAATATTAGGACAATAAGTTAGTATATTTTATTAAATTATTGAAAGGTTTTGCGAACATTTCTTATTGTGCATTCGAGCCCTAGAAGTGTGGAGCAAAGGAACACTTTCATTGAATATTTGATTCTTATAATATTCATACAAATATTGCTTTACAAATGGTACAAAAGTTAAATTAGCCCTAATTGGCACTGGTTAGAAGACTGCATGCATTTAAAACGTATGATTATGTAATTTGGGTTATATTTTACAGTTTAATTTATATATTCAAATTCAATGACTTAAATGCGTACATAATCCAACAGTATATTATTATAAATTAATTTAATAATAATTTTTTGCAAAATTATATTATATCCTTACAATAAGAAGAGTTAGTATACAGGGATATTGGTAAAACACCAGCAAGCACTTAAGGGGTCATTGTACTCATCATTATAAACAACTTTTATTAAGGACCAAACCTGAAATTGCGAAAAAAATATCAACTGTTCCTTACCTTTTTACGTGTTAAGCGAACGTAAATGTAGGGAAAATCTGTTTTTTTATTTCGCGATTTTTGGTTTGGTCCATATTAAAAGTTGTTTATAATGATGAGTACAATGACCCCTTAAAAGGTTGCTGGTGTTTTACCAATAACCCTGAATAAGTGAATGATTAAAGTAGTAGGAATCCAATCAAGCCTGTTTAAAGTATTTGAAAACATTCAGACACTGAAATTATCCAACTTATTGTAAGGACTGAAAAATCTAGAATAAACCTAAGAAACAAATTGAAATGCCTAAACAATCCGACTGATGGCTTAAAAGCATCAACAAAAAAACTTAATGAACTTATTAAAGTAGAAACCACTTGGAACAGTGTTCACATATTTTGTACTAGGACTTTCTCTTGCAAGTCTCGGTTTGATACTGTAGCACTCAATGTTAGGTTTAGTTTGTGTCTCATAAGTTGTCTGCGATGTGTAGTCCTGTGTAAATGATGATCCATGTTACCTAAAATTAGAAAAAAGATTAAATAGCAACAGTATCAGCAAATCTTAGGTTTGATAACAATAGTGTTCTAAAAGTTTTCATCTTGAAGGGAAAATATGGCAAATTAAAAAAATATTTACATAGCATTGAATAAAGCATTCAGAGTTTATCTTATTCAATGTTTACTTTTTATAGCGCTATGCAAGAATAGATTTACGTCTTGATATGTAACATTGACTCACCAAAAATCCAGCAAATGAAGTCATAAATCCCTCCTTTGTAATTTCCCAAATGCCACCATACTCCTCTTCATCTATGTTTTGAAAATTATTCACATAAAAGTAAATAACAGCTGCATTTACTAGCACGAATCTGAAACAGCAGACATCACAATAAAATTAGATGAAAAATGTTTATATACTAGTTCAGTAATAATCCAATACGAACTTTTATATCTGAAAGATTGTGTAGGCTTTTAGAATAAACGTAAATATACAGGTAATGTAAATGAATACTTACAGTAGTAAACCAAGGAATCCTTTCATTGGTAGGAGGCCCCAAAACAGTCCCAAAAAAATGCCCATAGCTTGCCGCATCCAGTAAATAACGTCTAGGAACTCTTCCTGAAAGTGCCGAACACAATTAAATGATCAATAAATCATATTTTCATTGACGAATGTAAGCAGTCTCGTGATACGAAATCTAACCTTGTCTGGCCATTCGGCGTTTGCGATTAGCGCTCTCTTCCATGCTGATTCAATCGCTTTCACCTTATTGCTTACGTCGGAAGATTTGCCTTTACTCGACATGATTAAATAAGTTATTTTCTTTCAATTTATTAAATTAATTCATAAGATTTCTGGAATCAATAAGTCATTTCACGAAAATCGTACACGTCACTGTGACATTGTTAATGTTAAATAGTGTCAAAAATGTCATCGTACTTTTTTATTTTACAAATAGGAATGTGGCTTTTGTCTCTCAATGTTGTATATGAAAAAATGATTACTTTGATGGTAGAAAATAAAAACAATATCAAAACGATGTGGCGCTATCATAGGTATAATAGTTCCCAACACAAGCTAATAATACAAAGCATGAGATGATTTTATTTTATTTTTGCGAAGATGACGCGTTGTTGTGTTTTTTGTAATTGTAATGTAAATGAAGTCTATCATTTCCGAAAGACTAAAATTAGAAGATTGTGGCTTATAACTAAGCGTAGAGATTAAAAAGAAAAAAAAGAAAAGTCCGAGATTATGTCAGAAACATTTTGAAGAAAGTGATTACGAGGACCTATTTATGGTTTTAAATCCTGACACTTTCCCATGTCAACAATTTGATTTAAAATATTGAAATCACCGAAAATAACGTATTAATGAGGTATTATTGAAATATAAAATCAAACTCATGAAGTCATGAATGAACACAAAATGGAATGAATGAACGAAATGTCAAATTTATTGTAGTCCGTAGGGACCACAGAGCAGGGTAGGGACTAGCGTTGCCGGAGCGAAATATTCCGAAGTATTCCCGTCGAATTATTCGCGAAACATTCGGAAGTATTGAGTAGTATTCGGAATTATTCCCCGAGAAGAATAACAAGGCAAATGTCTAGCTAAGTAGGTACATGTTAGACTAGTTAGAATGAACCGCTGAGTCACGAGGCGGTGTGCCACAGTTGCCATAATATATAATCACGCTGACCGACATCGGGTAAGTAGGCTACTTATTGGAGCACCTGGTAGAGTTCGACTATTGACCGCTAGATGGCGACGCAATTACCATTGCAAATTATTATGTTCCGCGCTAGTGATGGTGTATTCATACTTACGAATCTTCCATCCTTCCTTCCTTCCTAACTTTGGTCACTGCAGCAGCAGAAAGCGCACGCAGGCGAGCACTACCGACGGAAGTTGTACAGTTACAGCTTTTACTTTTACCCGCTAGACGGCGTTACTGCCAGTGACTATACATTACTACACGTTCATTCATAAAAATGAGTATAATACGATTTGAAAACTTCCGAATATTTCTTTCATCTACTTAGACATGTACTTACGTAATAAGTTTATGTATGCGGTCTATAAGGTGTGAAAGTGATAGAGAGGTAAATACATAGTTAGATACTAACATAAGTTTATAAGATAGTAATTTATGTTATAATAGGGAGGTACCTAACAGAAAGGATAATCTAATTATTAAGTACTTGTTATTTCAAATGTCTCTTGATTGATCAATTGCGGTTGAACACTACATAATGATTAAGTACTTAACTACTTATTGATTAATATTGGTTGAACACTATTCTACAAATAAATATATTTTTTACGACTATTTGTTTTACCAAAACATTTAAATTAAGTACTTACGTATCTAGGCCCTGGATACGTACTTTAAACTAGGGATACGTACCTACTTTTATCTTAATTAACTAATTATTTATGTTTTTTCCATTAAATCGTAAAGCAAAAACAATTTTACGAAGTAAACTAAACTTGTAAATAACATCCGCACAAAATCGGCCCATTCTAAACTCAATCATAGTAAAAATAAAATAATAAGTAGTCACAAGTAGATAACTAGGTACATACTTACAGGGAAATATACCCGCATAGTAATTACGTAGGAATCGAATAATACTTCGTTGATTTTATGAATGAACAACGGATCTCAACTGGTGTGCTATTGTCACAGTGCTGGCGAGCGCTGGCGTAGCCGAACGACTAACGAAGGAAGTTCTCCATTTACAGTATACTCTTGCCCGCTAGATGGCGTTAATTCAAGTAACGGCACGGCGTAATATCTGATATGTATCGGCGAGTCTCCTCAAGCTACCTACTTTCAGTATAGTTTAAAGTACTCTGTGCTACCTACGCATACATTCGTAACTACTGGGAATAATTTAATTATTAAGTAATAAAAAGTAGGTTACCTATTTCATCCTTACAATATTTATTTTACTCTGCATTTTTGCTGTGATAGTATTCCTTCCAATCGAAGTATTCTTTTGAATATTTCCGAATTATTGCTAATACTTCCGAAGATTTGCAACGCTAGTCTTAACAGACAGACGGACACACAGACAGACAGGCGAGCAACAAAGTGATCCTATAAGGGTTCAGTTTTTTCCTTTTGAGGTACGGAACCCAAAAGATAAAGGCAAAATAATATAAAAAACCATTTATAAAAAAAAAATGCATCACTTATTTTTAAAATTACACGCTTAAAACGCAGGAGCGACCCTATTCTTTATTCTGTGGAGTCTCTCAGCCTCCATGCTCTTAGTGATGTCCCAGCTCTCTTGATTGAGGGTATCCAGCCCTCGTGAGAGGCTGACCAATCGTGCCAGTACTAGCAACCTGTGCAAATCATCGGCTGTCACTGGATTATCCGAATCTGATTTGCTTCTCATTTCTATGAAATCGTCTTCTACAAACTGGAACAAACAAAGTTTATGTAAAGGATTTAATGATAGCACCTCAGAGGGCCTAGACAAAGTAACATTCGATTAGCGATGACGCTAGTAGAAAAGTTAAAATGTATGGGGTTGACATAAGCTATCGAAATGTCACGTGATCATAGATCAACGAATAAAAATTAGCTAGACAATGTTAACAACATTCGATTATGAAATGAATCGACAGCGTCGAAAGATTAGGTACTTCCACAGAGATGCATAGCCAAGGGACACTTTTTGACGAGCGTTATCGCTAGTTTTTGGAATCATTAGCGAAAGCGATAGCGATTGTAGAAATAGAATCGCTCCGAAGCGAATGTCATTTGTCTAGGCCGTCAATATTAAATACACTTATTTATAGGCTCGGAGTAGTGAGTGAATGGAGTACTCATTTTTGTAAAAAGACCCACACATGTATGTTGTACAATGAATGGGATAAAATATATTTCATTGGGTGTTTTTGTTTCACATTTTATGTCTTTCTCTGCATTTGACTACGCCTATCGCTTCATGAGATACAAGGCTTACAAAGTTTTGTCTCACCTGCAAATTTTCACAAATAGTATACTTTACAAGCTTGAGACTTGTTATGTATTTCCTAATGATGTTCATAATGTCGTCCTTCAAGTAATAAGTGGCTGCTTCAACAATGGCGTCGAATATTTGTAACGAAGACTCCTCAGGGCGTAGCGGGAGGTGGTAGTCGCTCTGAAACAAATTGATAGAGATACATAAAGTGCTGCATTTGTCTATTAGGAACTTCAAAGTTTTTATTGCTAGACAGAAATTCAGATGATTATTAGTTATGATATTATAAATATAACTATGTGCTGAGATTTAATACTATCATCGGAATACTACGCGATCGTATTTAAAGTTAAGTGCAAAATTACAAATCAGATAAGAAAAGCAATTGCAAGCATTGCATACAATGGCTCATTTTCATTGTCGATAAAGTTAAAATAAGCAATCACTTGTAATATTACGATAACAGATGAAATTGGCACCAGTCAGTCTTATGACATTTTCACACATTCTTGAAATAACCTAAGTAATTTTGTCAATAGGTACTAAAAATCTACAAAATCATGATTGAGATGTTTTGTAGAATAGAATCCCTATAAAACATTAAAAAAACAATTTACAAACTTACTGGTAGCAAAGACTTGCCCTCAGACAATATCAGAACCGCCACATCAGAATCAAACTCCATCTTATAATACTTGAAGTCATACTCCACTTTCTGTGTCATGATCATATTGCCCAAGGCAGCCACATTGTTTACTCCGGTGGCGTCTAACCGACCTTGCTCCATTTTTGTCTCATCTAGTATAAGGTGCGTGTCTTTGCTTAGTTGTAGGACTCCGCTTGTTAGGCGATTGCATTCATAGTCTTTTCTGGGGAGATATAAGATTTCTTAACTGTAGTGAATACAACAATCTCCATAAAATTTTAGACAAGAGTTTAATTGCAAACCCAGGCCAATTTTATGGAGCTGGTTGTAAGGACTGGAAAAGGATAGAAATAGTAAGAATAGGCGAAGAGCTATTCAAAAATATGTTGGACTTGAAAAGTCAGTTTCATAATTTCAAACACAAATGCGTACAAACTAGTTGTTAATTGAAAGAAGACAGACGTCAAACGGCGGAGCACAATCATTTAATTCGTTTAGCAAGTAGCATCATCATGAAATGACCTTCCCTGAGAATTTCAATACTTACTTAATATGAACCTTACTTAGTATGAAATGTGAATTACAGAGTAGATCATACTAAAGAGAGTCCTACAAGAGTAGGTAGTCTTATAAAGTACTTACTTTGGCAATAAGCTGAGTGTATTCATATTATCAATAGTGAGTGGCAAATAATAACTCTTAGTGACAAACTGCTTGATAATCTCATACAACTGTTTGGCATAGTTTGGGTACTTCTGTATCGGCAAGTTTGATAAGTTCAGGCAAAACTGGCCGAGGGCTAATGTTTCCTGGCGTAGGTATCTAGAAAATATGAAAAAAAAAAACATAAAGATCCCTGTTTTAGCATCAAAACACTAACAAATTCATGAAATGGACAGTCCCCAGTCACCCAATAAATGTAATGCATGGAAATAATAAATCGTCAGGTATTGTTATGCTATTAATGCAATCTATTATTTCATGGCTCTATGTTTACTATAAAGTAAACCAGGTTTGGATACACCAAAATGAAATGAATGAAAACTATAGTTTTCAAAAGAGCTGTGTTACCCGTACAAACTTCGAACAATCGCGTTCTCTCTCATTTTAGCACTCCATTTATGCACTACTCCATGTTATCGATAATATCGAGCCATACGAAAGTCATACTTACATACAAGCAATAAGGTGGCAGATTAAATACTCGGCCGCAAGTTTGTCCCCCAGTAAGAGTTCTGTGAGAGCTTTCAACAAATGTTCGCGCGCCGAGGTTGCCAGTTTTAATACTGCATCTGTAATATAATATACCTACCATATACAAACCATACCTTTACTTATAATCACTGTTTCAATTGCCAAACACTCAACTTCATTTATTTATTTATTTTTCATATGGCACCCAGAATATTTTGAGGCATTTAATTTGCATTACAATTTGTAACAAAAAGCATTGGTGTGTCCTAGTACCATCAGAATTTCAGTTAAGATGAAATTTTTATCATAAACTAATTACATACCCTGATCAAAACTCACAACCAAAGGGTTGCAATGGTCTAATTTCTTCACATAAACCGCATGGAGCCGTGGCACCAAGCTAGGTGGGGGATTGTGTGTGATAGTCTCTACTTCCGACTCTATTGTAGGGTCCAGCAACGGATCCTTCTCCGGTTGAAACTCTCCGGATAGCGCGGGATCAACGGATAAGAAGCCTATGACTTCTATCATATCATTCAATTTGACATTTTCACTATCATCATAAAGCTGAAATCAAAATCAATAAAACTTTGTCTTATATTGTGTATCACTTTTGCACTTTAATATATCCTATACAGGGTGAATTTTTGAGATGGGGCAGTAAGGGCAGCTACCTACCTTAACCGTTGTAGCTACAAGAAAACGGTCTTAGGAGACTTTCCTTAACTTTATGAGAAATTTTGATTTGCATTCACAGATTTTGAAAAAAAATTACAGTCAGCAGGAAAAGGGCAATTTTCACAAAAACTTTTTTATGCTAATTAATCATGTTTCATAATTTTATGGATCACAAACCTCTATTGGACCAAGTGACGTTTGAGTACTAGAAAAGTCAGAAATCGCAGAAAACTTTTCCCATACATTTCGTAGGAAATGAGTATACAACTTACTTTTTTATTATAGATAGACTAACCGCTACAATGAAGACAGGTCGAAAATAAACAAAAAAAAAATTAACTTCGAACGAATACGCGTCATCATTTAATTTGCTTTGAAACCAGAATCGAAATAGTTTGTTGCCTGGTTGCTTATGATTTCCGAAATTCTGTGACAAAATGACCTCTGAAGATCAAATAATATGAAATAATAGATTGCATTAATAGAATAAAAATACCTGACGATTTATTATTTTCATGCATTGCATTAGTGGGTGACTGGGGACTGTCCATTTCATAAATTTGTTAGTGTTTTGAAGATGGCGCTCCGCCACTCAAGTCGCCAAACCCGCGGGGTAATTACGTAACACACTAACAGTAGAAATGGGTTTCATTTTGACAGTTCAACAACATTCATTGCGTTATTTACGTTGTTGAACAGACAAATATTTCGAACATAAGAAGCAATGGATTAGCAATAGGCATCAAAACGATTCAGATTGTGATAAATAGTGTGTTACGTAATTAGGGTGTTGTTCTAATTTGACACGGCAATGCAGTGTGCACATGAGGCAGTGGATAGGAACATAATTATGGTCCTATACAGAGGCCACCTCGCAGTACTGATCGCACGCCTCTTGTTTTTTTTATGTGGGGCTATTAAAAAAGTACACTTTATAAAAAGAAGTATGACAGTGTCCAGGAACTCAAAGATTCACTTACCACAATTCTCTATGGCATTCATCCTTTCATATTATGAGGTGCTACCCGCTCTGTAGTAAAGAGAGTAAACCTATGCCTACGTCAAAACGGCTACCATTTTAAGCACCTCATATCTTAGACCACAAAAGTAAAAATTCTAGGTGGGTCCAAATGTAAAGTTTCAAGTTCATAATTTTAAGGTGAAATAATACCCAAAGTAGAAGTTACTATTTTTCATTTGTTTTTCGATCAGTTTATCAATGATAAATTAGTAAGTTGTAGTCTCATTTCCTCCGAAATGTATGAGAAAGTTTTTTTGCGATTTCTGACTTTTCTAGTACTGAACCCTCAGTTGGTCCAGTAGAGGTTTGTGATCCTTATATGAAAGTGATTGATTGGCATAAAAATAAGTTTTTGTGAAAATTGCCCATTTTCCTGCTGACTGTAAATTTTTTTCAAAATCTGTGAATGCAAATTAAAATTTCTCATAAATTAATGAAAGTCTCATAAGACCATTTTTCTGTAGATACAACGGTTAAGGCAGCTGCCCTTGCTGCCCCATCTCAAAAATCCACCCTGTATAATATGAGATGAATTGAATGTATCTTTTAACTTTCTGACCCACTCGACAATTCAAAAGTACCTGTAAATGGTATAATTGACATTAATGTTTTGACTTTGACATGCAAAAACATGATAAAAAAAAAAATGCTTTTCTGCTGATACAATTATAAAAAATATAAAAAAATTCAAAAAGTAGTATTCACTTGTATACCACCATAGACAAATTAGTGGTAATAAATAAAAAGTTATAGTACCTTGACAATACAAGACTTGCTTGGCATATCAGGCAGCGGGAAGTTCAACAAATGCTCCCTAGACACTAAATTGGCTGTACCATTCTCTGTCTCAGTAGTTTTCGGTTCCTTACTACCAACTGCCTCATCTACTACTTCCATAGCATCAGAATCCTCTTCTGCCTCGTCGTAACTCCGCTTTAACTTCATACTAGCTTGGCTGAGACGTTTAGAAGTGTTTGGTTGCTGTTCTAAGTGATTTAGATGGTTCTGTCTGTCTTCTAACTGTTGTGCCCAGTCATTGAAACCGGGCATTGATACAACAACCATTGTTTGACGTTGTGAGCTTTTGAGATTTTCTGTGTAGTTGATTTTTTCATTTTCCTGTGTGTAGTAGGAAAAATGTTGTGATGTTCAAAGAAATAATTACAAGATTATTATAACTAAGAGCAAAAAAACCGAATTTTAAATTACTAAACACCCCTAAAAGTTTTGTGGGACGTTTACTGAAAAAAAAAATGAAACAAATAAAATTATTTGAAATTATTATTTTATATTAAGGTGCTTACCAATATTTGGGCTGTGTCCCTGTACTTTCCACTTTTGTGTTTAATATTGTTTGTAACTGTGTTGAACACCTCAAACTGTTCAAAATAAAACTCAGGGTTGTGCATATCCTGGACCATCCCCCGGAACCGGACTAACGTGCCATCTGGCAAATTATGAGAGGCATTCGAATTGATCAGAGGAATCTTAAAGAGAATAATGTAAGGTTAAGTAAAGGTCAAATGCCTTAAAAAACAAAAACATTTTAAGTAAGGGTTTGCGTTATGCACGGTGTTGTTACCTGGAACCAATTCGGCAGTTTCAATAATTTCTCTTTCCACCCTTCTTCGTTTGCCATCCATAAATCAGGGGTAACAGTTTCAAAATCAGTTTTAAGATCATTCATTTTGTAACAGGTTTACGCAAGTTTTGCTTGAATAAATATGAGAAAACTATATAAGTGACCTTTCACTATTGATTTATTTCAGGAAAAACAGTCATTAAAACTAAATAAAATGATTTTGAAAACAACTCAAATTACATTGACTTGACAAGCAAGACAACATTTATGTTCTTTTGACAGCGCGCGAATTCATGACGCGTTTAACTTTTTTTTTAGCACTGAACTGAATCATTAGTCAATGTTTCCTCAAATATTCAACTGATATTCTCGTCAATTAATATTTTTGATGAATAATCAATTTGTGAGTATAGTTAATGTAAAAATCATCGGCTTTTTGCAGGAAATTATCATCCGTGACACTACGAGGCCACAAAAACTAGTATGTAATAAATAATTTTCATGTCTTAAAAGAGAATAGCAAAAGTACGGGCAAGTTGCAAACCATATTCTTATAATTTTCTCAATCAATCTGAATCAATGAATTATTCTGTGGTTTTGTGGCTCTCAGTGAGATGTGATCTGTGGTGACTGCGGTACTAGAGGTACTAAAGTTTAAAATAATAAACTACAGACTTGGCTAAAAGGTCTTAGCCACAGAACACTATTACTCCTTTAGCAACCAGGCCATAAAATAATTAAAAAAAAAAAGTTAAAATTTAATAATCTGTGGTAGTTTAGGTAGTTTAATTAAAGTTACATGCTCTGTGGTAGTTTTGGCGTGTGTTGTTGCGGCGTCGGTAGAAAGATTACAAATTCTCTGATTATTTATTTGCAATACCCTCGTGTGTTCTTACAATAGTGAGGATCATTCACTAATTTAGACACTTTATTTATTCCGGGCAAAGTTTTTTTCTCAATCACGCTGCAAGCCCAGAGCATCGGATAGAGCATCTTCATTCTTAGATTTTCCAGAAGCTTTCGACATGAGTAAGTCCAGCTTATAAATTATAATTCCAGATAATATGTGGGTTGACTTGTATACGTGCATTAAAAAAGTTGTCGAGTTTCACCTAAAATAGAAATAAACTCTAAAAAATAGCCTAACCTAAACCTAACCTCAAAACGAAAAGGGTTGCCAGCGTTCATACATTTTTGTAGATTTTCTAATTTATTTAAATTCGCCCTGTTTCAGCGATGGATATTCGACCTAACCACACGATATACATCAACAACCTCAATGAAAAAATTAAAAAGGAAGAATTGAAGAAATCTCTGTATGCCATATTTTCCCAGTTTGGTCAAATATTGGACATTGTGGCATTAAAAACATTGAAGATGAGGGGGCAGGCTTTCGTTATATTTAAGGAAATATCCAGCGCTACAGTCGCTCTGAGAAGTATGCAAGGCTTCCCATTTTATGACAAACCTATGGTAAGTAATGCAACACCATCTTTTTCTTTGGTGTACCTTATTATTTTGTAATATACCAGACTTAACATTTTTCTCAAACTTTACAGAGGATTCAATACTCTAAAACCGACAGTGATGTCATTGCCAAAGTCAAGGGAACATTCCAAGAAAGACCAAAGAGACCAAAAATGCCCAAGGGTTTGGATGATAGCAGGAAGAAGAAGAATAAGGATGCCAATCGTCCTGGCATGCATGTGGGACCGGCTGGCATGCTCAACAATGTCAATGCTGAGCAGCCTCCTAACCAGATCCTGTTCTTGACCAATCTACCTGATGAAACCTCAGAGATGATGTTGTCTATGTTGTTCAACCAGTGAGTATTGTTTACTATTATTGTACAGCATTCAGTTTGTGTTTCGGTAAGGCTAGGCTTAGTTGTGACAGTTTATGAGTCACTGTTACCATGAACAAAAAATCTTTGTATACTTATTAATTTAACAATTCCTTGTTACAGATTCCCTGGTTTCAAAGAAGTGCGTCTTGTGCCAAACAGACACGACATTGCCTTTGTTGAATTTGCAAATGAAATGCAATCAGCTGCAGCAAAGGAAGCTCTTCAAGGATTCAAGATCACACCTACCCATGCAATGAAGATAACTTTCGCCAAAAAATAATATTCTTTTGTAGTACTACATTGTACTAAACTACCTATATTAACAATAAAGTTTAAGTATTCGAGAACTGTTTTGAGCATTGCACTTAGCCTGAACAGCTCTCCTCAGCTGTGATATTATTCTAGATCTCAGAATGACTTTTACTTCTACATCAAAGTCACCAACCGACAAACCGACAAATTCTAATATTTGGCGACTGATTCCGACTAATTGGCGACAAACTATGAGAGAAAACACATCTTCGCTAGGTGCCCTAGCTTTTGAGATATAAATGTGGCCATGCCGGGGAGCAGATCGGCCACCTATAAACCCTTATATATTTTGATCCAGTGACCGACAAATTCTGATATTTGGTGACAAATTTCGACTAATTAGCGACAATTTTTTTGTGTTATCAAAATTAAAATCCCTGATGGTGGCCCTGCCAGAGTCAGTGACAAAAAAATCGTCCGTATCGCAGTCAACAGGAAAAGTGCCCAAAAGGCTGGCAGCATTGCCACGTTGTCTGGCAATAAATGGGAATTATTTTTCACTTTCGTTATGGCAGTATGTTTAGGCCCCTAACCGTAATAGCAGTAGTTTTTCACCTCTGCCTAGTGTTAATCCTCAATAAATTCAATATTTAGGGCCTTTGATCTGCCCGAGCTCTAAATCATGACATTGCTGACTGTAGATGTGTAAAAAGCCTCGACGCTGTTCGGAAATTCCGTAACTTTATATTTTTCTGGCAACCTTGTAAATATTAAACTTCAAAATTCAGTTAAATAAGGTTTCCTTGCTAGACAGAGAAAACCAAATACATAACACTGTTGAGTAAAAGAGACACGTAGAAATATTGGAATCAGTTTAAAATATTCGTGAAACAATATTATTTTCGGTGATTGCGAAACTGTCAAACAGGTCGCAGATGAAATGATTTCATTTATTTTTAATTAAATTATTTACGTAGATAAATTCATTCACAGTTTCTTTTTACTTATTGTGTAAAGTGCCTTCGAAATATCTAACGTTTCCTTCAAATTCAAGTTGTGTTGTTAGTGATTTTGGTGTTAAAACATGGAAGATATATTTCAGTGGTGCAGAGAAGGCAATGCATTACAGGTGCGAGTTTGGCTCGATGATACCGAACATGATATGAACCAAGGGTAAGTAGAGTAGATTTACGGTGTATTTGTCTGATAATGCCCCATATGGAAGGTCTAGTTTCCCCATATATGGCATTGAGAGAACACGCCCACAATGTAGTCATGGACTAGTGTTATGCGTCAGATGTGTACAAAAATAATAATAGTCTGTATGAGATCAGGGTGTTCGACCTTCGTAGTAACATAATTAATTAAAATATATGATTCTGGTGCAGGAGTTGCTATGTAGGTCAAAACTTCCTGACTAATTGGTCTGCAAATAGATCTGATCTTATTAGCTTTTCATCTGCTCTACCTGACTTTAAGTATCTAATGTACTTTTTTCCTGTTGTATGTATTATCTCATGTTTTGAGTAAAGTATTGTAAAATCTTTCCTTATTTAGTTAAATCCAATATTTCCTCTTTTAAAAATTGTTATCAGACAGAATGATGTTTGCGCTTGATTTTTATAGTATGTACAATACCTATATTACATAAATAAGTAATTTCAACTCAAATAAATCTTATTAATGATTAAATTTATAGAATTAGATTTAGAGAGAAATATAATGAAAATTTTCACAGCTTCAATAAAAAGATATGTTAGAAATATTCTTCTACGGTATGATGATACGAGTTTATCCCATAAAATTCCATTTCATTGAAACCCAAAAAGCATACAAAATGTTTAATTTCATGTCAAGGCTAAATATACAGGGTGGTAGGGGCATCAACGCGCAATATAACCATGAATATAACACATGATTCTAGACCCCTTAGAGTAGAAAATTTACATCAGTTATAAAAAAAAATCTGCTGGTTCATAGACCTATGCGGTCAAAATGTATGGAACAGCTATTTTTTTAAACTGAAACATACTTTCAATATTACTTATGAAATTACATACTTTTACATACTTAAGAAATACAAATGTATAAACATATTAAATGTAAATGGCATCATTCATTGAGGAAAATATTATTAGTCATGATAAAGCGATGTCAGAACTCAAGTTAATGTTACCTTTACACATAACTTTATGTCATAAGTCATTCCTGTGTATATGCCTTATTAACTATTAAACTTTAAGTAAAAGGGTTAAAATTATGATGACAAGCTTAAACTTAGGAATATTTTTATAATTTGCCCAATTAATGGTCATGAAGAAAATTGAAAACTCCCCTTTGGCCGCTCATTGTAGCAGTCATTGGAAAATCCATGGAAGGATTACAAAATATGGACTGATATGGTGCCAATGAGCAAGCAAACACCACCGAATACAAATCCACTGCTTGTTAGTAATACCCTAATGGATAGGCTATTTATAACCATAAATAGGAAAAGAAATAAAAATATTTGTAACACATTATGTACTACAAAAGAGTTCTGACTTTGATTTACCTACATTATTGTGACTATTATTCACAATATTGTAGATCGTAAATCAAAATTAGGGCTGACTGGAAGAGTTTTAATGAACAGAATTATAGGAGAAACACTAATAGCAGACTCATAACCACTATCATTACAAAAAATTACCTTCTCATCTTTTCAGAGATGACCATCACTTCAGTCCTCTGCACTGGGCATGCAAGGAAGGCCATCTTAAGATTGTGGAGATGCTGATCCGACGCGGCGCCCGTATCAATGTTACCAACATGGGAGATGACACCCCACTGCACCTGGCAGCTGCACATGGCCACCGGGCTATTGTACAGCTGGTTAGTAATTTATCATTGTTGGGGAAATAATTTATTAGGGAAATGTCATTAATATAATCAAATTATGAAATGAATGCTGGTTATCCTGATTGTTCATTCACTTCTGTTTCACTAATTTAATTGATTAGATTGATCTGAGAGTTCAAAACTTAAGCTGTTATTTACAAGTTTTACGTTTTATTTGTGCCTAATATCTTAGTAAAATACCAAAATAATAACATATCAAGTAGTCAATTCACTTGAAATATCTGTTTTGAAAGTAAATCAGTTACTTCAACTTTCAAAATATTAACAGATTATTTAGCTTTATAAATCAATCCTTGAAACTCTCCACAGCTGCTCCAAAACCGCGTTGACGTGAACTTCACGAACGAACACGGTAACTCGCCTCTCCACTACGCCTGCTTCTGGGGCTACACTGCTATTGCCGAAGACTTGCTACTTGCCGGGGCTCTCGTGTCACTAGCTAACAAGGATGGGGACACGCCCCTGGATAAGACTAGGGGACAGCTTGTACAGAGGTATGACCCTTTTCTGAAAAAAGCCTCTCACTCTTTTAAAAAACGGCACTTGTGTAAGCTACAGAAGGTTACAAAGAAATAAACACACAAAAACATTACATCCGTGGCATTTCAGTAAAAAGATTCAGAATGGATGATGGATGGATAATCATAGTGCAAATCGTATTCATCTATGGATGCAGATAAGCTGAAAATGAAAAACCATATCCATGTCTTGACCTAATCATCCCAAAACACAAACATAGCCTATGGTTTGTATGTTAAAATAGTAGGTTCCTGGTTGCTGTGATCCATAGGAACCAGGAACCTACTATTTGCAATGGGCAACTAGCTTCAACTTTCTGTCTGACTGATTCCTTCACAATTCAAAAGTGTCTGTAAATGGTTTAATTGATATAAATATTTTGAATTTGAGTTTAACAAAAATTCTTCACTAAGAAAAATACACTGTAATATCACCCTTATCTCCACAGACTCCATGAACTCGCCACTCAACAAGGACAAGATCTGAAAAAGATCCAGTTCAAGGATCAATCCTGGCTGGGCTTGAAGACTCGCAGTCGTGACGCCACGTTGTCACGTCACAAGGGCATCAATATTAACGAGTTGTCACTGCATACCAGGATTGCTGTTACTCCATCAGGTAATATGGGGTATAATTGGCTACTCAAGTAAAGCCCCTCGTGGTTTGGTTGGTGATGACAATAACATGTATTGTTATTACCATATTTATCAGACTTGAGACTTCATTTCCAAAACGAAAAGAAGTGTGTACAAATGAATACTGCGTTACTTTTTCGGGAATCGCCATTTGTCATCTTTTCCTTATTTGGGCTCAAGGTCAGCGTCTGTATATTCATTTGGGCTCAAGGTCAGCGTCTATATATTCATTTGGGCTCAAGGTCAGCGTTTGTATATTAATTTGGGCTCAAGGTCAGAGTTTGGATATTCATTTAGGATCTCCAACAAAAGATATACACAAGACATGACAATGTGTGTCATGTTAATTTTGTTTTATTCTAGTGTTTAACTTTTTTTTAAATTGCAATTTACCTAACCTACTTATGTAGGTATGTGTGTTACTTTTTAGTTTGTTAATCGCTCTGTACAACGCCTTGGGATTCTATTCTGTAATGTTGTGCATGTAAACTTAAATAAATAAATAAATCATAATTTTAGTGAAAATAATAATATTAATATCAGATTATAAAAACATGTCTCAATATACATATAGCAGAAAGACAAACTGCTGAAAAAAAACCCAAAGTATCGCCACAACATGGTAATATGGTTTTAACATAGATCTTCTATACAACTTAATTTCTTGCAGAAATTCTAACAGAATTTTCTTCTAGGCGAGACATGGCGCGGCAGATGGCAGAAGAACGATATCGTAGCGAAGATCCTGGCAGTCCGCGAGTGTACACCACGCATACAGAGGGACTTCAATGAAGAGTTCCCCAAGCTCCGGATATTCTCACACCCCAACATACTGCCTGTTGTAAGTGTCACTTGCAGGATGTATCATTTTTAAGCTGCTGACTGAAAATCTGGGCCATTGCATCCATAAATCTGGAAATTTGATAGTACCTGAAAAGGTATTCTGATCTTACCCAGAACACGTTCTGTGTGGTGTGATTGAGTAAGATCATAATTTTTGAGTATACAGTTTTACAAAAAAGGTTCTTTAAAAAAAATACAAAAAAAATAATTTTAGTTTTCTCATACATCAAGCTCATAATATTATTGAAACGGTTTTCATTTCCATCAAAAATTTTGATCTTTTCATCTCAACAAAATATTCTGTACTCTAGCTGAAATTGCCATATATGCAAGTTGATGACGCCAAAAATTTGACTCTAAAAGGTCAAGTATGCAAAATCATTAATTTATTAAAAAAATGTTTAACAGTTATTAACATGAGCATTCGGTCGCTTCCTAAATTCATACCTTCCCTTCCATAATGAGATTCCATATTGAGAGACAAGGGGCCGTCCATTAATCACGTGAGGCTCGACGGGGGGGCGGGGGGTTTGGCAAAAATCACGAAATATCACATTGGGGGTGTAGTAAGCCATCACGTGTATTTATGTTTCATCAAACGCGCGATTTCTAAACCGAAAAGCCAGTTTGTGCCAGTCAAAAACAACCTGCAACCTTTCTGTCTAGACATTTTTATCATGGTCCTTAATTTCAGAGTAAAATTAGATTATACTTTATACCTGTATTTAAAGATAATATTCTAAAAGTTTTAAGATTCTTTGCAGGTACTAAAAAATACACGTGATTTTGGGTGGGGGAGGGGGGTGTTTTAAACATCACAAAGGGGGGAGGGGGGTTAAAAAAAATGCAAAAAAAAAAAAAACACGTGATTAATGGACAGCCCCCAAGATGACTTACTTCAGCCATCTCCGGCTAATGTCGGAAGCAGTTCCGTTCGCAATGCACGTATGGAGTCGATATATTTTACGAAGGACACTTCGCTTGATGACACCGCTGAAATCACAATATTCATAATTACGTGTGCGCGCGCGCAATTTGTGGAACTTTTATAACCGACTCATTGTAGGGCTGCTAATACTGCAACCTATTAACTTTGAGTGAACATTATTCCTGTGTGAGGTACAGTGATGTCGTGCCGAAAAAAACACCGACTAATGAAGCCACGTGGAGCCAGATAGTTAAACAGCCCACACCAGTATTTTCTAGGTCAGTCCTTACTGCCTTTCTCAGCGACTAGTTGTAATTGGTAATTAACCCTCTACCGAGTCCTGGTTAACTTAATTCGTTTAAAACACCATCACTACGGAAGCCCGAAGTTTTCAGTCACAGAGTCCTAACTGCAACAACCCTCTATGTTTATTCGAGGTGGGTTGCTGCGTGTCGCCGCCGTCGCTGGTGGTGATCTCGCAGTACATGTCGTGGGGCTCGCTGCACAGCCTGCTGCACGGCGGCGCCGCGGCCGCGCTGGTGCTGGACGCGCACGCCGCCGCGCGCCTGGCGCACGACGTGGCGCGCGCCATGCGCTACCTGCACGCGCTGCAGACCGACAAGATACTGCCCACCTACGCGCTCAACAGCAAGCATATTATGGTGACTTTGTGAAATATTTGCTGCAAAATAACAGTCCACTTTCGTTTTGATTGAGTACCGCTGACACTCGGCCTAGACGCCGTGCCCGCCGTGCTCTTAATCTTCTGAAAAAAATATCCTAGACTCATTCGTCTAGAATGTATGTTAAAAAAAAAAACGTAACAAATATTTCATACAATTTCTACATTAATATCTGTAACTTTTTTGGTATACATACATAATAAATTGTATTCTATTCAGATCGACGAGGACCTGACAGCGCGCATCAACATGGCGGACTCGAAGTTCTCGTTCCAAGAGAAGGGCCGCGTCTACGCGCCGGCATGGATGGCGCCCGAAGCCCTACAGAAGCCCCCCGCTAAACGCAACCTTGAAGCCGCCGATATGTGGAGCTTCGCCATTCTGCTGTGGGAACTTGCTACTAGAGAGGTAGATTTTACTATAAATATTAGTAAGGTCATATCCTTCTCCAATATTGTTTTTGCATACTTGTGAGATTATGAGAAGGCAACCACTTTCTTTGATGAGAAGAATAATGTGAAAACCTCATCTGCACAAAGTTGTTAAGTTCTTCAAAGGAAAAGTTCATACTAGATCCTCAAGTGTAAACAACCTGTGGCATTCACACCATTGGAACAGCTCTATGATTATAATAGTTATGTTGTTAGTTGTTGTTATGTTTAGTTAAGAATTTATACTCTCAAATACGTTTTATCTATAACAATTATCTACAACTATAACAATTTTTCCAGGTACCCTTCGCCGACCTATCTCCAATGGAATGTGGTATGAAGATAGCCCTAGAAGGGCTCCGTCTCACGATCCCTCCGGGCATATCTCCCCATATCGCGAAGTTAATTAAGATCTGCATGAACGAGGACCCCGGCAAACGACCCACTTTCGAAATGGTCATACCTATACTCGAGAAGATGAAACGCTGAAATGGTTTGAATTAAGAAACTTTATTTTTTAATGTTTTTTTGCATGTATATTCAGAAGTCTAGTAATTTATACAAGGTGTGTATTTGAATCCCAGCAAGTACTAAACTAAAACATTTCTTTTTGGAAGAATTTCTGAAAACTCTTGTTTTAATATAGTGACACAACCCACCCAGTAGATATCAAATATACACCCTGTATAAACTAATTCTACTTGAAATCATTTTAAAAGGCGTTATTCCAAGTGTTATTTATATAAATATACATTTTATTTTACGAAATTTTAATTTACGAAAACAAATGTACAATTTAAGGCTTTTATATTATTTAAATATTTTGTATTGTCAATCGCACTGTTCAGAAGTTAGGGATTTGAATAAATTAAGTAGGGTAGAAGTTCTACATGCTTCCAACTGTTAAACAATATAATGAATTCTTGAAACATATTCTCTGTTGATTTGCTAAAGAAAATAAGCAAAATGGAACGATTAGGTGCCATCAATATAATATTAAGAATTTATAATATCTTAAAAACCTATTCAGTACCAAACAAAACCAATTCAATATACCTATATTAATTCAAATGTACTGTAAATATGTTTATTTTAAACCATCTTTTATATTGCAGATATCGTTGGGATGTCAATTATTTTTGCACTGCGAGATTTTATTTTATTTACATAAGTTTATTTAAAAAGATAACTGTATTTAAACATCACTAAAATCTCATTTAACTGCCAGTATTTTAAGCGTTGTTTATACTTAGGTTGTGTTCTAATAATAAATCTTCTTTTTTGGATAAATATGCTAAATTATGGTTTCGTAGTAATTTTACTAAATTATAATATATCTGCAGATAAGTGTACTTGCTAATATTTAAATCGGTGCTAATGTGAATTTTATAAACCAGAAATATATGAAGTAGATCTAAGTGACTCGCCCGAAATAGTTGCAGAAAATAATTGTTTTAACAGCCGGAAAATACCTGTAATTTTTCCCTTGCGGTTTTAAGGATAACTAAGAACAATGGAAGGGAAAAACATCCGGTTTTAATAATAATCATTGAATATACCTATTTGTTAGAAACTGCATTTCTATATGTCTCGATACGCAACTAGAATCTCTGAAATCATTGTGTAATTTGTATCATTGAGATTAATTGCTGTAATAATTAAATGCATAGTGTAGTAGTCAAACTAATTTTGTAAACGCTATTGTGAAATGTGCCTTATAACCCGGCCAAATAACATTATTTGCCTTATGACTTTGTAACTGTTATAGTTAAGTGTAGATTTATATTTTTGATGACAAATCAATGTTACAACTTTCATAAAGTTGTTTAATATACTAACGATTTAGTAATACATTTTAGTTTTATTTCGTCTATCTTAAAACCCCATGAGATTTATATGAGGCGACGCACATCAAAGCGATGTCTATGTTAATTAAAAATGCGTTTTGGAGATGCGATATCGCATTGCTTTGATGTTTCACAAGCTCTGCATTGGTTCGGCATTCTTCCTGTGAAACTCCATACGAGTACGACCAGCAACGAAAGGCATCGCCTGGCCTCGAAATAAGCTAGTAAATGGCACTCTACGAGCTTGCGGTTGGGTGTCGCCGCACTAAGGGCCTGGATACATCACCACGGCGTGGCGCCGCCACCGTGAAACGGCACGTAAAGCACAAAGTTCGTACGTGTTAATACAAGACTTTTTTTGTCCTTAAAATCGTCAATTCTCTGGGTATTTTAAGCTTCGCGACAACGAAACATCAAACGCCTCACGGGTGTGCCGTGCGCCGGCGCGGTACGACGTCGTACCGTTTCACGGTGGCGGCGCCGCGCCGTGGTGATGTGTCCAGGCCGTTACGTCGAGGTATCGTTGCGGTTACGGTAGACAAGTAAGCCGCGCTAGGCGTAGGCGACGTTATCATCTTTTAGTATTTTTTTTATCACCTTGCCACACATGTGGACGCATCGATGCTTGGGAGTGGCCTATGTCCAGCATTGGATGTCTTTATGATGAAATGCCTCATGAGCACCACGATGGCGATGATGATTACTCCTCATCGTCATCATCATCATCATCATCTGTCTAACCTTTTCCCAACATGTTGGGGTCGGCTTCCAGTAACCGGATGCAGCTGAATACCAGTATTTTACATGCAGTGACTGCCTATCTGATGATAATTACTCCTCATCACTACATGTTATTAAACAAAGTCCCCCACCGCGTCTGTCCGTCTGTACGCGATAAACTCAAAAACTACCGAACGGATTTTCGGACGGTATTCACCAATGGACGGAGTGATTCATGAGGAAGGTTTAGGTGTATAGTTAATTAATTTAAAGTTTTGTGTAAATTGGCTGAAATATGACAATGATAGTTGAAGTCTGAAGAAATCCTGCCGTTAGAGAGCTATCTTGGCGTTCGCTGCAGAAACCGTTAGGTACTTATAAAAATTAAATATCATTTAATTTCTTAAATTACAATAGTATTTACAATTAAAATATAATAACCTAACCTAACTAAAACCAGTAAAAAAAATATGGCGTCGAATAATTCCTCCGCATCGCTGTCGACTGGAAATGTACATAAGAGACTGGTGGCATTGCCACGTTGTATGGCAATGCTTAGCCTCTGGCCAAGGTACAAACCAGCCCTTGGGTCACGGGAAGAGTCAAACAGGCGTTTGGAGATTTCCTTGAACAAAACATGGGCACTCGGACCCCACGGCCCGAGGGTTTTAACCCAAAACGGCTTGAAAATATAATTATACCGATAAGGTTATTATAGTTTCGTCGCTTGAGGTTTTCCGCAGCCGCAGCACAGCACGCCGAGACAGGAAGATGGGATAGCGCAAGAGTATCGACACATTGTTGCGACCCACACTAAGGGCACACCTTCCATGGAAATAAAGACATGCCGTCCGGTCTCTTGCCATCGTCGCGTGCCAAGCCATTAGGTTCTAATACAGCTGGAACGCGAACGGTGACAAGAGCTCGTCAGATGACGTCATTAATGTAGCCTGCACTTCGGCTGCAAGACAGACCGTGGTGTCCATGGCTGTTGACAACTTCCCCACAGTGAGCGATGAGGAGAACAAAAAGGAGCTCCTAGTCGCAGGGAAGCAGCGAGACGGAAAGTAGTGTCGTCGAACAAAGTGCCTATTTTTGACGACGGTAATGCATGAAGCCAAAGACTTGACTTCCACTTACCCACAGCCAGTAGGCGCGCGCTCTCCACAGTAGTAGCAGACGTGTCAATTAAATTATTCTGTACTACTCTGCAGAGTGGCTCATCCCACCGTCTCTGGGAAAATGGATTGTCGGGTGGATCTGAATTCGGGCAAGCGAGACGCCAGGCAGCCATAGCCTCGGTGAAGCATGGTACATCAAAATCAATCAGTGTGCAGGCTAGGATTTTCCTGATTATGTAATCAGGAAAATCCAGGAGGAGGATATTTAAGTTAACCTTAATAATAATTTATTAAGGTACATAAAGGTTTTGTGGATAGCTATGAAATGAAACCGAGGATATGAAAGCCGGTAAACTAATACCTACTAGAAATTTTGCGGACGCCGAGGCCTCCCACACGAATGGGAAGAGTAGCTTGTGTCCAAGCTCGGTCGTCCATGGCCACATTTAAAATCGAAGTTAATGTACTTAGGCCGGGTAATTTGGTCCATTTCGTCTAAAAGGTGAGTGTGCTTCCATAAATGGGAAGCGCAAAAGAAATATGTTAATGTAGGGCCGAAACAGCAGTAGGTAACAGATTAATGTTATGGCCGAATGCATGATAATTTGGAACAATCTTTCCGAAACGTCATTGAAATTTTGTATTTTTTTTCACTAAAAACGGGAAAGGATTTCTCAAAGATTGGAGACCCAAGGAGACGAAGAGAGCTTTTTCAATAATTTTTATTTCTGGAGCTATTGCGATAAGTTTGGGAAGTGTCAGATGTCTGTCAGTACTGCACATTTCGAAAATTTGAGATCAAGGCCAATGGAATGAAATTCATTTTTTAAGATTTGTAGATCATCTAAAACAGTTTCTACATCGCCTCCCAAGGTTCCATCATCAAGATACCAAATGTTACATTTGGAATTTAGCTGTTGAATAATTGGGTGAATGGCTAAACTAAAAATTATGAAAAATCCCGTGAAAATTAAATTACACATAAATAATGTATGATGGGATTGTTACTCGTAAATAGGTCGCTTGGGCGCTCCTTGCGAGGCTCCGCATCGCTGCGGTGTGGTGAAGCTGTCGACTGCCTCGGACACCATGGCCTATTTTGCAGTAAGAGCGCAGGCTGGTTATGACATAATCCATCGTGCTCTTGTCACCGCCGCGCCGGGGTGCCAGCTATTTTAGAACCCAACGGCTTGGCACCCGACGATAGGAAGAGACCAGACGGAATGATCATAATGCCCTGGAAGTTAGGAAGGCCTTTGGTGTGGGATGCAACATGTGTCGACACCCTTGCGCCATCCCATCTTCCTAGCACGGCGGGTTGTGCTCGTGCGGCTGCTGCAGGTGCGGAAAACCTCAAACGGCGGAAATATTCCAATCTTATTGAGAGTTATATGTTCAAGCCGTTTGGGGTTGAAACACTAGGGCCGTGGGGTCCGAGTGCCCACTTGATTTTTTCGAGACATCGCCAAGCGGTTGGCCGAGTCTTCACGTGACTAGAGGGCCGGCCTATTCTTGGTCAAAGAATCAGCATCGCCATACACAGCGGCCATGCTGCCAGCCTTTTGGGCACTTTTCGTATCGACAGCGATGCGGACGAATTTTTTGATGCCCTATGATTCTTCCTTCTTTTTTATTTTTATTTACATGTACAGTCGCCAGCACATCAAGTTACCACAAACTGTCAGATTGCCTCATTCGATTTTGAACTTAACTGCCAACATTTTAAGCTTTAAAATCGTTTGGAGAAATTTGACATTTTCTTGTAGCTTGACCTGCTGGCGACTGTACATACTATTAATATTATTTTAAGTCCCTTATATGTGTTAAAAAAATGTCCGTGATAGCATAAGTCTACCATTTATGCGAACGCCGTTATTGGCAGAACTTTGTCCGTTGTATTATAAATTTTTGGTCAAATAGAAAAAAAAACGCGACAGTGCACGTGTCGCCGCTGTCTTATAAAAATCATCTAATCATCTTGCAGGATTGGAAATAAAATACATTAAAAATACTCCAAGTAGGAACATCAGTTACATTTTAATTTAACTCACATGCTCAACGCAACAGGCCTATATTACGTCTGAAAAAAAAGTAGGCATATTTATATGCTGTACTACCCGTGCGAAGCCGATGTGGGTCGCAAGTAAAGAATATAATAATACTATGGGAGGTCGCAAGTGAGGTATAATTAAATAAAAAACTAGCTCAAAACCCAATGTTCCATAACGTATGAAAGAGTGAATGATTTCACAACATGACATCGATCTTTGACATTCCAGTATAAAATGCAATATATATTATAACATTTCTATTTCTGCTCTCTTTTGCTCTGCTTGAGACAGACAAAGACAACAAGCACAAGTCAATCTGCCCCTGATTCTCTCATCGTCCTTTGCCTTAATCTGTCATCGGCTCATCGCATATCGATGTGACATTTTGCCTTTGTCAAACAAAACAGTTGCTGGTATTGAGGCTATCAAAATATTTACAAGTCTAATATTAAACCTTGAAAATCAAAAGTGTAATGAAGTACATGTCACATCAAGCTTATTGAACTATGGAGCCGGGCAACAGCATTGATGCCAGCGTTTTACCCAAAATAACAGACGTAGAGTGGAAACTTGAAGTTATGACCAATACTCCAGGAGTTGGGTCTGACAACTTGTTATACACAGTTATATTGAAGACGAACAGCGGTGATGATATCAGGTTCACTTGTGGAAGCCAACAGCTGCAAGATTTGGTGTATAAACTGAAAGATTTAGTGAGACATTGCGAGAAAGTGAAAAGTGAGACAGGTTGATGGTTTTATACTGTTTGTAATTTTAGGTGGCACCAAATGAATTCTATATAAATATATTGTAAGTTACACCTTGTTTGATATTTTTCTCCTTCTACACATTGATAATCTGCTAGATCTCAATGCCATTAAGTCAGAAAAACCAGAAATTCTTATTCAAAATAACTTTATTTCAAAATACCGTTATAAAGTACCATACTGAGAACACAAATCAGAAAAAAAAACAATTCCATTGTGTAAAACATAAAGCTGATCACAGATTAACTAAAAATGACTTAAATGAGTAGGTAAGCTGCATTTTTCATAATTAACATCAACCATTTAATAATGAACTACACAAGGTTGCTTACATGATAAGTGCAACCAGAGTTACACAAAAAGAAACAATAGTTTATACAGAACTGCAAAGACATACAGAATTCATAAAGAAAAATTACACTGTTGAGGCAAATTATAGAACCAGTTTTGACAAATTGTGGTTAGTTTTTTATTATATTCGGTAAATGTACCTCAGGGGCTCATATAATAATAGCTGTAGGGTTCAATCGAAGGTCAAGCTACACTTGCCACAGTCGACTTGTGGAGGGGTTACCATCCATTACATTTTGCGACCCCTCTATTCTTCAGAAAGTACCTTAAGCAGTTGATCCCGGCGGTCATTTGTAGATCTTTGATAGTGGTTACGGGTAGTCAGAAGCCCAAAATTCTGACAAACAGCCTCATCAAGGGGTATTGTGATACCCAGTAACTGGGTTGTGGAGGTCATATAAACAGTTGCGAGATACTGGTATTCAGCTGCATCCGGTTAGACAGGAAGCTGACCCCAACATAGTTGGGTTTGGCTACACAGATTGATTAGGTAAATGTACCTCATGTAGTTCTTTATTTCATGCTACTTACTCTACATAGGGTTAGCTTCTTGGGACTATTGAATGTTTAATATATTATTAATAGTAAATTTATCTTAAAATATCACAATATCAACAACTACACTACCACAATACAATGAACATTTTGATTATACTGTATTTATAGGAGCTGCCGTATGTAAGAACACAATTACAATCACCTACTTACAAGTCATCAAGCAACATCAAATGCTGGATGATAATAATATTGTGTAAAGAGACTTGAATAAATGCAAATTATGCCATCGGACTGGTTCATGTGGTAATGCTATGGGGAGGTCTATGACCAGCACTGGACGTCTTTCGGCTGCAATGATGATGATGGCATCATGTGTTTGGTGCCTTGAGAGAAGCCTACGTCCAGCCATGGACAGTACAACATGCCGAGTTGATTGATCATGAAACTACACAATTTTATATGTAAACCTGGCATCCCAATAAATACAGTCTACAACACAATACATCTAATTTCAGACTTGGTAAACAATTTTGCATTCAGATTCAAAAGAAATCACAGAGACCGCTTACATTACTGTGACGGATAGAACTTTGAAACAGAACTTTAGGCCTAAAGAACCTTATACACCAGTTTTAGTTTCCGAAGTGAGCTTATGAATGCCCTTACAATAATTTACTTTATACTTGCAACTATCAATGTGTAATAAAATATTGCATTCTTTATATCTATTAACTGCACACTCATATTGTATGTTTACGATTTTAAGAATATTTTCAGGTGTGCTATTAAACTAAGTACTAATATTGTGATATAAATATTGAGTTAGGGCTGCAGAATTTGACGGGCCAAGTCTTTCTCTTATACTATTGTTAAAGGCAAAAAGGTCTCGTCAAATTCAACTAGTTTGACTAATCTACAATAAGTATTATAATGATAGACTATCACGGAAATTGGAGTACTGTACACAATTATAGTGATGATGTGGGTAGTTGAAAAAATCTTAAATCAATAGTGTGCGAATTAAATGCAAGCACACAAATTAAAAGCAATTTAGTCATATTATTAAATTCGTTAGCTGTTAAAATAATAGCCTAATTCAAAACAAAGGAACTAATAGTTTAATTAGCGTTAAAGTATTCAATAGTTTATAAACAGCCTTTTTTTATAGTTTTTAAATTCATCAAAGTTTTTCCAACTATTGTAATTTTTTATAGTGGTAACAAACCAAAGTCCTTATACGGGGGAGCCAGACAAGCAACTGTTTTCTCTTTTTTAATACTTGTGAATTTGTGGTCTGTTATTTAATTTGGCTACTTTTAATTTACACTTTCAACTAAAATAAAAACCATTTAAACATAACAAAGAACACATGTAAGTAAATTATATCGATTATAACACACTTATACTGATATAATTTTGGAATTATCACATACTTTTTAAAATTATTTTTAGTCTTATTCATAAGCATTAAGAGCGTGCGCAAACAAAAATAGGTAAACAAAATAATTAATCCCTTCAACATAACATTATAATATATTCTTAAAACTACCAAACAAAGCAAGTTTAAATGTTTTTTGGTCACATTCACTGGTAGTGTTGCCATTATTTAGGAAGTTCTAGGATATTCATCTTCCCAATCCATATTTTAAAGGAAATGCTGTAGCGTGGCAACACTTTTAACTGGCTGAAAATACTTATCGCGGTAATAATACAAAACAAGGGTTTTTAGTTGTTACTAAATAAATAAAAAAAATAGAAAATAGCTACAATGGAACACATTGATTCATTTCGCGATAGATCACAAACCAGTTTAAAAAATGTTAAACTGATTTACTCAAGCCGTAGTTATATAAAATTAAATTATAGGAAGTTATTAATCCTTAATTTAAAAGTCCATATATTACTCACATAGCATAGTCAATTACATAAAAGTAGCATGTCTCTTTTAAAATGTATTGTTGCGTTCCTTATTTAATAAATGTACACGACAAAAGTAATAAGTTTATAGGTAACATAAAACGTCTATGTCAGATATTTTGTAGTTGCACATGCCTAGCCGAGGAACAATATAGCCAGCCCTGTCGATTTTTTTTTGTCTGGCCATACAACATATGAATAACCAACAGTTTAAGTAATTCATTTCCTATTTATGAATAGCACTGATAATATTTCAAAGTAGGCCTGTCGCCCGAGATCTTAGTCAGTCATTGATATTTTATAATAAAGGATTACCTTAGGGGTGGTCCTTCTGATACATATTTTAAAAGTACTGGACAAAGCACCAAAGTATTATGAATCGCATCTCAATGTCAGATTTGACCAAATTATATTATGAATTGAGTATGTGAGTAGTTTCCCTTAGTTTGACTCGCACAACTTGTATTTAGTGATGTAGGTACTTGTGGCTTGAAATCATCTGTTTGTTTGTACATTTAAATACTGATATAAGTTTCTTTAGCACTAGTTTTCAGCATTTAACTGAAAATGTGAATATTTTCCTCATCAGAGTGCAAAAAAGGAAACTATTCAATGGTTAATTTGGCTTGTGGACTATGATAGTGTTATCACAAGTTATCTTTAAAACATCGAACTGTGGTTAGGGGCCGTAACCTTTTTATTAAATACATTAACCTATTTACCTGCAGTAGTTTATCTATTGAACACCAGAAAAATCAATTCATTGTTTGACATACAGCTGCAAATAGTAGCTGCACTGTTCAAAAGAGCCCACGGTAAGCCTGCAGCCGAAAAGTGTTGATAGTCTTCGAGTGCTTTCTAGTCATTTAGCCCAGGTTAGCATGGGAGATTTTTCTCTTCGGATATTCAACCCTCGGTGTTAAGCTGAGCATTGACAATCCAACAGAGTGCATCCCAGCACATAAAAAAAATACATTCTTGGATTTTCAACTCTCGGCGCTAAGAAGTGCGTTGAAAATCCAGTGCATGGTAAGAACTGGCCATTTTTAAAGAGAGAAGAACTTAAGGAAGGCCGCGGGTGGCACGGGGTGCGGCGGCAGGGGCCCGCCGGCCTCCCTGAGGCGCTCGCGGTACTCGGGGCACTGGTCGGCGATGCACGGGTGGCCCAGAGAGCGCCAGAACAAGCACTTACAGTGACGACATAGGGAGAGGGTCTCGGCAAATTGCGCGTCTTCTCGAAGGCCGTACATCCTGAAAAAGGAAATAATTAGTAGTTCTCTACCATTCCAGTTACAGTATTCCCGTTTGAATCGAGTACTTTGAACTGAGCTCGTTTGACAGTGGCTCTTTTTACTTAATTCATCACATACTTCCTAAGCTGATGGAACAGCTTCCTCCAGTCGAAGTCCTTCTCATCAACGACCTCGTCCTTGTTCTTCGCCAGTTCGGCGTCAGTCTGCTGCTGAGTGAAGTGGAAGCTGACCAGTTCCCGCCAGATGCGCTGTTCCGTGCATACTGATGCCATAACTGTCCATGCTGATGATGCTGCCTAGTAAAATATAAAAAGAAGTAAAAATTAGGCACTGGTACTCGAGAGACTTGCTTGCCTAACATATTTTGCTGCTACGCAGAAAGTGCCAAAGAAATACAATCAAATTCAGGTGTACAAACAGATTAGGATGTTAAATGGCGAGAAATCGAAGACTGTACTTATTTAAGAGCTCTTGAAAAGGGAAGAAGAAGCGGTCTTGCGGTAGCTCTTTTCTGGACCAAGGAAAATATTGGAAAATGAGGGTAGGACTTAGGACTAGCCGAATGATTGAGCAACGTCCATAGTCCACATATTTCTACTTACATCCAAGTCCCTGTGATCTGATATCCTTAGCAGTATCTCTCTGATACACTCCTCAGGCAAGTCATGAAGCTTAGGCACTACCTCTGGTCCCGGCTGAAAACACATGCTTTGTTAGTTATAACGTACATCTTGATTTAACAACGAGTGTACTCCATACGGCCGCGCATTGAGTGCTCAGACCAGTTGGAACAATGCCAAAATGCCCTAAACAGAACTAAATGAGCGGTTCCCTGCCGACTGTGCAATATACTCGTAGATTGGACAATTGCTGTCCAAAATAACCAGAGCTTTTGTTTTTGGATAATTTATTTTATGATATTTACCAGCGTAAATAATTATTTTAGCAGGTTGTGGTGCTTTTCATTTTGAACTGGTTAGGTTAGATGGCGGACAGGGAGCAAATAAAGACAAATATTACTGGATCGTATGATTCTTAAGTCCTATTCCTTAGAGGGTTCAGATTAGACACAATCATTAATAAAAATAGTTTTAGAGATCATGCCCTAAATCCTTGCACCTCTCGTCGACTTTTCATCTCACGCGCTTAGCGATGCCAGAAGAACGCCTATTCATTACCTATAAGTAGGTATCTATAGTGCTACGAACGTATCTGTCCCGGTACCTAAAATTGTAAAACCAAAGAAGCTATTCTGAAAACTTGAATAGGTCTGATATTCATTGTTCGATAACAGAGACGCCTTCACCGGAACAGATATAGCGCTACAAGGATCTTTTGGCGCGTGGCTATAATTGGAACAAACGCCGCCATCTCGGTCTTGGAATACATATTTTCACAAAAGTTTACCAACAGTGACCCCATATCAAAGTCGTTCGAGCGCCGAAAATCCTTGTAGAAGTATACATACCTCTTGTATCAAAATACTGTTAGCGATTCGGTTGATCCTCGCGATGGCATGGTCGTGGTGTCCCCACAGTGCTCGCGACCCGAGCGGCCGGCCCCAACACGAGCGCTTCTCTGACTCTCGGGCTGATGATACGGACACCAAAAGCGCGCGGAGAGCGTTTAGATTCTGTTTTGAGGTTGCCACTGGAATTAATGAAGAGGTTAAAAGTTGGGTCATACTATGCTGATAGCCAAAAGTATAATTTCAAGTGTTCATACCTAACTATATGCTGGACTTATATCGTCTTCCAGACACTAGGTACTTACGACATTGACTTCCCTTACTCATTTGACCTTAATAGACTTTAAAAGGTTGTTGAAGTTGAAAACTACTACTTATACCGAAGAACCTACCTAGTAAAGGGCCTTTCTTGCCCTACAAGCACTGTTTTTTTTTATTTACGAAATCTGTATCCAGTTAGCTATTACTCAAAAAGTTAAGGACAGTCTCCAAACAATGGTTAAGGTCTTAAAAAATCTACCCTGCTCTAATCTACCTAGCCTAGTTTTCCCTTTATAGTGTTACTTGCTCACCTTGATCAGCAAGTTGCTCCAACATGGACAGTAACAGTTTCTGCGCAGCGCCGGGCAGGTGCGTCAGTCTCTGACCACCGACCAGCAGCTCCAACAACGCGCAGATGTAGTTGAACCGACGAACATCGCGCACGGCTGACGAGAAGTCTAGACGTCTGACGGCTTCTGACAGACCGTTGAACCCTGCAATCTGAAGGGGAAGGGATATTATAGAACGGGTGGAAGGCATTGCCGTCAAAAGGCCGTAACTGAATCCAGAAGTTTTTACTCCTGAGATACATAACATAATGCGGGTTTCTGTATCTCTCTTGGGCTGGCTCTTAGCCCTAGACCTATTCCGGCAAAGTAAACTCTACTGGCAAATACCTTGAGTTCAGAGCGCTCAAGCCCCACCACGACGTCAACGTAAAGATACGGCGGTGGGGGGCTGGTATTATTATTAGTAAGTGCCTGCCCGGGTTCGAACCTACGACCTGCAATTCGTAAGTCGCAGTCGTTTCCACTTGGGCACCACCGTATCATACTTTGATTGAATTATATAAATCAATCATCTGCTCTGTCCTAGTAACTTACAAATTAAAAAGCCATGTTATGAGTGTTAAGTTCCGTAGGGTTTACGTCTGGCTCATGTAATTTAGTTACCTAAAATATGTATACGAGAAGCAATATCACGATAATCTATCAATTTGCCTGCCTTTTGCCAACTATGTTGGGGTCGGCTTCCAGTCTAACCGGCAGCTGAATACCAGTATTTTACATGACATTCTATACACCTATAGAGGTATGAGGAACAGGGTGTAAAGTTCACTCATACTCTATGGAAAAGGGAGGATCCTCCGACCAGACGGGTGTTGTGTCTGGTGGGCTACTGCCCGACGGTTGATGTCGGGACTAGTAGTAGCTAGTCGCGCGGTAAACTCTGCTTGCGCGATACAGGATTTGCGTGACGTCAGTGTGACGTGTAGCTCGCCTGTGGCGGTGTAGATACCGCTACACACCTACTAATAATTATAATAAAGCGAAAGAGATTGTTTGTTTTTTAAATTGAACGCGCTAATCTTTGGGATTACTAGTAGTAGTATTTCTTTTTGCATTTGTTAGCCCAATTCTTGAGGAAGGCTATAGGCCACATCACGCCACGACCCACCGTAAAGAGCCGAGAAAAAAATTCAGACAGAACGCGAAGCGAAAACGTAGTAGCAGCGCGTGCGGGCAATGAAGGAAATGCTATATTTTAAATTCAAACTAGAAAATTCACGCGGACGAAGACGCGGGCAGAAGCTAGTTTAAGGATATAAGCAAAGTAACACGGAGTTCAGGTACGCCGTGACGGAATCTCATTAAAAAAACTTATCAGATCAGTTCGCAATCCCTCGCAAGATAGTTATCACCAAAGAGGGTATGACGGAACGTGTTATTTGAAACGGGAACCGCTATGATTTGGGTTTGTGATATCGGCGGTAGCAACTAGCAACGGAGAGTCCTATATCCAGCTATGGACTGCTATAGGCTAATTTAAAAGAGATTCCATGGAGTTTAATGCCGTTCTTCTCCATAGGAACCTACTACGCTTTGGGATGGGCAAGTAGCTTCATCTTTCTGACTAACCGACTCCTTGACAATTCAAAAGTGCCTGTAAATGGTTATAGTTATTTATGATATTAGTGCGGTAAGTTGGTTTTTACAAACGAGTAGTCGAATGTAAGCCCGAGACAAAGTCGAGGGCTTACCATAGTCACGAGTTTGTAAATATCAATTTCCGCACGTGTGTCATACAACGTTTTTCAACACATTTGCGAGAAAACAGTACAATATTAATATCGGATTCCTTGCTTGAACTCATTTATTATTACTTTGTTTATAATTTATATCAGTCGGAAAGTCGCAACAATCTTTGACGTTTCTAATATGAAAATGGCGCGAATTGCAAATGGCGCCGCGTGCGCCTTGTAAAAATTAGAACTACATCTTTCGTCTCATTTTCTCTTTAGTATTAAAGTGAGACAAACGTATTGAGCAAAAGCGCTTCCAAGGAGGTTCGATTATTCAGCTTATTTATTCTCGTAATGTGAAACTTCTTGGTGTAGTTCTTATATATTTTTTATGGAAATTTAAAAAAAACCGTAAAGGAAACGCACGGCGCTATACAATGGAGTATGCGGTAAAACAGGTACTTATGTGTGAGTACCTATTTTACCGCACGCTCCGTTGTATGGTGCGTAATTTTTAACTTTCGAACCATGTACACAGGCATCGTAAATGCATTTTTTGAGCAAATGTGTTGAAAAAGTAATAGAAATAAATGATATGAGTTTGCATAGAACAGTAGAATAGAATATTTGTATTAAAACATGGTATAATAATGGTCTCAATAATAGGATTAAAATGATGATAATGATAATGATCTAACATTGTCAGTCAAAAAAATGGAATGGATAGAATTTCTCAGTAGCAGCCCGGAGTGTGGATTTGTGCCCGGTTGATTGCAATAGGCTCGCTCCCTGTTACTTGGAACTTAAACATAACTGGCGAAATGTGGGTGTACTATAGGGACACCTCTGCCTAACCCTTGTGGGAATACAGGCTTTTATGTTATGTTATGTCACTTATGTCTCACAATGGTATACAAAATATATATAAAAAAAAACAATTTAGAAAATATTGGTGCTTCTGCTTACCTCTCTTGTACATTTGATTGTGATGTGACAATGTGGAGGTATCCTGTTCACTCCATCACTTGTGGTCTTATCGCTCTCTTCACCTTCTGTGGACCTGGAACAGAAAATACCATTATTGGAGTGTTATGGTCCAGAGCGCTGTGATTGATTGGCTTTAGGTATTTCAATATAACTGATTGACCTATCTTTTATAAATAAAGGCTCCTACAAACAGGCGCGACACAAAGGCACTGCCTGTCGCGCGACGAGCGGTGCCTTCGTATCGCGTATCGCGCCTGTTTGAAGGAGCCTTAAATGTGTAGCTGTGT